>CM061752.1:37767104-38967104 GCA_030979885.1 Lolium multiflorum | reverse complement strand
TGATGCAATGACCTTGCGAGGCCTGCCACCAACGCCACCATGACGCTAGATAGCTTCACCACCATGCGCACGTCGAACATGACGTATCCGACAATGCTACCCCGCTGCACCACGCCGCCGAGATTCGCCGTCTTCAACACGAAAGAAAAAACGCCGCTCCACCTCAGGACCCTCCATCTTGCATCTGCTCCATAGACGATGCCCCCAGGAGGGAGAATGACGCCATACGCCGCCATCGTCCGATCCGGGATCGGATCTAGGATTTCTCCCGGAGCAGCACGAGTAAGAAATCGTAGACTGCGACGACGATGCCTTCAAGAAGGTAACGGCGCGTGACGCCGCCATCGTCCGCCATGACCAAGGTCAGACCACGGTTTTCACTAGCAGCTACGCTCCCCAACTCGTTATTGGGACTGGACATGAGATCAAAAGATCCCCACGAATAGCCCCAATCTGGCCGCCCGCCTCCGACGAAGAAGACGAGCACCACCGCGATACCCGGAGCGCCGTGGTGGCGGTTCAGCCAGGTTCGACGCGGGAGAAGCCCAGGAAAACGCCGCAGCCGCAGGGAGGATCGAGGGCGGACACATGAGCCCTCCTAGTCCCATCTGGGCCCAAATCGGAGACCCGCCGTCAAACCAAGCCATCGCTGCCCCTCCATCACCGTCGATGAAGTGGAAGGAACTGGTGGAGGCCGCAACCGATTCCTCCCGTCGCCGGCGGAGGTAAAGGTCACCGCCGCCACGCCACCGGGGCTTTGCCCAGCAGCGCACAAGGTGGCGGCGGTGGGAGAGGGGACTTGAGGAGGGGACGGGGAGAGGGCCACCGGCGGCCTCCCAGGCGCGGCGTGGCGCCGCCGCGTGGGGAGGGTTAGGTCGTGTGGGGAGGGATAGTTGTAATAGCTAACCCTAACCCTCTCATATCTCCTACTCTCTCATCTACACAAATTATGTGGAGCATGTAGTAGATGGTGAAGATGGAGACAAGGTAATGAAGATGGTGCACCCCGCGTTGATGATTCATTCGTGTAGATGTTGGCAATGATTTCCCCACTCCGAGGCAGCAGAGCAGCAGGATATGTCTCTAGGTGAGTAGGAGAAAGACCTCCCAATGACTCCAAATGTTTCGTCCTAATTAGGGTACCCCCTCGAACATGACGAAGAGATATATAAAAGGGCAATGACTGGGAGGTGCCCGTGGCCATGCCACCTAGTCCTAGGTGAGTCTACGGGTCTCGTCGGTCCTTAATGGACCACGAGCTATGGGCCTCTGGCCCGTGGATTCCCTCTGAAAAAGATTTCATTTGGTATCGTTATTAAATTTTCTCGTGAAAAACAACACCATCTTCAGGACATGGATCTACCCATTGACCTTGTCAAACCTTCCGTTGATACCACCACTACGCCAGACATCATCACCACTCTGCGTGCATCCAATGTCACGCGTTCGCCGCCGAGACCCATCAAAGACTCGATGTCGTCGATGCGCTAGAAACACCACCGCTGCTCCACCACATAACCATCCACTTTCTCCCTTGCGGCGATGCACACCTCCAATATTGACGACCAAAGGTTGAAATGATGTAGAAGCGTCACCATCATCCAATCCATCGATCTCGGGTTTTCCCCGGAAGGTAGTGTAAGGAGCTAGGAGCTTCACCTCAATGATGCCTTCAAGAACAAATATAGCGCCAACACCAGTTCCGGCCAAATGCCGGAATCTAGTTTATTCACCCAGATCTGCTACACCAAGACTCCATCCAGCAACATGTACATTGGACCGCCCGCCCTTAGAGTCTCATCATCGAACAAGACGACACGCTGTTCGATGAAGAACTCAATCGACACGCTGGCCAATGAAAAAGAGATACTAAAAGGGCAAGGACCAGGAGCTTCCCGTGGGTCCTACATGCCAGAAAGCACGCCACCTAGGCCTAGACGATTCTCTCGTCGGTCCCTAGTTACCCACCAGCCGTCGGGACTCTGGCCCGTGTCTTCCCTCAGTAAAAGATTTTAGTTGGTATTAGAATTTTCCTCATGAAAAAGAACACCATTTTTAGGACATTGATCTATGAATTGATCTTGTCAGGCGTTCCGTCGATGCCACCACTATGTCGGACAACATCACCGTCATGTGTGCGTCCAACATCACATGCTCGTCGCCGAGACACCTACGAGACTCACGATGCGCTAGAAACAACACCACTCCACCACATAAACATCCTAATATCCCTCGAGGTGATGCACACCTCCAATATTGATGACCCAAGGTTGGAACGATGTAGGAGCACCGGCATCATCCAATCCATCGACCTCGGGTTTTCCCCGAAGGGTAGTGTAAGGAGCTGGGAGCTTCACATCAATAATGCCTTCAAGAACGAAGACATCGCCAACACCAGCTCCAGCCAAACGCCGAAACCTAGGGTATGCACTCGGATCTACCATGCCAAGACTCCATCCAACAACATGTACATCATACTGACCACCCTTAGAGTCTTGTCATCAAAGAAGCCTACCCACACTAGGCCGCATGCACCAACACCGGAGGCTCGACAGAGGGAGCGCTGCATGCTGCCAGTCGATGAAGAACACAGCCGGGAAGCCTCGCCCACTACGTCGGACCTGTTAGGTTGATCTCCACCACGTATGAGCCCAACGGCTCGACGTGCCCTTTGACCGCGCCCTGATCGGGGGTGCCCAACCGTTCACTGGTTGGTGGCCCCTGTTTCCTGTGCTATATAAAGTGGTGGGGGCATGTGGCACGCATCACGAGGTTGCCCTGAGTTGCCACTCACCCCACCGAAACACCCACCGATTAGGTTCGCACAGTGCCGACGAAAATATCCGCCGCCAACCCTCTCGCTCGACCTCACGCCGTCGCCATCACCATCGCCACCATGTCGACTTCGATGGGTTCCTCATCACAGGGAGAAGGTAATACTCACGGTATCTCCCTCTCCTACCCGACATTAATATAACCTAGTCGATCTGGCAAAGTAAACATTTGTATCAGAGCTAGTTCCTACTTGGATCGTTTGATCCGGGAAAGAAAAGCAAAGAAAAGAAAAGCAAACCCTAGTTCGTCCCCAAAACAGAAACCCTAGCCATCTCACAGAGTAATCCCTAAACCTAATCAAAGAACCCCTCCCAGGGGCAAAGAACTCCTCACCGGCTGCTGCTGCTGTAGCTGAGCGGCCGCCGGCAAAGAAAGGCTCCGGCATTGCACCGCTTGACGGCGGTACGCGCACCGCTCAGGTAGACGAACACACCGGCAAGAGGCACAGGGGGACGCCGCTGAAACTCATCTCGTTTTGATGGCTGTCGGGTTCTATGGTGGTGGGAGGAAAAAGAAAAGGAAGGGGCTAGTCCCCAGCCACCTGCTGCGCGCGCGCGAGAGGCTGCCTCCCCAGCCGCCAGAGAGAAAGGGGAGATGGGTGTAGCAGCAACGAGGAGAGCTCGTGGTGGGCTCGCCGTCGCCGGCGTGGCGCCGGGCACGAGCGCGCTTGGTTTCTCCTCCGCCGCCAACATCGTGCGGATGAGGCAGAGAGGAGGTGCTGGGGAAAAATGGGGCTAGGGTTGAGGGGATCTCCCGTTTCAGCCGGTTATATCAGGGGCAAAAACAACGCTGCAACGTCGGATGAAATCCGACGGCAAGGGTGCCGTAGCTCCCGCGCGGAGGTGGGCCGAGGCGGGCCAGGAACTGACGGGCCGTAGGCCGCGTCCGACAGGCCGGAATACCGCGTCCCGAGTGGCGCGCAAAGAAGTTTCGCTCACGTGGCCTGCGGGCCGCGGGAGCAAAATTGGCCTGCACAGTTTTTTCGGTGTTTTAATGATTCCAGAGGCATATGTTAGAGATTTTGGGCTATTTTTTGGCCGGTTTTTGTCTAGTTTGTCCTAACAAATTGAACCAACGAGGTATTTGTTTTAGGAAACGAAAAGAAACATAAATGCTTCTAAGAAGTTTAAAGTTTGAATTCAAAGTTTCCGCTGCAAATAGTTAAAGATGCATTTTAAATTTAAAAAATGCAAAAGTGATGATTAAAATTTTAAAAGTTGATTAAAAGTGATTGTTGAAACAATTATAATTCTGTCATTTTATGATCAACGTTATTAATGGCATGATCATGTTTTGTTCTCATAACATGTGCAAAAGTGACAATTAAATTTTCAAATAGTTGATTAAAGTAATTATTGTGACAATTATGGTTATGTTATTTTTGGACCAACGTTATTAATGACATGATCATGTGTTTGTTGCAATAAGGTGTGCATTTATCTCTATTTTCTACCCACAGTGGTATAGATTTAATTGCACAAACAGTTGTATGTTTTAATTTTGACCAACTTTGAATTATTGCATGCAATTGTTGTTATGTTGTCACTCATATGTGGTTTTAAAGGAGGGTACTAATTGATGAGCTGCATCAAAGATGTTCCAACCCTCAGAGGTGATAACTACATTGAGTGGAGGAAGAAGGTGGATTTTGCCTTCGTTTATGCTGAGGTGGACTGGGTTGTGGAAATTCCACAGCCGGTCAGACCAAAAGATTCACTCAGGGATGACAAGGATGATGATGTTGCATGGCAGAAAAAGAAAAGGGACCATGCTCCTGTGGAGATGGGATATACCATAAAGAACCAAAAATGGGTAAGTGCCAATAAAAGGTGCATGTCATTTATAAAGAATACAATTGAGAACGCTATTGTGGTCTCAATTGTAGAATGTGCTTTCGTAGGGGAGTATCTTGAAAGATAAAGAGCTAGTTCACTAGTTCTTCAAAGATATGTGCTACCCAACTGCTAAAACAACTGGTGACAGAAAAGTACATATGGACAGGAAGGACATGGCAATTGTGCCATATGGTGTAATAATGCTTATATGGGTGTTGTCTGTGTGTAATGTGAGTGAAAAAGTGTTGTCCGTGTCGGACAAAGAACAAAAGAAAATAAAAGAACTGATGAATCATCGAAATTATGGCATTGTCGCTTAGGCCATATTTTGAGGGGGAGAATAGAAAGACTTGTTAAAAATGATATTCTTCCTCCATTAGAATTCTCAGACATAGAACAATGCATCGATTGCATTAAAGGAAAATTTGTAAAGCAAATTTTAAAAGGGTGCAAATCGAGCACCGCAACACTAGAAATAATTCACACCGACATATATGGACCATTTCTTGTGAAAAGTGTGGATGGCTATGATTCGTTCAGAACATTCACAGATGATTACTCCCGATATGGTTATATTTCTCCAATCAAAGAAACAAAAGAAGCGTTGCACAAATGTAAAATATTCAAAGCTGAAGTTGAAAATCAACATGATAAAAGAATAAAGATAGTGAGATCTGATCATGGAGGGGAGTACTACGGTTTACATACTCCATATGGCCAAGTCCCCGGACCTTTTGCAAGGTTCTAGTCACCCAGTATTCTATGCCGGGCGAACCTCAGCATAATGGGGTAGCTGAAAGGCGCAACCGTACCCTTATGGATATGGTGGGCAATATGATGAGCTATTCCACCCTAACATTGGAATTGTGGATTGAGGCATTGGAAACCGCTATTCACATTCTAAACAGAGTACCAAGCAAATCGGTGCCCAAAACACCGCATGAGCTATGGACAGGGAGACTGCCTTCTCTAAACCACCTGAAAGTGTGGGGGAGCCCTGCTGAGGTCAAAGTATTTAATCCAAATATCGCAAAGTTAGATACAAAACAGTCAGCTGGCACCTAAAGAAATCCATTTATGGATTAAAGCAAGCCTCCAGACAATGGTATCTAAAGTTTAATGAGACAATTAAGAGATTTGGTTTTAAATAAAATATTGAGGACAACTGCGTTTATGCAAAGTTTAAAAGTGGGAAATATATTTTGCTAATCTTGTATGTGGATGATATTCTGCTTGCCAGCAGTGATGTTAGTCTACCGCAAGATACAAAGAAGTTCTTGTCCTCAAATTTTGATATGAAAGATCTTGGTGAAGCATCATATGTTTTGGGCATATAAATTCACCGAGATAGGAAAAATGGAGTATTAGAACTATCTCAAAAGGCTTATTTAGAAAAGATTCTAACTAAGTATAATATGCATAAGAGCAATGTCACACATGCCCCTATAGTCAAGGGTGACAGTTTTGGGAAACATCAAAGTCCCCAAAATCAATACGAGCTCGATCAAATGAAAGCGGTTCCATATGCTTCGGCCAATGGAAGCCTACAGTATGCACAAGTGTGCAATCGCCCTAACTTAGCCTTTATCACCGGAGTACTCGGTAGATATAAAGAAAATACAGGTTTTGAACACTGGAAAATGGTGAAGAAGGCACTGCGTTATGTGAAAGGCACAAAGAACTGCATGCTAACATACAGAAGATCTGATTCCATAGAAATAAGAGGATATTCAGATGCAAATTTTGCGGCAGACAAAGATGATAGAAAATCTACATCTGGATATGTATTCACTCTCGCAGGGGGAGGTATTTCGTGGAGAAGCTCCAAGCAGACAATAATTGCATCATCCATGATGTATGCAGAATTTATAACATGTTATGAAGCCACAGGACAAACATTATGGTTAAAGAAATTTATACCCGACTTGAAAGTGGTACATTGTATTGATAAACCACTAAACATGTACTGCGGCAATCAACCCGCAGTATTTTATACTCACAAAAACAAGTCGAGTACATCTACAAAACCGATTGAGGTTAAGTATTATGTTGTGAAACACAAGGTCCAGAATCAAACTATATGTCTCGAGCATATAAGAACAAAAGATATGCTTGCGGATCCGCTAACGAAAGGTTTACCACCTAGTGTGTTCAACGAACACGTAGCTGGCATGAGTTTAAGGGAAAGTCTTACCTATCTTGGAACATAAGAGGCCCAAAAGTAAAAGAATTTGTTTCAAAACAGAGAAGTGTATTGTGGTTGTTTGATTCTATCGGCAAAAGAGCCATGACGATGAAACATGTCCTATGTACTGATCCAAAATGAAACGAATAAAATGAAAGTATAAAGTTGAAAGTAAAGTTGAGATTAAAGGGGAGAATGTTAGGTTGATCTCCACCATGTACGAGCCCAACGGTACGACGTGCCATTTGACCGCGCCCTGATCGGAGGCACCCAACCGTTCACTGGTTGGTGGGCCCCTGTCGCCTGTGCTATATAAAGTGGTGGGGGCCTGCGGCACGCATCATGAGGTTTCCTTGAACTGCCACTCGCCCCACCGAAACACCCACCGATTAGGGTTCACATAGTGCCGACGGGAAGCTTCGCCGGTACCCCTCTCGCTCGACCTTACGCCGTCGCCATCGCCATCGCCACCATGTTGACTTCGACGGGTTCCTCATTGCAGGGAGAAGGTAATACCCACGGTATCTCCCTCTCCTACCCGGCATTAATCTACCATAGTCGTTCTAGCAAAGTAAACAAGACCCCCCTCCCCGTCCTATCGCGTGTGCTGAGAGGGAGTAACATCACAGTCGGGGACTTCCGCGTCACCTCGATCCGCCACCATGCAAAATTGGCGGCCGCCACAAGCGAGAGCACCCAGCCGCCGCTGTCGGCCGCGCGTGCTTCGTCTGTTGGCGCGTCCTCCGATGGCGCCGTGGCGAGATGGGGAGGGAGGGAAGGTGGTGTCAGGGTTTCGTGGGATGGACGCCGGAGTCTGAATAATTGTTGGATGATACTCTGACTATTAAATTTTCTTATCTAATCAATTATCTATACGCGTATCGATCACATGGGAATAGTTGAAGGGGATTTGTGCATGTAGCTAGGGCCGGCGGCTAATGAATTCTTATGCCCGCAGGTCTCATTAACTCGAGTCGTACAGTCGTACTGCATCTGCCACGCAAGGCACATGATTATCCAATCAATGAGCAACCAGCGAGGACGCGTAGTATACATATATGAGCATTAGCTAGTTATCTACCCAAGCACAAGTCTCTCGCCACAGGAAGCAGAAGATGGCTATGCTCAGACGCTTAGCACTCGCGTTCTTTCTGAGCTGCTTCTCATGCTCGGTTCCTTCCCTAGCTTCCTCTGATGATTTCCTCCAATGCCTAGCCAAGAAGATACCTAGCGAGCTTGTTTACAAGCAGAGCTCTAGCGACTTCACCGATGTGCTGGTCTCCTCTATCAGGTTCCCCAATTTCTTCACCAACACCACGGTGAGGCCGCTCTGCATCGTGACCCCGACCGACGCCGGCCACGTCCAGGCCGCCGTGCTCTGCGGCCGCCGGAATGGCGTGCGCCTCCGCGTGCGCAGCGGCGGCCACGACTACGAGGGCCTGTCGTACCGGTCGGTGCGGCCCGAGGTGTTCGGGGTGGTCGACCTCGCCAAGCTCCGCTCCATCAGCGTCAACGAGTCCGAGTCCACGGCTTGGGTCAACTCCGGCGCGACCATCGGGGAGCTCTACTACGCCATTGGGAAGAACAACTCTGAGCTCGCGTTCCCGGCCGGCGAGTGCCCCACCCTCGGCGTGGGCGGCCACTTCAGCGGCGGAGGCGTCGGCATGCTGATGCGCAAGTACGGCCTCTCCAGCGACAACGTCGTCGACGCGAAGCTGGTCAACGCCAAGGGGGAGCTCCTCGACAGGGCCGGCATGGGGGAGGACCACTTCTGGGCCATCCGAGGCGGCGGCGGCCAGAGCTTCGGCATCGTGCTCTCGTGGAAGATCCAGCTCTTGCACGTCCCACCGACGGTGGCGGTTTTCAGCATCTCGAAGACTCTTGACCAGGGTGCCGTAGACATCGTTACCAGATGGCAAGTCGTGGGGCCATCACTCCCCGACGACCTCACCATGAGGGTCAAAGTGCAGGGGCAGGAAGCCATGTTCCTGGCCGTGTACCTCGGCACGTGCAGCTCGCTCGTGGCCACGATGGGCCGCGAGTTCCCGGAGCTCAACATGACGAGCGCCGATTGCCGGTCGATGACCTATCTCGAGTCCACGGCCTTGTCCTTCACCACCTTGGCCAACATCGGCACCCCGGAGGAGGTGCTTTTGAACAGGACCAGCGGCCTGGACATCTCCGTCGAGGGCAAGTCCGACTACGTCCGGCGCCCCATCTCCAGGGCCGCCTGGAACGACATCTTCTCCTGGTTCAAGAAGAACGGCTCCGGGCTCATCATGCTGGAGCCCCACGGCGGGTTCATCGGCAGCGTCCCAAACGCCACCACGCCGTACCCGCACCGCGACGGCGTCCTATACGTCATCCAGTACCTCGTCTTCTGGCCGGGGGCCAACGGCGCCGCGCCGCAGACCTGGCTGCACGACTTCTACGACTTCATGGGGCAGCACGTGACCGCGGACCCGAGGGAGGCGTACGTCAACTTCCGGGACCTTGACATCGGACAGAACGCCGTGGTCGACGACGTGAGCACGTTCGAGAGCGGCCAGGTCTGGGGCGAGCGCTACTTCATGGGCAACTTCCGTAGGCTCGCCGAGGTGAAAGCTCAAGTGGACCCGACGGACTACTTCAGGAACGAGCAGACGACACCGCCGCTGCTCCACCGACGCAACTGAGCAGAGAGTTGCTTGCTTGCAAGAGACTTAATTCCATCCTTTTTAGTACTCCTTCTTTTGTGGTGACCAGTCGGTGTTAATTTCCATTCCTGACCGACTAAAGCAACTATCAAGCTGTAAGACCGTTCAATTACTTTCCTGAATAAATGGTGTATAATAAAGTTGCATTAGTTGCCTGGAATGCGACAACATGTATATGTTACATAGAGTAGTCAGCATGAATACTTATATTTCTCCACAAAAAAAAAGAGAAAGGATGATACCTTATCGAGGGGACAATGATAGGCCAGCCGTCGCATATGGCGTCTATTACTTTGCATCAACTACCGATATATTTGTATTATCGACCTACCGATTAATTTGTATCATTTGTTACAATCGGCGAATGTAAGGTGCTCTGTCTCTACGCTTAGTTTTTTTTATAAAGAGTATATATTAATATTATGAAATACAAATTACATGTGATCTCTGCAACAATGCAATATACTAGCGGTAATATGGATGCGCACAACTAAAAAGAAAAAAAGTACCACTAGTGTGTTCTGGTCCTTGTAGCAGTAGCACAAAAAAAAATCCAAGGTCTCCATAAGTGACACCTGCAAGAAGGGAAAAATGCATAAGCGTTGCCGTCGCCCGATCATAGATTTTAGGTTTTCATTCTGAACAAAAAGTTCTCACTTTCAAAATAATACCTTCAAAAAGGCTATTGTTAGATTTTAATCGTGAACGGTAAAATATTGAACTTCATCTGTGTTGTCACCCCCACTTGCATACCGCTTCCATGAATCCCCAAACACCAAGCAAATTCCTCATCGTTGTGAAGACTTGAACCATCATACTAGTCCTTAGATCTCAGCTTCCATGACATTCTCTGCCTCAGACTTCAACATGGAACAAAAAGGACATGTTCCATGATGGCAACAAATAGCAGAAGATCTTCGTGCCACTCCTTCCAGAAACCAAATGGACTGAAAAATATGGGTGCGGATGACCGAATCTCATCCGATCCAGCAATGTACATACATGATTCTCTTAGGAGAGTTCGCTGGAGGAGCCTTCCGGAACCAGATCAAGGAGGAAAGGCATCAAGCAGGTCTTCGTATTGACGCGAGAGGAACCCTAGGACCTCCACCTTTATTTAGGCCGAACCCCCACGCAACGGCCATCCTCGGCCGCCCGACTTGCCGGAAAAGGCCGTCACACTACTAGAAAAACCCTAATCAGTGGCGCACCACATATGCTCATCAGTGGCGCGCCACATACTCGTCCAGCTCTAATGGCAGCGTGCAATTATCTCTCTGTCCACTTTGCGTATGGCTTAACTAGTTGGTATTTGGGCCCTCCTTGGTTTTGGGGTCCCAGGGCGGCCGCCCCTCCTGCCCACTCAAGGCCGCCCTATTAATAAAAGACATTTTGGAGAAATATGCTCGGTCCAATGGCCTTAAAATCAACTTTCATACCTCATCTTTGATCCTATCAACTTGTCTGATGTGAATACTCAAAACTTGGCTAGATTATTTTCTTGTTCTATTGCTTCAATGCCTTTTACATATCTTGAATTTCCTTTGGGGACTACTAAACCTTATGTCCAAGGTTTGATGCCTCTTGTGGATAGAATTGAAAGAAGGGTCTCTGGCACTTTTCGCATGATGTCTTATAGTTGAAGAGTTACCGCGGTTAATTCTGTTTTGACTTCTATTGCTAATTTCACAATGTGTTCTATCCAAATTAACTCAAACATTCTAGAACATGTTGAGAAAATTAGAAGATATTGTCTTTGGAATAAGAAAGTAGATGAGGGGGAGAAATCCAACTTACTTGCAGAATGGGACATGGTTTATAAGCCATATTAAAAAAATGAGGAATAGGTGTACTAAATTTGAAATTGCAGAACTAAGGCCTTCTACTCAAATATTTGCACAAATTCTGCAATAGGACTGGGACTCCATGGGTGCAACTTTTATGGAATGCATATTATATTGGACACATCACTCATAGCATGAATCCTTGTGGAGCCTTTTGGTGGAGAGATGTGTTTAAGTTGGTACCTATTTTCGGAGGAATCATTTCTGTCAAGGTTTTTGATGGTGGATCCACAATATTTTGGAAACATAATTGGATCAACTCGATTCTTTCTGAAGATTTCCCAAGACCTTTCTCCTTTTCTTCATCTGAAGATGTGTGTGTCCAAAGTTTCCTTTCAACTGGACGTTTGGCGATAACTTCTTTGTACCTCAATCACTAAAGCACTTGAGGAGGTGAGAACACTCCAAATAAATGCAGCTCATATTATTCTTCAAGCTGGCTCTCATGATCAATGTGCATATGCCTAGGGTTCAGATAAATATTCGTCTAGTCTATTCTACAAATATTGCTTCAAAGAGCTAAACCCTCATATCTCCTTTTCATGGATCTGGAAATCAAAGTATAACTCAAAGATGAAGTTTTTCGGCTAGCTTATTCTGACAGACGGACTAAATACTAGAAATATGCTGAGGAGGAGATATTTTATCCTTGATTCAGGGTACAAGTGCCTGCCTGATGTGTTGTACACCGCTAGAGAAAACTATTGAACATCTGCTTTTTTATTGCCCATTTAGTCGAGCATGTTGGACAACTCTAAACATTTCTTGGCAGCAATATGGAAACAAACTTCAGCTCATTGAACATGCCAAATCTCAGTGGACATGGGCCATGTTTATGGAAGTTGTCATTGTTTGTGACTGAAGTATATGGAAAGAAAGGAACAATCTATTATTTAATGACATAACACCACACTAGATTATGGAAGAGAAGATTCATAGTGGATTTCTCATTATTAGTTCATAGGACTAAGGAAGAGCTGCAACCTTTCATCTTTAATCTTACATATAATTTATAGAATGTTTTCCTTTTCCTTTGGTCTGGGGTCCTAACCCAATGTAATATGTAATTGTTCCAGGATTTACCCTAAGGGGTTTATTAATATACAAAAGCAATAGAAGCCTTTCCTACTGTTAAAGTTTCAAAAAAAAAGAAGACATATATATCATCGTTTACCTTAATGGCAACGCTGCCTCTGCTAACAAAATCGGTAATCCAGCGACACCATTTAGGATCAAACCCCTTCATTCTCATCACTTGTTTAAGAAAAGGCTATTGAGCTTTATTATAATTTATAAGCCTTTTCAAAACCAATTTCAGCAGGACACCATTCATTTTCTTCCTATGAAGTTCATGTATGGTTTCGTGGAGGATCATCACCCCTTCTAAAATGTGCTTCCCCTACATGAGTTATGTTTGAGTAGGGCAAATAACTACGTGAGCCACCTTAGTAACCCGATTAGTGCCAACCTTAGCAAAAACCTTGAAACTAACGTTCAATAAACATATGGGTTGCTGCTAGATTTGGACATTGTTTTTTTCCTAGGTAGAAGAATTATGGTTCCAAAATCTAAATGAAACAAAGTTAATTTCCCTTGTTGGAAATGAGCGAACATATTCATCAAATCGTATTTAACAATCTCCCAGAAAACTTGATAGAATTCGGCTGGAAATCCATCTGGTCCCGGGTTTTTTTTAATCGGCATAATAGCTTTGTACACCTCCTTTTCTGCAAAGTCAGCTGTAAAAATACTATTTTCATCTTGAGACAATTGAGGAATAGCGACAGTTTCAGTCCCCACACGACCTAACCCTCCCCGCGCGGTGGCGCCGTGCCGCGCCTAGGAGTCCGCCGGCGGCCCTCTCCCCGTCCCCTCCTCAAGTCCCCTCTCCCGCCGCCACCGCCCTGTGCGCTGCTGGGCAAAGCCCCGGTGGAGTGGCGGCGACGACGGCCTTTACCTTCGCCGGCGACAGGAGGAATCGGCTGCGGCCTCTACCGGTTCCTTCCACTTCATCGACGACGACGGTGGGGCAGCAACGGCCAGGGGCGGTGCCGTGGTGGCGGTTCGGCCGAGTTCGACGGCGGGTCTCCGATCTGGTCCCAGATGGTCCTAGGCGGGCTCGTGTGTCCGCCCTCGATCCTCCCTGCGGCTGCGGCGTTTTCCTGGGTTTCTCCGTGTAACATCCCAATTTTCAATAAATAAAGAAATGGAGATTTCAAGAAGTCAAAATTTAGAACCAACAAAAACTTTTTCAACACATGTATTATGCATAGTGCTCATACTCAATTTTTGTGTGAATGCCATGATGATTGCTTGTGTGCTTGAAAATGTGCTAAAACCCTAACATATGATATCATAATCAACAAAAGAGAAGGAAAAAAGAAAGAAGAAAAAGAAATGGGAAAATACAACCAACACACACATGTGCTTATGGCCAAATTGCAAATCTTTGATCTAGGCCAAGTTAGCTTGTGCCATTGCTTGTAAAATGTTAATAAACACTTAATAACACTTTGTGAATCAAATAAACTCAAATCAAATCAAATTTGAAATCAAATTGAGCTCACATGCACCAATGGTCAAATATGCCAATTTTAGCATGACACTCACTTTGAGCCCCCGTTTTGAAAAATTTTCAAACTAAACATTGCCAACTCTTTGCACCTCATCCAAGACAACATCAAGGTGAACAACTTTGCTCAATACCACCCCTGCAAATTCTTGCTCAAATTCAAATGGTGATCAAGCAAAGTTGCAACCATAAAGCAAAAACAAGATCATACCCATTTTGGGATTTTGCAAATCAACTCAAATTCGACCACCACCATCACCATTATACTTCAAATATTATATGATAACAACCCACCAAAATTCAATCAAAAATTCGAAAATATTGTTCATGCAGCCATTTGGTCGAACACATGGTGGGCATGAATCTGCCAACTCCACACATTGCAAAAACCAGTGGATATTTGCCTCCACTATCAACCCTAGGTCATCTCTGGTACTCCCCTGACCTCTCTACACCTTGCCAAGCACCAGAGACAAGAAGTGGTACACTCAATCGTCACCAAATTGACCAAACCATGCCATGCCGTGGCATGACATGGACACACTCATGTCATCCCTCTCTCTGGACCATTCCAACGTGCACAACCATGTCAAGTGTGTTCCTCTCACTTCCCTGCACCTGCTAGACACGCTCGTCGCCCAAGTGGTGCACCACACACGCCGGCACGATGCGCGCCCAGAGACGCCCACGCGCGCCAGAGAACGCACTGGCAAGCCCTGGACGCGCTAGAGCGCCCACTCGCCATGTCGCGTCAACGCTCGCCTGGACCCCTCCCTCCTCCTACGCCATCACCAGGTCACCAGCCACCGCCCAGACAAGCCCATTGGATCACTCAACGCTCGTACACGACGACGCCATCATCGACGTGCGCCGCGGTACCGAGAGCTTCGGTCACGCTCGTGAGCTCGTCTCTGCATGGTTTTCACCGCCGTCAAGCTCTACCTCACCTCCGTGACGTCGCCGAACCAACCGCTCTGCGTGCTATAGTTTCCCTTTACATCTATGAGTTTATCTTGGGTACCAGACTTGTCGTATTTGTTCTGAGGTATCAGCACAAATTTTATTTTGTTTTACACCATTTTTTCACTTTTTTTTAGCAAATCTTGTAAAAATAATATCTTCAATCTTGCATTGGTGGAGCAAGAATTTCTAGCGTGAGTGTGCCGAGCTTAATACATTCTTTTGCTGAGAAGTCGAGTCCAGTGACACTAGTTCAGCAAATTGCATACACGCGTAGACTACAGCAAAATCTAAATAAAGAAAGGATCCGTCCGTTTCTAGAAAGAACGAAATACAAGTGGAAGATCTGCTACACACAGGCGCGCAGCAGTCAACAAAGAACGAGCTGCACAGAACCACTCAGCGCTAGCACAAGATCGAGAAGAAAAGGAAAATGGATGGTTTACCCGCTTGCTGCTAGCTCGATGAAGAGCACGCCGCCGACAAAAGCCGGCCTTCGCGCCATGCCTCATTCGCGCCAAAATCCATCTCGGAGCAGAGCGGCCTCGCCTCTCCTCTCCTCTCATCGCAAGAGTCAAAGTCTAAGTCGTCACACACGACGCACGCGTTGGTTCAACCTCTGCTTGTACTTATAGAGAAAGATTAGACTGGTTTCGAAGTGGTTTGAATTTTGCAGAGGGAAAAAAGTGGGGCGGGAAAAAGACTGAATTTGCGTTCCTCTCTTTTCCTCCTCATTGATTGCTGGGAGATCATGAGATGGAGCGCTGGGATCCATAATCTTCCATAACGAGGCAGGGTGGAAGTCCGGAAGCCAAACGTCAAGGGTTAATGCCCATGCATGGTGGACCTTGTTGATTCCCTTCCATATAGTATCAACTGATGACTCTGGAGCCATAAATCACGGCCAATAAAGTCGAAGCATCATACACTGTGTAGGCTGTGGTACTTCATTAGGCGCGCCTATAGGTAGTGAATCAGTCCTCCCTAATTTACGTTCACTGTTATCACAAATACGAATTGGTACAGACTAAATCTACCGAATCATAGGAAGTGAATCATTCCTCGCTGATTTCCTGATTTTCGCTTGTTGTTATCACGGATAGCAACCCAAATACTTGCCACAGGTGACATATCTTTGCCTGTATTTTGCCTAAATATGTGCCAAGTATTCAGGGTCGGGGGAAGTACTAGTTTTTTTTGTACTAGATTAGTACCAATAGGAAGAAGATGCTGTATGTTTTACTTTTATTGTTATCAAGTTGTGTTTAAAAGCCATATATGGTTACACAGCTTTTCGATCGATCGATCGCCTGCAAGCACCAACCATGTGGTTCCAATATCTGAACTCTTTGAAAGTTCGACTAACAGCTTAAGTTCTAACCAACGTTGTCCAGTATTACGCTAGTGCCGTTTCTTGCTTCAGGAAAGAAAAATTAAAGACAACTTTTACTACTAGTGTAAAAAGCCCTTTGATATGCACTGAACACGAACAAGAAGGAAACTTCCTCTCTTGCATAATCAACTTGGATATGAAAGAGGTGGAGAAATTTCTAATACCAGCAAACTTTCAAACAAAGGTTCCTCATAATATACACTTTGCAAGAGTAAAAAACTCAACTTGTATCCAAATTTATTTAGTGCCTCACGTTTCACTCACAACATACATACACATAAACTTGAAGCAACCAGCTGCTAGACAAAATGAGTAAACCTGGAGCAAATTACTCTAATACTGGCAACACAAAAATGATTAATCCCAGCATACACTTTCATCGGCAATCAGTACAAAACAAGGGAACAAAGTGTCGCTAAGTCAAGTATCCAGTAAAACCACCACCTGACCACGGCAACAGCTGATGCACAAGTTCTGATTACAGGCAACACCACCGGGGTCTACACAACAATAACGACAATTCATCCAGTGCCAACAACAACATCCAACACACAAGCCAAGATGAAAAGGCATCACATCCTTCCTTCCTACGCAGACCCTCTTCTCACCTTGCCATGGTTCCCGGCTCCACCTCCATTAGTGACATGGTGTAGCCTCATGTCGCCTTCAGCTCCGACAACACACTCTCGGCCATGCCTAGCCACCAAGCGCATTTACATGTCCACCTTTGCGTTCTTCAGCCCCACCGGTGGCCCTGCCTTCATTGTGTCCACTGCAGCAACATGATAAGGATTTCCAATTATTTGCATGACAAGTACTCACATACGCAATTTCACACATGCAAGCATTTGAGCCAAACTCATCACATCTCAGGTCCATAATAAGTAAATAATATTTTCCTAGAAAAGAAGTTTTAAGCAACACAAAAAATGTACAAACGTCACTACTCCAGGTGACTCACCAATGTTGTACATGAATTTATGAACTCCATGGGCAAATGGTTGAAGCATGAAACTTCAATATACCAATAGTCCAGTCCGCTTAATCGAATAGAATTTCCAGGTTACTGCAAAGGCATGCAATAGTCATCACAATGTTCCGTCAAACCCAACATGCAAAAGTAATCTTCAAAAGCATGAAAATAGTAGCGACAAAAATTATAGCTTTGCCGATCCACTGACATGTAAACTTATTTCTCAAGTTTACAGATCATTGCTTTATTCAAAACAAAAAAACAAGACCAGCCAGATAGTAGTCCACTTTGTGCACAAACAGCACTGCTCTTTGCTAAACGTATCATCATCTCAAGTTTCCAGAAGCAAACCGTACCTCATCATTTCCCTAGACTAGACTTGGGGACACCTAATAGCTTGAACATAATTGGTGAAAGCACTAGATTGATAAAACTGTAGGGAATAATACGTAAGAAAAGTCTCACCACAATACAGAATGCACTCTATAGATTGATAAAACTATCACTTTATCTTTGAACAAAGCTAGCCATTGGGCCTTTTTAAAACATCTAGAAGTGCCTCATCTCTGGACTTGGTCATCCATGGTATCGACCATCTCAACTCAGCGAGAAGGAAACATGTATATGGATCGCGACTTGGGAAACCAGTGATTACAGAAACGGCTTGTTCATACCTGAGGTGGATGCTTGGACAACATGGCGCCACAGTGACAAGTTTGCGCCGGAAGGGGAGGATCGTCAGCCTCCCAGCCACACGTCAGCAATGATATTCCAATCAGGGTCCCAGCCCTAGAGGTCTCGATGCAAGCTGCACGAAAATTGACAGATAAGCAAATAAGATTTCTTCGATGCCGTAGATAATCAGCTATGCAAAATCGATCTAACAGGGTAACAGAAAACAAGTGTTGGCTGGCTTGTACTACCTTTGTTCATCCGTAAGGGTTCATCGCAGAATTCCTCGGTCAAAGGCACTTCCTTGGGCCAACCGTACACAATGGCTGATGATGAGAGCAGTAGCTGCAGAGATGATATGAGAGTAGTTTAGCATCCCGACCAGATGATGATACTTATTGATGTACTAGCAACATGAAATGAGGACATGCCATCTATTGCAAATTTCACTCCAGAAGCAAGGAATTTCACTTCAGATTGCACGCTCTAAAGCGCAATGACAAAAAACAAAGCAGGTAGCCATGAATCTCTACAAAATCTCTACAAACAAAACAACAACTCAGAAGTCATACGAAGCAATCTACCAATGTACATAGTATAAACATGAAAACACTCTCATAAGCGACAATATTACATTATTGTATATGGTCAACAAATATTATATTATTTTAGGGCAAGCTAATGCTACAGCTGCACATCCTAGGTAAAAACTACATTTATGACCTAAAATAAGGTAGTTGGATATGTCCAGGAGGGAGCAAGAACATAAACATCGTAGTCGAAGGAAAACGGTAACGAATCAGGAACATAAACCTTGTGTGGTCCGCGGAGATGTCCCGGTCAAAGAAGGTCACGAACTTTCCATACATGCACAGCCAAGGAATCACTTTCGAAAGAAGGTTCTCATATGTTCACTTATGCCATGATGAGCAAGCAAACCAATGACAAATGTGAGTACCAAAGCACTACGAAAATTGATGTCTAGAATGAGATATTGGGCAGGAATAGAGTGCTTTGTTTCTTACATCAACAACCCTTTGATGGTGCACTGGGCAGTGTACATTGGAGCATCAGCCAACATTGACGGCTGGAACTTCAACATCACCTAGTCGACGAGGCTCAGTTCGATGATGAGAGCTCCAGCTGATGATTCAGAACATGGCAATCCATGTCAGTGAGACAATGCTCTCATACATACAACTATGCTAGCAGTCTTCAAGATCCATGTATATACCAGTATAATGTGAGCTATAATCTAACCTTCTTGTCAGACTTGGGTGCCTTCGGGAACCTTCTCATCGAGCAGTATGGGGTCATAACAAACATGTCCAACTCGAGCATGTCCACAATTGTTCTCCTGTACAATCCAGTTGTTAGTTCTCTGGAGATGCAAGATATCATTGTGACTGAATCAAAGAGGTGTAGTAGTAGGACTGTTACCATTTTAAGGATACCTGCCCGGGTGTAGGCGCGGTCGCAGATATACACACTGTAGATATGGTGAAAGTAAGTAAAATGTCGTTGTAAAGGACATGTGCACTGCCCGAGCCTCGTTGAGGAAGACTTGTCCGCCCACATTCGCAGGTACGAGAGATGCAACGGTGACCACAGACATGAGGAGGTCCGGATCGCCGTCGTGGCCGTCAGCCTGGAGAGCCAGGTGCGCTTCCTCTCTCTTCTTCTTCCTGCATTCTCGGGCCATTCTCGGGCCCAGTACCCTTTCTTCCTGCAGTAGCAGCACTCGTCGTCTCGGGTAGCACCGCTGGAGTTGCCGTCCCTGCGCGTGACGTCCTTCCCACGATCGCGCCCCTTGTCACGGCGACGGTCGCCGCCCGACCCGCCACCTGACGAGCCGCCAGCCGACGAGCCGCCACCGTGGCTCTTAGTGCGCGTGCGCCACACCTCCATGAGGAGCAGCTCACCGATGCGTGCCGTGAGATCATGGTCGAGGGCGTACCACTCCTCCGCGGCGTTGAGGCACCCAACTAGCTCGTTGATCGAGAGCATGTCCACATCGACCAATGTCTCAACGGACATGGCGATCTGGCCATAGCGGCGCGGGAGCACCGACAGCATCTTGCGGACAGACTAACCCTCCAGCACGATCTTGCCAAGGAGAGCCAGCTTGCTCATCATGCCCGTGATGCGGATGGCGAAGTTGTCAACGGTCTCGCCGTCCTTGAAGCGGATCGTGGCGAACTTCTTCGCCAGGGTGCCCGTGCACCGTTGTTGTAAAGGGAAAGAAGACATCAAATTTCCCTGGAACATACAAGTTTCAACACACATCATATTAACATTTACAAAGAAAGTAGGTAAACGGTCAAACAATAATTAAAACAACAAATCAAAGCCTGAAAGTACAATAAGAAAACAGGGGAGCTAATTACTTCTTACTCGTTTGGTAGCTAGTAACATTTCTCAGCATACCTACCTAACCTAGCAGCAGCATACATGTATAATAATCGGTGACTGAACATATCACAATTCATGTCAGATTCAAGTGCACACCAGCTTGTTTAGCATCCGGTAAAACAACGGACATCACCAGCGAGCTACCATCAGCGAGCTACCAACAGAAAACAAGTGTTGGCTGGTGCGTACCACCTTTGTTCATCCGTAAGGGTTCATCGCAGAATTCCTCGGTCAAAGGCACTTCCTTGGGCCAACCGTAGACAATGGCTGATGATGAGAGCAGTAGCTGCAGAGATGATATGAGAGTAGTTTAGCATCCCGACCAGATGATGATACTTATTGATGTACTAGCAACAGGAAATGAGGACATGCTATCTATTGCAAATTTCACTCCAGAAGCAAGGAATTTCACTTCAGATTGCACGCTCTAAAGCGCAATGACAACAAACAAAGCAGATAGCCATGAATCTCTACAAAACCTCTACAAACAAAACAATGACTCAGAAGTCATACGAAGCAATCTTCCAACGTACATAGTATAAACATGAAAACACTCTTATAAGCGACAATATTACATTATTGTATATGGTCAAAAAATATTATATTATTTTAGGGCGAGCTAATGCTACAGCTGCACATCCTAGGTACAAACTACATTGAGGACCTCAAATAAGGTAGTTGGATATGTCCAGGAGGGAGCAAGAACATAAACATCATAGTCGAAGGAAAACAGTAAGGAATCAGGAACATAAACCTTGTGTGGTCCGCGGAGATGTCCCAGTCGAAGAAGGTCACCAACTTTCCATACATGCACAGCCAAGGAATCACTTTCGAAAGAAGGTTCTCATATGTTCACCTATGCCATGATGAGCAAGTAAACCACTCACAAATGTTAGTACCAAAGCACTATGGAAATTGATGTCTAGAATGAGATATTGGGCAGGAATAGAGTGCTTTCTTTCTTACATCAACGGTTCTTCAGAGTACTTGGTGCACGAGGCAGCAATTGTTCCAGGATTTGAACCCTTTGATGGGGCACTGGGCAGTGTACATTGGAGCATCAGCCAGACGGCTGGAACTTCAACATCACCTAGTCGACGAGGCTCAGCTCGATGATGAAGACAGGATCTCCCGCTGATGATTCAGAACATGGCAATCCATGTCAGTGAGACAATGCTCTCATACATACAACCATGCTAGCAGTCTGCAACATCCATGTATATACCAGTATAATGTGAGCTATAATCTAACCTTCTTATCAGACTTGGGTACCTTCGGGAACTCATCAAGCAGTATGGGGTCGTAACAAATATGTCCAACTCAAGCATGTCCACAATTGTTCTCTCCTGTACATTCCAGTTGTTAGTTCTCTGGAGATGCAATATATCATTGTGACTGAATCGGAGAGGTGTAGTAGTAGGACTGCTACCATTTTAAGGATATCTGCCCTGGTGTAGGCGCGGTCACAGATGATCATACACACTGAAGATATGGTGAAAGTAAGTAAGATGTCGTTGTAAAGGACATGTGCACTGCCCGAGCCTCTTTGAGGAAGACTTGTCCACCCACATTCTCAGGTACGAGAGATGCAGCGGTGAACACAGCCATGAGGAGGTCCGGATCGCCGTTGTGGCCGTCGGCCTGGCGAGCCAGGTGCGCTTCCTCTCTCTTCTTCTTCCTGCATTCTCGGGCCATTCTCGGGCCCGATACCCTTTCTTCCCGCAGTAGCGGCACTCGTCGTCGCGGGTAGCACCGCTGGAGTTGCCGTCCCTACGCGCGACATCCTTCCCACGGCCCTCTCGTCGTCCCCTCCTCAAGTCCCCTCTCCCGCCGCCGCCGCCCTGTGCGCTGCTGGGCAAAGCCCCGGTGGCGTGACGGCAGCGGCGGCCTTTACCTCCGCCGGCGACAGGAGGAATCGGCTGCGGCCTCTACCGGTTCCTTCCACTTCATCGACGACGACGGTGGGGCAGCAACGGCCAGGGGCGGTGCCGTGGTGGCGGTTCGGCCGAGTTCGACGGCGGGTCTCCGATCTGGTCCCAGATGGTCCTAGGCGGGCTCGTGTGTCCGCCCTCGATCCTCCCTGCGGCTGCGGCGTTTTCCTGGGTTTCTCCGTGTAACATCCCAATTTTCAATAAATAAAGAAATGTAGATTTCAAGAAGTCAAAATTTAGAACCAACAAAAACTTTTTCAACACATGTATTATGCATAGTGCTCATACTCAATTTTTGTGTGAATGCCATGATGATTGCTTGTGTGCTTGAAAATGTGCTAAAACCCTAACATATGATATCATAATCAACAAAAGAGAAGGAAAAAAGAAAGAAGAAAAAGAAATGGGAAAATACAACCAACACACACATGTGCTTATGGCCAAATTGCAAATCTTTGATCTAGGCCAAGTTAGCTTGTGCCATTGCTTGTAAAATGTTAATAAACACTTAATAACACTTTGTGAATCAAATAAACTCAAATCAAATCAAATTTGAAATCAAATTGAGCTCACATGCACCAATGGTCAAATATGCCAATTTTAGCATGACACTCACTTTGAGCCCCCGTTTTGAAAAATTTTCAAACTAAACATTGCCAACTCTTTGCACCTCATCCAAGACAACATCAAGGTGAACAACTTTGCTCAATACCACCCCTGCAAATTCTTGCTCAAATTCAAATGGTGATCAAGCAAAGTTGCAACCATAAAGCAAAAACAAGATCATACCCATTTTGGGATTTTGCAAATCAACTCAAATTCGACCACCACCATCACCATTATACTTCAAATATTATATGATAACAACCCACCAAAATTCAATCAAAAATTCGAAAATATTGTTCATGCAGCCATTTGGTCGAACACATGGTGGGCATGAATCTGCCAACTCCACACATTGCAAAAACCAGTGGATATTTGCCTCCACTATCAACCCTAGGTCATCTCTGGTACTCCCCTGACCTCTCTACACCTTGCCAAGCACCAGAGACAAGAAGTGGTACACTCAATCGTCACCAAATTGACCAAACCATGCCATGCCGTGGCATGACATGGACACACTCATGTCATCCCTCTCTCTGGACCATTCCAACGTGCACAACCATGTCAAGTGTGTTCCTCTCACTTCCCTGCACCTGCTAGACACGCTCGTCGCCCAAGTGGTGCACCACACACGCCGGCACGATGCGCGCCCAGAGACGCCCACGCGCGCCAGAGAACGCACTGGCAAGCCCTGGACGCGCTAGAGCGCCCACTCGCCATGTCGCGTCAACGCTCGCCTGGACCCCTCCCTCCTCCTACGCCATCACCAGGTCACCAGCCACCGCCCAGACAAGCCCATTGGATCACTCAACGCTCGTACACGACGACGCCATCATCGACGTGCGCCGCGGTACCGAGAGCTTCGGTCACGCTCGTGAGCTCGTCTCTGCATGGTTTTCACCGCCGTCAAGCTCTACCTCACCTCCGTGACGTCGCCGAACCAACCGCTCTGCGTGCTATAGTTTCCCTTTACATCTATGAGTTTATCTTGGGTACCAGACTTGTCGTATTTGTTCTGAGGTATCAGCACAAATTTTATTTTGTTTTACACCATTTTTTCACTTTTTTTTAGCAAATCTTGTAAAAATAATATCTTCAATCTTGCATTGGTGGAGCAAGAATTTCTAGCGTGAGTGTGCCGAGCTTAATACATTCTTTTGCTGAGAAGTCGAGTCCAGTGACACTAGTTCAGCAAATTGCATACACGCGTAGACTACAGCAAAATCTAAATAAAGAAAGGATCCGTCCGTTTCTAGAAAGAACGAAATACAAGTGGAAGATCTGCTACACACAGGCGCGCAGCAGTCAACAAAGAACGAGCTGCACAGAACCACTCAGCGCTAGCACAAGATCGAGAAGAAAAGGAAAATGGATGGTTTACCCGCTTGCTGCTAGCTCGATGAAGAGCACGCCGCCGACAAAAGCCGGCCTTCGCGCCATGCCTCATTCGCGCCAAAATCCATCTCGGAGCAGAGCGGCCTCGCCTCTCCTCTCCTCTCATCGCAAGAGTCAAAGTCTAAGTCGTCACACACGACGCACGCGTTGGTTCAACCTCTGCTTGTACTTATAGAGAAAGATTAGACTGGTTTCGAAGTGGTTTGAATTTTGCAGAGGGAAAAAAGTGGGGCGGGAAAAAGACTGAATTTGCGTTCCTCTCTTTTCCTCCTCATTGATTGCTGGGAGATCATGAGATGGAGCGCTGGGATCCATAATCTTCCATAACGAGGCAGGGTGGAAGTCCGGAAGCCAAACGTCAAGGGTTAATGCCCATGCATGGTGGACCTTGTTGATTCCCTTCCATATAGTATCAACTGATGACTCTGGAGCCATAAATCACGGCCAATAAAGTCGAAGCATCATACACTGTGTAGGCTGTGGTACTTCATTAGGCGCGCCTATAGGTAGTGAATCAGTCCTCCCTAATTTACGTTCACTGTTATCACAAATACGAATTGGTACAGACTAAATCTACCGAATCATAGGAAGTGAATCATTCCTCGCTGATTTCCTGATTTTCGCTTGTTGTTATCACGGATAGCAACCCAAATACTTGCCACAGGTGACATATCTTTGCCTGTATTTTGCCTAAATATGTGCCAAGTATTCAGGGTCGGGGGAAGTACTAGTTTTTTTTGTACTAGATTAGTACCAATAGGAAGAAGATGCTGTATGTTTTACTTTTATTGTTATCAAGTTGTGTTTAAAAGCCATATATGGTTACACAGCTTTTCGATCGATCGATCGCCTGCAAGCACCAACCATGTGGTTCCAATATCTGAACTCTTTGAAAGTTCGACTAACAGCTTAAGTTCTAACCAACGTTGTCCAGTATTACGCTAGTGCCGTTTCTTGCTTCAGGAAAGAAAAATTAAAGACAACTTTTACTACTAGTGTAAAAAGCCCTTTGATATGCACTGAACACGAACAAGAAGGAAACTTCCTCTCTTGCATAATCAACTTGGATATGAAAGAGGTGGAGAAATTTCTAATACCAGCAAACTTTCAAACAAAGGTTCCTCATAATATACACTTTGCAAGAGTAAAAAACTCAACTTGTATCCAAATTTATTTAGTGCCTCACGTTTCACTCACAACATACATACACATAAACTTGAAGCAACCAGCTGCTAGACAAAATGAGTAAACCTGGAGCAAATTACTCTAATACTGGCAACAGAAAAATGATTAATCCCAGCATACACTTTCATCGGCAATCAGTACAAAACAAGGGAACAAAGTGTCGCTAAGTCAAGTATCCAGTAAAACCACCACCTGACCACGGCAACAGCTGATGCACAAGTTCTGATTACAGGCAACACCACCGGGGTCTACACAACAATAACGACAATTCATCCAGTGCCAACAACAACATCCAACACACAAGCCAAGATGAAAAGGCATCACATCCTTCCTTCCTACGCAGACCCTCTTCTCACCTTGCCATGGTTCCCGGCTCCACCTCCATTAGTGACATGGTGTAGCCTCATGTCGCCTTCAGCTCCGACAACACACTCTCGGCCATGCCTAGCCACCAAGCGCATTTACATGTCCACCTTTGCGTTCTTCAGCCCCACCGGTGGCCCTGCCTTCATTGTGTCCACTGCAGCAACATGATAAGGATTTCCAATTATTTGCATGACAAGTACTCACATACGCAATTTCACACATGCAAGCATTTGAGCCAAACTCATCACATCTCAGGTCCATAATAAGTAAATAATATTTTCCTAGAAAAGAAGTTTTAAGCAACACAAAAAATGTACAAACGTCACTACTCCAGGTGACTCACCAATGTTGTACATGAATTTATGAACTCCATGGGCAAATGGTTGAAGCATGAAACTTCAATATACCAATAGTCCAGTCCGCTTAATCGAATAGAATTTCCAGGTTACTGCAAAGGCATGCAATAGTCATCACAATGTTCCGTCAAACCCAACATGCAAAAGTAATCTTCAAAAGCATGAAAATAGTAGCGACAAAAATTATAGCTTTGCCGATCCACTGACATGTAAACTTATTTCTCAAGTTTACAGATCATTGCTTTATTCAAAACAAAAAAACAAGACCAGCCAGATAGTAGTCCACTTTGTGCACAAACAGCACTGCTCTTTGCTAAACGTATCATCATCTCAAGTTTCCAGAAGCAAACCGTACCTCATCATTTCCCTAGACTAGACTTGGGGACACCTAATAGCTTGAACATAATTGGTGAAAGCACTAGATTGATAAAACTGTAGGGAATAATACGTAAGAAAAGTCTCACCACAATACAGAATGCACTCTATAGATTGATAAAACTATCACTTTATCTTTGAACAAAGCTAGCCATTGGGCCTTTTTAAAACATCTAGAAGTGCCTCATCTCTGGACTTGGTCATCCATGGTATCGACCATCTCAACTCAGCGAGAAGGAAACATGTATATGGATCGCGACTTGGGAAACCAGTGATTACAGAAACGGCTTGTTCATACCTGAGGTGGATGCTTGGACAACATGGCGCCACAGTGACAAGTTTGCGCCGGAAGGGGAGGATCGTCAGCCTCCCAGCCACACGTCAGCAATGATATTCCAATCAGGGTCCCAGCCCTAGAGGTCTCGATGCAAGCTGCACGAAAATTGACAGATAAGCAAATAAGATTTCTTCGATGCCGTAGATAATCAGCTATGCAAAATCGATCTAACAGGGTAACAGAAAACAAGTGTTGGCTGGCTTGTACTACCTTTGTTCATCCGTAAGGGTTCATCGCAGAATTCCTCGGTCAAAGGCACTTCCTTGGGCCAACCGTACACAATGGCTGATGATGAGAGCAGTAGCTGCAGAGATGATATGAGAGTAGTTTAGCATCCCGACCAGATGATGATACTTATTGATGTACTAGCAACATGAAATGAGGACATGCCATCTATTGCAAATTTCACTCCAGAAGCAAGGAATTTCACTTCAGATTGCACGCTCTAAAGCGCAATGACAAAAAACAAAGCAGGTAGCCATGAATCTCTACAAAATCTCTACAAACAAAACAACAACTCAGAAGTCATACGAAGCAATCTACCAATGTACATAGTATAAACATGAAAACACTCTCATAAGCGACAATATTACATTATTGTATATGGTCAACAAATATTATATTATTTTAGGGCAAGCTAATGCTACAGCTGCACATCCTAGGTAAAAACTACATTTATGACCTAAAATAAGGTAGTTGGATATGTCCAGGAGGGAGCAAGAACATAAACATCGTAGTCGAAGGAAAACGGTAACGAATCAGGAACATAAACCTTGTGTGGTCCGCGGAGATGTCCCGGTCAAAGAAGGTCACGAACTTTCCATACATGCACAGCCAAGGAATCACTTTCGAAAGAAGGTTCTCATATGTTCACTTATGCCATGATGAGCAAGCAAACCAATGACAAATGTGAGTACCAAAGCACTACGAAAATTGATGTCTAGAATGAGATATTGGGCAGGAATAGAGTGCTTTGTTTCTTACATCAACAACCCTTTGATGGTGCACTGGGCAGTGTACATTGGAGCATCAGCCAACATTGACGGCTGGAACTTCAACATCACCTAGTCGACGAGGCTCAGTTCGATGATGAGAGCTCCAGCTGATGATTCAGAACATGGCAATCCATGTCAGTGAGACAATGCTCTCATACATACAACTATGCTAGCAGTCTTCAAGATCCATGTATATACCAGTATAATGTGAGCTATAATCTAACCTTCTTGTCAGACTTGGGTGCCTTCGGGAACCTTCTCATCGAGCAGTATGGGGTCATAACAAACATGTCCAACTCGAGCATGTCCACAATTGTTCTCCTGTACAATCCAGTTGTTAGTTCTCTGGAGATGCAAGATATCATTGTGACTGAATCAAAGAGGTGTAGTAGTAGGACTGTTACCATTTTAAGGATACCTGCCCGGGTGTAGGCGCGGTCGCAGATATACACACTGTAGATATGGTGAAAGTAAGTAAAATGTCGTTGTAAAGGACATGTGCACTGCCCGAGCCTCGTTGAGGAAGACTTGTCCGCCCACATTCGCAGGTACGAGAGATGCAACGGTGACCACAGACATGAGGAGGTCCGGATCGCCGTCGTGGCCGTCAGCCTGGAGAGCCAGGTGCGCTTCCTCTCTCTTCTTCTTCCTGCATTCTCGGGCCATTCTCGGGCCCAGTACCCTTTCTTCCTGCAGTAGCAGCACTCGTCGTCTCGGGTAGCACCGCTGGAGTTGCCGTCCCTGCGCGTGACGTCCTTCCCACGATCGCGCCCCTTGTCACGGCGACGGTCGCCGCCCGACCCGCCACCTGACGAGCCGCCAGCCGACGAGCCGCCACCGTGGCTCTTAGTGCGCGTGCGCCACACCTCCATGAGGAGCAGCTCACCGATGCGTGCCGTGAGATCATGGTCGAGGGCGTACCACTCCTCCGCGGCGTTGAGGCACCCAACTAGCTCGTTGATCGAGAGCATGTCCACATCGACCAATGTCTCAACGGACATGGCGATCTGGCCATAGCGGCGCGGGAGCACCGACAGCATCTTGCGGACAGACTAACCCTCCAGCACGATCTTGCCAAGGAGAGCCAGCTTGCTCATCATGCCCGTGATGCGGATGGCGAAGTTGTCAACGGTCTCGCCGTCCTTGAAGCGGATCGTGGCGAACTTCTTCGCCAGGGTGCCCGTGCACCGTTGTTGTAAAGGGAAAGAAGACATCAAATTTCCCTGGAACATACAAGTTTCAACACACATCATATTAACATTTACAAAGAAAGTAGGTAAACGGTCAAACAATAATTAAAACAACAAATCAAAGCCTGAAAGTACAATAAGAAAACAGGGGAGCTAATTACTTCTTACTCGTTTGGTAGCTAGTAACATTTCTCAGCATACCTACCTAACCTAGCAGCAGCATACATGTATAATAATCGGTGACTGAACATATCACAATTCATGTCAGATTCAAGTGCACACCAGCTTGTTTAGCATCCGGTAAAACAACGGACATCACCAGCGAGCTACCATCAGCGAGCTACCAACAGAAAACAAGTGTTGGCTGGTGCGTACCACCTTTGTTCATCCGTAAGGGTTCATCGCAGAATTCCTCGGTCAAAGGCACTTCCTTGGGCCAACCGTAGACAATGGCTGATGATGAGAGCAGTAGCTGCAGAGATGATATGAGAGTAGTTTAGCATCCCGACCAGATGATGATACTTATTGATGTACTAGCAACAGGAAATGAGGACATGCTATCTATTGCAAATTTCACTCCAGAAGCAAGGAATTTCACTTCAGATTGCACGCTCTAAAGCGCAATGACAACAAACAAAGCAGATAGCCATGAATCTCTACAAAACCTCTACAAACAAAACAATGACTCAGAAGTCATACGAAGCAATCTTCCAACGTACATAGTATAAACATGAAAACACTCTTATAAGCGACAATATTACATTATTGTATATGGTCAAAAAATATTATATTATTTTAGGGCGAGCTAATGCTACAGCTGCACATCCTAGGTACAAACTACATTGAGGACCTCAAATAAGGTAGTTGGATATGTCCAGGAGGGAGCAAGAACATAAACATCATAGTCGAAGGAAAACAGTAAGGAATCAGGAACATAAACCTTGTGTGGTCCGCGGAGATGTCCCAGTCGAAGAAGGTCACCAACTTTCCATACATGCACAGCCAAGGAATCACTTTCGAAAGAAGGTTCTCATATGTTCACCTATGCCATGATGAGCAAGTAAACCACTCACAAATGTTAGTACCAAAGCACTATGGAAATTGATGTCTAGAATGAGATATTGGGCAGGAATAGAGTGCTTTCTTTCTTACATCAACGGTTCTTCAGAGTACTTGGTGCACGAGGCAGCAATTGTTCCAGGATTTGAACCCTTTGATGGGGCACTGGGCAGTGTACATTGGAGCATCAGCCAGACGGCTGGAACTTCAACATCACCTAGTCGACGAGGCTCAGCTCGATGATGAAGACAGGATCTCCCGCTGATGATTCAGAACATGGCAATCCATGTCAGTGAGACAATGCTCTCATACATACAACCATGCTAGCAGTCTGCAACATCCATGTATATACCAGTATAATGTGAGCTATAATCTAACCTTCTTATCAGACTTGGGTACCTTCGGGAACTCATCAAGCAGTATGGGGTCGTAACAAATATGTCCAACTCAAGCATGTCCACAATTGTTCTCTCCTGTACATTCCAGTTGTTAGTTCTCTGGAGATGCAATATATCATTGTGACTGAATCGGAGAGGTGTAGTAGTAGGACTGCTACCATTTTAAGGATATCTGCCCTGGTGTAGGCGCGGTCACAGATGATCATACACACTGAAGATATGGTGAAAGTAAGTAAGATGTCGTTGTAAAGGACATGTGCACTGCCCGAGCCTCTTTGAGGAAGACTTGTCCACCCACATTCTCAGGTACGAGAGATGCAGCGGTGAACACAGCCATGAGGAGGTCCGGATCGCCGTTGTGGCCGTCGGCCTGGCGAGCCAGGTGCGCTTCCTCTCTCTTCTTCTTCCTGCATTCTCGGGCCATTCTCGGGCCCGATACCCTTTCTTCCCGCAGTAGCGGCACTCGTCGTCGCGGGTAGCACCGCTGGAGTTGCCGTCCCTACGCGCGACATCCTTCCCACGGCCCTCTCGTCGTCCCCTCCTCAAGTCCCCTCTCCCGCCGCCGCCGCCCTGTGCGCTGCTGGGCAAAGCCCCGGTGGCGTGACGGCAGCGGCGGCCTTTACCTCCGCCGGCGACAGGAGGAATCGGCTGCGGCCTCTACCGGTTCCTTCCACTTCATCGACGACGACGGTGGGGCAGCAACGGCCAGGGGCGGTGCCGTGGTGGCGGTTCGGCCGAGTTCGACGGCGGGTCTCCGATCTGGTCCCAGATGGTCCTAGGCGGGCTCGTGTGTCCGCCCTCGATCCTCCCTGCGGCTGCGGCGTTTTCCTGGGTTTCTCCGTGTAACATCCCAATTTTCAATAAATAAAGAAATGTAGATTTCAAGAAGTCAAAATTTAGAACCAACAAAAACTTTTTCAACACATGTATTATGCATAGTGCTCATACTCAATTTTTGTGTGAATGCCATGATGATTGCTTGTGTGCTTGAAAATGTGCTAAAACCCTAACATATGATATCATAATCAACAAAAGAGAAGGAAAAAAGAAAGAAGAAAAAGAAATGGGAAAATACAACCAACACACACATGTGCTTATGGCCAAATTGCAAATCTTTGATCTAGGCCAAGTTAGCTTGTGCCATTGCTTGTAAAATGTTAATAAACACTTAATAACACTTTGTGAATCAAATAAACTCAAATCAAATCAAATTTGAAATCAAATTGAGCTCACATGCACCAATGGTCAAATATGCCAATTTTAGCATGACACTCACTTTGAGCCCCCGTTTTGAAAAATTTTCAAACTAAACATTGCCAACTCTTTGCACCTCATCCAAGACAACATCAAGGTGAACAACTTTGCTCAATACCACCCCTGCAAATTCTTGCTCAAATTCAAATGGTGATCAAGCAAAGTTGCAACCATAAAGCAAAAACAAGATCATACCCATTTTGGGATTTTGCAAATCAACTCAAATTCGACCACCACCATCACCATTATACTTCAAATATTATATGATAACAACCCACCAAAATTCAATCAAAAATTCGAAAATATTGTTCATGCAGCCATTTGGTCGAACACATGGTGGGCATGAATCTGCCAACTCCACACATTGCAAAAACCAGTGGATATTTGCCTCCACTATCAACCCTAGGTCATCTCTGGTACTCCCCTGACCTCTCTACACCTTGCCAAGCACCAGAGACAAGAAGTGGTACACTCAATCGTCACCAAATTGACCAAACCATGCCATGCCGTGGCATGACATGGACACACTCATGTCATCCCTCTCTCTGGACCATTCCAACGTGCACAACCATGTCAAGTGTGTTCCTCTCACTTCCCTGCACCTGCTAGACACGCTCGTCGCCCAAGTGGTGCACCACACACGCCGGCACGATGCGCGCCCAGAGACGCCCACGCGCGCCAGAGAACGCACTGGCAAGCCCTGGACGCGCTAGAGCGCCCACTCGCCATGTCGCGTCAACGCTCGCCTGGACCCCTCCCTCCTCCTACGCCATCACCAGGTCACCAGCCACCGCCCAGACAAGCCCATTGGATCACTCAACGCTCGTACACGACGACGCCATCATCGACGTGCGCCGCGGTACCGAGAGCTTCGGTCACGCTCGTGAGCTCGTCTCTGCATGGTTTTCACCGCCGTCAAGCTCTACCTCACCTCCGTGACGTCGCCGAACCAACCGCTCTGCGTGCTATAGTTTCCCTTTACATCTATGAGTTTATCTTGGGTACCAGACTTGTCGTATTTGTTCTGAGGTATCAGCACAAATTTTATTTTGTTTTACACCATTTTTTCACTTTTTTTTAGCAAATCTTGTAAAAATAATATCTTCAATCTTGCATTGGTGGAGCAAGAATTTCTAGCGTGAGTGTGCCGAGCTTAATACATTCTTTTGCTGAGAAGTCGAGTCCAGTGACACTAGTTCAGCAAATTGCATACACGCGTAGACTACAGCAAAATCTAAATAAAGAAAGGATCCGTCCGTTTCTAGAAAGAACGAAATACAAGTGGAAGATCTGCTACACACAGGCGCGCAGCAGTCAACAAAGAACGAGCTGCACAGAACCACTCAGCGCTAGCACAAGATCGAGAAGAAAAGGAAAATGGATGGTTTACCCGCTTGCTGCTAGCTCGATGAAGAGCACGCCGCCGACAAAAGCCGGCCTTCGCGCCATGCCTCATTCGCGCCAAAATCCATCTCGGAGCAGAGCGGCCTCGCCTCTCCTCTCCTCTCATCGCAAGAGTCAAAGTCTAAGTCGTCACACACGACGCACGCGTTGGTTCAACCTCTGCTTGTACTTATAGAGAAAGATTAGACTGGTTTCGAAGTGGTTTGAATTTTGCAGAGGGAAAAAAGTGGGGCGGGAAAAAGACTGAATTTGCGTTCCTCTCTTTTCCTCCTCATTGATTGCTGGGAGATCATGAGATGGAGCGCTGGGATCCATAATCTTCCATAACGAGGCAGGGTGGAAGTCCGGAAGCCAAACGTCAAGGGTTAATGCCCATGCATGGTGGACCTTGTTGATTCCCTTCCATATAGTATCAACTGATGACTCTGGAGCCATAAATCACGGCCAATAAAGTCGAAGCATCATACACTGTGTAGGCTGTGGTACTTCATTAGGCGCGCCTATAGGTAGTGAATCAGTCCTCCCTAATTTACGTTCACTGTTATCACAAATACGAATTGGTACAGACTAAATCTACCGAATCATAGGAAGTGAATCATTCCTCGCTGATTTCCTGATTTTCGCTTGTTGTTATCACGGATAGCAACCCAAATACTTGCCACAGGTGACATATCTTTGCCTGTATTTTGCCTAAATATGTGCCAAGTATTCAGGGTCGGGGGAAGTACTAGTTTTTTTTGTACTAGATTAGTACCAATAGGAAGAAGATGCTGTATGTTTTACTTTTATTGTTATCAAGTTGTGTTTAAAAGCCATATATGGTTACACAGCTTTTCGATCGATCGATCGCCTGCAAGCACCAACCATGTGGTTCCAATATCTGAACTCTTTGAAAGTTCGACTAACAGCTTAAGTTCTAACCAACGTTGTCCAGTATTACGCTAGTGCCGTTTCTTGCTTCAGGAAAGAAAAATTAAAGACAACTTTTACTACTAGTGTAAAAAGCCCTTTGATATGCACTGAACACGAACAAGAAGGAAACTTCCTCTCTTGCATAATCAACTTGGATATGAAAGAGGTGGAGAAATTTCTAATACCAGCAAACTTTCAAACAAAGGTTCCTCATAATATACACTTTGCAAGAGTAAAAAACTCAACTTGTATCCAAATTTATTTAGTGCCTCACGTTTCACTCACAACATACATACACATAAACTTGAAGCAACCAGCTGCTAGACAAAATGAGTAAACCTGGAGCAAATTACTCTAATACTGGCAACACAAAAATGATTAATCCCAGCATACACTTTCATCGGCAATCAGTACAAAACAAGGGAACAAAGTGTCGCTAAGTCAAGTATCCAGTAAAACCACCACCTGACCACGGCAACAGCTGATGCACAAGTTCTGATTACAGGCAACACCACCGGGGTCTACACAACAATAACGACAATTCATCCAGTGCCAACAACAACATCCAACACACAAGCCAAGATGAAAAGGCATCACATCCTTCCTTCCTACGCAGACCCTCTTCTCACCTTGCCATGGTTCCCGGCTCCACCTCCATTAGTGACATGGTGTAGCCTCATGTCGCCTTCAGCTCCGACAACACACTCTCGGCCATGCCTAGCCACCAAGCGATTTACATGTCCACCTTTGCGTTCTTCAGCCCCACCGGTGGCCCTGCCTTCATTGTGTCCACTCCAGCAACATGATAAGGATTTCCAATTATTTGCATGACAAGTACTCACATACGCAATTTCACACATGCAAGCATTTGAGCCAAACTCATCACATCTCAGGTCCATAATAAGTAAATAATATTTTCCTAGAAAAGAAGTTTTAAGCAACACAAAAAATGTACAAACGTCACTACTCCAGGTGACTCACCAATGTTGTACATGAATTTATGAACTCCATGGGCAAATGGTTGAAGCATGAAACTTCAATATACCAATAGTCCAGTCCGCTTAATCGAATAGAATTTCCAGGTTACTGCAAAGGCATGCAATAGTCATCACAATGTTCCGTCAAACCCAACATGCAAAAGTAATCTTCAAAAGCATGAAAATAGTAGCGACAAAAATTATAGCTTTGCCGATCCACTGACATGTAAACTTATTTCTCAAGTTTACAGATCATTGCTTTATTCAAAACAAAAAAACAAGACCAGCCAGATAGTAGTCCACTTTGTGCACAAACAGCACTGCTCTTTGCTAAACGTATCATCATCTCAAGTTTCCAGAAGCAAACCGTACCTCATCATTTCCCTAGACTAGACTTGGGGACACCTAATAGCTTGAACATAATTGGTGAAAGCACTAGATTGATAAAACTGTAGGGAATAATACGTAAGAAAAGTCTCACCACAATACAGAATGCACTCTATAGATTGATAAAACTATCACTTTATCTTTGAACAAAGCTAGCCATTGGGCCTTTTTAAAACATCTAGAAGTGCCTCATCTCTGGACTTGGTCATCCATGGTATCGACCATCTCAACTCAGCGAGAAGGAAACATGTATATGGATCGCGACTTGGGAAACCAGTGATTACAGAAACGGCTTGTTCATACCTGAGGTGGATGCTTGGACAACATGGCGCCACAGTGACAAGTTTGCGCCGGAAGGGGAGGATCGTCAGCCTCCCAGCCACACGTCAGCAATGATATTCCAATCAGGGTCCCAGCCCTAGAGGTCTCGATGCAAGCTGCACGAAAATTGACAGATAAGCAAATATGATTTCTTCGATGCCGTAGATAATCAGCTATGCAAAATCGATCTAACAGGGTAACAGAAAACAAGTGTTGGCTGGCTTGTACTACCTTTGTTCATCCGTAAGGGTTCATCGCAGAATTCCTCGGTCAAAGGCACTTCCTTGGGCCAACCGTACACAATGGCTGATGATGAGAGCAGTAGCTGCAGAGATGATATGAGAGTAGTTTAGCATCCCGACCAGATGATGATACTTATTGATGTACTAGCAACATGAAATGAGGACATGCCATCTATTGCAAATTTCACTCCAGAAGCAAGGAATTTCACTTCAGATTGCACGCTCTAAAGCGCAATGACAAAAAACAAAGCAGGTAGCCATGAATCTCTACAAAATCTCTACAAACAAAACAACAACTCAGAAGTCATACGAAGCAATCTACCAATGTACATAGTATAAACATGAAAACACTCTCATAAGCGACAATATTACATTATTGTATATGGTCAACAAATATTATATTATTTTAGGGCAAGCTAATGCTACAGCTGCACATCCTAGGTAAAAACTACATTTATGACCTAAAATAAGGTAGTTGGATATGTCCAGGAGGGAGCAAGAACATAAACATCGTAGTCGAAGGAAAACGGTAACGAATCAGGAACATAAACCTTGTGTGGTCCGCGGAGATGTCCCGGTCAAAGAAGGTCACGAACTTTCCATACATGCACAGCCAAGGAATCACTTTCGAAAGAAGGTTCTCATATGTTCACTTATGCCATGATGAGCAAGCAAACCAATGACAAATGTGAGTACCAAAGCACTACGAAAATTGATGTCTAGAATGAGATATTGGGCAGGAATAGAGTGCTTTGTTTCTTACATCAACAACCCTTTGATGGTGCACTGGGCAGTGTACATTGGAGCATCAGCCAACATTGACGGCTGGAACTTCAACATCACCTAGTCGACGAGGCTCAGCTCGATGATGAGAGCTCCAGCTGATGATTCAGAACATGGCAATCCATGTCAGTGAGACAATGCTCTCATACATACAACTATGCTAGCAGTCTTCAAGATCCATGTATATACCAGTATAATGTGAGCTATAATCTAACCTTCTTGTCAGACTTGGGTGCCTTCGGGAACCTTCTCATCAAGCAGTATGGGGTCATAACAAACATGTCCAACTCGAGCATGTCCACGATTGTTCTCCTGTACAATCCAGTTGTTAGTTCTCTGGAGATGCAAGATATCATTGTGACTGAATCAAAGAGGTGTAGTAGTAGGACTGTTACCATTTTAAGGATACCTGCCCGGGTGTAGGCGCGGTCGCAGATATACACACTGTAGATATGGTGAAAGTAAGTAAAATGTCGTTGTAAAGGACATGTGCACTGCCCGAGCCTCGTTGAGGAAGACTTGTCCGCCCACATTCGCAGGTACGAGAGATGCAACGGTGACCACAGACATGAGGAGGTCCGGATCGCCGTCGTGGCCGTCAGCCTGGAGAGCCAGGTGCGCTTCCTCTCTCTTCTTCTTCCTGCATTCTCGGGCCATTCTCGGGCCCAGTACCCTTTCTTCCTGCAGTAGCAGCACTCGTCGTCTCGGGTAGCACCGCTGGAGTTGCCGTCCCTGCGCGTGACGTCCTTCCCACGATCGCGCCCCTTGTCACGGCGACGGTCGCCGCCCGACCCGCCACCTGACGAGCCGCCAGCCGACGAGCCGCCACCGTGGCTCTTAGTGCGCGTGCGCCACAGCTCCATGAGGAGCAGCTCACCGATGCGTGCCGTGAGATCATGGTCGAGGGCGTACCACTCCTCTGCGGCGTTGAGGCACCCAACTAGCTCGTTGATCGAGAGCATGTCCACATCGACCAATGTCTCAACGGACATGGCGATCTGGCCATAGCGGCGCGGGAACACCGACAGCATCTTGCGGACAGACTAACCCTCCAGCACGATCTTGCCAAGGAGAGCCAGCTTGCTCATCATGCCCGTGATGCGGATGGCGAAGTTGTCAACGGTCTCGCCGTCCTTGAAGCGGATCGTGGCGAACTTCTTCGCCAGGGTGCCCGTGCACCGTTGTTGTAAAGGGAAAGAAGACATCAAATTTCCCTGGAACATACAAGTTTCAACACACATCATATTAACATTTACAAAGAAAGTAGGTAAACGGTCAAACAATAATTAAAACAACAAATCAAAGCCTGAAAGTACAATAAGAAAACAAGGGAGCTAATTACTTCTTACTCGTTTGGTAGCTAGTAACATTTCTCAGCATACCTACCTAACCTAGCAGCAGCATACATGTATAATAATCGGTGACTGAACATATCACAATTCATGTCAGATTCAAGTGCACACCAGCTTGTTTAGCATCCGGTAAAACAACGGACATCACCAGCGAGCTACCATCAGCGAGCTACCAACAGAAAACAAGTGTTGGCTGGTGCGTACCACCTTTGTTCATCCGTAAGGGTTCATCGCAGAATTCCTCGGTCAAAGGCACTTCCTTGGGCCAACCGTAGACAATGGCTGATGATGAGAGCAGTAGCTGCAGAGATGATATGAGAGTAGTTTAGCATCCCGACCAGATGATGATACTTATTGATGTACTAGCAACAGGAAATGAGGACATGCTATCTATTGCAAATTTCACTCCAGAAGCAAGGAATTTCACTTCAGATTGCACGCTCTAAAGCGCAATGACAACAAACAAAGCAGATAGCCATGAATCTCTACAAAACCTCTACAAACAAAACAATGACTCAGAAGTCATACGAAGCAATCTTCCAACGTACATAGTATAAACATGAAAACACTCTTATAAGCGACAATATTACATTATTGTATATGGTCAAAAAATATTATATTATTTTAGGGCGAGCTAATGCTACAGCTGCACATCCTAGGTACAAACTACATTGAGGACCTCAAATAAGGTAGTTGGATATGTCCAGGAGGGAGCAAGAACATAAACATCATAGTCGAAGGAAAACAGTAAGGAATCAGGAACATAAACCTTGTGTGGTCCGCAGAGATGTCCCAGTCGAAGAAGGTCACCAACTTTCCATACATGCATAGCCAAGGAATCACTTTCGAAAGGAGAGTGATGTTTTGACACATGGGAGCGTATGCTCCCTTTATTTTGAAATACATGTTAGGCACATTTTAAAATGTCAAAAAAATTGAAACAAAAAATTCGCACGTACATCTTCATGTGGTACGCGCTTACAAAGTCGTTTCAGGAAAAATCGACATGTCATGTGGTGTGTGTAAAAAAGACAAAATTCGGTGCTGAAACAAAGACTTGTCACAAGATAAATTTTCTCTTTTTCGCTTAGACTATAAAAAATATTATTTTTTCGTGAAACTTGACGAATACACATATATTATGGAGATGTACATGTAAATTTTTTTGTCAAAATTATTTAACACTTGGAAATATGTTTGATGGTAGAGGGATCATACGCACCCGGGAGCCGAATTGAGTTTCTGTTTCGAAAGAAGGTTCTCATATGTTCACCTATGCCATGATGAGCAAGTAAACCACTCACAAATGTTAGTACCAAAGCACTATGGAAATTGATGTCTAGAATGAGATATTGGGCAGGAATAGAGTGCTTTCTTTCTTACATCAACGGTTCTTCAGAGTACTTGGTGCACGAGGCAGCAATTGTTCCAGGATTTGAACCCTTTGATGGGGCACTGGGCAGTGTACATTGGAGCATCAGCCAGACGGCTGGAACTTCAACATCACCTAGTCGACGAGGCTCAGCTCGATGATGAAGACAGGATCTCCCGCTGATGATTCAGAACATGGCAATCCATGTCAGTGAGACAATGCTCTCATACATACAACCATGCTAGCAGTCTGCAACATCCATGTATATACCAGTATAATGTGAGCTATAATCTAACCTTCTTATCAGACTTGGGTACCTTCGGGAACTCATCAAGCAGTATGGGGTCGTAACAAATATGTCCAACTCAAGCATGTCCACAATTGTTCTCTCCTGTACATTCCAGTTGTTAGTTCTCTGGAGATGCAATATATCATTGTGACTGAATCGGAGAGGTGTAGTAGTAGGACTGCTACCATTTTAAGGATATCTGCCCTGGTGTAGGCGCGGTCACAGATGATCATACACACTGAAGATATGGTGAAAGTAAGTAAGATGTCGTTGTAAAGGACATGTGCACTGCCCGAGCCTCTTTGAGGAAGACTTGTCCACCCACATTCTCAGGTACGAGAGATGCAGCGGTGAACACAGCCATGAGGAGGTCCGGATCGCCGTTGTGGCCGTCGGCCTGGCGAGCCAGGTGCGCTTCCTCTCTCTTCTTCTTCCTGCATTCTCGGGCCATTCTCGGGCCCGGTACCCTTTCTTCCCGCAGTAGCAGCACTCGTCGTCGCGGGTAGCACCGCTGGAGTTGCCGTCCCTACGCGCGACATCCTTCCCACGATCGCGCCCCTGGTCAAAGCGACGGTCGCCGCCCGACCCGCCACCTGACGAGCCGCCATCCGACGAGCCGCCACCGTGGCTCTTGGTGCGCGTGCGCCACTCCTCCGTGAGGAGCAGCTTACCGATGCCTGCCGTGAGATCGTGGTCGAGGGCGTGCCACACCTCTGCGGCGTTGAGGCGCCCGGCCATGGCATGTCCAGATCGAGAGCAGCTCATCCTATGCTCGTTGATCGAGGGCATGTCCAGATCGACCAATGTCTCAATGGACATGGCGATCTGGCCATAGCGGCGCGGGAGAACCGACAGCATCTTGCGGACGGACTAACCCTCCGGCACGATCTTGCCAAGGAGAGCCAGCTAGCTCATCAAGCCCATGATGCGGATGATGAAGTTGTCGACGGTCTCGCCGTCCTTGAAGCGGATCACGGCGAACTTCTTCGCCAGGGCCATGCACTGTTGTTGTAAAGGGAAAGAAGACATGAAATTTCCCTGAAATATACAAGTTTCAACATACACCATATTAACATTTACAAAGAAAGTAGGTAAACGGTCAAACAATAATAAAAACAACAAATCAACAACTGAAAGTACAATAAGAAAACAAGGGAGCTAATTACTTCTTACTCGTTTGCTAGCTAGTAACATCAGCATACCTACCTAACCTAGCAGTAGCATATGTGTATAATAATCGGTGACTGAACATATCACAATTAATGTCAGATTCAAGTGCACACCAGCTTGTTTAGCATCCAGTAAAACAACGAACATCACCAGCGAGCTACCATCAGCTATACATGGTTATCACCTCAGGCGTGATACCATCAACTAGTACTCTGGAATTGCAACAAAATTAAATTGGCAGTGACACAACTAGCATCAGTAGGCTAGCAACATGTTCTCGGCCAGCTGAATCCAGCAGCACGTGCAAATCAGCAATAGAAAAACTAACGGCGGACAACTAGCTAGAATCGGGAGAAGCAACACAGGCAGCTAGCTACCCAGATCAACCAAGCATCATCACATCTCAGGTTTGCGTGCAGACACAGGTGAAAAAACAAAACCATGTATAGGCCACCTCCTGAATATTATGTTTGAGTCTAAACTCTCCTCTATCAACTAACAATCATTAAAATTGCTCACACAAACCGACAATCTTATAAGCTAACCCAGCCACCGTGCAATTGTAATTAAGCACCCACATAGGTAATTTCTTGCCATTGTAAAAAAATATCCAGTTCATTTACTGTCACTTGTCCACCTAAAATCACCACAACTGCCCTAATTTATCTTACAAAACATTTCTCCGTGCAGTTCCACACACCTCTATTTACTGGCTATGAAAGGTTGTATTCATACCTCTCAAAATTACTGGCAGTTCTGGGTAACTACGAAGATATCAATCTCCGAGCAGCACAACGACTCTGATGACAAGGGAAATGTAGGCTGGAGGATATAATCTGCCACTTTCCTAGGCTAAACTCTCACTATATATACTTCTAGCCTAATCTGAAAGAAATCAAAAGCAAGAACTACAGATAGAGAATGAACTAAGGAGTTCAGTTAAAAACATTATCCCAAGAGAAGACCAAGAAGTTAATCAGTGTTTCAAGCACTCAATGAATTCAGCTGAAACACAAAGCATTACCTAAGACACTGCTGCACAACCACGTAAACATACTTACTTTCCAGACAAAACAAGGGAACAAAGTGTCGCTAAGTCAAGTTTCCAGAAGCAAACCTTACCTCATCATTTCCCTAGACCAGACTTGGGGACACCTAATAGCTTGAACATAATTGGTGAAAGCACTACTAATGATTGATAAAACTGCAGGGAATAATACGCAATTATAAAGTCTCTCCACAATACAGAATGCACTCTATAGATTGATAAAACTATCAGTTTAGCTTTGAACAAAGCTAGCCATTGGGCCTTTTTAAAACATCTAGAAGTGCCTCATCTCTGGACTTGGTCATCCATGGTATCGACCATCTCAACTCAGCGAGAAGGAAACATGTATATGGATCGCGACTTGGGAAACCAGTGATTACAGAAACGGATTGTTCGTACCTGAGGTGGATGCTTGGACAACATGGCGCCACAGTGACAAGTTTGCGCCGGAAGGGGAGGATCGTCAGCCTCCCAGCCACACGTCAGCAGTGATATTCTAATCAGGGTCCCAGCCCTAGAGGTCACAGCAGATGCCCTCGATGACAAGCTGCACGAAAATTGACAGATAAGCAGATAAGATTTCTTCGATGCCGTAGATAATCAGCTATGCAAAATCGATCTGACGGGGTAACAGAAAACAAGTGTTGGCTGGCTTGTACTACCTTTGTTCATCTGTAAGGGTTCATCGCAGAATTCCTCGGTCAAAGACACTTCCTTGGGCCAACCGTAGACAATGGCAGATGATGAGAGCAGTAGCTGTAGAGATGATATGAGAGTAGTTTAACATCCCGACCAGATGATGATACTAGAAACAGGAAATGAGGACATGCCATCTATTGCAAATTTCACTCCAGAAGCAAGGAATTTCACTTCAGATTGCACGCTCTAAAGCGCAATGACAAAAAACAAAGCAGGTAGCCATGAATTTCTACAAAACCTCTACAAACAAAACAACAACTCAGAAGTCATACGAAGCAATCTTCCAATGTACATAGTATAAACATGAAAACACTCTCATAAGCGACAATATTACATTATTGTATATGGTCAAAAAATATTATATATTATTTTAGGGCGATCTAATGCTACAGCTGCACATCCTAGGTACAAACTACATTGAGGACCTCAAATAAGGTAGTTGGATATCTCCAGGAGGGAGCAAGAACATAAACATCGTAGTCGAAGAAAAACGGTAAGGAATCAGGAACATAAACCTTGTGTGGTTCGCTGAGATGTCAGCGTCGAAGAAGGTCACCAACTTTTCATACATGCACAACCAAGGAATCACTATCGAAAGAAGGTTCTCATATGTTCACTTATGCCATGATGAGCAAGTAAACCAATCACAAATGTGAGTACCAAAGCACTATGGGATATTGGGTAGGAATAGAGTGCTTTCTTTCTTATATCAACGGTTCTTCAGAGTACTTGGTCCACGAGGCAGCAATTGTTCCAGGATTTGAACCCTTTGATGGTGCACTGGGCAGTGTACAATGGAGCATCAGCCAACATTGACAGCTGGAACTTCAACATCACCTAGTCGACGAGGCTCAGCTTGATGATGAAGACAGGAGCTCCAGCTGATGATTCAGAACATGGCAATCCATATCAGTGAGACAATGCTCTCATACATACAGCTATGCTAGCAGTCTGCAACATCCATGTATATACCAATATAATGTGAGCTATAATCTAACCTTCTTGTCAGACTTGGTTACCTTCGGGAACCTTCTCATCAAGCAGTATGGGATCGTAACAAACACGTCCAGCTCGAGCATGTCCACAATTGTTCTCTCCTGTACATTCCAGTTGTTAGTTCTCTGGAGATGCAAGATATCATTGTGACTGAATCGAAGAGGTGTAGTAGTAGGACTGTTACCATTTTAAGGATATCTGCTCGGGTGTAGGCGCGGTCACAGATGATCATACACACTGAAGATATGGTGAAAGTAAGTAAGATGTCGTTGTAAAGGACATGTGCACTGCCCGAGCCTTGTTGAGGAAGACTTGTCCACCTACATTCTCAGGTACGAGAGATGCAGCGGTGACCACAGCCATGAGGAGGTCCGGATCGCCGTCGTGGCCATCGGCCTGGCGAGCCAGGTGCGCTTCCTCTCTCTTCTTCCTGCATTCTCGGGCCATTCTCAGGCCCAGTACCCTTTCTTCCCGCAGTAACGGCACTCGTCGTTGCGGGTAGCACCGCTGGAGTTGCCGTCCCTGCGCGTGACATCCTTCCCACGATCGCACCCCTTGCCATGGCGACGGTCGCCGCCCGACCCGCCACTTGACAAGCCGCCATCCGACGAGCCGCCACCGCGGCTCTTGGTGCGTGTGCGCCACTCCTCCGTGAGGAGCAGCTCACCGATGCCTGCCGTGAGATCGTGGTCGAGGGCGTACCGCTCCTCTGCGGCATTGAGGCGCCCGGCCATAGCATGTCCAGATCGAGAGCAGCTCATCCTATGCTCGTTGATCGAGAGCATGTCTAGATCGACCAATGTCTCAATGGACATGGCGATCTGGCCATAGCGGCACGGGAGCACCGACAACATCTTGCGGACGGACTAACCCTCCGGCACGATCTTGCCAAGGAGAGCCAGCTAGCTCATCAAAACCGTGATGCGTATGGCGAAGTTGTCAAAGGTCTCGCCGTCCTTGAAGCGGATCGCGGCGAACTTCTTCGCCAGGGTGTCCGTGCACTTTTGTTGTAAAGGGAAAGAAGACATGAAATTTCCCTGAAATATACAAGTTTTAACACACACCATATTAACATTTACAAAGAAAGTAGGTAAACGGTCAAACAATAATAAAAACAACAAATCAAAGCCTAAAAGTACAATAAGAAAACAAGGGAGCTAATTACTTCTTACTCGTTTGCTAGCTAGTAACATCAGCATACCTACCTAACCTAGCAGCATATGTGTATAATAATCGGTGACTGAACATATCACAATTCATGTCAGATTCAAGTGCACACCAGCTTGTTTAGCATCCGGTAAAACAACGAACATCACCAGCGAGCTACCATCAGCTATACATGGTTATCACCTCAGGCGTGATACCATCAGCTAGTACTCCGGAATTGCAACAAAATTAAATTGGCAGTGACACAACTAGCATCAGTAGGCTAGCAACATGTTCTCGGCCAGCTGAATCCAGCAGCGCGTGCAAATCAGCAATAGAAAAACTAACGACGCACGACTAGCTAGAATCGGGAGAAGCAACACAGGCAGCTAGCTACCCAGATCAACCAAGCATCATCACATCTCAGGTTTGCATGCAGACACAGGTGAAAAAACAAAACCATGTACAGGCCACCTCCTGAATATTATGTTTGAGTCTGAACTCTCCTCTATTAACTAACAATCACTAAAATTGCTCACACAAACCGACAATCTTATAAGCTAACCTAGCCACCGTGAAATTGTAATTAAGCACCCACATAGGTAACTTCTCGCCATTGTAAAAAAAAAATATCCAGTTCATTTAATGTCACTTGTCCACCTAAAATCACCACAACTACCCTAATTTATCTTACAAAACATTTCTCCGTGCAGTTCCACACACCTCTATCTACTAGCTATGCAAGGTTATTTTCATACCTCTCAAATACTGGCAGTTCTGGGTAACTACGAAGATATCAATCTCCGAGCAGCACAGCGACTCTAATGACAAGGGAAATGTAGGCCGGAGGATATAACCTGCCATTTTCCTAGGCTAAACTCTCACCACACATACTTCTAGCCTAATCTGAAAGAAATCAAAAGCAAGAACTACAAATAGAGAATGAACTATGGAGTTCAGTTAAAACCATTATCCCAAGAGAAGACCAAGAAGTTAATCGGTGTTTCAAGCACTCAATGAATTCAGCTGAAACAAAAAGCATTACCCAAGACACTGCTGCACAACCACATAAACATACTTACTTTCCAGGTAAATATGGGTAGGGAACATGTGAGAGACTTCAAATAGTAGATACCAATAAATACAAACATTATGACACACCATCAGTTATACACAAGCAATGGATTTCTTTAGCCCGGTAAAAATATCACAATCGTGACAAGGAAAATTTTGCAGTTTGTCATACATATCGATCTTCAGAATACTGGAACTTCACAAGCTCTTTCCAGGAGGCCATGACATACACGTCCAGACAACATAAAGCAAAAAATCAGCGTCGTTTCATGTACCTATGCAAAAAACTTGCGATGGAAATCACTCCGGACGGTGTCGTTGATGAAACGTTTTGGAGTCTTGGTCTCTCCACGAGTCCGATTATTGAATACAAAATCCTCATCCCACCTGCAAAGGGAACATACAAAGGTTAGTATTAAGCTCGCCATAAAGCAGGAGAATATTCTTCCGAAAAAGTATATAATAAAGAAAAAACATCACTGGCTTAACCTTCTCTTCAAATTGAAGGATATGGAATTATTCATATTGATAAGCGGGTTTCCTTGCATCAGCATAGTCTCCTTCATCTCGGCCTCTTCTTCTGCTTGCTGGCGGTTCTGTATAAAACACAAGGACAAATAACTTAACATTAATATTTAAAGCTAAAGAAAAATGGGCACCTCAAAATGATAACAGAGAGAAGAAAACACAAACCGTTCTGAACATTTCTTCAGCTCTTTATTTTTTTAATCCTTATTAGATCTATACAATTAGAGCCTCAGTGTCATCTTCGTCATCGTTGGAATTTGATGAGTAAGAACTAGAATAAATTGAGATAATCAGTTCAACTAAAAAAGGCCCAAATAAACAATTGTGTACCAAAATAATTCAAGACCCCTGATGACCCACAAGTATAGGGGGTGTATCGTAGTATCTTCGATAAGTAAGAATGTCGATCCCAACGAGGAGCAGAAGGTGTTGGCAGCAGTTTCGATGAAGGATTCACTGTAAATGCTCACAGACAAGTATTCAGGGGGTTTTGATATTGCAGATAAATAAAGTACAAGTAAATAAAATGCGAGAGAAATAATTGCAGCGAGTGGCCCAATCCTTTTTAGCACAAAGGACAAGCCGGTTTGATTACTTATAATGACCAAACGTTCTGAGGACACACGGGGATTTTAGTCTAATGCTTTCGCTACATACAGCTGATTAATCTTCATTTGTTTTGATAAGTGTTGTGTGGGTGAACCTATGCTAATGCACCGCCTTCCTAGGACTAATACATACTTGTGATTATACCCCTTGCAAGCATCCGCAACTACAAGAAAGTAATTAAGATAAATCTAACCACACCTTAAACTCGAGATCCTGCGATCCCTCTGCATCGATATACTAACGGGGCTCAGGTTTGTCACTCCGGCAACCCCGCAATTAGCAACCGAATACAAGATGCACTCCCTAGGCCCATAAATGGTGAAGTGTCGTGTAGTCGACGTTCACACGACACCACTAGAAGAATGACACCACAACTTAAATATCATAACATTGAATATTACTCAACCATAATTCACTACTAGCATTTAGACTTCACCCATGTCCTCAAGAACTAAACGAACTACTCACGAGACATCATATGGAATACAATCAGAGGTGATATGATGATGAGTAACAATCTGAACATAAACCTTGGTTCAATGGTTTCACTCAATAGCATCTACAACAAGTATAGAATAACACCGGGAGAGTTTCCCCTATCAAACAATCAAGATTTAACCCGAATTGCTACAGCGATGACGAGGTGCAGCGGTGGTGATGGCGGTGTAGATGGTGGAGATGATGATGATGGTGATGGAGATGATGTCCCGCTCGATAACGATGGCGATGGCGTCGATTTCCCCTCCGGAGAGAATTTCCCCGGCGGATTCACGCCCGGAGAGCTCTTTTCTCTCGGTGTTCTCCGCCCGCAGAGGGCTGTAACCCTTCGTGAGGATCCCTCTGTGGCTTAGGTTTCGGGACGAAGGAGTACGCGAAGAAAAGAGGCGAAAGGGTCGTGGGCCCCCGAGCATAGGGTGGCGCGGCCGGCCCCGCGCCGCCTATGGTCTGGGCCCACTGGCCTCTCTTCTTCCCCTCTCCCTTCGTCATCTGGAAAAATAGGAACTTTCGTGAAATTCCCTTCCACAGTTGATCTTCCGAAATATTGCGTTCGACGGTGCTTTTTCAGAATCCTGGCTCCGGTGCTTGATCCTCCAATAATGATGAAACATGCAAAATAGATGAAATAACATAAGTATTGTATCCCAATATGAAATATATCAATGAATAACAGCAAATTATGATACAAAATAGTGATGCAAATTGGACGTATCAACTCCCCAAGCTTAGACCTCGCTTGTCCCCAAGCGAAACTGAGCTCGATAAACGAGACCACATGTTTATGGAGTGAAGAGTCGATAAATAAAATACGGACAAGAAGCATCATATTCATTCACACAAGACATTCTAGTAAACAACTTCCTCATATAACTCATCTTGAAATAAGTAAAGAGAAATCACGGGTAAAGGTGCATAAGAAATCATAATTGGTGATGGCAAACTTTGTTCTTGGTCAGAGAACTACTAACGGATTGTACTTCTAAGCAAAGCTTTCATATTAGAATTTATAGCTGAGCCTTCATATTTAAGCATAACAATCTCCGCATAATCATTGATAACTTCAAAGTCATATTCATTCAGATAAAATTGGTACTAAACAAGAAAGTATAAAAGACATGATCAACTGAATCATAGCATAAATGATTGGTTCACAACAACTCAATTGCTTGCTTGAGATAGAGAGAAATAGGTTTACTGACTCAACATGAAAGTAAAAGATAGGCCCTTCGCGGAGGGAAGCAGGGATTAAATCATGTGCTAGAGCTTTTCAAGTTTTGAAATCATATAAAGAGCATAAAAGTAATATTTTGAGCGGTGTTTGTTGTTGTCAACGAATGGTAGGGTACTCTAACCCCCTTGCCAAACGAACCTTCAAAGAGCGGCTCCCATGAGGGACGGTATCTCTACCAGCAAGGTAGATCATCCCCCTTCTCTTTTGTTTACACATGTATTTTAGTTTTATTATGGGTGACACTCCCCCAACCTTGGCTTTCTCAATCCATGGCTAACCGAATCCTCGGGTGCCTTCCAACATTCACATACCATGGAGGAGTGTCTATTGCAAAATTAAGTTGCTTACTGATGAATCAGAGCAAAACATGTGAAGAGAATTATTAATGAAAGTTATTAATTGGGGCTGGGAACCCCGTTGCCAGCTCTTATTGCAAAGTTATTGGATAAGCGGATGTGCCGCTAGTCCATTGGTGAAAGTCCGCCCAACAAGATTGAAAGATAAAACACCACATACTTCCTCATGAGCTATAAAACATTGACACAAATAAGGAGTAGTAGTTTGAATAATTTAAAGGTAGCACATGAAGTATTTACTTGGAATGGCAGAAAATACCATGTAGTAGGTAGGTATGGTGGACACAAATGGCATAGGTTTGGTCTAGGGTTATGGATGTATGAGAAGCATTCCCTCTCGATACAGGTCTTTGGCTAGCAAGGTTTGATAGCAAGCATAAAGGTTGAAGGAAACAAACAAATATACATATGATAGAAACAATCATGCATCTTTCTCATAAGCACAAGCAATTTTAACTTCAGAATACTAGGCATAGAGATAGTAGAGTAATGTTTCTATGTATATTTCTCTCTTTATTAAACATCAAGATGTTGTTGCTATTGACCAATGCTAAGTTTGCCAAAACCAAATAGATTTACTTGATGCTCCCAAAGTGATATCAATACTCATGTCAAGAGTAATCATATAATGGAGATTGCAAACTAAAATAAGGTGTGCAAAAAGTAAATGATAAGACTTCTCATTAATATTCCATAACGATAACTCACACCAACGGATACATAGATAACTAACTAAGAGAGATACTTCCACATTGCATACTATTCCATATGATAACTTCCCTACTCATGATATGACACTACTTGATAGTAAAAGATAAAGGTGGTGATGTGATACCGCGGCACTCCCCCAAGCTTGGAACAAACCAAGGGATGCCAATACCGATGATGAATTACTCCTTCGGCGATGGTGGTGATGAATTCTTGACAAGCTTCTCAATAAGCTCCTGGAGCTCGTCAATCCTGTATATGAGATTGCGAATCATCTCTGAATTGTGCTCGACGCGGTTAAGGAGTCTGTCCGACGGTGAGTCCCAACTCTTGGAGTTATTTCCCCACTCTTCAGCCTCAGGCTCCTTCTCCTGCAGTGTCGAACGATTTATATCCCAATTACTCGGCAACACTACCTTGGGGTCCTTTCAGTTTGACGATCGTAGATTAGATTGCGGTAAGGGTTGTAATGGCTCGGATAAGACGTCCTTGGAGCCAAGTAGTGACGTGGAACCGCTCCTCCGGTGGCGATTCGTGCACTCCTCTTGATGTTGGATGGACTTGATATCACGCCAATACTTGCGACGGTGGCTTGTTGGCGTTCCTGCGGAGCTTCCTCCACTTCTTCATCCTCTCTTTCATCTTCTTTCTTCAGCTCCGGGTCTTGAATATTTTCCTTCAAAGGTTCCTTGTCCTTGTTGTTGGAGACCATGGTGCTTCTAGATCAAAACAAATCTGGCAGAAAACAGCTCGAAACAAAACACGACGAGAAAACGATATTACGGACCTCCAGGGGTCCGGGGATTATATAGCAAATATTTTTACGACAAAAGGAAGGTTCCAGGCCGAAGTGGAAACGGGACGCCGGACCATAGGTCGGCGCGACCAGGGTGGGGCCGCGCGGCCTATGGTGGCACCCTCGCGTCTCTTCCACTCCGTTTCGATTCCGTAATTTTTCATATATTCCAAAAACAGCAAAAATAATGTTCGGAAAAGTAAACGCGGACTTTTTATTACCTATCGTTACCTATTCAAAGTCCAGTTGGCGGACTGTCAATTTGTCCCTTGATGAAAGCCTCCGGTGTTTCCACTTGAATAATATCAACATCAACATTATAAGAATCACCCGAGATATAATGCTTGAGTCTTTGTCCATTCACCACTTGTGTGGCATTGCCTTGGAGAGAGCTAATTTTAATTGCTCCTGAACGATACACCTCCTCAACAACATATGGTCCTTCCCACTTCGAGAGTAATTTCCCTGCAAAGAATCTGAGACGAGACCGATACAATAGAACTTGATCTCCAACATTAAATTCTCTTTTGATGATCCTTCTATCATGCCATTTCTTAACTTTTTCCTTAAAGAGTTTAGCATTTTCATAAGCTTCACTTCTCCATTCATCTAGAGAACTTAATTGCAACAACCTCTTATTACCAGCTAATTTAGGATCTTTATTTAGTTCTCTAACAGCCCAATAAGCTTTGTGCTCTAGTTCTAAAGGTAAATGACAAGCTTTTCCATAAACCATTTTATAAGGTGACATTCCCATAGGATTTTTATAAGCAGTTCTATAAGCCCATAACGCTTCTTTCAATTTGCTAGGCCAATTCTTTCTAGATTTATTAACAGTCTTACCTAAGATAGCTTTAATCTCTCTGTTTGATAATTCTACTTGACCACTAGTTTGAGGGTGATAAGCAGAAGCAATTCTATGATTAATACCATACCTAGCAAGAGTTTTTCTAAAACCTCCATGAATGAAATGAGAACCTCCATCAGTCATAATATATCTAGGTACTCCAAATCTGGGAAATATAATATCTACAAGCATTTTTATAGAGGTCTCACCATCAGCACTTTTTGTAGGTATAGCTTCTACCCATTTAGTAACATAATCAACAGCGACAAGTATATGAGTGTTACCGTCTGAAGAAGGGAAAGGACCCATGAAGTCGAATCCCCAACAATCGAATGGTTCAATAACAAGAGTATAATTCATAGGCATTTCATTGCGTCTAGAGATATTACCAACTCTTTGACATTCATCACAAGATAAAATAAATTTCCTTGCATCTTTGAAGAGTGTTGGCCAATAAAAACCTGATTGTAGAACCTTTGCGCGGTTCTATCTCCAGCGTGATGTCCTCCATAAACACTTCCATGACATTTATTCAAAATCTCCTGTTGTTCATATTCAGGAACACATCTTCGCATAATACCATCCACTCCTTCTTTATATAAGTGTGGGTCATCCCAAAAATAATGCCTTAAGTCATAAAAGAATTTCCTCCGTTGCTGAGCTGAAAAGGTTGGAGGCAAATACTTCGAAACAATAAAGTTAGCATAATCTGCATACCAAGGGCTCTCTCTCGAGCTCACCTTTATTACACCAATTGTTCATTTGGAAAACTATCATTAACGGGAACAGGATCATAAGCAATATTTTCCAATCTAGACAAATTATCAGCAACAGGATTATCAGCACCTTTCCTATCTATAATATGTAAATCAAATTCTTGCAACGAAGTACCCATCTAATAAGCCTTGGTTTAGCATCTTTCTTTGTCATAAGGTATCTAATTGCAGCATGATCAGTATGAATCGTAACTTTCGAATCAACAATATAGGGTCTAAACTTATCACAAGCAAAGACTACAGCTAACAATTCCTTTTCAGTTGTAGCATAATTTCTTTGAGCAGCATCAAGAGTCTTACTAGCATAATGAATAACATTTAATTTTTTATCTACCCGCTGTCCAAGAACAGCGCCTACAGCAAAATCACTAGCATCACACATAATTTCAAAAGGCAAATTCTAATCAGGAGGTTCGACTACAGGAGCAGTTGTTAAGGCTTTCTTTAGAGTTTCAAAAGCTTCCTTACAATCATCATCAAAAACAAAAGGTACATCTTTTTGAAGAAGATTAGTAAGAGGCTTTGAAATTTTAGAGAAATCTTTAATAAATCTCCTATAAAACCCAGCATGACCAAGAACACTACGAATACCTTTAACATCCCTCGGATAGGGCATTTTCTCAATTGCTTCAACTTTAGCTCTATCAACTTCAATACCTCTCTCGGAAATTTTATGTCCCAATACAATTCCTTCATTAACCATAAAGTGGCATTTCTCCCAATTAAGAACAAGGTTAGTTTCTTCACATCTCTGCAAAACTTTATCGAGGTTTCGCAAGCAATTATCAAAAGAATTCCCATAGACAGAAAAATCATCCATGAACACCTCTACAATACTTTCGCAAAAACCATGAAAAATAGCAGACATGCATCTTTGAAAAGTAGCAGGAGCATTACATAAACCAAAAGGCATACGCCTATAAGCGTAAGTTCCATAAGGACAAGTAAAAGTGGTTTTCTCTTGATCTTTAGCTTTAACAGCAATTTGTGAAAACCCAGAATAACCATCAAGAAAACAAAAATGAGTATTTTTAGACAACCTCTCTAACATTTGATCAATAAAGGGTAAAGGGTAATGATCTTTCTTAGTAACTTTATTAACTTTTCGAAAATCAATGCACATTCTATAACCTACAACTATTCTTTGAGGAATAAGCTCATCATTATCATTAGGCACAACAGTCATTCCTCCTTTCTTAGGAACACAATGAACATGACTAACCCATCTACTATCAGCAATAGGATATATAATACCTGCTTCAAGGAGTTTTAATACCTCGTTTCTTACCACTTCCTTCATCTTCGGAATTAGACGACGTTGATGTTCAACAACAGCTTTGCATCATCTTCCATATTAATAGCATGTTGGCAAATAGAAGGAGAAATCCCTTTCAAATCATCAAGAGTATAGCCAATAGCTCCTCGGTGTTTCTTCAATATTTCCAATAACCTTTCTTCCTCAATCTCTGAAAGCTTAGAACTAATAATAACAGGATATATTTTCTTATCATCAATATGAGCATATTTAAGATTATCAGGTAAAGGCTTTAAATCAAAAACAGGATCTTCCTTTGGTGGCGGTGTTGTACCCAAATCTTCCACCGGTAAATCATGCTTGAGAATAGGTTGGCGACGAAAAATTTCCTCAAGCTCATCTCTTTCTTTCCTAAAAGCTTCACTTTCACTATTCTCCAAATGTTGCTGCAAAGGATTATTAGGAACAAGAACAATAGATGCACACTGCTCCATTTTAAAATCATTACTAGGCAAGTCTTTATAAGGAGTTTTGGTAAATTTAGAAAAGTTAAATTCATAAGGTTCACCACAAATCTAGTCAAAATTTTCTCTTTCTTACAATCTATAATAGCTCCACAAGTATTTAGAAAAGGTCTACCAAAAATGATAGGACAATGATCACTAGCAGCAGAACCAAGTACCAAAAAGTCAGCAGGATATTTAATCTTACCACATAGAACTTCCACATCCCGAACAATACCAATTGGAGAAATAGTTTCTCTATTAGCCAGATGAATAACCACATCAATATCTTCAAGTTCACAAGAACCAATTTCGTGCATAATCTCCGTGTAAAGTTCATAAGGAATAGCACTAACACTTGCACCAATATCACATAAACCATAATAGCAATGATCACCAATTCTAACAGATAGCATAGGAACACTAACTTGTTTGGATTTATTAGGATGTGAAACAATATTAGAAGCATCTTCACAGAAAATAATATGACCATCCTCCACATTTTCAGTCACAAGATCTTTAACTATAGCAACAGAGGTTCAATTTTAATTTGTTCTTCAGGTTCTTTAGGTTTCTTTTCACTTTTATTAAGCACTAGATATGACAGTACTCCTTCATTTTAGCGGGAAAGGAGTTTTTTCAATATAAGCTTCGGAATAACATTATCAACAGTTTCAACCACTACACATTTGTTTACAGATGAATCAATTTTTTCTTTATACGGTTCATGATACTTATCAAAATTCTTCTTAGGTTCATAATGAGAGGCAAAAGCTCTATAAAGATTTGCAACAACTTGGGAATCAAGACCATATGTAGCACTCATATTACGAAATTTATCGGTATCCATAAAAGTTTCAATGCATTTATAATCATAAATTATACGATTCTCTATCTTTGTCGTTCTCCCATCCTTCAGTATTTTCTTGGATCCGATCAAGAAGGTCTCTTTTAAACTCTTCATCCTTGCGTGTAAATGATCCAGAACAAGAAGTATCCAGCAAGGTCTTGTCTTGAAAAGAAAGTCTTGCATAGAAATTATCAATAATAACATTACCAGAAGCTCATGAATGGGGCATTTGAGCATTAAAGACTTCAATCTCCCCAAGCTTGGGCATACTCTCCATCATGAGGCCAAAAATTATATATGCGGTTCCGATCTTTGTGAATTTCACTTGGAGGATAAAATTTAGAATAGAATAAAGGCACAATGTCCTCCCAATCAATAGAATCACCATTCTTCAGCAATTTATACCAGTGCGCTTTACCAGACAGCGATATAGTGAATAGCTTCTTTCTAACTTCATTCATAGAAATACCTGCACATTTGAATAACCCGCATAATTCATGCAAAAACAATAAATGATCACCGGATGGACAGTTCCATCCCCTTCATAGCGGTTATCCATAACACGTTCAATAATTTTCATAGGTATTTTATATGGTACTACTTCCTCACCTGGCGCTTCATCCACTACCGTTGCAGTAGTAGATTTCCCAAATAGAAATTGAAGAGAAGATCTCTCCATAATGATTTATAGCAGCAGGAAATAAAATCAGCACAAACAGTAAATTTCCTTACCAATTCCACTTACCAATAGCGCTTCACTCCCCGGCAACGGCGCCGGAAAATAGTCTTGATGACCCACAAGTATAGGGGGTGTATCGTAGTATCTTCGATAAGTAAGAATGTCGATCCCAACGAGGAGCAGAAGGTGTTGGCAGCAGTTACGATGAAGGATTCACTGTAAATGCTCACAGACAAGTATTCAGGGGGTTTTGATATTGCAGATAAATAAAGTACAAGTAAATAAAATGCGAGAGAAATAATTGCAGCGAGTGGCCCAATCCTTTTTAGCACAAAGGACAAGCCGGTTTGATTACTTATAATGACCAAACGTTCCCGAGGACACACGGGGATTTTAGTCTAATGCTTTCGCTACATACAGTGATTAATCTTCATTTGTTTTGATAAGTGTTGTGTGGGTGAACCTATGCTAATGCCGCCCTTCCTAGGACTAATACATACTTGTGATTATACCCCTTGCAAGCATCCAACTACAAGAAAGTAATTAAGATAAATCTAACCACAGCCTTAAACTCGAGATCCTGCGATCCCTCCTGCATCGATATACTAACGGGGGCTCGGGTTTCTGTCACTCCGGCAACCCCGCAATTAGCAACCGAATACAAGATGCACTCCCCTAGGCCCATAAATGGTGAAGTGTCGTGTAGTCGACGTTCACACGACACCACTAGAAGAATGACACCACAACTTAAATATCATAACATTGAATATTACTCAACCATAATTCACTACTAGCATTTAGACTTCACCCATGTCCTCAAGAACTAAACGAACTACTCACGAGACATCATATGGAATACAATCAGAGGTGATATGATGATGAGTAACAATCTGAACATAAACCTTGGTTCAATGGTTTCACTCAATAGCATCTACAACAAGTATAGAATAACACCGGGAGAGTTTCCCCTATCAAACAATCAAGATTTAACCCGAATTGCTACAGCGATGACGAGGTGCAGCGGTGGTGATGGCGGTGTAGATGGTGGAGATGATGATGATGGTGATGGAGATGATGTCCCGCTCGATGACGATGGCGATGGCGTCGATTTCCCCTCCGGAGGGAATTTCCCCGCGGATTCCGCCCGGAGAGCTCTTTCTCTCGGTGTTCTCCGCCCCGCGAGAGCGGTGTAACCCTTCGTGAGGATCCCTGTGGCTTAGGTTTCGGGACGAAGTACGCGAAGAAAAGGAGGCGAAAGGGGTCGTGGGCCCCAGAGCATAGGTGGCGCGGCCAGGCCACGGGCCGCGCCGCCTATGGTCTGGCCCGATGGCCCCTCTCTTCTTCCGGCTCCCTTCGTCATATGGAAAAATAGGAACTTTCGTGAAATTCCCTTCCACGATTGATCTTCCAAATATTGCGTTACGACGGTGCTTTTTAGAATCCGGCTCCGGTGCTTGATCCTCCAATAATGATGAAACATGCAAAATAGATGAAATAACATAAGTATTGTATCCCAATATGAAATATATCAATGAATAACAGCAAATTATGATACAAAATAGTGATGCAAATTGGACGTATCAACCCCCAACAAAATTTTGAGACAGTTGGCTATTTTACAATTTGTTGTAGAAACATCCTAACTAGAATGGACTAAGCATGCTTGGGGCTGTATTAATATGTTACCCAATACCGAAGTTTATGGTAGATATCACAGAAAGAAAAGTTTCAGCACCAATCCACGACGTAATTCATTAGTGCAGTTAGAAGATGTAGTAGTTAATCCCGTCCATGCAGCAAAGAGAAGAGTCTCATCAATATTTTAGACAAGTATGGTTTTTTAATACTGACACCTCTCATCATCCCTTCTGGGCTCCACTTCAGAGTCACCTGCATCAATTTCCTGTGGATCTATATTATCCTCATCCCATTTTAACATGTGATTGCCAATAAAGTAAATATTCATGCTGCCTTGAACATGAACAATCACTAAACAGATTTTGCTATAGCATTAATTAGTTTCACCAACCTTCTAAGAGCAGGCCTGAAATTTTTTGCCGGTCCCTCTCGTCTGCACGAAAAAAGAGGTTTCGTTAGCAGGTACGATTCATAGGTACAAGGCAACAACAAAAAACAAACATCGCGGAAGATAAGTTATGGTTATGGCAAGCACGATATCTACAGACAAGGGAGAAAGAGCATATGGACCCAGAGGTATTACCAACATAGGAATTATCGTTGGATGGGAAGTGATTGTAATTACGCACCTCAAGTTCATCCCTGAGACTCCTCTTCTGTACCTCCTCTTGAGTTTGTTGTCCCTCTTTTCTTCACATGAGAGCAGAAAGGTCAGTATCTATTGAGAGGAAGATACCGCAAAAATATATCATAAGTACCAGCCAATTTCATTCAGGATTGTCAAGGTCAACAAGTCAGTTTGGATAACTAATAAATAACACTCGGGGAAGGATAAACTGTCAGTTTGGATTTACTCTCTTGTTGCAGCAGTAGTAGGGGAAAAAAATTCAGAAAATCAAAGCGGTTACACTTGTACAAAGTAGCTATTGAGGCACCAAACATGTAAAATAGTTGGTTGTTCTGTACTACCTACCATCTCCATATGCTTATAACTTTTGTCATATTGCATTTTCTATTGTTGTAATTCTTTTACAAACTTAGAAATTATATGTTGGCGATTGCAACACGATGCAAAGGAAAGAAGACCTTATGATAATCCTAGTATGATATGAACCTATCAATCTGGGGTGAATCCAGACTTGATACATGTCCAGAATCCAACATGACATCTCATGTTCCGATCCAAACTGTTGCTTAAGCTGCAGGCCGTCCTACTGCTGGTTTAGGCGTCCGCCTGCTATAGTTTATTCCCCACGTGACATGATTTCACATTATTACCGTTTCAATCAACCTGAAAACTTAGCAGATCCTACAAATCAAAATGAAAACAAGGGCATATTGTGATACAGAAGTTGGACATATGTACTTTATGTGCAGTATAACATGGTTTTCGCAAGGTTCAGGAAAACGGAAAAATGCGTCGCTTATGCGCGCTGAAGCGCATGCGGAGGCCTTCCGCATCGATTGCATAAGCTCTTAAGCGGAAAAAGGCGGAAAAAAGAGGGGGAAAAGCGCCGCTTATGCACGCTGAAGCGCTAAGCGGAAGGCCACCGCACCAATTACGCTTAACGCTTTCTTGAACCTTGGGTTTTCGATCTCAAAAATAACATGGTTGATATCTATTTGTTTCAAAAAAACCTAACAGATCAGGGAGTAATTTAAATTTTGCATACCGGAATCCTAACATATCCACAAATCCGCTACACATATACGCCATGCACAAAACAAAGCTGATTGTGATGGTGAATAAGGAGTGGGTTATTCAAAAAATGGATCACAAATAATAAACACGATGATGAGACAATGATTATACAAGAAATATCTAACCAACAATCATATTAGAGGCTCACACGGAAGCAACAATTATAAAACAAAATTTGTATAGTGCAGCAACCGCACTGCTATGTGACTGCAAATCTGTTATTCGCCAAAGAAAAATAGTAAATGTGTCATTCGCCAAAAAAAGAAGTAAATATGTCATTCCCAACGATAAACATGCACAGATAGAGCAATTGGAGCCACACAAAGCTGCTTGATACCTAATTATCCCCCCCCCCCCCCCAAAAAAAAAATGAAAGCTAACATGAGTGACTAAAACAACAAAAGAGATAGGTTTTCTCCAGCATATTGGTGGACTGATACACTTGAGCATCAGACCATGCAAGCGCAAGTACAAAGCCCTAAAAAGACTATCACAACATAGATATAGCATATCGACATCCATACAACTAATGCAATTTTTTACTTCCTGCATCTAACGGTTCGGAGTTCTCCAATGATGCATCAGTTTAAGTCATACCCCTGTAATCATCAACCTTACTCACCTAAACCTAACGATTATGATTAGCCTAATGATGTAATACCAATTTCCTGGCCCCACACTTCATGCCATTTGCCACCAAGCCCCCGCCCGCACAGGTTGTCCAAAAATTGCAGCATCCTCTCTATAAAATAGAAGAACCGCCTGTCATCGAGAGTAGGACCACGCCGTCGTCTCCCAAGTCCTGACTATATTTGTCACAGTGCCACCCCAGGCGTCCCGCCGCGCACTGCCAGACCCACAAGGTTCTCTGAACGTCGCCTAGTCCGAGGAGATCCTTGTGCTCCTCGATGGCCAGACTGCGATCATCCCTAGATAGGCGAGGTTTTTCATGTGGAGAGGTATGCAGCCAACGCCAACAGACGAGGCGACAACAACCACGGCTCGAAGGAGGCCAAGCTCCGCGCGAGGCTCCACTCGCCGACTCGCATCTAAGAAGCCAACAAATCTCACAGTTCTCTCTTGATGTCCATCAGAAAATAATATCTCAAATTAGTTTTTTGATGATCCCAAGGATGTGAAACATGCAAACACCAAGGTGGGTGGAAATTGTGAAAACATTCAGACACCACAATGAATTTTGTTCAACGCTAGGTTTCAATAATGAGAGGACACTATTCCAATGGGGGAATGCACAACATCATCAACCTCGTTCTGTTTCGCTAACATCTGTCCATTTCTTGTTTCTTGCAATATGGCAAAGGATAGGTGGCATAGTGGACAATGGGGAGTACAGGAGAAAGTGAATGAGATCCACTATCTAAAGCATAATCTGGAGATGTGTGGCAATGCAACAACGGTTACAGAAAATAGAGATCTTTGTCTTAGTGTATGCATCTACAAATTATGTACTAGAAGGGAATTTAGATACACTAGCACTCTTTGGTGCTTACTAGTGTTTATTTTTCAGTAAACTATTTTTATGTACATGGTTTGTATTGACTAACTCTTTTATCACATCTCATTTCCAATAATACTTGACTCATACATAATGGTCCGTGATCCAACACAAAGCAAATAGAAACCAATTAAACATTATGGATACATTATTTTCTGACATCCACAAGAATTGGGAGAACATTTAAATTATGATGGAGCCTTTAAATTTTTTTTTTGCTAACTAGAAACCTTGGATGCGGCTAACTAGTAGCAAGTTTGTTTTTGTTGGGATCAGAGTAAAGCTGGGTAGAATCCTGTGAAAGAAGGCACTGCAATTGTACTTTAGTAGACGAGTACATGTTATGGTATCGCCATGTAGGGTGAACTATATTATGCAATATAATGCATTGTCTTGTATATATTTCGAAGCAGAGTGCTCACAATATAAAATTTATCTATTTGTTGATGTAATATATTCGACAATTTTTGTGGCAGTGATATAGCTACCAGTGACCCATTCAAAGGCATGAGCTTGACAGATCAATTGATTCTTCCTTTAGTCTACTACAATGATATATTTGCACTATTCGTTGAGTTCATATCAGTCCAGACACGCATTGCGCGTGAAAGATTACTAGTGTCCCTAAGTAAAGGACCTGAAATTGTATCCAAAACTGAAAAGAGACACCGCATAAGAGCTGAATTGCATTTTGTGCAATCAGTACCAAACCGTTTATGTTTTCTCTACAGCAATCAAAAGCAAGCCAGTATCACAAATATATGACCATGGTCACTTGGACACATCTACCACGGCCATTGCAAATCGTGTTGCATCACTGTTAGCAGTGTCTGGACATCAACATGGTATATAGAAAGAAACGAAATTTACAAGGAATAATAGGCATGAAGGAGAAGGAGGAGAGGGGCCTCACCGGGAATTGAAGCTGCAGGTTGGGGAGGTGGCCGACGGCAGCGGGAACAGAGTGGTCTCCAGCAGCAGTACGTCAGGGCCGCTTCGGCGGGGAGGTGGTCTAGGAGGTCACCGGCGGCCAGCAAAGCGACCGCCATTTACTCCTCCTGGCCTCCCTGCTGCGAGCTCCACTCCACGGTGGCGGGACGCGGACGCCGTGGAGGAGGCCCTCCAGCGCCGGCCGCTGCTGCGGTTTGGGCCGTCGCCCACGGCTGGTGCATCGAGGCAGGGAGACGGAGGGGCGCTGGGATCCCAGGTCGACGGGAGGCGCCATGTCGACCTGCGGCGTGACGGTGGGCGCCCAACTCCATGTGCTCCGGATGGCGAGGACAAGGACTGGGCGGAGGTTCTCGATGCCGGCTTCTGAGGCATGGAGGATGGGTGGGTGGGGTGGCCGGCCGGTGAACTGCGAGGCGGCGAGCACCATCGAGCGGCGGCCGCCGATTGAGTGAGAGATCGACAGAAGAAGAAAGGGGAGCGGCCGCCGATTGAGTGACGTCATGCGCTATGCGTGCGTTGTGTACGTCTTCCCAGGCCGTTAATTGCCTCCCCTTTTTACTGGCCAATCAACATTCCTAATTTGCAGGGATGGATTATTATTTCTCGGCAAACGTAGGAATCGTTGATTCAGCTAGTATGAAATACAGGTTGACTCACACGGCATCGTATCACAGTTTCAAAGGGGCAACGCATTTGTTTACAAAACATAAATCGCGCTAGATTGCAAAGTTTTTTTTTCATGGTTGCAAGAGATCGTGTACTCCTAATCTGGAGTAGTAATAGTAGTCCTAATGAGATCATCTATTCATAATTTCCGTATCGACTTATTTTTTTGCACGGAACAAAAACTTTGATAGCTGCCGTGATGGCTCCATCGGATTTAGTTGTCCGGTAATTGTTAAATCTCTCTCATAGACGCTTTGCCTACCCACGATTAATGACTCTCCAATTCTTTTACTCTTCCCTAAAATGCATTGACAGTTTCCATCCCGAGAGAGAAATTAAATGGACATGGTGCTTCATTTTAAGGGCATTAAAAGTCTGTCCTTTGATAATTATTACTCCAATAGAGGAGGTGACATGGATACCCAAACGGCGAGAGTAGCCCTTCCATGCATGCATGCACTTACTAGGGTAGGGAGACAACCAATTACACATTTGATCAACCTATTTAAATTAATCGATTTTTTCCCATTTATGCATTTCACTCCGGGCATAAATAACAAATCCTAAATCCGAAATTTCCAATCCCAGACCCGTATATTCTGAACCCAAAGAAAACAAGCACATATTTGGAAAGATGTTTCAAATTTCCGAATTTATTCATGCATTTCGGGTAGGGCTGGACCAAAAGCTCGAAGCTCGGCGAGTTAAATGAGTGCTCATTTGCTCGACTCGTTTGAGCTCGACTCGTTTTGTTAACGAGCCGAGCTGAGCATCAGTTTTTGCTCGTTAAGATTAACGAGGTAAACAATCGAGCCGACTATGTTCGTGAGCTACTCGTTAAGATCGGTAACAAGCTCGGCTTCAATAGTTTTGACTGCGAGTCACTTTAGTTATCTCAAATATTTGGCAGGAAGGGTCCAAGCAAAATAGTGTTCTTTAACCATGCTTGAAACTCCTACGTTAGGATCTAAAAACCTATGCTTCCTCTCTTCCTCGACAGGCAATATGCACATATTTGTTTTTCATTGTCTCCTTAACGATCCTTAACGAGCTGCTCGCGAGCACTCGCAAGAACATAACGAGTCGAGCCGAACAATGATTTCAGCTCGTTATTCTTAACGAGCTTAACGATTCGAGCCTTAACGATCACGAGCTTAACGAGCCGAGCCTTAACGATCCGAGCAGCTCGTTAGTCCACCCCTAATTTCGGGCATGTAGACTAGCCGTTCGAATATTCCGAATAACCAAGAAGCCCATCAACAGTTAGAATTTATAAAGCACAAAGTCCCATGAGCCCTCAGAGGCTCAGACCAGCTCAAGTTGGAAACCCTAGACTACCACAAACGCACATAACATCTCCTCCAGTCTCCCCACTCCTTGTCTCCCCAAGTCGCCAGGCCCGCCACAACCTCGTCTACCGCCGCCTCCACATTCATACCTCCATGTCGTCCTCGATCAACTCGTCGACCCCTCCACATTGTCCTCGGCAGTCGACGGGATGCCCCCATCCTCCATCCTCCCCACCTAGTCGTGGAGACGGGCAAATTTCTCTGTCGTCTACTGTCGCCTCCTTGTCGATACCTCCCCATTGACTACTCCTAGTCGACACCTCCCTGTCGTCCTTGGTGCTCGATGGGACGCCTCCGCCCTCCACGACCTTCCCCGTTGTACTCTGCTCACAAGATCATAGCTGAACAGGCCCCAGCGACTAACGATCAACCTAGCGTGTACAATGACACGAGACAAGCGGCGGCATGGCCTTACAACCCAGATATATATCCTCAATGTACACACGCGTCGGAGATAGTGGCGTAAAGGCCTTGTGATATAATCACAAAACAAATCATTGCCAAAATGTTGTTAGTTTGTTATAAAGTAATTTTCAGACACATGACTTCGGCCAAACATACAAAATATGGGGTGTGTACTTAGCCACGAACCCATCACTTTCTACTTTGGTCTTATGATGTGGGCCTTGAAGACATCAAATCAGTTTTCCTCCTTTTGTCCTTCTATCCCTTGGGATCTAGCCTTAGAGGAGCTAGATTATGATCACGGTGTCTTAAGAAAAGTTGTATTGGCATCCTAGGGAGGGGCTTCAACAACAAGTTGTGTGTCAACCATGGTGACACTTCGGTGCCGCACAATCTTGGCCGTAAGTTATGTAGCATGGGTCCTTAGTCTCGGATATAGAATGCCTTTCCATCGACACTCCTGGGTACTCTTTTGGTGGGTGTTTGTACATTACCCACTCACCCTTTTTTGGTGGTGGTATTCCTAGAGCCTAGCATATTGGCTCGAGGGTTTATCGAGGCGTTGGTTCAGTTCATGACCTCTTGGCCCATGCCTGACTCTGCATCGGCTTTCAGCGGGTGACATGGACATCACACCGATGTATGTGGCTCCGCCAACGTCAGGCCGGGTTGCTTCCCTCGAGACGTCTGCACATAAATACCTAGTATGTGCTATCCTCCGACTTGGTGTGACGCGACGGATTTTTGTCGACGGACCTTTTCCAAAAAAAAAAGTCTCTTGGAATCTATCCCAATGGCGACAAGTGCAATGTCATGCATATGCATATGTGCATGTTTGAAAATTACATATGTTCACATATGGAGCTAGCTATACTAGTGCATATCCATGGATATATACACGCACGTGAGTACGTACTATAGTTGCGTAAATCCCAAACGAAACTTGAGACGGTGTAGAGAGGTTTGATTTTGGAGCAAATTTCGCTGACTCCTCCTCTCCTCTGACTCGAATTAATCAGCCTCTAGCGAATTTGCATTTTAAAGCCAATTTTATTTTGGATCGGTATAAGCGGAATTTTGGGCAGCGACTCTCCGTCTGGTCCTTTCCTCTACCTACCACTCAGACCACCGGTGGCGGCGAGGTCTCAGTCTCGCCGGCCACCCACACCCCGCCGCCCCAGACCACCGGCGGCTCCTCACCTCCGTTCCACCTCTAGCGCGCTCAGCTCGACCAGATAGACGCCACCGCCGCCCTCTTTCTCCGCGACTTCGCCCCGGCTCTGGCGCTCCATTCCCCCCTCCGGCCGGGACACCCGGACCTCGCCACCGTCCGGCGCTACTCCAACACCGTACGTCCTGCAGAATCCATCGCCGACGCGCCTCCAATCGAGCCTGAAACCTCGCCGCCGCAAAACCTTTGGTCGCCTGCAGGCCGGCGTCCGGGACTGCGAGGGCCAAGCCACGCGCGACACCTTTTCCATTGTCTTCCGCGTCCCCGACCTCGCCTCGCCGCTCGGTCCCTGTACTCTCGTCACCACCTGGTCCTCGCGCCCGGCCTTGGCCGTGCAGATGGCGCCGTCCAGCAGCGTCGCCGGCACCGGAACGTCGACCACCGCAGGTGCTTCTCGCGATATGAGCCGTGCCCCAACCCGCAATTCCCAATCCTCTTCTCCCCAATTTTAAAAAAAATCGCAGTAGATGTCCTCCGCTCACTTGATTACTCCTTGATTCTTCAGTAGGAATTAAGGAAACGTTTGTTTGGAGCCGCGCGCGCTGCGTAAACTGAACCAGCGCGTGCGTGCGTCCGACCGACACGCTTCTTGTTCCGCGCGAGAACCAAAAAAGAGTACAGTACGAGCGGAAGCGGAACTCCTTTCCTTTTAATTCGCGCGAGAGAAAAAAAGAAGAAGATGAGGGTTGGCTTAACTAAGTAGACGCGCGCGCGCGCAACGAAATCATCCGATATTTTTGGATTCGATGAGTCCAAAACGGAAGCACGAAGAAAAAAAAAAAAAAGGAGCGGTTCCCCCAGATTCGTGTCGCTAGCGCCAACGAATTTTTGGCCCCGCGTTTTAAGTCCAACGAGAAGAGAATCGGAAAGAAAAAAAGTCGAACGAAAAGAAGAAGGAGCGGGACGTGAGAACTCGAGAGGGACGCGAACGCGATCTCCTTGGTCCTGCTCCTGCACCTCGCGGCGGTGGAGCCAGGCTGGCGCCTTTGGGGCCCGGCCGTGAGTGGGCGTGTTCGATCATCAGGCCCCCGGGCGTGCGCGTCGGACTGCCAGCCGAGCCGCGCGAGGTCGACGTAATTAATTAAGAGCGTGCATGCACCGGGAATTAAGAAGCAGATGCAGGAAGCACACAGGCACATGTTTGTTTGAGAGGGATCTCGAGTCCACGGCCATGTCCTTCACCACCTTGGCCAACATCGGCACCCCGGAGGAGGTGCTTTTGAACAGGACCGGCAGCCTGGACATCTCCGTCGAGGGCAAGTCCGACTACGTCCGGCGGCCCATCTCCAGGGACGCCTGGAACGACATCTTCTCCTGGTTCAAGAAGAACGGCTCCGGGCTCATCATGCTGGAGCCCCACGGCGGCTTCATCGGCAGCGTCCCCAACGCCACCACGCCGTACCCGCACCGCGACGGCGTCCTCTACGTCATCCAGTACCTCGTGTTCTGGCCGGGCGCCAATGGCGCCACGCCGCAGACCTGGCTGCACGACTTCTACGACTTCATGGGGCAGCACGTGACCGCGAACCCGAGGGAGGCGTACGTCAACTTCCGGGACCTCGACATCGGACAGAACGCCGTGGTCGACGACGTGAGCACATTCGAGAGCGGCCAGGTCTGGGGCGAGCGCTACTTCATGGACAACTTCCGCAGGCTCGCCGAGGTGAAAGCTCAAGTCGACCCGACCGACTACTTCAGAAACGAGCAGACGACACCGCCGCTGCTCCACCGACGCAACTGAGCAGAGAGTTGCTTGCTTGCAAGAGACTTAATTCCATCCTTTTTAGTACTCCTTGGTGGTGACTAGTCGGTGTTAATTTCCATTCCTCACCGACTAAAGCATTATCAAGTTGTAAGACCGTTTAATTACTTTCCTCAATGAATGGTGTATAATAAAGTTGTACCAGTTGGCTGGATTGCGACAACATGTATATGTTACATAGAGTAGTCAGCATGAATACTTATATTTCTCAAGAAAAAACCAAAAAAGAGAGAGAGAGGATGATACCTTATCGAGGGGACAATGATAGGCCAGCCGTCGCATATGGCGTCTATTACTTTGCATCAACTACCGATATATTTGTATTATCGACCTACCGATTAATTTGTATCATTTAATACAATTAATCTGCGAATGTAAGGTGCTCTGTCTCTACGCTTAGTTTTTTTATAAAGAGAATATATTAACATCGCATAAATACTGGTAATATAGATGTGCACAATAAAAAAAAATTCTAAGAAAAGTCCCGCTACGGCCTAGAACCGTGTCTTCATGAATGGCGTGGGCTTAGTGCGGCCTCTTCTCAGCGTTTGGGTTTCTTGGGCGGCATGAGGGCCGACATTGGATTGTCTCCTACTATTGTCTAGGAACGGTCAAACGGTACAATGCACGTTGCACATCCGATGGAGACTATATGGCCTTGCATTTCCGCTTATGCCAACTTTCAGGGAGATTAACTCGTAATGGAAAAGAAAAATGAGTAAAAAATTGTGAAAGACAAATAAGTCGACTTTTTAGGGAAGATAAATGACTCAGTTTTGCATTCTTTTTTATTAAAACTAGAGTAGACAATGCTGATTGGTCTTCCGCCCTTTTTCTAGTGGATACTGCTTTAGACTAGTCACAATGGAGAGTATCATATAGTAGTATCATGCATATGATACTAGTGTACGATATTATCTTCACAATACATAGTATCATGTAGTATCATATGTTACATGTATTTAATGGTTTGTAGAATCCCAATACAAAAGTGTGTACAAGATTTGTTTGGCATTAATTTTTCTATTTCTACGTGCTATGATATGGTATCTACCTATGATAGCACTATCATCTCTTTCATCATTAATTGATATGACACATCAGCATTTTGCATGCATGCAGTGCATGATATTACTTATGATACTGCAATTGTGAGTAGTCTTAGTCTAGACCATCAGCCTCACCCTAGGTATTTAATCACCCCCACCCCGAGTTAGTCGCTTCCTAACTAAAGAAAAAAGGAAATAAAAGAGAAAAATCCCAAGTTAGCCATCGGAGGAAAGGCCTAGGTCAGCATAACGCTTCATCTTGGTCTCGCTGAATCCCACGACAGAATACTCGTCCAGCTCTAATGGTGCTAATGGCGGCGTGAAATTATCTCTTCCTCCACTTTGTGTATGGCTTAAATAATTGGTATTTGGGGACCCTTGGGGGGGGGGGGGGGGGCCGGCCCTCCTGCCGCACTAAGGGCCGGCCCTAGTAATGAAAGACATTTTGGTTGGTTACATGTGTGACTCACTGATCTTCCAGAGATCTGTGTATCCCTCGCGATATTTTGAATAATTAAAGCAAAGGGAACGGGAGGGGACGCAAGTGAGGGTGCCAAAATCGTCTCATTTTTGTGTAGGTAGTACACAAGTCTCACCGAAAAATTATGTATAGCACTAGGTATAGTTGGTGCTTTGGAAGGAGAGAAGTTCAGATTACACTTTGTTTGGATCACGAAGTAAAAGCCATGAAGAACCAGGTAAATGTGTTTCAACTGAAACCTGAAGTATGGACTTGAAAATCTAACACTCATAAGTGATAACCAACTACTCTCATCCGTCATCGTCCCCCGATCAGCATCCACGCCAAACCTCCCACTCCACCTGACCGGAGTGATAAACCCTCCATAGTCGTCACTCAACGGCGCAGGTGTGGGAGGTGGCAACACATCCGCCTCCCCACCTCCCGTTGTGGAAGCGGTGTAGTAGGCGGTGTCTGTGTTGGAGCCACAATGGGTGAGGAAGGGGTCGGAGCCAGAGGCGGCGAATGCGATGGCGTGGAAGAAGAAGGCGTCGGGGTCAGTCCTGGAGATGAAACTCCCAACCCCAACCCTGCCACCACCGTAGCCGTGGCCGCAGGTGTAGTAGGAGGGGGCACGGGCGGTGAAGCAGCCCCCCACCACCTCCATGGCGTCTGACGCCGGATCCGCAATTGCGGTGGTAGGAGGAGGCACAGTCAAAGTAGCAGCCTCCCCCACCACCACCGAAACACCTGCATGGGGGGGGGGGGGGTTATGTAGCAGCCTCCCACCATCGCCACATGTTTCGCAGAAGGGGGCACAGTTGCTGTAGCAGCCCCCCTCCGCCACCTCCACGTATATCGTCGCCGACGACCGAGGGGTAGATGGTGTCGTGGACACCACCCTGGCCCGAGTGAACAATTTAATAAATAAGTTGTGTGCATCTTTTGGATGCAGAGACTGAGGCTATTCTCCCATTAAAAAAAAAGAGTTTGTGAGAGTTACGAGTTAGTGTCACATGTTTGCCGAGAACACGTTGAAAATGGCGAGGAATTGTTTTAATAGAAGATACCTGATCTGTTTATCATAAATTATGTTATCATATCTACGCTAGCTAATTCCCTTACTAATATCCTCTCCTAAACTTACATTATCCTTCAAGATTTTATTTTTGTGAGCCTTTCTTGTTGGTTAAGTAGATTGTTGCAAAACATAGATACAGAATACCAAAATATAATAAGCTGATATCTAAATATATATCCAAATGATCTTATTGATGTAAGCTTTCTAGGTAGTTTCTATCGTAGTAACCTCATGCCCAATCTTATTGAGCATTGAGCATGCCAAATCTCAGTGTACAGGGCCCATGTTTATGGAAGTTGTCATTGTTTGTGACTGAAGTATATGGAAAGAAAGGAACAATCTGTTATTTAAAACATAACACCAGAGCTGGATTATGGAAGAGAAGATTCATAGTGGATTTCTCATTATTAGTTCATAGGACTAAGGAAGAGCTGCATCCTTTCATCTTTAATCTTACATATAATTTATAGAAAGCTTTCCTTTTCCTTTGGTCTGGTGTCCTAACCCAATCTGTAAGATGTAATTGTTCTGGGATTTACCCTAAGGGGTTTATTAATAACTTATTTTTACCTCAATCACTGAAGCACTTGAGGAGGTGAGAACACTCGAAATATCTGACTTGTTATTTTTGCTATTAAAATTCCATAATAGTTCTAGGGTTAAAACCAGTGGGATTAGTTAGATTATTTCATAAGGATTCTGTAACATTTTGAATCACTAAATTTGGGTTGATTACACCATTTTTTCACTTTTTTTTAGCAAATCTTGTAAAAATAATATCTTCAATCTTGCATTGGTGGAGCAAGAATTTCTAGCGTGAGTGTGCCGAGCTTAATACATTCTTTTGCTGAGAAGTCGAGTCCAGTGACACTAGTTCAGCAAATTGCATACACGCATAGACTACAGCAAAATCTAAATAAAGAAAGGATCCGTCCGTTTCTAGAAAGAACGAAATACAAGTGGAAGATCTGCTACACACAGGCGCGCAGCAGTCAACAAAGAACGAGCTGCACAGAATGACGGCAGCGCTAGCACAAGATCAAGAAGAAAAGGAAGATGGATGGTTTACCCGCTTGCTGCTAGCTCGATGAAGAGCACGCCGCCGACAAAAGCCGGCCGTCGCGCCATGCCTCGTTCGCGCCAAAATCCATCTCGGAGCAGAGCGTCCTCCCCTCGCCTCTCCTCTCATCGCAAGAACGTAGCAACTGATGATAGATTTGTCGAGCTCGCGCAGATTGAAAAGCTGGAACAATTCACTCCGATGAATTTGTATATAGTAATGTTTGAAGTGATGCTCAGGTCTAACTTCCGCATAAATATAGTCTTTGGCGTTTTTAATTTTATGTAAGCCTTGTACCAATTTAGCAGACCTGTCATTTGTGGAGGTAGATCCTTTTCCTGCGCAGGCTCGATGAGAGGCCCATTCGACACATATGTAATTACTACGTCCTTCATTCTTGGCGCCTCATCAAGGCCTAACAGTGCACGAAGAGTCAGACCTAAGTTGGCCGCTTGTTCTGTGGCACTCGCTACAGTCAATCCTTGTGCTGCCGCATCTGCTATGATATCGGGGGCATCCGGACCGTCGGCTTTCACTATGAGAGGGGCGATGGATTGTTTACTCTGTTCCCCGAGCTAAGGGACCCTTGAGGGTGGTCACCGAACCCGTACAAGCTTGGGCAAACTCCCAAGTATCAAGCTTGAGGCAACTCCACGACACGGAGGCTGTCAAGTACAAGGCCACATGAGGCTACAATACGCCACACCGGCGGCAAGGCCACCAAGACACCAACGCGTCACAACCGGCACCAAAACCACAAAGGCTTCCACACTCCACAAAGGCAACAACGCCACAAAGGCTACAACGCCACAAAGACGACAAGGCCACAAAGGCTACAAGGCCACTAAGGGTACAACACCACAAAGGTAACAAGGCCACTAAGGCAACAACACCACCATATGATACTAGTGTACTGAATGTACAAGGACGTCGCCTAGAGCGGGGGTGAATAGGCGGTGTATAAAAACTTCTACTTGAGAGCTAAACTAGGCGGAATAAAACTACTAAGTGTTTACTAGTTTAGCTCAAAGCCTATCAACTAGGGGTTTGCCTAAGTGCACCAACAACCTATGCTAGCATGATGAGCAACAAGGTGATAACAAGCTAGGTATAGCATCAAGCATGATAGATATCACAATGTAAAACGCATAGGTAAAGGAGCTCGAGTTGAGAAGTAACCGGTGCACGAGGAGACGACGATGTATCCCGAAGTTCACACCCAAGGGTGCTACGTCTCCGTTGGAGCGGTGTGGAGGCACGAGGCACTCCAATGAGCCACTAGGGCACCGTATTCTCCTCGAGCCTTTCCTCCAAGGGGAAAGCCTCGATCCACTAAGGGACCCTTGAGGGTGGTCACCGAACCCGTACAAGCTTGGGCAAACTCCCAAGTATCAAGCTTGAGGCAACTCCACGACACGGAGGCTGTCAAGTACAAGGCCACATGAGGCTACAATACGCCACACCGGCGGCAAGGCCACCAAGACACCAACGCGCCACAACCGGCACCAAAACCACAAAGGCTACTGTGTTCTGGTCCTTGTAGCTGTAGCACAAACAATCCAAGGTCTCCATAAGTGACACCTGCAAGAAGGGAAAAATGCATAAGCTCATTGAACATGCCAAATCTCAGTGGACAGGGCCCATGTTTATGGAAGTTGTCATTGTTTGTGACTGAAGTATATGGAAAGAAAGCAACAATCTATTATTTAATAACATAACACCAGAGCTGGATTATGGAAGAGAAGATTCATAGTGGATTTCTCATTATTAGTTCATAGGACTAAGGAAGAGCTGCATCCTTTCATCTTTAATCTTACATATAATTTATAGAAAGTTTTCCTTTTCCTTTGGTCTGGGGTCCTAACCCAATCTGTAAGATGTAATTGTTCTGGGATTTACCCTAAGGGGTTTATTAATATACAAAAGCAATAGAAGCCTTTCCTACTGTTAAAGTTTCAAAAAAAATACATATATCATCGTTTACCTTAACGGCAACTCTGCCTCTGCTAGCAAAATCGGTAATCCAACGACACCATTTAGGATCAAACCCCTTCATTCTCATCACTTGTTTAAGAAAAGGCTATTGAGCTTTATTATAATTTATAAGCCTTTTCAAAACCAATTTTCAGCAGGACACCATCCATTTTATTCCTATAAAGTTCATGTATGGTTTCGTGGATGCCGGTAGTCCTCCTCGCTCACTAAGATTTGAAATATGGAGGTAATTGCATGAATTAGTGTTGATGCCGTGTGACCCAAGCTCATTCTTTGATCATGCATGTTCCATGCTCAATGAATGAGCTCTGGCTCCATGCACATCCAATCGCTACTTGACATGACACCTGCTCCTAGTTCTGGGTGAGAAGTACTAGAATTGCAAACAGGCGATGAGCCGAGCACACTATCCGTCGAGGTGCAATAATTGTGTTAAGATCGTTTTATCTGGCCTGTCACATGTCATTTCTGTATGCCTCCCAAGCCTAGTTTGATGCAGTAAATTGAAGGCACATGATCACCAGGAAACACCATGGTGATGCAAAAGACACAAACGATGGAAGGTGTTGGGAGAACAGGGTAAAACATGTTTCATAGGAATGGTTGAACAAGTCAAGCATTTATCCAGCTAGATAGCTACCAGTTTCACATAATCACATATGGATCACGTATTCAGTATGAGCCCTATAAAACTGATACTGATGATCTTGGTAATCAATGAATCTACTTGCACCCCAACAACTAGTTCAGCAAATTGCATACACGCGTAGACTACAACAAAATCTAAATAAAGAACGGATCCGTCTGTTTCTAGAAAGAACAAAATACAATTGGAAGATCTGCTATACACAGGCTCGCAGTCAACAAAGAACGAAATACAATTGGAAGATCTGCTACACACAGGCTCGCAGTCAACAAAGAACGAGCTGCACAGAATGAAAGCAGCGCTAGCACAAGATCGAGAAGGAAGATGGATGGTTTACCCGCTTGTTGCTAGATCGATCAAGAGCACGCCACCGACAAAAGCCGACCGTCGCGCCGTGCCTCGTCCGCGCCAAAATCCATATTGAAGCAGAGCGACCTCCCCTCGCCTCTCCTCTCATCGCAAGAGTCAAAGTCTAAGTCGTCGCACACGACGCACGCGTTGGTTCAACCTCTGCTTGTACTTATAGAGAAAGATTAGACTGGTTTCGAAGTGGTTTGAATTTTGCAGAGGGAAAAAGGTGGGGCGGGAAAAAGACTGAATTTTCGTTCCTCTCTTTTCCTCCTCATTGATTGCTGGGAGATCATGAGATGGAGCGCTGGGATCCATAATCTTCCATAACGAGGCAGGGTGGAAGTCCGGAAGCCAAACGTCAAGGGTTAATGCCCATGCATGGTGGACCTTGTTGATTCCTTTCCATATAGTATCAACTGATGACTCTGGAGCCATAAATCACGGCCAATAAAGTCGAAGCATCATACACTGTGTAGGTTGTGGTACTTCATTAGGCGCGCCTATAGGTAGTGAATCAGTCCTCCCTAATTTTCGTTCACTGTTATCACGAATACGAATTGGTACAGACTAAATCTACCGTATGATAGGAAGTGAATCATTCCTCGCTGATTTTCGCTTGTTGTTATCACGGATAGCAACCCAAATACTTGCCAAAGGTGACATATCTTTGCCTGTATTTTGCCTAAATATGTGCCAAGTATTCAGGGACGGAGACTAGTTTTTTTTTGTACTAGATTAGTACCAATAGGAAGAAGATGCCGTATGTTTTACTTTTATTGTTATCAAGTTCTGTTTAAAAGCCATATATGGTTACTCAGCTTTTCGATCCATCGATCGCTGCAAGCACCAACCATGTGGTTCCAATATCTGAACTCTTTTGAAAGTTCGACTAACAGCTTAAGTTCTAACCAACCTTGTCCAGTATTAGGCTAGTGCCGTTTCTTGCTTCAGGAAAGAAAAAATAAAGACAACTTTTACTACTAGTGTAAAAAGCCCTTTGATATGCACTGAACACGAACAAGAAGGAAACTTCCTCTCTTGCATAATCAACTTGGATATGAAAGAGGTGGAGAAATTTCTAATACCAGCAAACTTTCAAACAAAGGTTCCTCATAATATACACTTTGCAAGAGTAAAAAACATCAACTTGTATCCAAATTTATTTAGTGCCTCACGTTTCACTCACAACATACATACACATAAACTTGAAGCAACCAGCTGCTAGACAAAATGAGTAAACCTGGAGCAAATTACTCTAATACTGGCAACACACAAATGATTAATCCCAGCATACACTTTCATCGGCAATCAGTACAAAACAAGGGAACAAAGTGTCGCTAAGTCAAGTATCCAGTAAAACCACCACCTGAGCACGGCAACAGCTGATGCACAAGTTCTGATTATAGGCAACACCACCGGGGTCTACACAACAATAACGGCAATTCATCCAGTGCCAACAACAACATCCAACACACAAGCCAAGATGAAAAGGCATCACATCCTTCCTTCCTACGCAGACCCTCTTCTCACCTTGCCATGGTTCCCGGCTCCACCTCCATTAGTGACATGGTGTAGCCTCATGTCGCCTTCGGCTCCTACAACACACTCTCGGCCATGCCTAGCCACCAAGCGCATTTACATGTCCACCTTTGCGTTCTTCAGCCCCACCGGTGGCCCTGCCTTCATTGCGTCCACTGCAGCAACATGATAAGGATCTCCAATTATTTGCATGACAAGTACTCACATACGCAATTTCACACATGCAAGCATTTGAGCCAAACTCATCACATCTCAGTTCCATAATAAGTAAATAATATTTTCCTAGAAAAGAAGTTTTAAGCAACACAAAAAATATACAAACGTCACTACTCCAGGTGACTCACCAATGTTGTACATGAATTTATGAACTCCATGGGCAAATGGTTGAAGCATGAAACTTCAATATACCAATAGTCCAGTCCGCTTAATCGAATAGAATTTCCAGGTTACTGCAAAGGCATGCAATAGTCATCACAATGTTCCGTCAAACCCAACATGCAAAAATAATCTTCAAAAGCATGAAAATAGTAGCGACAAAAATTATAGCTTTGCCGATCCACTGACATGTAAACTTATTTCTCAAGTTTACAGATCATTGCTTTATTCAAAGAAAAAAAAAAGACCAGCCAGATAGTAGTCCACTTTGTGCACAAACAGCACTGCTGTTTGCTAAACGTATCATCATCTCAAGTTTCCAGAAGCAAACCGTACCTCATCATTTCCCTAGACTAGACTTGGGGACACCTAATAGCTTGAACATAATTGGTGAAAGCACTAGATTGATAAAACAGCAGGGAATAATACGTAAGAAAAGTCTCACCACAATACAGAATGCACTCTATAGATTGATAAAACTATCACTTTATCTTTGAACAAAGCTAGCCATTGGCCTTTTTAAAACAACTAGAAGTGCCTCATCTCTGGACTTGGTCATCCATGGTATCGACCATCTCAACTCAGCGAGAAGGAAACATGTATATGGATCGCGACTTGGGAAACCAGTGATTACAGAAACAGATTGTTCATACCTGAGGTGGATGCTTGGACAACATGGCGCCACAGTGACAAGTTTGCGCCGGAAGGGGAGGATCGTCAGCCTCCCAGCCACACGTCAGCAATGATATTCCAATCAGGGTCCAGCCCTAGAGGTCTCGATGCAAGCTGCACGAAAATTGACAGATAAGCAAATAAGATTTCTTCGATGCCGTAGATAATCAGCTATGCAAAATCGTTCTAACAGGCTAACAGAAAACAAGTGTTGGCTGGCTTGTACTACTTTTGTTCATCCGTAAGGGTTCATCGCAGAATTCCTCGGTCAAAGGCACTTCCTTGGGCCAACCGTACACAATGGCTGATGATGAGAGCAGTAGCTGCAGAGATGATATGAGAGTAGTTTAGCATCCTGACTAGATGATGATACTTATTGATGTACTAGCAACATGAAATGAGGACATGCCATCTATTGCAAATTTCACCCCAGAAGCAAGGATTTTCACTTCAGATTGCACGCTCTAAAGCGCAATGACAAAAAACAAAGCAGGTAGCCATGAATCTCTACAAAATCTCTACAAACAAAACAACAACTCAGAAGTCATACGAAGCAATCTACCAATGTACATAGTATAAACATGAAAACACTCTCATAAGCGACAGTATTACATTATTGTATATGGTCAACAAATATTATATTATTTTAGGGCAAGCTAATGCTACAGCTGCACATCCTAGGTAAAAACTACATTTATGACCTAGATAAGGTAGTTGGATATGTCCAGGAGGAAAATAAACGGCAACGAATCAGGAACATAAACCTTGTGTGGTCCGCGGAGATGTCCCGGTCAAAGAAGGTCACGAACTTTCCATACATGCACAGCCAAGGAATCACTTTTGAAAGAAGGTTCTCACATGTTCACTTATGCCATGATGAGCAAGCAAACCAATGACAAATGTGAGTACCAAAGCACTACGAAAATTGATGTCTAGAATGAGATATTGGGCAGGAATAGAGTGCTTTGTTTCTTACATCAACAACCCTTTGATGGTGCACTGGGCAGTGTACATTGGAGCATCAGCCAACATTGACGGCTAGAACTTCAACATCACCTAGTCGACGAGGCTCAACTCGATGATGAGAGCTCCAGCTGATGATACAGAACATGGCAATCCATGTCAGTGAGACAATGCTCTCATACATACAACTATGCTAGCAGTCTTCAAGATCGATGTATATACCAGTATAATGTGAGCTATAATCTAACCTTCTTGTCAGACTTGGGTGCCTTCGGGAACCTTCTCATCAAGCAGTATGGGGTCATAACAAACATGTCCAACTCGAGCATGTCCACAATTGTTCTCCTGTACATTCCAGTTGTGAGTTCTCTGGAGATGCAAGATATCATTGTGACTGAATCAAAGAGGTGTAGTAGTAGGACTGTTACCATTTTAAGGATACCTGCCTGGGTGTAGGCGCGGTCGCAGATATACACACTGTCGATATGGTGAAAGTAAGTAAGATGTCGTTGTAAAGGACATGTGCACTGCCCGAGACTCGTTGAGGAAGACTTGTCCGCCCACATTCGCAGGTACGAGAGATGCAACGGTGACCACAGACATGAGGAGGTCCGGATCACCGTCGTGGCCGTCAGCCTGGAGAGACAGGTGCGCTTCCTCTCTCTTCTTCTTCCTGCATTCTCGGGCCATTCTCAGGCCCAGTACCCTTTCTTCCTGCAGTAGCAGCACTCGTCGTCTCGGGTAGCACCGCTGGAGTTGCCGTCCCTGCGCGCGACGTCCTTCCCACGATCGCGCCCCTTGTCACGGCGACGGTCGCCGCCCGACCCGCCACCTGACGAGCCGCCAGCCGATGAGCCGCCACCGCGGCTCTTAGTGCGCGTGCGCCACACCTCCGTGAGGAGCAGCTCACCGATGCGTGTCGTGAGATCATGGTCGAGGGCGTACCACTCCTCTGCGGCGTTGAGGCACCCAACTACCTCGTTGATCGAGAGCATGTCCACATCGACCAATGTCTTAACGGACATGGCGATCTGGCCATAGCGGCGCGGGAGCACCGACAGCATCTTGCGGACGGACTAACCCTCCAGCACGATCTTGCCAAGGAGAGCCAGCTTGCTCATCATGCCCGTGATGCGGATGGCGAAGTTGTCAACGGTCTCGCCGTCCTTGAAGCGGATCGCGGCGAACTTCTTCGCCAGGGTGCCCGTGCACCGTTGTTGTAAAGGGAAAGAAGACATCAAATTTCCCTGGAACATACAAGTTTCAACACACACCATATTAACATTTACAAAGAAGGTAGGTAAACGGTCAAACAATAATAAAAACAACAAATCAAAGCCTGAAAGTACAATAAAAAAACAAGGGAGCTAATTACTTCTTACTCGTTTGGTAGCTAGTAACATTTCTCAGCATACCTACCTAACCTAGCAGCAGCATACATGTATAATAATCGGTGACTGAACATATCACAATTCATGTCAGATTCAAGTGCACACCAGCTTGTTTAGCATCCGGTAAAACAACGGACATCACCAGCGAGCTACCATCAGCGAGCTACCAACAGAAAACAAGTGTTGGCTGGCGCGTACCACCTTTGTTCATCCGTAAGGGTTCATCGCAGAATTCCTTGGTCAAAGACACTTCCTTGGGCCAACCGTAGACAATGGCTGATGATGAGAGCAGTAGCTGCAGAGATGATATGAGAGTAGTTTAGCATCCCGACCAGATGATGATACTTATTGATGTACTAGCAACAGGAAATGAGGACATGCTATCTATTGCAAATTTCACTCCAGAAGCAAGGAATTTCACTTCAGATTGCACGCTCTAAAGCGCAATGACAACAAACAAAGCAGATAGCCATGAATCTCTACAAAACCTCTACAAACAAAACAATGACTCAGAAGTCATACGAAGCAATCTTCCAATGTACATATTATAAACATGAAAACACTCTCATAAGCGACAATATTACATTATTGTATATGGTCATGGTTCAAAAAAGCGTACGCCTAGGTACGCTTAAGCGCGCTTAAGCGCTGAGCGGTTGTCTTCCGCTTCGCTTTTGGCCTAAGCGTTCGATTAAGCGAGACAGGGAATCTGGTCGTGTTTTGTGCTAGAATCTCCTCTATGCGAGTGTTGGTGTGTTGCCTGTGTTGCTCTGCTCCTTGCTCGATGCATTGATGGTGATTAGGTCTGGCTTAGCTGCTTGCTACTCCTCTGCTTAGCTGCTTGCTACTCCAGTAAAGCTTAGCTGCTTGTTTGTGTTTGTTACATTGTTTGCTTAGCTGCTTGTGTGTTTATAAGAAATTGGAGCAAAACCGAGGCTAACCAAGGTATTAATCCCCGTATTCCTCAGAAATGTAGCATTACATGCTTAGGATACAAATTTACAGCATATTATAGGGGTATATGTGCCCATCTTGACTTCCCTGTTTCATGTTCGTACGATTTTAGCCTGAGCGCTTAAGCGGCGCTTAAGCTCGCTTAAGCAGCAGTTCCTCTAAGCAGTGCCTCACCGCTCGCTTAGCGCCTAGCGCTTTTTTGAACCTTGTATATGGTCAAAAAATATTATATGATTTTAGGGCGAGCTAATGCTACAGCTGCACATCCTAGGTACAAACTACATTGAGGACCTCAAATAAGGTAGTTGGATATGTCCAGGAGGGAGCAAGAACATAAACATCATAGTCGAAGGAAAACAGTAAGGAATCAGGAACATAAACCTTGTGTGGTCCGCAGAGATGTCCCAGTCAAAGAAGGTCACTAACTTTCCATACATGCACAGCCAAGGAATCACTTTCGAAAGAAGGTTCTCATATGTTCACCTATGTCATGATGAGCAAGTAAACCACTCACAAATGTGAGTACCAAAGCACTATGGAAATTGATGTCTAGAATGAGATATTGGGCAGGAATAGAGTGCTTTCTTTCTTACATCAACGGTTCTTCAGAGTACTTGGTGCACAAGGCAGCAATTGTTCCAGGATTTGAACCCTTTGATGGTGCACTGGGCAGTGTACATTGACGGCTGGAACTTCAACATCACCTAGTCGACGAGGCTCAGCTCGATGATGAAGACAGGATCTCCCGCTGATGATTCAGAACATGGCAATCCATGTCAGTGAGACAATGCTCTCATACATACAGCCATGCTAGCAGTCTGCAACATCCATGTATATACCAGTATAATGTGAGCTATAATCTAACCTTCTTGTCAGACTTGGGTACCTTCGGGAACTCATCAAGCAGTATGGGGTCGTAACAAACATGTCCAACTCGAGCATGTCCACAATTGTTCTCTCCTGTACATTCCAGTTGTTAGTTCTCTGGAGATGCAATATATCATTGTGACTGAATCGGAGAGGTGTAGTAGTAGGACTGTTACCATTTTAAGGATATCTGCCCTGGTGTAGGCGCGGTCAGAGATGATCATACACACTGAAGATATGGTGAAAGTAAGTAAGATGTCGTTGTAAAGGACATGTGCACTGCCCGAGCCTCGTTGAGGAAGACTTGTCCACCCACATTCTCAGGTACGAGAGATGCAGTGGTGAACACAGCCATGAGGAGGTCCGGATCGCCGCTGTGGCCGTCGGCCTGGCGAGCCAGGTGCGCTTCCTCTCTCTTCTTCTTCCTGCATTCTCGGGCCATTCTCGGGCCCGGTACCCTTTCTTCCCGCAGTAGAGGCACTCGTCGTCGCGGGTAGCACCGCTGGAGTTGCCATCCCTGCGCGCGACATCCTTCCCACGATCACGCCCCTGGTCAAGGCGACGGTCGCCGCCCGACCCGCCACCTGACGAGCCGCCATCCGACGAGCCGCCACCGCGGCTCTTGGTGCGCGTGCGCCACTCCTCCGTGAGGAGCAGCTTACCGATGCCTGCCGTGAGATCGTGGTCGAGGGCGTGCCACACCTCTGCGGCGTTGAGGCGCCCGGCCATAGCATGTCCAGATCGAGAGCAGCTCATCCTATGCTCGTTGATCGAGGGCATGTCCAGATCGACCAATGTCTCAATGGACATGGCGATCTGGCCATAGCGGCGCGGGAGAACCGACAGCATCTTGCGGACGGACTAACCCTCCGGCACGATCTTGCCAAGGAGAGCCAGCTAGCTCATCAAGCCCATGATGCGGATGATGAAGTTGTCGACGGTCTCGCCGTCCTTGAAGCGGATCACGGCGAACTTCTTCGCCAGGGCCATGCACTGTTGTTGTAAAGGGAAAGAAGACATGAAATTTCCCTGAAATATACAAGTTCCAACATACAGCATATTAACATTTACAAAGAAAGTAGGTAAACGGTCAAACAATAATAGAAACAACAAATCAACAACTGAAAGTACAATAAGAAAACAAAGGAGCTAATTACTTCTTACTCGTTTGCTAGCTAGTAACATCAGCATACCTACCTAACCTAGCAGTAGCATATGTGTATAATAATCGGTGACTGAACATATCACAATTAATGTCAGATTCAAGTGCACACCAGCTTGTTTAGCATCCAGTAAAACAACGAACATCACCAGCAAGCTACCATCAGCTATACATGGTTATCACCTCAGGCGTGATACCATCAACTAGTACTCTGGAATTGCAACAAAATTAAATTGGCAGTGACACAACTAGCATAAGTAGGCTAGCGACATGTTCTCGACCAGCTGAATCCAGCAGCAGGTGCAAATCAGCAATAGAAAAACTAACGGCGGACAACTAGCTAGAATCGGGAGAAGCAACACAGGCAGCTAGCTACCCAGATCAACCAAGCATCATCACATCTCAGGTTTGCGTGCAGACACAGGTGAAAAAACAAAACCATGTACAGGCCACCTCATGAATATTATGTTTGAGTCTAAACTCTCCTCTATCAACTAACAATCATTAAAATTGCTCACACAAACCGGACAATCTTATAAGCTAACCCAGCCACCGTGCAATTGTAATTAAGCACCCACATAGGTAACTTCTTGCCATTGTAAAAAAATATCCAGTTCATTTACTGTCACTTGTCCACCTAAAATCACCACAACTGCCCTAATTTATCTTACAAAACATTTCTCCGTGCAGTTCCACACACCTCTATTTACTGGTTATGAAAGGTTGTATTCATACCTCTCAAAATTACTGGCAGTTCTGGGTAACTACGAAGATATCAATCTCCGAGCAGCACAACGACTCTGATGACAAGGGAAATGTAGGCTGGAGGATATAATCTGCCACTTTCCTAGGCTAAACTCTCACTGCATATACTTCTAGCCTAATCTGAAAGAAATCAAAAGCAAGAACTACAAATAGAGAATGGACTAAGGAGTTCAGTTAAAAACATTATCCCAAGAGAAGACCAAGAAGTTAATCAGTGTTTCAAGCACTCAATGAATTCAGCTGAAACACAAAGCATTACCCAAGACACTGCTGCACAACCACGTAAACATACTTACTTTCCACGTAAATGTGGCTAGGGAACATGTCAGAGACTTCAAATAGTAGATACCAATAAATACAAACATTATGACACACCATTAGTTATACACAAGCAATGGATAGTCCGGTAAAAATATCACAATCGTGACAAGGAAAATTTTGCAGTTTGTCATACATATCAATCTTCAGAATACTGGAACATCACAAGCTCTTTCCAGGAGGCCATGACATACACGTCCAGACAACATAAAGAAAAAATCAGCGTCGTTTCATGTACCTATGCAAAAAACTTGCGATGGAAATCACTCCGGATGGTGTCGTTGATGAAACGTTTTGGAGTCTTGGTCTCTCCACGAGTCCGGTTATTGAATACAAAATCCTCATCCCACCTGCAAAGGGAAGATACAAAGGACAGTATTAAGCTCGCCATAAAGCAGGAGAATATTCTTCAAAAAAAGTATATAATACAGAAAAAAACATCACTGGCTTAACCTTCTCTTCACATTGAAGGATATGGAATTATTCATATTGATAAGCGGGTTTCCTTGCATCAACATAGTCTCCTTCACTTTGGCCTCTTCTTCTGCTTGTTGGTGGTTCTGTAGAAAACACAAGGACAAATAACTTAACATTAATATTTAAAGCTAAAGAAAAAGGGCACCTCAAAATGATAACAGAGAGAAGAAAACAAAAACTAAGCATTTCTTCAGCTCTTTATTTTTTAATCCTTATTAGCTCTATACAATTAGAGCCTCAGTGTCATCTTCGTCATCGTTGCAATTTGATGAGTAAGAACTAGAATAAATTGAGATAATCAGTTCAACTAAAAAAGGACCAAATAAACAATTGTGACCAAAATAATTCAAGACCCCCAACAAAATTTTGTGACAGTTGGTGCACCATTCATTTGGCTATTTTACAATTTTTTGTAAACACATCCTAACTAGAATGAACTAAGCATGCTTGGGGCTGTATTAATATGTTACCCAATACCGAAGTTTATGGTAGATATCACAGAAAGAAAAGTTTCAGCACCAATCCACAACGTAATTTATTAGTGCCCGTCCATGCAACAAAGAGAAGAGTCTCATCAATATTTTAGACAAGTATTGTTTTTTAATACTAACACCTCTCATCATCCCTTCTGGGCTCCACTTCAGAGTCACCTTCATCAATTTCATGTGGATCTATATTATCCTCATCCCATTTTAACATGTGATTGCCAACAAAGTAAATATTCATGTTGCCTTGAACATGAACAATCACTGAACAGATTTTGCTATAGCATTAATTAGTTTCACCAACCTTCTAAGAGCAGGCCTGAACTTTTTTGCCGGTCCCTCTCGTCTGCATGAAAAAAGAGGTTTCGTTTAGCAAGTACGATTCATAGGTACAAGGCAACAACAAAAAACAAACATCACGGAAGATAAGTTATGGTTATGGAAAGCACGATATCTACAGACAAGGGAGAAAGAGCATATGGACCCAGAGGTAATACCAACATAGGAATTATCCTTGGATGGGAAGTGATTGTAATTACGCACCTCAAGTTCATCCCTGATACTCCTCTTCTGTACCTCCTCTTGAGTTTGTTGTCCTTCTTTTCTTCATATGCGAGCGGAAAGGTCACTATCTATTGAGAGGAAGATACCACAAAAATATATCATAAGTACCAGCCAATTTCATTTAGGATTGTCAAGGTCAACGAGTAAAATAATAATGTAAAACTGAAGTGTTAGTTTAGCTTTATGTGGTGCTATTGATTCTGGTTACCTAATAAATAACACTTGAGGAAGGATAAACTGTCAGTTTGGATTTACTCTCTTGTTGCAGCAGTAGCAGGGGAAAAATTTCAGAAAATCAAAGCGGTTACACTTGTGCAAAGTAGCTATTGAGGCACCAAACATGTAAAATAGTTGGTTGTTCTGTACTACCTACCATCTTCATATGCTTATAACTTTTGTCATATTGCATTTTCTATTGTTGTAATTCTTTTACAAACTTAGAAATTATATGTTGGCGATTGCAACACCATGCAAAGGAAAGAAGACCTTATGATAATCCTAGTATGATATGAACCTATCAATCTGGGGTGAATCCAGACTTGATACATGTCCAGAATCCAACATGACATCTCATGTTCCGATCCAAACTGTTGCTTAAGCTGCAAGCCGTCCTACTGCTAGTTTAGGCGTCCGCCTGCTATAGTGTATTCTCCACATGACATGATTTCACATTATTACCGTTTCAATCAATCTGAAAACTTAGCAGGTCCTACAAATCGAAATGAAAACAAGGGCATACTGTGATACAGAAGTTGGACATAAGTACTTTATGTGCAGTATAACATGGTTTTCGATCTAAAAAATAACATGGTTGATATCTATTTGTTCCAAAAAAACCTAACAGATCAGGGAGTAATTTAAATTTTGCATACCGGAATCCTAACATCCACAAATTCGCTACACATATACGTCATGCACAAAACAAAGCTGATTGTGATGGTGAATAGGGAGTGGGTTATTCTGAAAATGGATCACAAATAATAAACACGATGATGAGACAATGATTATACAAGAACACCAAATTTCAAATTGATATGACACGAGACAAAGCTATAGCAGACCAAGAAAGTCCCAACTTTGCAAACAAGGTATTGAGTGCCCTCACGTGCTAGCTGGCAGCTTCAACCCGTCGAGGGTCTAGCCCACGAGCTCCTGCCATAAGATGATGATGGGGAGACTCTGCCTTGTGAGCCTCCATTACCCACTCGCTTACTTGATATTTGCAGCATTACAATAGCAAAATGAAAAGGGGCAGATTCTACAACAAGATGAACCAACAGAAATATCTAACCAACAATCATATTAGAGGCTCACACGGAAGCAACAATTATAAAAGAAAATTTGTATAGTGCAGCAACCGCACTGCTATGTGACTGCAAATCTTTTATTCGCCAAAGAAAAATAGTAAATATGTCATTCACCAAAAAAAGAAGTAAATATGTCATTCCCAAAGATAAACATGCATAGATATAGCAATTGGAGCCACACAAAGCTGCTTGATACCTAACTATCCCCCCCCCCTCCCTCCAAAAAAATGAAAGCTAACATGAGTGACTAAAACAACAAAAGAGATAGGTTTTCTCCAGCATATTGGTGGACTGATACACTTGAGCATCAGACCATGCAAGCGCTAGTACAAAGCCCTAAAAAGACTATCACAACATAGATATAGCATATCGACATCCATACAACTAATGCAATTTTTTACTTCCCGCATCTAACGGTTCGGAGTTCTCCAATGATGCATCAGTTTAAGTCATACCCCTGCAATCATCAACCTTACTCACTTAAACCTAACGATTATGATTAGCCTAATGATGTAATACCAATTTCCTGACCCCACACTTCATGCCATCTGCCACTAAGCCCCCGCCCGCACAGGTTGTCCAAAATTTGCAGCATCCTCTATAAAAATAGAAGAACCTCCCGTCATCGAGAGTAGGACCACGATGTCGCCTCCCAAGTCCTGACTATATTTATCACAGCGCCACCCCAGGCGTCCCGCCGACCCGCAAGGTTCTCTGAACGTTGAACGTCGCCCAGTCCAAGGAGATCCTTGTGCCCCTCGATGGCCAGACTGCGATCATCCCTAGAGAGGCGAGGCTTTTGCTGTGGAGAGGTATGCAGCCACCGCCAACCGACAAGGCGACAACAACCACGACTCGAAGGAGGCCAAGCTCCGCGCGAGGCTCCACTCGTCGATCGCATCTAAGAAGCCGACAAATCTCACAGTTCTCTCTTGATGTCCATCAGAAAATAATATCTCAAATTAGTTTTTTGATGATCCCAGGGATGTGAAACATGCAGACACCAAGGTGGGTTAAATTGTGAAAACATTCAGACACCACAATGAATTTTGTTCAACGCTAGGTTTCAATAATGAGAGGACACTATTCCAATGGGAGAATGCACAGCATCCTCATCCTCGGTCTGTTTTGCTAACATCTGTCCATTTCTCGTTTCTTACAATATGGCAAAGGATAGGTGGCATAGTGGACAATGAGGAGTACAGGAGAAAGTGAATGAGATCCACTATCTAAAGCATAGTCTGGAGATGTGTGGCAATCACAGCAACGGTTATAGAAAATAGAGATCTTTGTGTACGCATCTAAAAACTATGTAGAAGGGAATTTAGATACACTACCACTCTTTGGTGATTACTAGTGTTTATTTTCCAGTAAACTATTTTTATGTACATGGTTTGTATTGACTAACTCTTTTATCACATCTCATACTCATACATGATGGTCCGTGATCCAACACAAAGCAAACAGAAACCAATTAAAGATTATGCATACATTATTTTCTGACGTCCACAAGAATTGGGAGAACATTTAAATTGTGATGGAGCCTTTAATATTTTTTTGCTAACTAGAAACCTTGGATGCGGCTAACTAGTAGCAAGTTTATTTTTGTTGGGATCAGAGTAAAGCTGTGTAGAATCATGTGAAAGAAGGCACTGCAATTGTACTTTAGTAGACGAGTACATGTTATGGTATCGACATGTAGGGTAACTATATTGTGCAATGCATTATCTTATATGTATTTCGAAGCAGAGTGCTCACAATATAAAATTTATCTATCTGTTGACGTAATATATTCGAGAAATTTTGTGGCAGTGATATAGCTACGAGTGACCCATTCAAAGGCATGAGCTTGACAGATCTATTGATTCTTCCTTTAGTCTACTACTACAATGATATATTTGCACTATTTTTGTTGAGTTCATATCAGTCTAGACACGCATTGCACCTGCAAGATTACTAGTGTCTGTAAGTAAAAGACCTGAAATTGTACCCAAAACTGAAAAGAGGCACAACATAAGAGCTGAATTGCATTTTGTGCAATCAGTAGCAAACCATTTCTGTTTTCTCCACGGCAATCAAAAGCAAGCCAGTATCACAAATATATGACCATGGTCACTTGGACACATTTACCACGGGCATTGCAAATCGTGTTGCATCGCTGTCCAGTGGAGTTCATCAACATGGTATATAGAAAGAAACGAAATTTACAAGCATTAATAGGCATGGAGGAGAAGGAGGAGAGGGGCCTCACCAAGAAGCTGCAGGTTGGGGAGGTGTGGCCGACAGCAGCGGGAACAACAGCAGCAGTACGTCAGGGCCGCTTCGGCGGCCACAACTCGGGGAGGTGGTCCAGGAGGTCACCGGCGGTCAGCAAAGCGACCGCCATTTACTCCTCCTTGCCTCCCTGCTGCGGGGACGCGGACGCCGTGGAGGAGGCGCTCCAGCGCCGGCCGCTGCTGCGGTTTGGGCCGTCGCCCACGGCTGGTGCGTCGAGGCAGGGAGACGGAGGGGCGCTGGGAGCCGAGGTCGACGGGAGGCGCCATGTCGGTGAGTGGGGTCGTGACCTGCGGCGTGACGGTGGGCGCCCAACTCCATGTGCTCCGGATGGCGAGGACAAGGGCTGGGCGGAGGTTCTCGATGCCGGCCTCTGGGGCAGGGAGGACGCGCGGGGAATCAGGGTGGCGGATGGGTGGGTGGGGTGGCCGGCCGGTGAACTGCGAGGCGGGGAGCACCACGGAGCGGCGGCCGCCGATTGAGTGAGGTCATGCGTTGTGTACGTCTTCCCAGGCCGTTAATTAATTGCCTCCCCATTTTACTGCCCAATCAGCATTCCTAATTTGCAGGGATGGATTATTATTTCTCCGCAAAAGTAGGAATCGTTGATTCATAAATCAGCCAAATCAACCTACAAAACATAAATCACCCGACGGTAGTAGTATGAAATACGTACATGTTGACTCACACGGCATCGTATCACAGTTTCAAAGGGGCAACGCATACAAAACATAAATCACGCTATAGATTGCAAGTTTCTTTTTTCATGGTTGCAAATGAGATCGTGTACTCCTAATCTGGAGTAGTAATAGTAATCATAATTTCCATATCGATTTATTTCCATAGCCGCCGTGATGGCTCCATTGGATTTAATTCGTCCGGTACGCTTTGCCTACCCAATTCTTTTACTCTTCCCTAACATTGCATTGGCTGTTTCCATCCCTAGAGAGAAATTAAATGGACATGGTGCTTCATTTTAGGGGCATTAATCTGTCCTTTAATTGTTATTACTCCAATATAGGAAAAAGAGGAGGTGACTTGGATACCCAAACGGCGAGAGGAGCCCTTCCATGCATGCACTTACTCCGGGCATTTGATCAACCTATTTGAATTAATCAATTTTTTCCATTTCACTCCGGGCATAAAACACAAATCCAAAATCCGAAATTCCCAATCCCAGACCCGTATATTCAGAACCCAAAGAAAAACAAGCACCTATTCGGAAAGATGTTTCAAATTCCCGAATTTATTTCATAAATTCCAGGCATGTAGTCTTGCCACTCGAATATCCCGAATAACCCGAGAAGCCCATCAACAATTATAGAATTTATAAAGCACAAAGTCCTAGGAGCCCTCAGACCAGCCCAAGTGGAGCAAGTTGGAAACCCTAGACTATCACAGATGCACACAACATCTCCTCCAGTCTCCCCACTCCTTGTCTCCCCCAGTTGCCAGGCCCGCCACAACCTCACTCGTCTTCCGCCGCCTCCTCGTCCATACATCCATGTCGTCCTCTCCTCGTCGACCCCTCCACATTGTCCTCGGCGGTCGATGGGATGCCCCACCCTCCATCCTCCTCAGATAGTCGTGGAGACGGGAAAATTGCTATGTCGTCTACTGCCGCCTCCTCATCGACACCTCCCCCATCGACCACTCCTCTTTGACACCTTCCGACCATCCTTGGTGCTCGATGGGACGCCTCCGCCCTCCACGACCTTCCCACTCTGCTCACAAGATCATAGCTGAACATGGCCCGAGGACTAACGGTTAACCTAGCATGTACAATGACACAAGACGAGCGGCGGCATGACCTTACAACCCATATATATATCCTCAATAGGACTTTTCGGTAATATTTGAACGACGATCTTAGTTGATGTTCGATGTGTAGGAGAAAATCTCTTTGTTTACAAACATCGCATGCATGCGTCACATCGTCCGTCACGTGCTCGGCATTGTCAACAAATATATGTTCTTGTACTCACACGCTACTTTACTAACACAAAAAACATAGTCAAACTCCCCAATATCAACAATTACACCCTGAGTCCGCCCATGCCAAAGAAACAAAGAGTAATGAGATGACATGCAAGATGAAGGTGACGATGAAACTTAGGGTGGGTGCCATTGTCCGGGAAGTACAAATATTTTTTAAATATAGGCCCAAACACACCCCCCCCCACTTGCTTATCGTATATATAGGCGCTAAACCTAAGTCCTAGAACTTTTAAAGTAGAAGTGCATATTACTTCTCGAATAATAGTGCTCCCAAAAAACACTGCAATGCTATAGTAGATAAGATAATACAAAGGAAAATTTAGACCCTAAACTACTGTGCTTAGTTCGACTTTAACTTTTACCTATAAAATTTTGCATATTAAATCTCGAGCCATGTAAAATATTTTAATCACGGTCATCGATGGAGATGATATATGTGAGTCGGTGTTGTGCTCCTCATTGCCCTTGGCTGTCTTGGGTGTCGGAGCAGTCACCCACCGTTGACATCAGCATCCTTAGTTTATGTCAAGGGATAGCTAATAATTATCATTTCTTTGTCACATGCTTTCTAGTTCATTATTTTATGCTTTGGGATCATTACGTATTATTTCATGTGCCATTAGGTTAGGCTTGTTATATTATGCTAGTATAAACATCGGATATATCGCTTGGTGGCCACAACAAGGATGATAAGATAGTCACCATGCACATCTCGCATGGTAATAACACCCCTATCGTCAATCTTTTACGAAAATGTTCACCCGAGGTCTTATACATGCATGTGGCTAAGTACACACCCATATTTTGTATGTTTGGCCGAAGTCATTTGTCTGTTATAACATACTAACAACATTTTTGGCAATGCTTGTTTTGTGATTATATCAGAAGGCCTTTACGCCACTATCTCTAATGCGTGTGTACATTGTCAGCGCTAATGCAAAGGGCACAATGCCTGGCAATAACTAGGTCACACACCCATTGTCCCCCGATGCTTTAGTTGGAGAATTTTTTGGGATCGAGTTATTATGCTGAAAAATGTACAACTTTTGCGATCTAGTGTTTCTAGTTGTATCACCATTAATGAGTCATATACCTCTATTTTCATTGACGTGGGCCTTGTGTTGGCCCACGAACCCATCACTTTCTACTTTGGCCTTATGATGTGGGCCTTGAAGACATCAAATCACGTTCCCTCTTTGTGTCCTTCTATCTCTTGGGATCTAGCCTAAGAGGAGCTAGGTTATGACCACAGTGTCCTAAGAAAAGTTGTATTGGCATCCTAGGGAGAGCCTTCAACAACAAGTTATGTGTCAACCATGGTGACACTTCGGTGCCGCACAATCTTGGCCGTAAGTTATGTAGCATGGGTCCTTAGTCTAGGTATAGAATGCCTATCCATCGACACTCCTAGGTACTGTTGTGGTGGGTGTTTGCACATTACCCCCTCGCCCTTTTTTGGTGGTGGTATTCCTAGAGCCTAGCATATTGGCTCGAGGGTTTATCGAGGCGTTGGTTCAGTTCATGGCCTCTTGGCCCATGCCTGACTCTGCATCGGCTTTCAGCGGGTGACATGGACATCACACCGATGTATGTGGCTCCGCCAACGTCAGGCCGGGTTGCTTCCCTCGAGACGTCTGCACATAAATACCTAGTATGTGCTATCCTCCGACTTGGTGTGCCGCGACGGATTTTTGTCGACGGACCTTTTCCAAAAAAATAAAAGTCTCTTGGAATCTATCCCAATGGCGACAAGTGCAATGTCATGCATATGCATATGTGCATGTTTGAAAATTACATATGTTCACATATGGAGCTAGCTATACTAGTGCATATCCATGGATATATACACGCACGTGAGTACGTACTATAGTTGCGTAAATCCCAAACGAAACTTGAGACGGTGTAGAGAGGTTTGATTTTGGAGCAAATTTCGCTGACTCCTCCTCTCCTCTGACTCGAATTAATCAGCCTCTAGCGAATTTGCATTTTAAAGCCAATTTTATTTTGGATCGGTATAAGCGGAATTTTGGGCAGCGACTCTCCGTCTGGTCCTTTCCTCTACCTACCACTCAGACCACCGGTGGCGGCGAGGTCTCAGTCTCGCCGGCCACCCACACCCCGCCGCCCCAGACCACCGGCGGCTCCTCACCTCCGTTCCACCTCTAGCGCGCTCAGCTCGACCAGATAGACGCCACCGCCGCCCTCTTTCTCCGCGACTTCGCCCCGGCTCTGGCGCTCCATTCCCCCCTCCGGCCGGGACACCCGGACCTCGCCACCGTCCGGCGCTACTCCAACACCGTACGTCCTGCAGCGTCCATCGCCGACGCGCCTCCAATCGAGCCTGAAACCTCGCCGCCGCAAAACCTTTGGTCGCCTGCAGGCCGGCGTCCTGGACTGCGAGGGCCAAGCCACGCGCGACACCTTTTCCATTGTCTTCCGCGTTCCCGGCCTCGCCTCGCCGCTCGGTCCCTGTACTCTCGTCGCCACCTGGTCCTCGCGCCCTTGGCCGTGCAGATGGTGCCGTCCAGCAGCGTCGCCAGCACCGAAACGTCGACCACCGCAGGTGCTTCTCGCTATATGAGCCGTGCCGGCCCCAACCCGCAATTCCCAATCCCCTTCTCCCCAATTTTGAAAAAATCGCATCTTCCTTGTGCAGGCAGCCGGAGGAGGGCTGCTGATGGGCGCCGCCGTCGGCAGGATGCACTGGTAGCACGAGGCAGGTGAGACCCATTCTTCCATCCCCTGCACAGATTTGTAGCTGCAGGAATTTTCTTTGGGGGAAAAATGCGTCTGCTCTGTCATATGTGTAATCGTTCAGTCAATAAATAAATGTTCAGAGTGTTGTGTTGCAATACGAACCAATCTTTTTCGTGTGTAATTGATCAAAGCGGGTTTGTGATCACAGTGATGGCTTGATGATTGAATCTGGTTGATGGATTCATGTGATGATGATTCTTGCGCGATTGCATCTCGTTCAGATGTTATAATAATCAAGCTAGGCATGTGTTCCTCCAGGATTTGATTGCATGAACTTTTCATGCCGTGCACTCTGCGTTGTCATTCATTTTTGAGCTGTGATGACTTCCTCTCTAGTTTATTTAAGATGTTTAGTGTCATTTTGGTTAGGTTCGTGAGTTGCTTATTGCTGAATGAGAAGGCGGCAACCTTATCATGCGTGTTCACTCATGCACATACAGAAAGTTGCTGTCATTTTTGTATGACTGGTTTCCATTTAGAGCTGGCCATCATGTTTTAATTCTTCTTGTGGAAGGATATCAGGTTGAGGAGGAGGAGTAGATGATGGAGCGTGCAGCTGGGTGCATCTCGCAGCTGCTTTTCTAGCTCCTTAACTCTGTGTTTAATGTGGTTAATTAGCTGAAGTAATCCTTTTGTTTCATAAAAAATAAATCTGCTAGTCTAGGGCTGAGCATCATCATGTGTTTGTTAAACCCAGCCAGTGTTGTGGGTGGGTAGCATCGTGCTCGGGACAGTGAAGAAGATCCCGGCCCAGTACACGTAAATAATCAGCAAGCAGATCTGATACTAGCTAGCAATATTGAGAGATATATAACTGAAGGTTCTGGAGCTACAAATCGTTCTTAAGACTTGTCTAGTTTATGCAGTACCACAAATTGTTTTGTTTAGATTCTTTTTACATAGTGAAGCAAGAACATAATCATACACTCTGGAATATGATTACATTCGTTGTGCTTCTTTGCAGTTGTTTCCCCTGCCCATTGTTCTCGTCCGAGTCAGTGACAGGCCATGGGACGAAGATCTGATGCATATCCATGATATCTCTTGCCGATTCTACTATCTTCAGGTATGTAGCATTACCATTTGTTGTAGCTGAATATGTTGCTGTTGGCAAGATGATATGCTCATGGCATGTGGTAAATTAACGCAATCTCCACTTAATACGTGTTCATGCCAGGTGCTCTGGTGGCTGTGAAAAACGATATGTGGTCTCCGTATAGAGAGCAGTGCCTTTGCCGCCTTCCTCATGATCTCCCTTGATGTTCTAGATGCCCGGTGAGATATCAAGTTCTCCCTGAAACCTTAGACTGAACAAGGACTCCGCGCTAGTGGATGTTTTTTTTGTCGATCTTGAGCATGAATTGGCAAGATGATATGCTCATGCCATGTGCTAAATTAACGCAGTCTCCACTTAATACTTGTTCATGGCAGGAGCTCCGGTTGCTGTGAAAAACGATATGCGGTCTCTGTACCTTTGCCACCTTCCTCATGGTCTCCGTTGATGTCCTAGATGCCCGGTGAGATATCAAGTTCTCCCTGAAACCTTAGACTGAACAAGAACTTTGCGCTAGTGGATTTGTTTTGTTTATCTTGAGCACAAATTGGTTCGTACGAGCTTCAGCTTGTACTTCCAGATTTAGCGCATGGATTTGTTCTAGGTTAAATGCAAGAATTGATTCAGATTGATTATAGCCTTGTAAATCTTTTATGTGTGGTTGGCCTATAGCCACTTGGCAAGGATTTTGATTGCTGCAAGGTAAAATTGTTGTTGTTTTGATACCCTTGGAACCTGGGTATACATAGGGTTGGGTGTTGCAAGTTCAGAGCCTTAATTTGGCCTATAGCCACTTGACAACACGTGTGCATAAATACATGTATTCATGGGTTTAAGATGATTCATTCATTTCCCTTAATTTGTCCATTGTTGTTGATGTGCATCCACGACACCCGATGGATGTATGGTCATGCTCAAGACTAGTAGTACTAGTCGTTTCTTTTTGTCTCGACACTTGCATAAGAATCTGATGTTTGATATGAATGTCGCAGATTCGTGGTGGTGAGGCTTTGGCACGGATTCATGTGCACCAGTATCATGAGGGTGGCGAGCAGCAAAATCAGGGGATGGTTCCGGCGACGGACCATCCATGCATGCATTTGTTTTTCTGTTCCAAGGAGATGCGTGGTGGTGGCGTGTATTTTGTTCCAAGGAGTCGCTTCACCCGTGTTGCTGTTTGTGCCGGTTGAGCGGGTGTATGCCGGTGTCTCAATTGGGTTCCTGTGGTGTCAATTAAATTTTCTTCATGTCAAAAATAATTAAATAAATTAAATGTTCTTCTTGGAAGAAGAGTAGTAGTGTTAGGAGTGGAGCCGTATTTAATTTAAGTAATTTTGCACGTGTTTATGCATCAGAATCGAGAGTGAGATGATACTTGCTTTTGGTAGTAATATACTGGTTTGACAGTGAATAATAGGAGGTGTCATGCCAAAATTTGTTACTAGCTACTGGTGTGCATGGGAGCTGATTAAGTAGTTGAATATATAATAATAAGTAGTACCCCAGCATGCGGAAATTCAATTCGGCTCTTGGGTGCATATGCTCCCTCCACCCAAAAAATATATTTCTAATTGTCAAAAAAAATTAACAAAAAATTTCGCATGTACATCTCGACAATCTATGTCAGTTCGTGCAGTTTCATGAAAATCTGATATTTTTTATGGTCGGTGTAAAAAAGATAAAATAAGTCTCACAAAAAACCTTATTTTTAGCACTAAATTTTGTCCTTTTTACACAGGTCAAACTACAAGTTGATTTTTCATGGAAAGACTTTCTGCGTGCTTAGCATATCAAGATATACACGCGAATTTTTTGTTTGGAATTTATTGACATTTTAAAATATATCAAAATTGCAGTTCAAACTAAAGGGAGCATATGCACCCAGGAGCCAAAACACCACTCCCCCCCAGCATGTGTCTATAAAAAGACGTATTGACTTGTGTGGTCAAAATGAAGATGTATGTAGACCCGATGTACGTAGCATGTGGATGCATGTAGATTTTGTAAAAGTTGAGACATCGTTTTTACAGATTGAGGTATGTGTCCATAAGTAAAGAATCTTGCAATCGAATTTAGGAAAATCTCCGACATCTTTTTATGGAAGGAGGGAGCAGAAATTTGCCTAAATCGATCGGATGAAGGAAAGATTTTTAAGAAATACGGAGTATGTGCCGATGGATCGTAGTCAGGTTGGAATATAGAAAAGAACGGAAAGATGAGAATCCATGAAGCATGTCCGTCACCAAGAAATTAAGATGAGGGGTTGGCTTAACTAAGTATATGCGCGCGCGCGCGCAACGAAATCATCCGATATTTTTGGATTCGATCAGTCCAAAACGGAAGCAGTACGAAGAAAAAAAAGGAGCGGTGGATCGTTTGTTATTATGCCAGTGAGTTTTTGGCCCCGCGTTTTAAGTCCAACAATGAAAAGAGAATCGAAAAAAAAGTACGAGTAGAATAAAAAGAAGGAGCGGGCGAGGCAATCGATCCGGAGGACCCTATCGAGCCGCGACGTCGTTTGTCATCCAGATAGATGCACACGCGATTTTGTTTTGGAAAAAAGAGAAGTGCAGTGGTTCGCGTGTCTCGAAACCGGAACTGCTCGGTTCGTATGTCGCATCCATATTCGACGCCGCGATGACCACGTGGCACGTGCACCTACACCGCCTGCTACCGAGCCTTCCGTGCACGCTGCATTGGATTTTTCCGATTAATGAAGGCCAGCTCCGTACCCCACCGAGTGACAGCTCGCAATCCCGCATGAGTTGGCAATCCCGGCAAGCGAGGCGATCGGCTGGAAGCGGAGAAGACGTGGAAGGACGCTCCTCAGGCAGGATCGCGAGAAAAAAAAAAGCAAGATCCCCCCGGGCGTGCGCGTAGGAAATGCATGTGCCAGCCGAACCGCGCGAGGTCGACGTGGCGGAAATTAATTACTGTAAGAGCAATGGACTCCTGCGCGCGTGCATGCACCGGGAATTAAGACCGATCGATGCAGCAGAACAAGGGAACCACACAGGCACATGTTTGTTTGAGACGGATCTCGAGTCCACGGCCTTGTCCAACGTCGGCACCCCGGAGGAGGTGCTTTTGAACAGGACCAGCGGCCTGGACATCTCCGCCGAGGGCAAGTCCGACTACGTCCGGCGCCCCATCTCCAAGGACGCCTGGAACGACATCTTCTCCTGGTTCGGCTCCGGGCTCATCATGCTGGAGCCCCACGGCGGGTTCATCGGCAGCGTCCCCAATGCCACCACGCCGTACCCGCACCGCGACGGCGTCCTCTACGTCATCCAGTACCTCGTCTTCTGGCCGGGGGCCAATGGCGCCACGCCGCAGACCTGGCTGCACGACTTCTACGACTTCATGGGGCAGCACGTGACCGCCAACCCGAGGGAGGCGTACGTCAACTTCCGGGACCTCGACATCGGACAGAACGCGGTGGTCGACGACGTGAGCACCTTCGAGAGCGGCCAGGTCTGGGGCGAGCGCTACTTCATGGGCAACTTCCGTAGGCTCGCCATGGTGAAAGCTCAAGTGGACCCGACGGACTACTTCAGAAACGAGCAGACCACACCGCCGCTGCTCCACCGACGCAACTGAGCAGAGAGTTGCTTGCTTGCAAGAGACTTAATTCCATCCTGCCCTTTTAGTACTCCTTGATGGTGGTGACTAGTCGGTGTTTATTTGCATTCCTGACCGACTAATGCATTATCAAGTTGTAAGACCGTTTAATTACTTTCCTCAATGAATGGTGTATAATAAAGTTGTACCAGTTGCCTGGATTGCGACAACATGTATATGTTACATGCGTAGTCAGCATGAATGCTTATATTTCGGGGCCTGCTGATAATCCTCCGGAGGCACAGAACCTCCCAGCCTCCTGCTTCCCTGCATGACACGTGTCCACTTTCAGCTGAAAATCTGACTTTGCTTCGTCGCAGCAAAATAAGCCCCACTTTTGCTTCATTGAAGCAAAAAACGGTTCGACGGAAACATAAGGAGACTCGCTGGAGCACCATATTACATTGCCGGAAACTGGCCGGAGCACCATATGCTTCACCGGAGGCTCGCAGTGGATCTTGTAGCATTGGTGCTATTGAAGCTGAACCGATCTCGCCGGAGACCTCGCCGGAGATCTTGTAGCAATAATTTTGTACTAAAGGAGCAAGCCGGCAAAACATTTGCAGCAAAAAAAATATGCTATCATAGCATCGTCAACTACTTACCGGTGCACCACCGACAATAACCCTACTCCGGCTAGCAGCACCGTCACTTGCTTCTTGCAGCATCGCCACTGACGGTTGGTAGCACCCTCAGTGAGCGTTTGCAGCACAGTTGCTGACAGTTTGCAGCAACCTGTTGAACGTTTGTAGCACCGGTTATAGACTCGACATGAAGCTCCGTCCCACGGGCTTTGCAGCTCCGGCCTACGGCGTTTGCAGCACAGTTCATCTGCGGTTGTGCAGGAGAGAGAGGGGGCACGAACGGAAGCGGCGAGCGGCATGGAAGCTCCGATGGTCGTCGCTGGCAGCACCGCCATCCACAACTAGCGGAACCAATTGTCCCCGCCTCTTCAGCAGAACACCCCGTGGAGCAGGCCGGTTCGCCCAAGAAGTTTGTTAAACAACGACGGCGTGGTGCGAGCTCTCCGGCGGCGTGAGGCGCTAGGCAAGAAGTACTAGGATGTGCTTGGCGGTCGGCGACGAGGCTAAGGCGCTAAGCAGCGAGGGGGCGCGCGGATCAAGCCGAGTTGGTGGAGGCGGAGCTTGGCCGCAGAGCAGGCCGCGGGTGCTCGGGGCAACCGGCGGCGCAGTGCGTCGACGCTACCGGCGGCGCAGCAAGTCGGGACAACGGACGGCGCACCGCGTGGACGCAATCGGCGGCGCAGCAAGCGGCGCTGTGGGGGGGATTTATTTTTCCGGCGAGAAACATGCTACGGAGTACATCCACAGATCGTGTGTGTGAGGATGAATGCTTATTTCTAACCAAAGAAAAAAAAGAATGAAAGCTTGTTGAGGCCGGGGATGATGATAGGCCAGTCGTCGTGCTCCCTCAATTCGGCTCCCGGGTGCGTATGCTCCCTCTACCAACAAAATATATTTCAAAGTGTGAAAAAATTTGACAAAAAATTCTACATGTACATCTCCATAATATATGTGTGTGCGTCAAGTTTCACGAAAAAATAATATTTTTTATGACCTATGTAAAAAAGAGAAAACTTATCCTGTGAAAAGCATTGTTTTAAGCACTGAATTTTGCCTTTTTTACACACGTCACATGATAGGTTCATTTTTTATGAAACGACTTTGTGAGCGTAGCACATGAAGATGTACGTGCGGATTTTTTGTTTCAAATTTTTTGAGATTTAAAATATGTGTAAGATGCAATTTAAAATATAGGTAGCATATGCTCCCATGTTCCAAAACACCACTCCCCAGTCGTCGCATGTAGCGTGTTTTATTTTGCATCAACTAGCAGTATTAACTAGCATAAGTGTGGTTTCTCAGCCTGTCATGTTTTGTTATGTTCGACCTACCGATAAATTTGTGTCATTTGGTAGTCTCTGTTCTTACTTATGAACTACCGAAAAGCTCGCACTTATGGACACGGCTCGTCTAACAACCGTCCCTTGTATATATACATGAAAACAATATACACTATTTCCTCCGATTCATAATAAATGTGGGGATCATAGTTCAAATTATGTGAATCGAAGGAGTAGCTTTTCCAGCTCCAGCGCGCCCGAATAGAGCCCCGCATCGCACGGATACAGTCCACCATGCGCAAAATTATTCCCTTATCATCTCCCGATCATGTTTTCCGGCGACAAAAAACACATCGACATTGTGTAACTGTTGGAATTTGCCTAATAACGTTATGTACGTATCAATCTTGTTGATTATCACGTCGACTGTGCCCAGAACTGTGTCGTCACAATGGGCGTGGGCTTAGTGCGGCCTCTTCGGCGTTTGGGTTTCTTGCGTGTTGATGTGGCTGCGTGAGGGCTTCAATTTGATTGTCTTAGGTGTGGTTTGTTTGTGGTGGTTTGTAGACATCTGTTTCATCAATGAGTCTTCCTAATGAAAATATTGTGGTGTGGAACCCTCGTGGTCTTAATGCTCCGAATAGGGGGACAGTGCTACGTACGGCTGTGGAGGATGCGGCGGCATCCATTGTGTGCATAGTAGAGTCTAAGCTCGCCAGCGTTGACATCTATGCGATCACCAGAATCTTGGGGCCTCGGTTTGATAAGTTTGTGGCATTGCCGGCGACAAACACGGCTGGTGGAATCATAGTGGCCTGGCAAGACTGTAGAGTCCATGTTCTTCGCTCCCAAATCGACTCTTTTTCGGTCACGATTGAGCTATGCTTCCCTGGTGGTGAGCCTTGGGCGCTATCCACTGTTTATGGCCCGACGCAAGACAACTTGAAAGTTCAGTTCCTCGAGGAGATCAGAGCGGTTCGGCTGGCGTTTCAGGGTACGTGGGCTATCGCAGGAGATTTCAACCTGATCCTTGATGCTGCGGACAAGAATAATGCAATGCTCAACCGAAGAATGATGGGCCGTTTCAGGAGACTGCTCAATGACTTGGAGCTGAAGGAGCAGCCTCTGGTGGGAAGGCGATACACATGGAGCAATGAGCGTCAGGCGCCAACTCTGGAAAAACTTGACAGGTGGTTTGCAACGGTGGAGTGGGACATGAGCCATCCGGATTGCCTTCTCCAAGCTCTCTCGTCCTCGATGTCTGATTATTGCCCAATTATGCTCTCCACCAACGTGTCCATGAATCGGAAATCGAGGTTTCACTTCCAAAGTTTCTGGCCCAAGATTGCTGGGTACAGAGAGGCAGTAGCGGCAGCTTGGTTCGAGGAAGAGCAGCATCAGGATCCCTTCATAGACCTGCAGAGAAAGCTGAAGGCCACCGCGCGCGTGTTGACTAGGTGGAGTCAGAGGAGGTTAGGGAACGTCAAGGAACAGATTCTGTTGGCCAATGAGGTTATTCTGCAGCTGGATAAGGCCATGGACAGGAGGCAACTTACTGTGGATGAACGGTGGCTGCGTGGACAGTTAAAGAAGAAAGTGCTGGGATTGGCTTCGCTTGAGCGGACAATCGCGAGACAGAGATCGCGCATTGCTTGGTTGCGGGAGGGCGATGCGAATACGGCCTTTTTCCACATCCATGCAAGCGCACGGAGGAAGCGGAATCATATTTTCCGGCTGAGGAGCGGCGACTCTATAGCAACGGTGCCAGAGGAGATGGAGGACATGGCCACCCAGCACTTCACTGCGCTCATTGGAGAGCCTGCTGCTAGGGAATTCACCCTAAATCTTCAGTCGCTGCACCTCCCTGCTTTGGACCTGACGCATCTGGAGATGCCACTCTCTGAAGACGAAATTTGGGCCGCCATTCGTGCTCTTCCAGTGGACAAGGCGCCGGGCCAGACGGATTCACAGCCAGATTTTTCCAAACATGTTGGTCCACTGTTAAGGATGCGGTCATGAGGGCTGTGAGTTGCTTCGACTCTGGCGATGCCAGGGGTTTTGCGCGCCTAAATGACGCTTATATTACTCTGCTGCCAAAGAAGGAGGGGGCCGTTAGTGTGGGCGATTTTCGACCTGTCAGTCTTATTCACAGTGTCGCTAAGATCGTTTCCAAGGCTATGGCTATGAGGCTTGCTGATCCTATTTCCCAGCTTGTGGATTCAAATCAGAGTGCGTTCGTCAGGGGGCGATCGATTCAGGACAATTTCTTCATGGTGCAGAACTCGGTCCGGAGTCTACACAGAAAGCGAGTGCCGGCGCTCATGCTCAAGCTCGACGTCGCAAAGGCGTTTGATTCCGTCTCATGGCCGTTCCTCATTCAAATCTTGAGACACAGGGGCTTCGGACCAAAGTGGATAGCAAGAATCATCACGCTGCTGACAACTGCCAACACTAGGGTGCTGATCAATGGTGGCGCGGGATCGCGTTTTTGGCATGCTCGGGGATTGAGGCAAGGCGATCCAATATCGCCCACACTCTTCATTGCAATGATGGACACGCTAAATGCGGTGGTCAGATTAGCGGAGGAGCGGGGCGTTTTTGCGCCTTTCACAGGGTCAGGAATCAAGCATCGCTTGTCGCTTTTTGCGGATGATGTTGTGCTGATCATCAAGCCCACGACTCAGGAGGCGGAGGCGGCGGTTCAGCTTATGCAGGTCTTTGGCACCGCTTCAGGTCTACACTGCAACCTGGCCAAGAGCACAGTTTCACCCATTCGTTGCGAGCAGATTGACCTCGCTCCCATCGTCGCCTTGCTCAATTGTCCGGTAAAGCCATTCCCCATTCAGTACTTGGGACTGCCTCTTTCCCCGATCCGATTGTCCAAGACAGACCTGCAGCCGCTAGTGGATAAACTGGCCCGTCATGTGCCGACGTGGAAATCGAAGCTCCTCGAGCGCAGTGGGCGGCTGGTTCTAATCAACTCCACCCTGACTGCAACCCCCGTCTATCACATGCTGTCCTTGGACCTGCCGCCATGGTTTTTCAAATGTGCAAACAAGCTGATCAAGGGGTTCTTCTGGTCCGCGTCTATGGAGGCAAGAAGGGGCCAATGCATTGTGGCCTGGGACTCCGTCTGCACGCCCAAGTCCTGGGGGGATTAGGGGTCAAGAATCTGCATTTGCTAAATCTGGCACTGAGGATTAGATGGAGATGGATGGAATTTGGGGAGGAGGACAAGCCATGGCAAGGTCTCCCCTTCAAGATTCAGGACGAGGCGGAGGAACTTTTTCAGACTGCGGTGGAGTGTAGGCTGGGCGACGGGCAGAAACTCAGGTTCTGGACAGACAGATGGATTATGGGGCGCAACGTACAACAGATTGCGCCGAATCTCCTTCGTTTCGTCGTGCCTGCGAGGCTGACTGACTGTGTCGCCGATGCCCTCGTGGACAACAGCTGGGCGCAGGCTCTCCGCGGCAACCCTTCGGTTCAGGCGATTGTGGAGCTTTTCTCGCTCTGGGATATGGTGCAGGATTTCACCATCGACGACCAGGTGAAGGACACTGTGACCTGGAGGCAAACGCCGAGCGGATCCTACACGGCCAAATCAGCTTATGAGCTGTTCTTCGTCGGCAGAACTGCTCTCGCAGGAGCACGGGAGCTGTGGGCTGCAGGGGCGCCGCTCAAACACAAGATGCACATGTGGCTTGTCCTGAGAGATCGTCTTTGGACTGCGGACAGATTGGCGAGGCGTGGACTCCAGCACAACCCCCTGTGTCCACTCTGCTGCCAGGAAGCGGAAACAATCGAGCACATTACAGTCCAATGCTCCTACTCCAGGGAGGTTTGGTATCACATGCTTCTCCCTAGGCGTTTGCATCGCTTCACCCCTCCGGCGACAGCGCAAATAAAGCTTTGGTGGCCGGCGATTTCAGCGGGAGTGCCTAGTAAGCAGAGGAAGGAACTCAATGGCCTCATCATCCTGATCTCCAGAGAGCTTTGGCTTGAGCGGAACGCCCGCGTTTTCGACAAGACGGCCACTATGCCGTCAGAGCTTTGTAAACGGATAAAAGGAGAATTTGCACAATGGGGTAGAGCTAGGTTTTGGGAGGCCGGCGGTGGAGTGGATTCGAGAGTAGCGAGAATTACAACTTAGTGGAGTGTGGGTGTTTGGGAGAAGATCGAGCCGTTGGCGACTTGATCTGGCTCCCTGCTTGTAAAAAACCTCTTTTCTTTCTTAATGAATGAAGACACGCGATGCTCGCGCGTGTTCTTGAAAAAAAATTGATTGTCTCTCTACTCTAGTATTGTTTAGGAACGGTCAAACGATACAACGCACGTTGCGCATTCGATGGACATACATTTATATGGGCATATGGCCTTGCAGATCCACTTATGCCAACTTTCTGGGAGATTAACTCGTAATGGCAAAGAAAAATAAGTAAAAAATTGTGATATACAAATAAGTCGACTTTTTAGGGAAGAGAAATGACCTAGTTCTGCATTATCTATAATATCTATGAAGTTTATCCCCACTAACAAGCATTTAATGTTTGCAAGCTCAGATTTCATTAAGCCACGTCACCCTAATTATCCTGTCCATCCGATTTGAAACTTCCGGTTAAAGTTCTTCCGTCGCTAACAGGAAAACGAGTCAAACGTTCGCTGGCTCGCTCCACCGGGCCGGCCCAGCTCTGCCTTTCCGTTCCACCTTTGCTTCTTCTGTACGACACGGTCTAGCACACATCTACCCGGCCCACTTCCAATCCTTCGTCTCAGACTGCAGCGGAAGTAAAAAAAAGCCGGCGATTTACACAAAAACAACCCTTTTCTGAAACTATAGCACAAACTGATCCATCGGTGAAACTATTTCACCCATCTAACCCTTTTGTGTGGCGCCCCTCACATCGGCGCCACACCTCACTGTGTGGCGCCCCTGCCAGCGGCGTCACTCGCCCAGCCGACGTGGCGCCCTCGACGCTGAGCTGTGCGCCGCCGGTCCGACGTGGCAGCATGTGTGGCGCCGCTCCCATCGGCGCCACACATGAACTTATAATTGGCCAAAACATACCTGGGACTTAGCCGTTTTGGCGAGGCTGTATGTGTGGCACCGATGCCACGGGCGCCACACAGTGAGGTGTGGCGCCAGTGCCACGGGCGCCACACAAACAGCCTCGCCAAAACGGCTAAGGACTAAACTTCCGGAGCCCCTGGATGTTTTCGACATATAAGTTGCATTGTGTGGCGCCAATGCCATGGGCGCCACACTGTGAGGTGTGGCGCCGGCCTGAGGGGCGCCACACGTTGACTTGTGTTAAAACCATGAAAATTCTTGCCTTAATTAAACAGTTTTCAACACAACAATAGCAATTTCATACACATAGCACGCATCATAGATCACATCGTAGCACATAGATTCAAACAACACGTAGCAATAGAGACATGGTTCAAAATGACATAGGGTTCACAACACGATGCTTATGAAGATAGAGTTCACAACACTAGCAAATGCATCTATCCTTCGCGACGTCCCCTCCTCACGGGCTGCTTCCGGACGCCCAACCTTTTCCTCCGCTGTCGTGGCTCTTGTTGCTGCTGCTCCTCCTGCTCCTGCTCCTGCTGCTCCTGCTCCTGCTCCTGCTCCTCCTCTGAAGATAACGGCTCATCGTTCCTCATCTTCCTCAAAGTTGATCTTTGCGGCGGCGTCTCATCCTCCTCAATGACAACCTTCTTTCCTCGGTTGACATAATCGTCCGGAGTGTATCGTTTTGGAGCGTTGCCCCTTGGCTTCAACTGGTAAGCAGACCGTGTGGCTTGCTTCTTGCCTCTCGTAATGCTTTGACTCAGGATGGTGTCGTCGTCAGGAATCTTCAGGAACATTAACACATGAGATTACAAAAGTTGAAACTAGTAAGCACATGTATGAGTGGTAACAAAATAGTCCAAACCTGCACATCTTCAGAAGAGGATGTAGCCGCAATTTCGGTGTCGCGGCAACCTAGCAAGTTGGCTAACCGCCGCATCTTTTGTGCAGTGTTCTGCGTCGTGGAAGTCATGGTTACAAAGCCACCCAAACACAATAGCTTACATTGAAAGTTGGTGACCATACCTTAATGAAATGCCGCATCGGTCCGATAGGCCTCTCATCTGTATGGCTATGCTCCCAAACAACCTCGCACTCCTCAGCTGTTTTTTGGATCTCGGACCGCTGCGACAAACATATTATACACAATTTGAGCGATCACATGCCAATGTAGATGATGTACTAGCTAACGAGAGAATACATTACCACGAAGTTCAGCTCGGAAGCAATAGAAGTCGATCTTCCTCTGCGAGCATAGGTGTCGTGCTGGCTTTGCGCAACCTCATCGAACTCGATGGGGTCGTCCAAGATCTGGTCATCATACGCGGGCTTGACTAAATCGATACGCGTGCTTTGATGAAACCATTGGAGATAGTTGTTGAAAGCGGCCAAGTCGTGAGGCACAATCTCCACATGGCCAGCATTCCGTACCGCTTCCAAACAGTGTTGGAACGCTGTGACGTGGCCTCTATGATGGACAGCCCAATCTGTGATCTTCCTCTGCCGCTGCCTATCAAGCCTGCAAGAATCAAGAAGTTACATACTATCTCTTCAATCAACAAGCTTTCATCCCATGATTCAAGCAGTTTACCTATGAATTGCAAACAGGCGATGAGCCGAGCACACTATCCGTCGAGGTGCAATAATTGTGTTAAGATCGTTTTATCTGGCCTGTCACATGTCATTTCTGTATGCCTCCCAAGCCTAGTTTGATGCAGTAAATTGAAGGCACATGATCACCAGGAAACACCATGGTGATGCAAAAGACACAAACGATGGAAGGTGTTGGGAGAACAGGGTAAAACATGTTTCATAGGAATGGTTGAACAAGTCAAGCATTTATCCAGCTAGATAGCTACCAGTTTCACATAATCACATATGGATCACGTATTCAGTATGAGCCCTATAAAACTGATACTGATGATCTTGGTAATCAATGAATCTACTTGCACCCCAACAACTAGTTCAGCAAATTGCATACACGCGTAGACTACAACAAAATCTAAATAAAGAACGGATCCGTCTGTTTCTAGAAAGAACAAAATACAATTGGAAGATCTGCTATACACAGGCTCGCAGTCAACAAAGAACGAAATACAATTGGAAGATCTGCTACACACAGGCTCGCAGTCAACAAAGAACGAGCTGCACAGAATGAAAGCAGCGCTAGCACAAGATCGAGAAGGAAGATGGATGGTTTACCCGCTTGTTGCTAGATCGATCAAGAGCACGCCACCGACAAAAGCCGACCGTCGCGCCGTGCCTCGTCCGCGCCAAAATCCATATTGAAGCAGAGCGACCTCCCCTCGCCTCTCCTCTCATCGCAAGAGTCAAAGTCTAAGTCGTCGCACACGACGCACGCGTTGGTTCAACCTCTGCTTGTACTTATAGAGAAAGATTAGACTGGTTTCGAAGTGGTTTGAATTTTGCAGAGGGAAAAAGGTGGGGCGGGAAAAAGACTGAATTTTCGTTCCTCTCTTTTCCTCCTCATTGATTGCTGGGAGATCATGAGATGGAGCGCTGGGATCCATAATCTTCCATAACGAGGCAGGGTGGAAGTCCGGAAGCCAAACGTCAAGGGTTAATGCCCATGCATGGTGGACCTTGTTGATTCCTTTCCATATAGTATCAACTGATGACTCTGGAGCCATAAATCACGGCCAATAAAGTCGAAGCATCATACACTGTGTAGGTTGTGGTACTTCATTAGGCGCGCCTATAGGTAGTGAATCAGTCCTCCCTAATTTTCGTTCACTGTTATCACGAATACGAATTGGTACAGACTAAATCTACCGTATGATAGGAAGTGAATCATTCCTCGCTGATTTTCGCTTGTTGTTATCACGGATAGCAACCCAAATACTTGCCAAAGGTGACATATCTTTGCCTGTATTTTGCCTAAATATGTGCCAAGTATTCAGGGACGGAGACTAGTTTTTTTTTGTACTAGATTAGTACCAATAGGAAGAAGATGCCGTATGTTTTACTTTTATTGTTATCAAGTTCTGTTTAAAAGCCATATATGGTTACTCAGCTTTTCGATCCATCGATCGCTGCAAGCACCAACCATGTGGTTCCAATATCTGAACTCTTTTGAAAGTTCGACTAACAGCTTAAGTTCTAACCAACCTTGTCCAGTATTAGGCTAGTGCCGTTTCTTGCTTCAGGAAAGAAAAAATAAAGACAACTTTTACTACTAGTGTAAAAAGCCCTTTGATATGCACTGAACACGAACAAGAAGGAAACTTCCTCTCTTGCATAATCAACTTGGATATGAAAGAGGTGGAGAAATTTCTAATACCAGCAAACTTTCAAACAAAGGTTCCTCATAATATACACTTTGCAAGAGTAAAAAACATCAACTTGTATCCAAATTTATTTAGTGCCTCACGTTTCACTCACAACATACATACACATAAACTTGAAGCAACCAGCTGCTAGACAAAATGAGTAAACCTGGAGCAAATTACTCTAATACTGGCAACACACAAATGATTAATCCCAGCATACACTTTCATCGGCAATCAGTACAAAACAAGGGAACAAAGTGTCGCTAAGTCAAGTATCCAGTAAAACCACCACCTGAGCACGGCAACAGCTGATGCACAAGTTCTGATTATAGGCAACACCACCGGGGTCTACACAACAATAACGGCAATTCATCCAGTGCCAACAACAACATCCAACACACAAGCCAAGATGAAAAGGCATCACATCCTTCCTTCCTACGCAGACCCTCTTCTCACCTTGCCATGGTTCCCGGCTCCACCTCCATTAGTGACATGGTGTAGCCTCATGTCGCCTTCGGCTCCTACAACACACTCTCGGCCATGCCTAGCCACCAAGCGCATTTACATGTCCACCTTTGCGTTCTTCAGCCCCACCGGTGGCCCTGCCTTCATTGCGTCCACTGCAGCAACATGATAAGGATCTCCAATTATTTGCATGACAAGTACTCACATACGCAATTTCACACATGCAAGCATTTGAGCCAAACTCATCACATCTCAGTTCCATAATAAGTAAATAATATTTTCCTAGAAAAGAAGTTTTAAGCAACACAAAAAATGTACAAACGTCACTACTCCAGGTGACTCACCAATGTTGTACATGAATTTATGAACTCCATGGGCAAATGGTTGAAGCATGAAACTTCAATATACCAATAGTCCAGTCCGCTTAATCGAATAGAATTTCCAGGTTACTGCAAAGGCATGCAATAGTCATCACAATGTTCCGTCAAACCCAACATGCAAAAATAATCTTCAAAAGCATGAAAATAGTAGCGACAAAAATTATAGCTTTGCCGATCCACTGACATGTAAACTTATTTCTCAAGTTTACAGATCATTGCTTTATTCAAAGAAAAAAAAAAGACCAGCCAGATAGTAGTCCACTTTGTGCACAAACAGCACTGCTGTTTGCTAAACGTATCATCATCTCAAGTTTCCAGAAGCAAACCGTACCTCATCATTTCCCTAGACTAGACTTGGGGACACCTAATAGCTTGAACATAATTGGTGAAAGCACTAGATTGATAAAACAGCAGGGAATAATACGTAAGAAAAGTCTCACCACAATACAGAATGCACTCTATAGATTGATAAAACTATCACTTTATCTTTGAACAAAGCTAGCCATTGGCCTTTTTAAAACAACTAGAAGTGCCTCATCTCTGGACTTGGTCATCCATGGTATCGACCATCTCAACTCAGCGAGAAGGAAACATGTATATGGATCGCGACTTGGGAAAACAGTGATTACAGAAACAGATTGTTCATACCTGAGGTGGATGCTTGGACAACATGGCGCCACAGTGACAAGTTTGCGCCGGAAGGGGAGGATCGTCAGCCTCCCAGCCACACGTCAGCAATGATATTCCAATCAGGGTCCAGCCCTAGAGGTCTCGATGCAAGCTGCACGAAAATTGACAGATAAGCAAATAAGATTTCTTCGATGCCGTAGATAATCAGCTATGCAAAATCGTTCTAACAGGCTAACAGAAAACAAGTGTTGGCTGGCTTGTACTACTTTTGTTCATCCGTAAGGGTTCATCGCAGAATTCCTCGGTCAAAGGCACTTCCTTGGGCCAACCGTACACAATGGCTGATGATGAGAGCAGTAGCTGCAGAGATGATATGAGAGTAGTTTAGCATCCTGACTAGATGATGATACTTATTGATGTACTAGCAACATGAAATGAGGACATGCCATCTATTGCAAATTTCACCCCAGAAGCAAGGATTTTCACTTCAGATTGCACGCTCTAAAGCGCAATGACAAAAAACAAAGCAGGTAGCCATGAATCTCTACAAAATCTCTACAAACAAAACAACAACTCAGAAGTCATACGAAGCAATCTACCAATGTACATAGTATAAACATGAAAACACTCTCATAAGCGACAGTATTACATTATTGTATATGGTCAACAAATATTATATTATTTTAGGGCAAGCTAATGCTACAGCTGCACATCCTAGGTAAAAACTACATTTATGACCTAGATAAGGTAGTTGGATATGTCCAGGAGGAAAATAAACGGCAACGAATCAGGAACATAAACCTTGTGTGGTCCGCGGAGATGTCCCGGTCAAAGAAGGTCACGAACTTTCCATACATGCACAGCCAAGGAATCACTTTTGAAAGAAGGTTCTCACATGTTCACTTATGCCATGATGAGCAAGCAAACCAATGACAAATGTGAGTACCAAAGCACTACGAAAATTGATGTCTAGAATGAGATATTGGGCAGGAATAGAGTGCTTTGTTTCTTACATCAACAACCCTTTGATGGTGCACTGGGCAGTGTACATTGGAGCATCAGCCAACATTGACGGCTAGAACTTCAACATCACCTAGTCGACGAGGCTCAACTCGATGATGAGAGCTCCAGCTGATGATACAGAACATGGCAATCCATGTCAGTGAGACAATGCTCTCATACATACAACTATGCTAGCAGTCTTCAAGATCGATGTATATACCAGTATAATGTGAGCTATAATCTAACCTTCTTGTCAGACTTGGGTGCCTTCGGGAACCTTCTCATCAAGCAGTATGGGGTCATAACAAACATGTCCAACTCGAGCATGTCCACAATTGTTCTCCTGTACATTCCAGTTGTGAGTTCTCTGGAGATGCAAGATATCATTGTGACTGAATCAAAGAGGTGTAGTAGTAGGACTGTTACCATTTTAAGGATACCTGCCTGGGTGTAGGCGCGGTCGCAGATATACACACTGTCGATATGGTGAAAGTAAGTAAGATGTCGTTGTAAAGGACATGTGCACTGCCCGAGACTCGTTGAGGAAGACTTGTCCGCCCACATTCGCAGGTACGAGAGATGCAACGGTGACCACAGACATGAGGAGGTCCGGATCACCGTCGTGGCCGTCAGCCTGGAGAGACAGGTGCGCTTCCTCTCTCTTCTTCTTCCTGCATTCTCGGGCCATTCTCAGGCCCAGTACCCTTTCTTCCTGCAGTAGCAGCACTCGTCGTCTCGGGTAGCACCGCTGGAGTTGCCGTCCCTGCGCGCGACGTCCTTCCCACGATCGCGCCCCTTGTCACGGCGACGGTCGCCGCCCGACCCGCCACCTGACGAGCCGCCAGCCGATGAGCCGCCACCGCGGCTCTTAGTGCGCGTGCGCCACACCTCCGTGAGGAGCAGCTCACCGATGCGTGTCGTGAGATCATGGTCGAGGGCGTACCACTCCTCTGCGGCGTTGAGGCACCCAACTACCTCGTTGATCGAGAGCATGTCCACATCGACCAATGTCTTAACGGACATGGCGATCTGGCCATAGCGGCGCGGGAGCACCGACAGCATCTTGCGGACGGACTAACCCTCCAGCACGATCTTGCCAAGGAGAGCCAGCTTGCTCATCATGCCCGTGATGCGGATGGCGAAGTTGTCAACGGTCTCGCCGTCCTTGAAGCGGATCGCGGCGAACTTCTTCGCCAGGGTGCCCGTGCACCGTTGTTGTAAAGGGAAAGAAGACATCAAATTTCCCTGGAACATACAAGTTTCAACACACACCATATTAACATTTACAAAGAAGGTAGGTAAACGGTCAAACAATAATAAAAACAACAAATCAAAGCCTGAAAGTACAATAAAAAAACAAGGGAGCTAATTACTTCTTACTCGTTTGGTAGCTAGTAACATTTCTCAGCATACCTACCTAACCTAGCAGCAGCATACATGTATAATAATCGGTGACTGAACATATCACAATTCATGTCAGATTCAAGTGCACACCAGCTTGTTTAGCATCCGGTAAAACAACGGACATCACCAGCGAGCTACCATCAGCGAGCTACCAACAGAAAACAAGTGTTGGCTGGCGCGTACCACCTTTGTTCATCCGTAAGGGTTCATCGCAGAATTCCTTGGTCAAAGACACTTCCTTGGGCCAACCGTAGACAATGGCTGATGATGAGAGCAGTAGCTGCAGAGATGATATGAGAGTAGTTTAGCATCCCGACCAGATGATGATACTTATTGATGTACTAGCAACAGGAAATGAGGACATGCTATCTATTGCAAATTTCACTCCAGAAGCAAGGAATTTCACTTCAGATTGCACGCTCTAAAGCGCAATGACAACAAACAAAGCAGATAGCCATGAATCTCTACAAAACCTCTACAAACAAAACAATGACTCAGAAGTCATACGAAGCAATCTTCCAACGTACATATTATAAACATGAAAACACTCTCATAAGCGACAATATTACATTATTGTATATGGTCAAAAAATATTATATGATTTTAGGGCGAGCTAATGCTACAGCTGCACATCCTAGGTACAAACTACATTGAGGACCTCAAATAAGGTAGTTGGATATGTCCAGGAGGGAGCAAGAACATAAACATCATAGTCGAAGGAAAACAGTAAGGAATCAGGAACATAAACCTTGTGTGGTCCGCAGAGATGTCCCAGTCAAAGAAGGTCACTAACTTTCCATACATGCACAGCCAAGGAATCACTTTCGAAAGAAGGTTCTCATATGTTCACCTATGTCATGATGAGCAAGTAAACCACTCACAAATGTGAGTACCAAAGCACTATGGAAATTGATGTCTAGAATGAGATATTGGGCAGGAATAGAGTGCTTTCTTTCTTACATCAACGGTTCTTCAGAGTACTTGGTGCACAAGGCAGCAATTGTTCCAGGATTTGAACCCTTTGATGGTGCACTGGGCAGTGTACATTGACGGCTGGAACTTCAACATCACCTAGTCGACGAGGCTCAGCTCGATGATGAAGACAGGATCTCCCGCTGATGATTCAGAACATGGCAATCCATGTCAGTGAGACAATGCTCTCATACATACAGCCATGCTAGCAGTCTGCAACATCCATGTATATACCAGTATAATGTGAGCTATAATCTAACCTTCTTGTCAGACTTGGGTACCTTCGGGAACTCATCAAGCAGTATGGGGTCGTAACAAACATGTCCAACTCGAGCATGTCCACAATTGTTCTCTCCTGTACATTCCAGTTGTTAGTTCTCTGGAGATGCAATATATCATTGTGACTGAATCGGAGAGGTGTAGTAGTAGGACTGTTACCATTTTAAGGATATCTGCCCTGGTGTAGGCGCGGTCAGAGATGATCATACACACTGAAGATATGGTGAAAGTAAGTAAGATGTCGTTGTAAAGGACATGTGCACTGCCCGAGCCTCGTTGAGGAAGACTTGTCCACCCACATTCTCAGGTACGAGAGATGCAGCGGTGAACACAGCCATGAGGAGGTCCGGATCGCCGTTGTGGCCGTCGGCCTGGCGAGCCAGGTGCGCTTCCTCTCTCTTCTTCTTCCTGCATTCTCGGGCCATTCTCGGGCCCGGTACCCTTTCTTCCCGCAGTAGAGGCACTCGTCATCGCGGGTAGCACCGCTGGAGTTGCCATCCCTGCGCGCGACATCCTTCCCACGATCACGCCCCTGGTCAAGGCGACGGTCGCCGCCCGACCCGCCACCTGACGAGCCGCCATCCGACGAGCCGCCACCGCGGCTCTTGGTGCGCGTGCGCCACTCCTCCGTGAGGAGCAGCTTACCGATGCCTGCCGTGAGATCGTGGTCGAGGGCGTGCCACACCTCTGCGGCGTTGAGGCGCCCGGCCATAGCATGTCCAGATCGAGAGCAGCTCATCCTATGCTCGTTGATCGAGGGCATGTCCAGATCGACCAATGTCTCAATGGACATGGCGATCTGGCCATAGCGGCGCGGGAGAACCGACAGCATCTTGCGGACGGACTAACCCTCCGGCACGATCTTGCCAAGGAGAGCCAGCTAGCTCATCAAGCCCATGATGCGGATGATGAAGTTGTCGACGGTCTCGCCGTCCTTGAAGCGGATCACGGCGAACTTCTTCGCCAGGGCCATGCACTGTTGTTGTAAAGGGAAAGAAGACATGAAATTTCCCTGAAATATACAAGTTCCAACATACAGCATATTAACATTTACAAAGAAAGTAGGTAAACGGTCAAACAATAATAGAAACAACAAATCAACAACTGAAAGTACAATAAGAAAACAAAGGAGCTAATTACTTCTTACTCGTTTGCTAGCTAGTAACATCAGCATACCTACCTAACCTAGCAGTAGCATATGTGTATAATAATCGGTGACTGAACATATCACAATTAATGTCAGATTCAAGTGCACACCAGCTTGTTTAGCATCCAGTAAAACAACGAACATCACCAGCAAGCTACCATCAGCTATACATGGTTATCACCTCAGGCGTGATACCATCAACTAGTACTCTGGAATTGCAACAAAATTAAATTGGCAGTGACACAACTAGCATAAGTAGGCTAGCGACATGTTCTCGACCAGCTGAATCCAGCAGCAGGTGCAAATCAGCAATAGAAAAACTAACGGCGGACAACTAGCTAGAATCGGGAGAAGCAACACAGGCAGCTAGCTACCCAGATCAACCAAGCATCATCACATCTCAGGTTTGCGTGCAGACACAGGTGAAAAAACAAAACCATGTACAGGCCACCTCATGAATATTATGTTTGAGTCTAAACTCTCCTCTATCAACTAACAATCATTAAAATTGCTCACACAAACCGGACAATCTTATAAGCTAACCCAGCCACCGTGCAATTGTAATTAAGCACCCACATAGGTAACTTCTTGCCATTGTAAAAAAATATCCAGTTCATTTACTGTCACTTGTCCACCTAAAATCACCACAACTGCCCTAATTTATCTTACAAAACATTTCTCCGTGCAGTTCCACACACCTCTATTTACTGGTTATGAAAGGTTGTATTCATACCTCTCAAAATTACTGGCAGTTCTGGGTAACTACGAAGATATCAATCTCCGAGCAGCACAACGACTCTGATGACAAGGGAAATGTAGGCTGGAGGATATAATCTGCCACTTTCCTAGGCTAAACTCTCACTGCATATACTTCTAGCCTAATCTGAAAGAAATCAAAAGCAAGAACTACAAATAGAGAATGGACTAAGGAGTTCAGTTAAAAACATTATCCCAAGAGAAGACCAAGAAGTTAATCAGTGTTTCAAGCACTCAATGAATTCAGCTGAAACACAAAGCATTACCCAAGACACTGCTGCACAACCACGTAAACATACTTACTTTCCACGTAAATGTGGCTAGGGAACATGTCAGAGACTTCAAATAGTAGATACCAATAAATACAAACATTATGACACACCATTAGTTATACACAAGCAATGGATAGTCCGGTAAAAATATCACAATCGTGACAAGGAAAATTTTGCAGTTTGTCATACATATCAATCTTCAGAATACTGGAACATCACAAGCTCTTTCCAGGAGGCCATGACATACACGTCCAGACAACATAAAGAAAAAATCAGCGTCGTTTCATGTACCTATGCAAAAAACTTGCGATGGAAATCACTCCGGATGGTGTCGTTGATGAAACGTTTTGGAGTCTTGGTCTCTCCACGAGTCCGGTTATTGAATACAAAATCCTCATCCCACCTGCAAAGGGAAGATACAAAGGACAGTATTAAGCTCGCCATAAAGCAGGAGAATATTCTTCAAAAAAAGTATATAATACAGAAAAAAACATCACTGGCTTAACCTTCTCTTCACATTGAAGGATATGGAATTATTCATATTGATAAGCGGGTTTCCTTGCATCAACATAGTCTCCTTCACTTTGGCCTCTTCTTCTGCTTGTTGGTGGTTCTGTAGAAAACACAAGGACAAATAACTTAACATTAATATTTAAAGCTAAAGAAAAAGGGCACCTCAAAATGATAACAGAGAGAAGAAAACAAAAACTAAGCATTTCTTCAGCTCTTTATTTTTTAATCCTTATTAGCTCTATACAATTAGAGCCTCAGTGTCATCTTCGTCATCGTTGCAATTTGATGAGTAAGAACTAGAATAAATTGAGATAATCAGTTCAACTAAAAAAGGACCAAATAAACAATTGTGTACCAAAATAATTCAAGACCCCCAACAAAATTTTGTGACAGTTGGTGCACCATTCATTTGGCTATTTTACAATTTTTTGTAAACACATCCTAACTAGAATGAACTAAGCATGCTTGGGGCTGTATTAATATGTTACCCAATACCGAAGTTTATGGTAGATATCACAGAAAGAAAAGTTTCAGCAACAATCCACAACGTAATTTATTAGTGCCCGTCCATGCAACAAAGAGAAGAGTCTCATCAATATTTTAGACAAGTATTGTTTTTTAATACTAACACCTCTCATCATCCCTTCTGGGCTCCACTTCAGAGTCACCTTCATCAATTTCATGTGGATCTATATTATCCTCATCCCATTTTAACATGTGATTGCCAACAAAGTAAATATTCATGTTGCCTTGAACATGAACAATCACTGAACAGATTTTGCTATAGCATTAATTAGTTTCACCAACCTTCTAAGAGCAGGCCTGAACTTTTTTGCCGGTCCCTCTCGTCTGCATGAAAAAAGAGGTTTCGTTTAGCAAGTACGATTCATAGGTACAAGGCAACAACAAAAAACAAACATCACGGAAGATAAGTTATGGTTATGGAAAGCACGATATCTACAGACAAGGGAGAAAGAGCATATGGACCCAGAGGTAATACCAACATAGGAATTATCCTTGGATGGGAAGTGATTGTAATTACGCACCTCAAGTTCATCCCTGATACTCCTCTTCTGTACCTCCTCTTGAGTTTGTTGTCCTTCTTTTCTTCATATGCGAGCGGAAAGGTCACTATCTATTGAGAGGAAGATACCACAAAAATATATCATAAGTACCAGCCAATTTCATTTAGGATTGTCAAGGTCAACGAGTAAAATAATAATGTAAAACTGAAGTGTTAGTTTAGCTTTATGTGGTGCTATTGATTCTGGTTACCTAATAAATAACACTTGAGGAAGGATAAACTGTCAGTTTGGATTTACTCTCTTGTTGCAGCAGTAGCAGGGGAAAAATTTCAGAAAATCAAAGCGGTTACACTTGTGCAAAGTAGCTATTGAGGCACCAAACATGTAAAATAGTTGGTTGTTCTGTACTACCTACCATCTTCATATGCTTATAACTTTTGTCATATTGCATTTTCTATTGTTGTAATTCTTTTACAAACTTAGAAATTATATGTTGGCGATTGCAACACCATGCAAAGGAAAGAAGACCTTATGATAATCCTAGTATGATATGAACCTATCAATCTGGGGTGAATCCAGACTTGATACATGTCCAGAATCCAACATGACATCTCATGTTCCGATCCAAACTGTTGCTTAAGCTGCAAGCCGTCCTACTGCTAGTTTAGGCGTCCGCCTGCTATAGTGTATTCTCCACATGACATGATTTCACATTATTACCGTTTCAATCAATCTGAAAACTTAGCAGGTCCTACAAATCGAAATGAAAACAAGGGCATACTGTGATACAGAAGTTGGACATAAGTACTTTATGTGCAGTATAACATGGTTTTCGATCTAAAAAATAACATGGTTGATATCTATTTGTTCCAAAAAAACCTAACAGATCAGGGAGTAATTTAAATTTTGCATACCGGAATCCTAACATCCACAAATTCGCTACACATATACGTCATGCACAAAACAAAGCTGATTGTGATGGTGAATAGGGAGTGGGTTATTCTGAAAATGGATCACAAATAATAAACACGATGATGAGACAATGATTATACAAGAACACCAAATTTCAAATTGATATGACACGAGACAAAGCTATAGCAGACCAAGAAAGTCCCAACTTTGCAAACAAGGTATTGAGTGCCCTCACGTGCTAGCTGGCAGCTTCAACCCGTCGAGGGTCTAGCCCACGAGCTCCTGCCATAAGATGATGATGGGGAGACTCTGCCTTGTGAGCCTCCATTACCCACTCGCTTACTTGATATTTGCAGCATTACAATAGCAAAATGAAAAGGGGCAGATTCTACAACAAGATGAACCAACAGAAATATCTAACCAACAATCATATTAGAGGCTCACACGGAAGCAACAATTATAAAAGAAAATTTGTATAGTGCAGCAACCGCACTGCTATGTGACTGCAAATCTTTTATTCGCCAAAGAAAAATAGTAAATATGTCATTCACCAAAAAAAGAAGTAAATATGTCATTCCCAAAGATAAACATGCATAGATATAGCAATTGGAGCCACACAAAGCTGCTTGATACCTAACTATCCCCCCCCCCTCCCTCCAAAAAAATGAAAGATAACATGAGTGACTAAAACAACAAAAGAGATAGGTTTTCTCCAGCATATTGGTGGACTGATACACTTGAGCATCAGACCATGCAAGCGCTAGTACAAAGCCCTAAAAAGACTATCACAACATAGATATAGCATATCGACATCCATACAACTAATGCAATTTTTTACTTCCCGCATCTAACGGTTCGGAGTTCTCCAATGATGCATCAGTTTAAGTCATACCCCTGCAATCATCAACCTTACTCACTTAAACCTAACGATTATGATTAGCCTAATGATGTAATACCAATTTCCTGACCCCACACTTCATGCCATCTGCCACTAAGCCCCCGCCCGCACAGGTTGTCCAAAATTTGCAGCATCCTCTATAAAAATAGAAGAACCTCCCGTCATCGAGAGTAGGACCACGATGTCGCCTCCCAAGTCCTGACTATATTTATCACAGCGCCACCCCAGGCGTCCCGCCGACCCGCAAGGTTCTCTGAACGTTGAACGTCGCCCAGTCCAAGGAGATCCTTGTGCCCCTCGATGGCCAGACTGCGATCATCCCTAGAGAGGCGAGGCTTTTGCTGTGGAGAGGTATGCAGCCACCGCCAACCGACAAGGCGACAACAACCACGACTCGAAGGAGGCCAAGCTCCGCGCGAGGCTCCACTCGTCGATCGCATCTAAGAAGCCGACAAATCTCACAGTTCTCTCTTGATGTCCATCAGAAAATAATATCTCAAATTAGTTTTTTGATGATCCCAGGGATGTGAAACATGCAGACACCAAGGTGGGTTAAATTGTGAAAACATTCAGACACCACAATGAATTTTGTTCAACGCTAGGTTTCAATAATGAGAGGACACTATTCCAATGGGAGAATGCACAGCATCCTCATCCTCGGTCTGTTTTGCTAACATCTGTCCATTTCTCGTTTCTTACAATATGGCAAAGGATAGGTGGCATAGTGGACAATGAGGAGTACAGGAGAAAGTGAATGAGATCCACTATCTAAAGCATAGTCTGGAGATGTGTGGCAATCACAGCAACGGTTATAGAAAATAGAGATCTTTGTGTACGCATCTAAAAACTATGTAGAAGGGAATTTAGATACACTACCACTCTTTGGTGATTACTAGTGTTTATTTTCCAGTAAACTATTTTTATGTACATGGTTTGTATTGACTAACTCTTTTATCACATCTCATACTCATACATGATGGTCCGTGATCCAACACAAAGCAAACAGAAACCAATTAAAGATTATGCATACATTATTTTCTGACGTCCACAAGAATTGGGAGAACATTTAAATTGTGATGGAGCCTTTAATATTTTTTTGCTAACTAGAAACCTTGGATGCGGCTAACTAGTAGCAAGTTTATTTTTGTTGGGATCAGAGTAAAGCTGTGTAGAATCATGTGAAAGAAGGCACTGCAATTGTACTTTAGTAGACGAGTACATGTTATGGTATCGACATGTAGGGTAACTATATTGTGCAATGCATTATCTTATATGTATTTCGAAGCAGAGTGCTCACAATATAAAATTTATCTATCTGTTGACGTAATATATTCGAGAAATTTTGTGGCAGTGATATAGCTACGAGTGACCCATTCAAAGGCATGAGCTTGACAGATCTATTGATTCTTCCTTTAGTCTACTACTACAATGATATATTTGCACTATTTTTGTTGAGTTCATATCAGTCTAGACACGCATTGCACCTGCAAGATTACTAGTGTCTGTAAGTAAAAGACCTGAAATTGTACCCAAAACTGAAAAGAGGCACAACATAAGAGCTGAATTGCATTTTGTGCAATCAGTAGCAAACCATTTCTGTTTTCTCCACGGCAATCAAAAGCAAGCCAGTATCACAAATATATGACCATGGTCACTTGGACACATTTACCACGGGCATTGCAAATCGTGTTGCATCGCTGTCCAGTGGAGTTCATCAACATGGTATATAGAAAGAAACGAAATTTACAAGCATTAATAGGCATGGAGGAGAAGGAGGAGAGGGGCCTCACCAAGAAGCTGCAGGTTGGGGAGGTGTGGCCGACAGCAGCGGGAACAACAGCAGCAGTACGTCAGGGCCGCTTCGGCGGCCACAACTCGGGGAGGTGGTCCAGGAGGTCACCGGCGGTCAGCAAAGCGACCGCCATTTACTCCTCCTTGCCTCCCTGCTGCGGGGACGCGGACGCCGTGGAGGAGGCGCTCCAGCGCCGGCCGCTGCTGCGGTTTGGGCCGTCGCCCACGGCTGGTGCGTCGAGGCAGGGAGACGGAGGGGCGCTGGGAGCCGAGGTCGACGGGAGGCGCCATGTCGGTGAGTGGGGTCGTGACCTGCGGCGTGACGGTGGGCGCCCAACTCCATGTGCTCCGGATGGCGAGGACAAGGGCTGGGCGGAGGTTCTCGATGCCGGCCTCTGGGGCAGGGAGGACGCGCGGGGAATCAGGGTGGCGGATGGGTGGGTGGGGTGGCCGGCCGGTGAACTGCGAGGCGGGGAGCACCACGGAGCGGCGGCCGCCGATTGAGTGAGGTCATGCGTTGTGTACGTCTTCCCAGGCCGTTAATTAATTGCCTCCCCATTTTACTGCCCAATCAGCATTCCTAATTTGCAGGGATGGATTATTATTTCTCCGCAAAAGTAGGAATCGTTGATTCATAAATCAGCCAAATCAACCTACAAAACATAAATCACCCGACGGTAGTAGTATGAAATACGTACATGTTGACTCACACGGCATCGTATCACAGTTTCAAAGGGGCAACGCATACAAAACATAAATCACGCTATAGATTGCAAGTTTCTTTTTTCATGGTTGCAAATGAGATCGTGTACTCCTAATCTGGAGTAGTAATAGTAATCATAATTTCCATATCGATTTATTTCCATAGCCGCCGTGATGGCTCCATTGGATTTAATTCGTCCGGTACGCTTTGCCTACCCAATTCTTTTACTCTTCCCTAACATTGCATTGGCTGTTTCCATCCCTAGAGAGAAATTAAATGGACATGGTGCTTCATTTTAGGGGCATTAATCTGTCCTTTAATTGTTATTACTCCAATATAGGAAAAAGAGGAGGTGACTTGGATACCCAAACGGCGAGAGGAGCCCTTCCATGCATGCACTTACTCCGGGCATTTGATCAACCTATTTGAATTAATCAATTTTTTCCATTTCACTCCGGGCATAAAACACAAATCCAAAATCCGAAATTCCCAATCCCAGACCCGTATATTCAGAACCCAAAGAAAAACAAGCACCTATTCGGAAAGATGTTTCAAATTCCCGAATTTATTTCATAAATTCCAGGCATGTAGTCTTGCCACTCGAATATCCCGAATAACCCGAGAAGCCCATCAACAATTATAGAATTTATAAAGCACAAAGTCCTAGGAGCCCTCAGACCAGCCCAAGTGGAGCAAGTTGGAAACCCTAGACTATCACAGATGCACACAACATCTCCTCCAGTCTCCCCACTCCTTGTCTCCCCCAGTTGCCAGGCCCGCCACAACCTCACTCGTCTTCCGCCGCCTCCTCGTCCATACATCCATGTCGTCCTCTCCTCGTCGACCCCTCCACATTGTCCTCGGCGGTCGATGGGATGCCCCACCCTCCATCCTCCTCAGATAGTCGTGGAGACGGGAAAATTGCTATGTCGTCTACTGCCGCCTCCTCATCGACACCTCCCCCATCGACCACTCCTCTTTGACACCTTCCGACCATCCTTGGTGCTCGATGGGACGCCTCCGCCCTCCACGACCTTCCCACTCTGCTCACAAGATCATAGCTGAACATGGCCCGAGGACTAACGGTTAACCTAGCATGTACAATGACACAAGACGAGCGGCGGCATGACCTTACAACCCATATATATATCCTCAATAGGACTTTTCGGTAATATTTGAACGACGATCTTAGTTGATGTTCGATGTGTAGGAGAAAATCTCTTTGTTTACAAACATCGCATGCATGCGTCACATCGTCCGTCACGTGCTCGGCATTGTCAACAAATATATGTTCTTGTACTCACACGCTACTTTACTAACACAAAAAACATAGTCAAACTCCCCAATATCAACAATTACACCCTGAGTCCGCCCATGCCAAAGAAACAAAGAGTAATGAGATGACATGCAAGATGAAGGTGACGATGAAACTTAGGGTGGGTGCCATTGTCCGGGAAGTACAAATATTTTTTAAATATAGGCCCAAACACACCCCCCCCACTTGCTTATCGTATATATAGGCGCTAAACCTAAGTCCTAGAACTTTTAAAGTAGAAGTGCATATTACTTCTCGAATAATAGTGCTCCCAAAAAACACTGCAATGCTATAGTAGATAAGATAATACAAAGGAAAATTTAGACCCTAAACTACTGTGCTTAGTTCGACTTTAACTTTTACCTATAAAATTTTGCATATTAAATCTCGAGCCATGTAAAATATTTTAATCACGGTCATCGATGGAGATGATATATGTGAGTCGGTGTTGTGCTCCTCATTGCCCTTGGCTGTCTTGGGTGTCGGAGCAGTCACCCACCGTTGACATCAGCATCCTTAGTTTATGTCAAGGGATAGCTAATAATTATCATTTCTTTGTCACATGCTTTCTAGTTCATTATTTTATGCTTTGGGATCATTACGTATTATTTCATGTGCCATTAGGTTAGGCTTGTTATATTATGCTAGTATAAACATCGGATATATCGCTTGGTGGCCACAACAAGGATGATAAGATAGTCACCATGCACATCTCGCATGGTAATAACACCCCTATCGTCAATCTTTTACGAAAATGTTCACCCGAGGTCTTATACATGCATGTGGCTAAGTACACACCCATATTTTGTATGTTTGGCCGAAGTCATTTGTCTGTTATAACATACTAACAACATTTTTGGCAATGCTTGTTTTGTGATTATATCAGAAGGCCTTTACGCCACTATCTCTAATGCGTGTGTACATTGTCAGCGCTAATGCAAAGGGCACAATGCCTGGCAATAACTAGGTCACACACCCATTGTCCCCCGATGCTTTAGTTGGAGAATTTTTTGGGATCGAGTTATTATGCTGAAAAATGTACAACTTTTGCGATCTAGTGTTTCTAGTTGTATCACCATTAATGAGTCATATACCTCTATTTTCATTGACGTGGGCCTTGTGTTGGCCCACGAACCCATCACTTTCTACTTTGGCCTTATGATGTGGGCCTTGAAGACATCAAATCACGTTCCCTCTTTGTGTCCTTCTATCTCTTGGGATCTAGCCTAAGAGGAGCTAGGTTATGACCACAGTGTCCTAAGAAAAGTTGTATTGGCATCCTAGGGAGAGCCTTCAACAACAAGTTATGTGTCAACCATGGTGACACTTCGGTGCCGCACAATCTTGGCCGTAAGTTATGTAGCATGGGTCCTTAGTCTAGGTATAGAATGCCTATCCATCGACACTCCTAGGTACTGTTGTGGTGGGTGTTTGCACATTACCCCCTCGCCCTTTTTTGGTGGTGGTATTCCTAGAGCCTAGCATATTGGCTCGAGGGTTTATCGAGGCGTTGGTTCAGTTCATGGCCTCTTGGCCCATGCCTGACTCTGCATCGGCTTTCAGCGGGTGACATGGACATCACACCGATGTATGTGGCTCCGCCAACGTCAGGCCGGGTTGCTTCCCTCGAGACGTCTGCACATAAATACCTAGTATGTGCTATCCTCCGACTTGGTGTGCCGCGACGGATTTTTGTCGACGGACCTTTTCCAAAAAAATAAAAGTCTCTTGGAATCTATCCCAATGGCGACAAGTGCAATGTCATGCATATGCATATGTGCATGTTTGAAAATTACATATGTTCACATATGGAGCTAGCTATACTAGTGCATATCCATGGATATATACACGCACGTGAGTACGTACTATAGTTGCGTAAATCCCAAACGAAACTTGAGACGGTGTAGAGAGGTTTGATTTTGGAGCAAATTTCGCTGACTCCTCCTCTCCTCTGACTCGAATTAATCAGCCTCTAGCGAATTTGCATTTTAAAGCCAATTTTATTTTGGATCGGTATAAGCGGAATTTTGGGCAGCGACTCTCCGTCTGGTCCTTTCCTCTACCTACCACTCAGACCACCGGTGGCGGCGAGGTCTCAGTCTCGCCGGCCACCCACACCCCGCCGCCCCAGACCACCGGCGGCTCCTCACCTCCGTTCCACCTCTAGCGCGCTCAGCTCGACCAGATAGACGCCACCGCCGCCCTCTTTCTCCGCGACTTCGCCCCGGCTCTGGCGCTCCATTCCCCCCTCCGGCCGGGACACCCGGACCTCGCCACCGTCCGGCGCTACTCCAACACCGTACGTCCTGCAGCGTCCATCGCCGACGCGCCTCCAATCGAGCCTGAAACCTCGCCGCCGCAAAACCTTTGGTCGCCTGCAGGCCGGCGTCCTGGACTGCGAGGGCCAAGCCACGCGCGACACCTTTTCCATTGTCTTCCGCGTTCCCGGCCTCGCCTCGCCGCTCGGTCCCTGTACTCTCGTCGCCACCTGGTCCTCGCGCCCTTGGCCGTGCAGATGGTGCCGTCCAGCAGCGTCGCCAGCACCGAAACGTCGACCACCGCAGGTGCTTCTCGCTATATGAGCCGTGCCGGCCCCAACCCGCAATTCCCAATCCCCTTCTCCCCAATTTTGAAAAAATCGCATCTTCCTTGTGCAGGCAGCCGGAGGAGGGCTGCTGATGGGCGCCGCCGTCGGCAGGATGCACTGGTAGCACGAGGCAGGTGAGACCCATTCTTCCATCCCCTGCACAGATTTGTAGCTGCAGGAATTTTCTTTGGGGGAAAAATGCGTCTGCTCTGTCATATGTGTAATCGTTCAGTCAATAAATAAATGTTCAGAGTGTTGTGTTGCAATACGAACCAATCTTTTTCGTGTGTAATTGATCAAAGCGGGTTTGTGATCACAGTGATGGCTTGATGATTGAATCTGGTTGATGGATTCATGTGATGATGATTCTTGCGCGATTGCATCTCGTTCAGATGTTATAATAATCAAGCTAGGCATGTGTTCCTCCAGGATTTGATTGCATGAACTTTTCATGCCGTGCACTCTGCGTTGTCATTCATTTTTGAGCTGTGATGACTTCCTCTCTAGTTTATTTAAGATGTTTAGTGTCATTTTGGTTAGGTTCGTGAGTTGCTTATTGCTGAATGAGAAGGCGGCAACCTTATCATGCGTGTTCACTCATGCACATACAGAAAGTTGCTGTCATTTTTGTATGACTGGTTTCCATTTAGAGCTGGCCATCATGTTTTAATTCTTCTTGTGGAAGGATATCAGGTTGAGGAGGAGGAGTAGATGATGGAGCGTGCAGCTGGGTGCATCTCGCAGCTGCTTTTCTAGCTCCTTAACTCTGTGTTTAATGTGGTTAATTAGCTGAAGTAATCCTTTTGTTTCATAAAAAATAAATCTGCTAGTCTAGGGCTGAGCATCATCATGTGTTTGTTAAACCCAGCCAGTGTTGTGGGTGGGTAGCATCGTGCTCGGGACAGTGAAGAAGATCCCGGCCCAGTACACGTAAATAATCAGCAAGCAGATCTGATACTAGCTAGCAATATTGAGAGATATATAACTGAAGGTTCTGGAGCTACAAATCGTTCTTAAGACTTGTCTAGTTTATGCAGTACCACAAATTGTTTTGTTTAGATTCTTTTTACATAGTGAAGCAAGAACATAATCATACACTCTGGAATATGATTACATTCGTTGTGCTTCTTTGCAGTTGTTTCCCCTGCCCATTGTTCTCGTCCGAGTCAGTGACAGGCCATGGGACGAAGATCTGATGCATATCCATGATATCTCTTGCCGATTCTACTATCTTCAGGTATGTAGCATTACCATTTGTTGTAGCTGAATATGTTGCTGTTGGCAAGATGATATGCTCATGGCATGTGGTAAATTAACGCAATCTCCACTTAATACGTGTTCATGCCAGGTGCTCTGGTGGCTGTGAAAAACGATATGTGGTCTCCGTATAGAGAGCAGTGCCTTTGCCGCCTTCCTCATGATCTCCCTTGATGTTCTAGATGCCCGGTGAGATATCAAGTTCTCCCTGAAACCTTAGACTGAACAAGGACTCCGCGCTAGTGGATGTTTTTTTTGTCGATCTTGAGCATGAATTGGCAAGATGATATGCTCATGCCATGTGCTAAATTAACGCAGTCTCCACTTAATACTTGTTCATGGCAGGAGCTCCGGTTGCTGTGAAAAACGATATGCGGTCTCTGTACCTTTGCCACCTTCCTCATGGTCTCCGTTGATGTCCTAGATGCCCGGTGAGATATCAAGTTCTCCCTGAAACCTTAGACTGAACAAGAACTTTGCGCTAGTGGATTTGTTTTGTTTATCTTGAGCACAAATTGGTTCGTACGAGCTTCAGCTTGTACTTCCAGATTTAGCGCATGGATTTGTTCTAGGTTAAATGCAAGAATTGATTCAGATTGATTATAGCCTTGTAAATCTTTTATGTGTGGTTGGCCTATAGCCACTTGGCAAGGATTTTGATTGCTGCAAGGTAAAATTGTTGTTGTTTTGATACCCTTGGAACCTGGGTATACATAGGGTTGGGTGTTGCAAGTTCAGAGCCTTAATTTGGCCTATAGCCACTTGACAACACGTGTGCATAAATACATGTATTCATGGGTTTAAGATGATTCATTCATTTCCCTTAATTTGTCCATTGTTGTTGATGTGCATCCACGACACCCGATGGATGTATGGTCATGCTCAAGACTAGTAGTACTAGTCGTTTCTTTTTGTCTCGACACTTGCATAAGAATCTGATGTTTGATATGAATGTCGCAGATTCGTGGTGGTGAGGCTTTGGCACGGATTCATGTGCACCAGTATCATGAGGGTGGCGAGCAGCAAAATCAGGGGATGGTTCCGGCGACGGACCATCCATGCATGCATTTGTTTTTCTGTTCCAAGGAGATGCGTGGTGGTGGCGTGTATTTTGTTCCAAGGAGTCGCTTCACCCGTGTTGCTGTTTGTGCCGGTTGAGCGGGTGTATGCCGGTGTCTCAATTGGGTTCCTGTGGTGTCAATTAAATTTTCTTCATGTCAAAAATAATTAAATAAATTAAATGTTCTTCTTGGAAGAAGAGTAGTAGTGTTAGGAGTGGAGCCGTATTTAATTTAAGTAATTTTGCACGTGTTTATGCATCAGAATCGAGAGTGAGATGATACTTGCTTTTGGTAGTAATATACTGGTTTGACAGTGAATAATAGGAGGTGTCATGCCAAAATTTGTTACTAGCTACTGGTGTGCATGGGAGCTGATTAAGTAGTTGAATATATAATAATAAGTAGTACCCCAGCATGCGGAAATTCAATTCGGCTCTTGGGTGCATATGCTCCCTCCACCCAAAAAATATATTTCTAATTGTCAAAAAAATTTAACAAAAAATTTCGCATGTACATCTCGACAATCTATGTCAGTTCGTGCAGTTTCATGAAAATCTGATATTTTTTATGGTCGGTGTAAAAAAGATAAAATAAGTCTCACAAAAAACCTTATTTTTAGCACTAAATTTTGTCCTTTTTACACAGGTCAAACTACAAGTTGATTTTTCATGGAAAGACTTTCTGCGTGCTTAGCATATCAAGATATACACGCGAATTTTTTGTTTGGAATTTATTGACATTTTAAAATATATCAAAATTGCAGTTCAAACTAAAGGGAGCATATGCACCCAGGAGCCAAAACACCACTCCCCCCCAGCATGTGTCTATAAAAAGACGTATTGACTTGTGTGGTCAAAATGAAGATGTATGTAGACCCGATGTACGTAGCATGTGGATGCATGTAGATTTTGTAAAAGTTGAGACATCGTTTTTACAGATTGAGGTATGTGTCCATAAGTAAAGAATCTTGCAATCGAATTTAGGAAAATCTCCGACATCTTTTTATGGAAGGAGGGAGCAGAAATTTGCCTAAATCGATCGGATGAAGGAAAGATTTTTAAGAAATACGGAGTATGTGCCGATGGATCGTAGTCAGGTTGGAATATAGAAAAGAACGGAAAGATGAGAATCCATGAAGCATGTCCGTCACCAAGAAATTAAGATGAGGGGTTGGCTTAACTAAGTATATGCGCGCGCGCGCGCAACGAAATCATCCGATATTTTTGGATTCGATCAGTCCAAAACGGAAGCAGTACGAAGAAAAAAAAGGAGCGGTGGATCGTTTGTTATTATGCCAGTGAGTTTTTGGCCCCGCGTTTTAAGTCCAACAATGAAAAGAGAATCGAAAAAAAAGTACGAGTAGAATAAAAAGAAGGAGCGGGCGAGGCAATCGATCCGGAGGACCCTATCGAGCCGCGACGTCGTTTGTCATCCAGATAGATGCACACGCGATTTTGTTTTGGAAAAAAGAGAAGTGCAGTGGTTCGCGTGTCTCGAAACCGGAACTGCTCGGTTCGTATGTCGCATCCATATTCGACGCCGCGATGACCACGTGGCACGTGCACCTACACCGCCTGCTACCGAGCCTTCCGTGCACGCTGCATTGGATTTTTCCGATTAATGAAGGCCAGCTCCGTACCCCACCGAGTGACAGCTCGCAATCCCGCATGAGTTGGCAATCCCGGCAAGCGAGGCGATCGGCTGGAAGCGGAGAAGACGTGGAAGGACGCTCCTCAGGCAGGATCGCGAGAAAAAAAAAAGCAAGATCCCCCCGGGCGTGCGCGTAGGAAATGCATGTGCCAGCCGAACCGCGCGAGGTCGACGTGGCGGAAATTAATTACTGTAAGAGCAATGGACTCCTGCGCGCGTGCATGCACCGGGAATTAAGACCGATCGATGCAGCAGAACAAGGGAACCACACAGGCACATGTTTGTTTGAGACGGATCTCGAGTCCACGGCCTTGTCCAACGTCGGCACCCCGGAGGAGGTGCTTTTGAACAGGACCAGCGGCCTGGACATCTCCGCCGAGGGCAAGTCCGACTACGTCCGGCGCCCCATCTCCAAGGACGCCTGGAACGACATCTTCTCCTGGTTCGGCTCCGGGCTCATCATGCTGGAGCCCCACGGCGGGTTCATCGGCAGCGTCCCCAATGCCACCACGCCGTACCCGCACCGCGACGGCGTCCTCTACGTCATCCAGTACCTCGTCTTCTGGCCGGGGGCCAATGGCGCCACGCCGCAGACCTGGCTGCACGACTTCTACGACTTCATGGGGCAGCACGTGACCGCCAACCCGAGGGAGGCGTACGTCAACTTCCGGGACCTCGACATCGGACAGAACGCGGTGGTCGACGACGTGAGCACCTTCGAGAGCGGCCAGGTCTGGGGCGAGCGCTACTTCATGGGCAACTTCCGTAGGCTCGCCATGGTGAAAGCTCAAGTGGACCCGACGGACTACTTCAGAAACGAGCAGACCACACCGCCGCTGCTCCACCGACGCAACTGAGCAGAGAGTTGCTTGCTTGCAAGAGACTTAATTCCATCCTGCCCTTTTAGTACTCCTTGATGGTGGTGACTAGTCGGTGTTTATTTGCATTCCTGACCGACTAATGCATTATCAAGTTGTAAGACCGTTTAATTACTTTCCTCAATGAATGGTGTATAATAAAGTTGTACCAGTTGCCTGGATTGCGACAACATGTATATGTTACATGCGTAGTCAGCATGAATGCTTATATTTCGGGGCCTGCTGATAATCCTCCGGAGGCACAGAACCTCCCAGCCTCCTGCTTCCCTGCATGACACGTGTCCACTTTCAGCTGAAAATCTGACTTTGCTTCGTCGCAGCAAAATAAGCCCCACTTTTGCTTCATTGAAGCAAAAAACGGTTCGACGGAAACATAAGGAGACTCGCTGGAGCACCATATTACATTGCCGGAAACTGGCCGGAGCACCATATGCTTCACCGGAGGCTCGCAGTGGATCTTGTAGCATTGGTGCTATTGAAGCTGAACCGATCTCGCCGGAGACCTCGCCGGAGATCTTGTAGCAATAATTTTGTACTAAAGGAGCAAGCCGGCAAAACATTTGCAGCAAAAAAAATATGCTATCATAGCATCGTCAACTACTTACCGGTGCACCACCGACAATAACCCTACTCCGGCTAGCAGCACCGTCACTTGCTTCTTGCAGCATCGCCACTGACGGTTGGTAGCACCCTCAGTGAGCGTTTGCAGCACAGTTGCTGACAGTTTGCAGCAACCTGTTGAACGTTTGTAGCACCGGTTATAGACTCGACATGAAGCTCCGTCCCACGGGCTTTGCAGCTCCGGCCTACGGCGTTTGCAGCACAGTTCATCTGCGGTTGTGCAGGAGAGAGAGGGGGCACGAACGGAAGCGGCGAGCGGCATGGAAGCTCCGATGGTCGTCGCTGGCAGCACCGCCATCCACAACTAGCGGAACCAATTGTCCCCGCCTCTTCAGCAGAACACCCCGTGGAGCAGGCCGGTTCGCCCAAGAAGTTTGTTAAACAACGACGGCGTGGTGCGAGCTCTCCGGCGGCGTGAGGCGCTAGGCAAGAAGTACTAGGATGTGCTTGGCGGTCGGCGACGAGGCTAAGGCGCTAAGCAGCGAGGGGGCGCGCGGATCAAGCCGAGTTGGTGGAGGCGGAGCTTGGCCGCAGAGCAGGCCGCGGGTGCTCGGGGCAACCGGCGGCGCAGTGCGTCGACGCTACCGGCGGCGCAGCAAGTCGGGACAACGGACGGCGCACCGCGTGGACGCAATCGGCGGCGCAGCAAGCGGCGCTGTGGGGGGGATTTATTTTTCCGGCGAGAAACATGCTACGGAGTACATCCACAGATCGTGTGTGTGAGGATGAATGCTTATTTCTAACCAAAGAAAAAAAAGAATGAAAGCTTGTTGAGGCCGGGGATGATGATAGGCCAGTCGTCGTGCTCCCTCAATTCGGCTCCCGGGTGCGTATGCTCCCTCTACCAACAAAATATATTTCAAAGTGTGAAAAAATTTGACAAAAATGTACATCTCCATAATATATGTGTGTGCGTCAAGTTTCACGAAAAAATAATATTTTTATGACCTATGTAAAAAAGAGAAAACTTATCCTGTGAAAAGCATTGTTTTAAGCACTGAATTTTGCCTTTTTTACACACGTCACATGATAGGTTCATTTTTTATGAAACGACTTTGTGAGCGCGTAGCACATGAAGATGTACGTGCGGATTTTTTGTTTCAAATTTTTTGAGATTTAAAATATGTGTAAGATGCAATTTAAAATATAGGTAGCATATGCTCCCATGTTCCAAAACACCACTCCCCAGTCGTCGCATGTAGCGTGTTTTATTTTGCATCAACTAGCAGTATTAACTAGCATAAGTGTGGTTTCTCAGCCTGTCATGTTTTGTTATGTTCGACCTACCGATAAATTTGTGTCATTTGGTAGTCTCTGTTCTTACTTATGAACTACCGAAAAGCTCGCACTTATGGACACGGCTCGTCTAACAACCGTCCCTTGTATATATACATGAAAACAATATACACTATTTCCTCCGATTCATAATAAATGTGGGGATCATAGTTCAAATTATGTGAATCGAAGGAGTAGCTTTTCCAGCTCCAGCGCGCCCGAATAGAGCCCCGCATCGCACGGATACAGTCCACCATGCGCAAAATTATTCCCTTATCATCTCCCGATCATGTTTTCCGGCGACAAAAAACACATCGACATTGTGTAACTGTTGGAATTTGCCTAATAACGTTATGTACGTATCAATCTTGTTGATTATCACGTCGACTGTGCCCAGAACTGTGTCGTCACAATGGGCGTGGGCTTAGTGCGGCCTCTTCGGCGTTTGGGTTTCTTGCGTGTTGATGTGGCTGCGTGAGGGCTTCAATTTGATTGTCTTAGGTGTGGTTTGTTTGTGGTGGTTTGTAGACATCTGTTTCATCAATGAGTCTTCCTAATGAAAATATTGTGGTGTGGAACCCTCGTGGTCTTAATGCTCCGAATAGGGGGACAGTGCTACGTACGGCTGTGGAGGATGCGGCGGCATCCATTGTGTGCATAGTAGAGTCTAAGCTCGCCAGCGTTGACATCTATGCGATCACCAGAATCTTGGGGCCTCGGTTTGATAAGTTTGTGGCATTGCCGGCGACAAACACGGCTGGTGGAATCATAGTGGCCTGGCAAGACTGTAGAGTCCATGTTCTTCGCTCCCAAATCGACTCTTTTTCGGTCACGATTGAGCTATGCTTCCCTGGTGGTGAGCCTTGGGCGCTATCCACTGTTTATGGCCCGACGCAAGACAACTTGAAAGTTCAGTTCCTCGAGGAGATCAGAGCGGTTCGGCTGGCGTTTCAGGGTACGTGGGCTATCGCAGGAGATTTCAACCTGATCCTTGATGCTGCGGACAAGAATAATGCAATGCTCAACCGAAGAATGATGGGCCGTTTCAGGAGACTGCTCAATGACTTGGAGCTGAAGGAGCAGCCTCTGGTGGGAAGGCGATACACATGGAGCAATGAGCGTCAGGCGCCAACTCTGGAAAAACTTGACAGGTGGTTTGCAACGGTGGAGTGGGACATGAGCCATCCGGATTGCCTTCTCCAAGCTCTCTCGTCCTCGATGTCTGATTATTGCCCAATTATGCTCTCCACCAACGTGTCCATGAATCGGAAATCGAGGTTTCACTTCCAAAGTTTCTGGCCCAAGATTGCTGGGTACAGAGAGGCAGTAGCGGCAGCTTGGTTCGAGGAAGAGCAGCATCAGGATCCCTTCATAGACCTGCAGAGAAAGCTGAAGGCCACCGCGCGCGTGTTGACTAGGTGGAGTCAGAGGAGGTTAGGGAACGTCAAGGAACAGATTCTGTTGGCCAATGAGGTTATTCTGCAGCTGGATAAGGCCATGGACAGGAGGCAACTTACTGTGGATGAACGGTGGCTGCGTGGACAGTTAAAGAAGAAAGTGCTGGGATTGGCTTCGCTTGAGCGGACAATCGCGAGACAGAGATCGCGCATTGCTTGGTTGCGGGAGGGCGATGCGAATACGGCCTTTTTCCACATCCATGCAAGCGCACGGAGGAAGCGGAATCATATTTTCCGGCTGAGGAGCGGCGACTCTATAGCAACGGTGCCAGAGGAGATGGAGGACATGGCCACCCAGCACTTCACTGCGCTCATTGGAGAGCCTGCTGCTAGGGAATTCACCCTAAATCTTCAGTCGCTGCACCTCCCTGCTTTGGACCTGACGCATCTGGAGATGCCACTCTCTGAAGACGAAATTTGGGCCGCCATTCGTGCTCTTCCAGTGGACAAGGCGCCGGGCCAGACGGATTCACAGCCAGATTTTTCCAAACATGTTGGTCCACTGTTAAGGATGCGGTCATGAGGGCTGTGAGTTGCTTCGACTCTGGCGATGCCAGGGGTTTTGCGCGCCTAAATGACGCTTATATTACTCTGCTGCCAAAGAAGGAGGGGGGCGTTAGTGTGGGCGATTTTCGACCTGTCAGTCTTATTCACAGTGTCGCTAAGATCGTTTCCAAGGCTATGGCTATGAGGCTTGCTGATCCTATTTCCCAGCTTGTGGATTCAAATCAGAGTGCGTTCGTCAGGGGGCGATCGATTCAGGACAATTTCTTCATGGTGCAGAACTCGGTCCGGAGTCTACACAGAAAGCGAGTGCCGGCGCTCATGCTCAAGCTCGACGTCGCAAAGGCGTTTGATTCCGTCTCATGGCCGTTCCTCATTCAAATCTTGAGACACAGGGGCTTCGGACCAAAGTGGATAGCAAGAATCATCACGCTGCTGACAACTGCCAACACTAGGGTGCTGATCAATGGTGGCGCGGGATCGCGTTTTTGGCATGCTCGGGGATTGAGGCAAGGCGATCCAATATCGCCCACACTCTTCATTGCAATGATGGACACGCTAAATGCGGTGGTCAGATTAGCGGAGGAGCGGGGCGTTTTTGCGCCTTTCACAGGGTCAGGAATCAAGCATCGCTTGTCGCTTTTTGCGGATGATGTTGTGCTGATCATCAAGCCCACGACTCAGGAGGCGGAGGCGGCGGTTCAGCTTATGCAGGTCTTTGGCACCGCTTCAGGTCTACACTGCAACCTGGCCAAGAGCACAGTTTCACCCATTCGTTGCGAGCAGATTGACCTCGCTCCCATCGTCGCCTTGCTCAATTGTCCGGTAAAGCCATTCCCCATTCAGTACTTGGGACTGCCTCTTTCCCCGATCCGATTGTCCAAGACAGACCTGCAGCCGCTAGTGGATAAACTGGCCCGTCATGTGCCGACGTGGAAATCGAAGCTCCTCGAGCGCAGTGGGCGGCTGGTTCTAATCAACTCCACCCTGACTGCAACCCCCGTCTATCACATGCTGTCCTTGGACCTGCCGCCATGGTTTTTCAAATGTGCAAACAAGCTGATCAAGGGGTTCTTCTGGTCCGCGTCTATGGAGGCAAGAAGGGGCCAATGCATTGTGGCCTGGGACTCCGTCTGCACGCCCAAGTCCTGGGGGGATTAGGGGTCAAGAATCTGCATTTGCTAAATCTGGCACTGAGGATTAGATGGAGATGGATGGAATTTGGGGAGGAGGACAAGCCATGGCAAGGTCTCCCCTTCAAGATTCAGGACGAGGCGGAGGAACTTTTTCAGACTGCGGTGGAGTGTAGGCTGGGCGACGGGCAGAAACTCAGGTTCTGGACAGACAGATGGATTATGGGGCGCAACGTACAACAGATTGCGCCGAATCTCCTTCGTTTCGTCGTGCCTGCGAGGCTGACTGACTGTGTCGCCGATGCCCTCGTGGACAACAGCTGGGCGCAGGCTCTCCGCGGCAACCCTTCGGTTCAGGCGATTGTGGAGCTTTTCTCGCTCTGGGATATGGTGCAGGATTTCACCATCGACGACCAGGTGAAGGACACTGTGACCTGGAGGCAAACGCCGAGCGGATCCTACACGGCCAAATCAGCTTATGAGCTGTTCTTCGTCGGCAGAACTGCTCTCGCAGGAGCACGGGAGCTGTGGGCTGCAGGGGCGCCGCTCAAACACAAGATGCACATGTGGCTTGTCCTGAGAGATCGTCTTTGGACTGCGGACAGATTGGCGAGGCGTGGACTCCAGCACAACCCCCTGTGTCCACTCTGCTGCCAGGAAGCGGAAACAATCGAGCACATTACAGTCCAATGCTCCTACTCCAGGGAGGTTTGGTATCACATGCTTCTCCCTAGGCGTTTGCATCGCTTCACCCCTCCGGCGACAGCGCAAATAAAGCTTTGGTGGCCGGCGATTTCAGCGGGAGTGCCTAGTAAGCAGAGGAAGGAACTCAATGGCCTCATCATCCTGATCTCCAGAGAGCTTTGGCTTGAGCGGAACGCCCGCGTTTTCGACAAGACGGCCACTATGCCGTCAGAGCTTTGTAAACGGATAAAAGGAGAATTTGCACAATGGGGTAGAGCTAGGTTTTGGGAGGCCGGCGGTGGAGTGGATTCGAGAGTAGCGAGAATTACAACTTAGTGGAGTGTGGGTGTTTGGGAGAAGATCGAGCCGTTGGCGACTTGATCTGGCTCCCTGCTTGTAAAAAACCTCTTTTCTTTCTTAATGAATGAAGACACGCGATGCTCGCGCGTGTTCTTGAAAAAAATTTGATTGTCTCTCTACTCTAGTATTGTTTAGGAACGGTCAAACGATACAACGCACGTTGCGCATTCGATGGACATACATTTATATGGGCATATGGCCTTGCAGATCCACTTATGCCAACTTTCTGGGAGATTAACTCGTAATGGCAAAGAAAAATAAGTAAAAAATTGTGATATACAAATAAGTCGACTTTTTAGGGAAGAGAAATGACCTAGTTCTGCATTATCTATAATATCTATGAAGTTTATCCCCACTAACAAGCATTTAATGTTTGCAAGCTCAGATTTCATTAAGCCACGTCACCCTAATTATCCTGTCCATCCGATTTGAAACTTCCGGTTAAAGTTCTTCCGTCGCTAACAGGAAAACGAGTCAAACGTTCGCTGGCTCGCTCCACCGGGCCGGCCCAGCTCTGCCTTTCCGTTCCACCTTTGCTTCTTCTGTACGACACGGTCTAGCACACATCTACCCGGCCCACTTCCAATCCTTCGTCTCAGACTGCAGCGGAAGTAAAAAAAAGCCGGCGATTTACACAAAAACAACCCTTTTCTGAAACTATAGCACAAACTGATCCATCGGTGAAACTATTTCACCCATCTAACCCTTTTGTGTGGCGCCTCACATCGGCGCCACACCTCACTGTGTGCCCGCCAGCGGCGGCCACTCGCCCAGCCGACGTGGCGCCCTCGACGCTGAGCTGTGCGCCGGTCCGACGTGGCAGCATGTGTGGCGCCGCTCCCATCGGCGCCACACATGAACTTATAATTGGCCAAAACATACCACTTAGCCGTTTTGGCGAGGCTGTGTGGCACCGATGCCACGGGCGCCACATGAGGTGTGGCGCCCGGCGCCACACAAACAGCCTCGCCAAAACGGCTAAGGACTAAACTTCCGGAGCCCCTGTTTTCGACATATAAGTTGCATTGTGTGGCGCCAATGCCATGGGCGCCACAGGAGGTGGCGCCGGCCTGAGGGCGCCACACGTTGACTTGTGTTAAAACCATGAAAATTCTTGCCTTAATTAAACAGTTTTCAACACAACAATAGCAATTTCATACACATAGCACGCATCATAGATCACATCGTAGCACATAGATTCAAACAACACGTAGCAATAGAGACATGGTTCAAAATGACATAGGGTTCACAACACGATGCTTATGAAGATAGAGTTCACAACACTAGCAAATGCATCTATCCTCCGCGACGTCCCCTCCTCACGGGCTGCTTCCGGACGCCCAACCTTTTCCTCCGCTGTCGTGGCTCTTGTTGCTGCTGCTCCTCCTGCTCCTGCTCCTGCTGCTCCTGCTCCTGCTCCTGCTCCTCCTCTGAAGATAACGGCTCATCGTTCCTCATCTTCCTCAAAGTTGATCTTTGCGGCGGCGTCTCATCCTCCTCAATGACAACCTTCTTTCCTCGGTTGACATAATCGTCCGGAGTGTATCGTTTTGGAGCGTTGCCCCTTGGCTTCAACTGGTAAGCAGACCGTGTGGCTTGCTTCTTGCCTCTCGTAATGCTTTGACTCAGGATGGTGTCGTCGTCAGGAATCTTCAGGAACATTAACACATGAGATTACAAAAGTTGAAACTAGTAAGCACATGTATGAGTGGTAACAAAATAGTCCAAACCTGCACATCTTCAGAAGAGGATGTAGCCGCAATTTCGGTGTCGCGGCAACCTAGCAAGTTGGCTAACCGCCGCATCGTGCAGTGTTCTGCGTCGTGGAAGTCATGGTTACAAAGCCACCCAAACACAATAGCTTACATTGAAAGTTGGTGACCATACCTTAATGAAATGCCGCATCGGTCCGATAGGCCTCTCATCTGTATGGCTATGCTCCCAAACAACCTCGCACTCCTCAGCTGTTTTTTTGGATCTCGGACCGCTGCGACAAACATATTATACACAATTTGAGCGATCACATGCCAATGTAGATGATGTACTAGCTAACGAGAGAATACATTACCACGAAGTTCAGCTCGGAAGCAATAGAAGTCGATCTTCCTCTGCGAGCATAGGTGTCGTGCTGGCTTTGCGCAACCTCATCGAACTCGATGGGGTCGTCCAAGATCTGGTCATCATACGCGGGCTTGACTAAATCGATACGCGTGCTTTGATGAAACCATTGGAGATAGTTGTTGAAAGCGGCCAAGTCGTGAGGCACAATCTCCACATGGCCAGCATTCCGTACCGCTTCCAAACAGTGTTGGAACGCTGTGACGTGGCCTCTATGATGGACAGCCCAATCTGTGATCTTCCTCTGCCGCTGCCTATCAAGCCTGCAAGAATCAAGAAGTTACATACTATCTCTTCAATCAACAAGCTTTCATCCCATGATTCAAGCAGTTTACCTATGAAGCGCGTGGTCCGTGTCTTGCCACTGAGGTGGGCACTCCTGATACAGCCCAAACTGTCTCATCACTCTGTGCGGCTGGTGGTACTCAACAAGCCACATGCATATGAGTGGGCAGCGCATACGCCAGAAATGGTCCTCCTCAACGCACTTGAGGTTGAGGTCAGCCATCCCCGCGCCAATATGGTAGTAGGTACCATATGGCTCCCAATCCACCTGCAGCATACAAATATTTTAGAATTAACAACATGCCAGTATAATTTATGAATCCCCATTGCAAAAGAGTGATGGATTAAAATCGGTTACCTGCTCAGCGGTAAGAGTATCCAACTCCTCAGTGTAGTGCCTGTACATGATCTTTGGGTCGCTCGTCATCTCCGAGACATTGTCCCAAAGATATGCCCAAGTCGGCTCCCGATCAAGGTTGTTCCGGTAATGAGGCCATGGTCTCGCTTTGAGTACCCTGGGCCACCCAACTGATAGGAGGTCCCAGCTCCATACAGAAAGTAGGAGCAAGCATCCACCAATACCGCCCCTCCCAGTCTTGCGACAAGCTTCGTCCAACTGCGTACATAAGACATTTTGTTAGAGGTAGAGGTAGGCACAGTACTATAGAATAATAGTACATACAACAAATCATCACCTGTCGGTAGAGGTAGGCAAGTGCCGCTGTTCCCCAACTCCACCGGCGTTGCAACACCTTAAGCGCCTTGAGCCAACACCAATGGGCCAACTTCCTACCACTGTCAGCAAAGAGAGTCCTCTATATCATGTACCACAAGTACACTCGGGTGTATGTCTTGATACTGTCCTCGTTGGCCCCTTCCGGCAGGAGTTCTCCAAAGTTAGTCCTGATCCAAGAGAAAGGTGTGCCGGCGGGAGTTCTCTCCTTTGGATTTTCTGACGCTGGAGGAGCCATGCCAATAAGGTCCTCCATCTGTCTGCGCCACCCATCAGAAGCTGTGTTCATATACAGTGGCTCGCCCTGAATAGGAAGTCCAAGTATCATGGAAACATCCTGAAGAGTAGGGGTCATCTCGCCGGCCCTCAAGTGGAAGGTGTGCGTCTCCGGCCTCCACCGGTCGACAAGGGCGGTGAGTGCCGCGACGTTCATGTTCAGCCCCCCCCGTCTTACAAGCGTGATGAAAAGGAGAAGACCGGTGGGCTGGATGAACTCCGTGTACCTCTCGTCATACGGCATATCAGCTGTGCCATGGTACCGAATCTTCAAAGGGTGAAGATCCGTTCTCCTCTCCGTCATATGAAAAGCCCGGTGATCTCTGTCATACTCTTGATCTAGGAGCCACACCATCCTACATGTTTATTCCATCGCAAATATGAGTTATTCCATCACAAAGAATGGTCATTTGAAACACAAACATGGATACATACATATCTAGGTTTCCTACACGTACACATTCATGAAATTTCATGTCTAGGGTTCCTCCACAAATCTAGGATACATACATTCTAGGGTTCCTACACATACACATTCAACACATACATAGCCATTTCAACACATACATACATCTAAATGTCTAGCCATTTCAACACATTCAACACATACATAGCCATTTCAACACATACATACATACATCTAAATGTCTAGCCATTTCAACACATTCAACACATACATAGCCATTTTAACATCTAGGGTTCCAACAAATCTAGTGTTAAACACATGCATTTTGTGGGCTATCAATTTGAACACATAGAGTATAAATTACATTGCACCAACCAACATTTCAAATCTAGTTTTCATGTCTAGGGTTCATGTACAAATCTAGCAAGATCTATGAAATTAGTGGATGAAAGTGAAGGATTCGAAGGGGATTACCTTGAGGAATGGATGGGGAAGAGATTGGCGGGGCAGGTCTGATGATTTGGTGGTGGATTTGGTGGGGGGAGAGGGGGAGGAGAAGGAACCGCCGGCCACCTTGCAGGTCTTGAAGAAATAGAGAGGAGGAATGAGGATGGCTCGGGCTGGGGGCGGCTCGGGCGCCACACATAAGTGGATGTGTGGCGCCCTTCCGAGCGGCGCCACAGTTTCACAGTGTGGCGCCGATGAGAGCGGCGCCACGCAGCACCACACATGCTGCCACGTCGGATCGGCGCACAGCTCAGCGTCGAGGGCGCCACGTCGGCTGGGCGAGTGGCGCCGCTGGCAGGGGCGCCACACAGTGAGGTGTGGCGCCGATGTGAGGGGCGCCACACAAAAGGGTTAGATGGGTGAAATAGTTTCGCCGTAGGGTCAGTTTGTGCTATAGTTTCAGAAAAGGGTTATTTTTGAGTAAATCGCCGCTCACGGTCAGCGCCTCCGCACGAATCGCCGCCGCCGCACGAATCGCCGCTGCCGCCTCCCCATCTCCCAGACGATGTCTCTCACCAGAAACTGTCGGACGCCTCCCGGTTTCGATCCATCCGCAAGTGCATGGTAACGCCCGCTGTCCCGGCGTCTATGACGGTTCGTTCTATTGATTTCAATGCCCCAAGATGTGTATTTTAGCCCCTCCATTCCAACTTCTTCAAACCCTGCCAGTTGCCCTCTGGATCAGTTTGATCGCTTTGTTCATCCCTGCGTGTCTGCTGGTGTTTCTAACTGTGGCTTCACTCGATTCCAACGATCCATCAAACTCCCCGCAGGGGAGCTGACAAGGAGTGCCTTGCTGGAGGGGCTGCCAAGATGATGCACAAGGCTGCTGCAGTCTTTGCCAACGTCTCCGCCAGGCCGATGTTGATGATTACTGAAGGGTGATGACCGTGCTGCTGCTGGAAGCTGTTTGCTTTTGGTTCCCTGTTCAAGATTTGGGTGTGGTTCCTGTGTTGCCGGCTCTGTTATCTAGACTTTCCCTCTTTGGTTGTAGTGTGTGAACTTTGGTTTGTGGTATCAGGTTTTCGTCCCATAGCGGATGTTCGACGGCGAATATCCGCAGTGGGTTTCCTGATACAGCCCCAGCTCGCTTCCCTTGTTCCCTACCCCCTCTCCTCTTGTTTGTAAAAATCTGAACTTTGTTATTTCTGTTATTGCAATGGAAAGGGGTGGAAGCCCAGTTGGAAAATCAAACTCCCCGCACATCCTTTCGAATCATCTCTTCGGTACTGTACTGCTTAATCATTCTCTGAAATAATATCAGGCCAACGGATTCAGAGGTGATTGTCCCTTCATTTTCCCCTGCAGTTCATTGCTACTGTATTGTTTTCAACAATGATTTTTTCCTGCTGTTAGTGTTGCCTCAAGTAAAAGTACTGGCTTCTTTTCCCTATACACACTGAAATCACGTTACAACACTTTTTCTTATTTCCATGTACAGTTTCTTAAGTTCTTGCCGGTAGAAATAATACTTTTAATTTTATAAATCGTTATTCTGCTTCAGTTACATTTTAGCAAGTAAAGACCTTCTGTACAGTAGGTACTCACATCAAAGCAACTGTTTTTCTACTGTAGAACAAGCATTGATCCTACTATATATGTTCGGCCGTATTTTGAATTGTCCATCTAATAGATCTTATTTGTGGAGTTTAGTTTAAAACTTCAAATATAATGTGTTAACTGACAAGTGCACATACATGTTCTGAAGAATAAAAGCCTAACAACATTTCTGCAGTCCATCTTCCCTTTTATTTCACTGTCTTCTGTATGAATTATTTACAGCTCTATTTGTACTGACATCTATGAATTTGCTGCCTATTTGATGCAATGCTATATGTAGTATCTTACCTGAACTTCTCTTCTGATTTCAGCTCTATTTGTACTGCCATATATGAATTTGCTGCCTATTTGATGCAATGCTATATGTAGTATCTTACAAGAACTTATCTTCTGATTTCAGTCAGAGAACAACGCTTGCTTTGGACTGCTATTTCTACTGTCTTGCATGACCTTCTCTTCCAGCCATTTCAGTTAGAGGACAATTGCTTCTTCGGTTACATTCGATTATTGTACCAAGCCTACTACATAAGGTATGTGCCTCAAACGTCAATCTGCTAACCATTTTTTTTTCTACTTTACATGCTGTATCCTGCCATATTTTGTCATCTTTAAACAATTTTTCCCTTATGTCAACAGCTCAAAGACAAAGAGACAACTAATTTTTCATAAGGACGCTGATGTCAATAATCAAAGGTATATACCATCTGCTTTATCTATTATTGCACCATAATTGTCCATGTTCAACTTTTTAATTGTTCCATCGTCATCACACGCAGCAGCCCCTATCAGATAATGACGACAACGTCAACAAACGACAAAAAAAAAACAAGGTGTTTATACTTCCACACCAATCATAACTTCCATTATTGCAAAAAAAAAACTAACTTACGCACCTCATACAGCTTTGAAGATCCATCCTCTTAAATGGATTTCTCACCAACCTAAAATAAATTTAAAGGTAAATCACCGCATCATAGCTAATTGCGGTATATCTAATTTACTACAGAACATATGAATTCTAACTTTCAAATATTACATATTTATTGATACTGCAGATTTCCAGGCTGTTTTCGGATGAATAAAGGTCACCATGATGCAAGCGAGTGCGTACTGGTTGCTACAGACCACCAGAAGTGATGAATAAATATCTCGAATTTTAGTTGTGAAGATGTTTGTTTCAGATGTAAGGAATGTTTTCGTACTATGTTTCCCCTGTGCTATTCACGATGCACAGAACCTATATTGTTCTAAAATATTCTGCCTCTTTTGTCAAATATTTTACATTCTCCTACATGTGAGAAGATCAAATTTTAGTTGTGAACATGTTTGTTTCAGATGTGAGGAATGTTTTCGTAATATGTTTTTCCTGTGCTATTGATGATGCACACACCCTATATTGCCTAAATTATCGTTGGTTAACTCCAACCATGTGTTCATTATCTTTTTATGTACCAAACAACAGAAGAAGGCTTCATATCTTTGAGTTCAAAGGGTGACTTTCCTCCTATTTCTTCGAATATTGTATCTGCGGTGGCGTGCAGCCAAAAGCAAATAAATCTAATTACACTACACAATCACATCCTATTTATGCTTTCTTTAAATATAAGGAAAACAGCTCTAATACCCGCCGCAACGCGCGGGGTATCACCTAGTTTTTATTAAAACTAGAGTACAGTGTTGATCGGTCTTTCGGGCTTTTTCAGGTGGATACTGCTTTAGTCTAGACCATCGGCCTCACCATATGTATTTAATCACCCCCCCCCCCCCCCCAAGTTAGTCGCTTCATATATCTAACTAAAAAATGAAATAAAAGATAAAAATCCCAAGTTAGCCATCGGAGAAAGGCCTAGGTCGGCATAACGCTTCGTCTTGGTCTCGCTGAATCCCACGACAGAATACTCTAATGGTGCTAATGGCGGCGTGAAATTATCTCTTCCTCCACTTTGTGTATGGCTTACTAACTGGTATTTGGGGGCCCCTTGGAGGGGGGGAGTCCCAGGGCTCCTCCTGCCACACTAAGGGCCGGCCCTAGTAATGAAAGACATTTTGGAGAATAATGCTCGGTCCACTGGCCTTAAAATCAATTTTAATAAGTCATCTTTGATTCCTATCAACTTGTCTGATGTGAATACTCAAAACTTGGCTAGATTATTTGCTTGTTCTGTTGCTTCAATGCCTTTTACATATCTTGAATTTTCTTTGGGGACTACTAAACCTTCTGTCCGATATTTGATGCCTCTTTTGGATAGAATTGAAAGAAGAGTCTCTGGCACTTTTCACATGATGTCCTATAGTTGAAGAGTTACTGCGGTTAATTCTCTTTTGACTTCTATTGCTACTTTCACAATGTGTTCTATCCAAACTAACTCAAACATTCTGAACCTGTTGAGAAAATTAGAAGAAATTGTCTTTGGAATAAGAAAGTAGATGAGGGGGAGAAATGCAACTCACTTGCAGCATGGGTCATTGTTTGCAAGCCAAAGGAAAAAAGGAGGATTAGGTGTCCTAAATTTGAAATTGCAGAACCAAGGCCTTCTACTCAAATATTTGCACAAATTCTACAATAGTACTGAGACTCCATGGGTGCAACTTTTATGGAATGCATATTATACTGGACAAATCACTCATAGCATGAATCCTTGTGGAGCCTTTTGGTGGAGAGATGTATTTAAGTTGGTACCTATTTTCAGAGAAATCATTTATGTCAAGGTTTTTGATGGTGGATCCACACTATTTTGGAAAGATAATTGGCTCAACTCGATTCTTTCTGAAGATTTCCCTACAGCTTTCTCCCATCAGTCTTGGTTCTAAAGACTCTCGCCACTCCCTCGTGACCTTTTTGTGGATCCCGGTAGTCCTCGACGCTCACCAAGATTTGAAAAATGGAGGTAAGTGCATGAATTAGTGTTGATGCCGTGTGACCCAAGCCATTCCTTCATCATGCATGTTCCATGCTCAATGAATGAGCTCTGGCTCCATGCACATCCAATCGCTACTTGACATGACACCTGCTCCTAGTTCTAGGTGAGAAGTACTAGAATTGCGAACAGGCGATGAGCCGAGCACACTATCCGTCGAAGTAAAATAATTGTGTTACGATCTTTTTGTCTGGCATGTCACATGTCATTTCTGTATACCTCCCAAGCCTAGTTTGATGCAGTAAATTGAAGGCACATGATCACCAGGAAACACCATGGTGATGCAAAAGACACAAACGATGGAAGGTGTTGGGAGAACAGGGTAAAACATGTTTCATAGGAATGGTTGAACAACTCAAGCATTTATCCAGCTAGATAGCTACCAGTTTCACATATGGATCATGTATTCAGTATGAGCCCTGTAAAACTGATACTGATGATCTTGGTAATCAATGAAGCTACTTGCACCCCAACAACTTGTTACTTATCATATTTCTTTCATTACAAAATGTAATAAATCATAAAGCCAAGCTCACCATTTTCTTCTACTGAGGTTCCAACACAACGAGCTGAAGTGGCCACGACGGAACATATGCCTCCACTTAAAGTTGCAACACATAAAGAGCTCACTAAAGTATATGTGTAGCAACGTGATCCATTGCAAAACGTTATCATAAGGCCAAGCTAACCATTTTCTTCTGCTGCGATTTCAACACAACAAGATGAAGAGACCATGAACACATATATGCATCCACTTACAACACATGAACAGGTCACTAGAGTATATGTTTAGCAACATGATCCGTTTGACAAAAGAAACGTCCTGATGAACTTTAGTAGACCTACTACTTAACTACTTTTTCAGTCGAAGTATATTATCCTGATGATTAAAATAATCTAACAAAAATTATGCATTGTGGCAAGTTTGACTAAAAATTAAGTACTTTGATACCAATAACACTTCTTACAGAATTATCATGTTTTAGATGGATGGATCACAATGAGCCAGAATCTAAAATAATACATCATCTGTCAAAGTTTACAAGACAAATAAAAAATGTTACCAATGGGAGTGTTATAGGTAACTGCTAAATATTACAAGCACACTGAGGAGTACAGCTAAATATGCTATAAGATACATCAAACATGCAAAACTAAGCAAAGGATCCAAGATAAGAAGTATGCTTGATCCCTGTGGGGAGCACATGTTTTTAGTCGAACAGATTCTGCATCTGCAAGTGTAAAACCAAGGTACACCACGGAATATTGCAGCAACCCTTTATGAAACCTATATATTTAAAGACCCATCATTTTGGGGCATTTTCATTAATTGAGTGAAAAAACATGTAACACCATGTCAGAAAGGATAAAATGGACATTAAACAAAGGAAAAGGAATAAATAAAAAGTAAACTGCCAAACATTAGAAGGTGAATCTCTGACGATGTTCACGAAGCATTAGAGCTCGTGCCGAATACTCCTACCATTTTTCAGAAACACTTGCTAGAAGATTCTTGCATGCTCGGTGGGAAAGCCTAAGTCGGTCTTTCTTGAGGGGATGAGTAATAGAAAACTGCTATATTACTAGGCAAAACTATAAGACCTGCAGACATGTGGATAATGCCGATGTTTCTGGTTGAGCAACAACAAGAATACTTCCAGCGGTGAATGAAATGGATGAACCAAGACTGTTTTCATGATGGAGACGGTGCATCATCAGGAATTCATTGAAAGGGACTGTTAAGTTGAGGCTCGCATGAAAGTTATTCATGAAGGGGGATTTAGAGCCCGTTATCCTCTATTGATTTCATAGTGAGGTCCTGGTGGACCTAGATATTGCTACTAAGTTGCTCGTGGCAGTTTTATGTGCGGTTTCGAGTCAGATAAAATGTTACTCTGATCACACATCCAGATTACCATGTCAAACTGAATGTGGATGTTGCTGCTGTGCGTGCGGGATCCATGTGTGGTGTTCAGTGCCCTGTACCATGACATAAGTTGCATGTTCCTCATTCCTGGCATAGAAGTTTTGGTGACCCAGTAACGCTGCAATCTCTGGCATGCGCTGAAGACCTTTCTTTGGCCGCGGATCTTCTTGACGATAGGGTTAAAATAGTTTCAGAATGCCTTGTGATGATCAGTAACATTAAAGATGGGGAATGCTGTTCATATGCCGCTGTGGTGAGTGAGGTAGCTCATTAGCACATTTTTACTACAATAAGTTCAGAAAATCCAACTTTGAAGCGAATAGACTAGCCTGTTGGTTGGTCACATGTGTGGCTCACTGATCTTCCAGAGATCTGTGTATCCCTCACGATATTTTGAATAATTAAAGCAAAGGGAACTGAAAGTGAGGGTGCCAAAATCGTCTCATTTTTTTGTAGGTATTAGACAGGTCTCACAGAAAAATTATGTGGTATAGTTGGTGCTTTGGAAGGAGAGAAGTTCAGATTACACTTTGTTTGGATCACGGCAGTAAAAGCCATGAAGACCCAGGTAAATGTGTTTCAACTGAAACCTGAAGTCTGGACTTGAAAATCTGACATTCGTAAGTGATAGCCAACTACTCTCAAGATTACTATAAAAAGCTGGGCCATTTGGCCTCTTTTCTAAAAAAAAGTTAAAATAGCCAACTACTCAGTCATATCCAAATATCCAGATATCGGTAAAAATTTATTTGAAAACTGCAAAATAAAACAGATAAAGCTGCGCTTCGAGATCTGCATTAGTAAACGAAACGGTACATCACCAGATTATGGCCAGCCTCATATAAGAAGCATGCCGCATTTGGTCCTAAAATGATGAAGATTTGAGTACCATTTTGGACATCAAGCTATTCCACATATTGTTCAACATATATTTTGTAACATCCTTCATTCAACATGCCGTCATTGCTATCAGGGCTTATTATTGTTAGATGTGCCACACCACCAAACACAATCCAGTGCGAAAAGGCGCAATTACACTTTATAAACTCTTATCTTAATATTACTGATAAACTGGAAGCCATGAAACCGAAGTTAAAGAGAAATGACGGTGCAAGTGCAAACCAACTGAGGAAAGCCATTGCAACAGCAGTCATAAACAATGCACAAGGATTACCCGCGCACATCCCCACATCAGTTCCAATGAGAACGGTGACGCCAGCTGCTGCACATGCTGCACTAAAAGTTAGCGACCCTGTGATCTACATGAAACATCAAGGCTAAGAGTGGATCAGTTTTAGGGGAAATAAAACTGCATATGGTCAGCAATAAAATACTTTGTACTGATGGATTTAAAAAGTAATCTGTTAATCTACAAGTTCTCAATGAATGAAAGGTGGTTCTTAGGAGCCTGAGAAAATATGACTCACCCCATCTCCAATGGAAAACAGGCATGCAGCTTCGAGATTCCGGAAGGAACGTTTGACAAGAAGTGCATAGATCTCCACAGAGGCTATAGTGAGGCTCCACAAACATTGCAGAGTTGCAGCTGCTACGAGATAGCTGGTCAAAAGAACAACAATAAGTTCATCTATAGAAGGAACAAATAATTCTGTTTTCTGAGTTCTAACAACAACATAGGCGGTATTTTTTTTAGACTTTTAAGGCTATCTAATTGCACCTCAGAAATAATATACACCAAATAAAATACTAGTACTTTTTGTGCACGTAGTTGTATACTATCTCCAAGTAGATCTCCAGATTTGACTAACACAAGATGCATCCACATAATTTGTCAATTACAGTCGCAAAATTGCTGAATGCCTAGGAAACCATGCATGCAAACACCAGCTCCTGATTTTCACAAAAACCTGTGATCAGCAAAGACGACTAAGGTTACTGACTGTCTAACTGTGGTTCCCCTTTCTGTCGTTGAGGACGCGAAATCAACTCAGAAAAGGTTACCCATCCTGTATAGTCATCCTAAATCCCATAATCTACACAGCGAAATCCCATAATTCTCAACCGAAAAACCACAGGTATAGCCTACAATACAAGGGAGGGTAGGGCACCGGAAGGCGGAGACGGAGGGAAAGACGCGGGTCGACGCCATGGTGGCGAGCGAGATGGCCGCGAAAGATGCCTGCGCGACGCGGAAGCCGATCCCGCCCAATGTCCCCGGCGACCCCTGCGGGTTCTTCATCCGCACTCCAATCGGGGCAGGATTTTCGTTCCCCTGCGCCTGCGACGGCGGCGCCTGCACGGGGTGCACGATCGGCCGGCTGAACGGCATCTTCCTCCAAGGGTTTGTGTGAGATTTTAGAGGGCGGCGAATGGAGAAAGAGGAGGAGCTCGATCCAGAATCCAGATGAGGGCTCTGCTTTGCCGTCGAGCGTTTCTCTGTGGGCGCTTTCGGATCGGTTTGGTTTTAGTCACAGTGACTGTCGTGTCAGGAGCATGAAAATCAATTTCAGCGAGATTTCACCGAATTACACTGAATTTCAGTGATTTCGCTAGACACCGAAACTAATGTGTTTCGGTCAAAATCAAACTCTATCAAACATAGCTTACAATTTTTAAGTTCAGGGGTCTTCTTTATTGCAATTTATTGTGGGCAACAATTATCAGCCTGTTCTTCTCCAAATACACAGAAAGGTTAAAAAAGAAAACTGCTAGTTTTGAGAACTAGCTTAGTTCTCAGTCAATTCATGAGCCATTTGATTATGATTGTTAAGATTTGTGTCTCTCTGGTTGCTTTTTTTTTTGAGAGAGAGAGATCATAGCTCTTTATTACTCAATAAGTAATAAGTTCATAACCAAGGGTACAATATCAGGAAGATTAATTAGCCACAAGAGGCGACCTTGTATTAAATCCGAAGAGCTACGAGCTAGATCATGGCCATGCCCATTAGATACTCTATTTTCATGAATGAAGCTAACATCCACAAACTTAGCAGTACATTTTTCTATTTCACATAGAACTGGGAAGATAATTTTTCTTTCAAACTACTTCTTGATAGTCCGATGCTATGAAACATTCGGAGATTTGTAGATCACTTGCCAACTCATATGCCTCACATCATGTAGTGGACAGGATCTGAAAAGCACATGCAAGCCAGAGCTGAAGCACCCATAAAATGTCCATCCGCACTGAGACAAATTGCTGCCACCACACCACGATTTTCAATCCTCGCAACAGCGGCATCAACATTAATTTTAACATGATCACCCTGTAGGAGGGATCCAAGTAGGAGCTATTAACTGATGAGATGTCGCCATCATCCTAGGCTAGGTTTTAGCACCTTGATTACTCAGTTCGTTGATGAAATTTTCAATGAACATAAAGATCGCAAAAGGACTTTGGAAAATGTATTCATCGATGGCCTTCCTTCTCGCAGTCAAATAGCACAAAGGGTGATGACACAATTCACCAGCTGAGAATGGTTTAATGATTCAATGAGAAAAAAATATTCACTCCTTAGCATTTCGGCATTGATTTATGGAGATGTGTTCAACTAATTCTTCATCAAACAACGACCACACACTTCATGCCATCGCACAATCTATTAATAAGTGCCACCAATCATCCTCTGAAGCGTGGCAAAAACAACATTCAGGCGTAATTGCCATATTCTTCTGAAACCGGATTGATCCAGTAGGTATAGATTCACGGGACAACCTCCACAAAAAAAACTCATAATTTATTTGGGACCTTCACTTTCCACATCTTACACCAGAGTTTTCCTTCTGCCGATGAAGATGAACTCGATTGCCTCCCCTCGAGCCAGTCCTCACGGTTTCTTTTTGTGTTCACAAGAACCCTATATAACCCTATATGTAGAACGGACAGAAAAAAGACCAGACTTCCAAAATGCAACGCCCATGAGTCCTCTTGGTATACCGTATATATCCGTATTGATTCAATAGCCGTGATATCTATAGGCAGAAAATGTTGTTGAAGTAGTTCGAGCTTCCAAGATCTATTATTTCCGAGACCATAGAAGGTGGATTGTTTGTGAGAGCAACATAAAGTATACAGAATTTATTATTCTGGGACTCAACGAATCCGGTTCTATCAGAACTTGAAGGGCTTGTTTCGCAAGGAGTGCCATAGCGTTGCAAGATACGCCTCTCCATGGTAGGAGCTTCACGTGGAGCAATGAATAAGAAGAGGTGATCATGGCTAGACTGGACAGATTTTTTTTCAATCCATTCAGTACAAACATTTCAGATCATTGTCCTCTTCTAATGACTTGCTCTTCCGCTCGGCCTTGCTAGAGAAGTTTAGAGACCACCACGACGTCATCAATCTGTACATCCATCTCTCGTCCAAGCAACCATAGGTAAAGGAGATGATCGAATAAAACTACACACTAGCTTAACCTATCTAACACTCCAACTGAAAACAGCTAATAAGCGACGCTTATGTAAGAGCATCTCTAGCAGAGCCCATAAAAGGGCCAAAACCGAAAAATAACCGCCAGTTTAAATGTTCGGGCTGAAAAATGGTGCCGATCAGTTACCGTAAAAGGGCCAAAACCGAAAAAAAAATCGGGCCGAGACCGACAACCCAAATCGGCCTGTATTTGTAGAGGTCACTCGAGCGAACCGAACGCTCGATCCATATCTAGAGCGCGCTGAAGTTTCAGCTGACGCAACTGCTCGCTCTCTCCCTCCCTACGCCGCCACCACACTCCGCCGCCGCCGCATAGCCCGATTCGCTCGAGCCCCGCATCCTGGAGCTAGCGCAGGTCGCCCTGCACCCCGCCCCCTGTTCCTCGCCCAACTCCGTGTGCCGCCTCCGCCACCGCGTCATCCGAATTGAGGATGAGCTCGGGCGACGAGTTCGTCGATGTCGATCTGTCGGATTCGTCGAGCTCGGACGATTCCAACCTCGACGAGCTGCTCCAGGACGACGAGATGGAGGCCACCATGCTCCTTCTCTCCGTCAAGGAGCTGGAGGACCACGCGAAGCTGCTGAATCGGAGGCGCGGGTCGGTGATAGGCCGGAACCACATCCAGCGGAATCACCTCCTCGGCCACGAGCAGCTGATGGAGGACTACTTCGCCGAGGTACCTACCTATCTGGCCCATCTATTCCGTAGGAGATATCGCATTGTTTGTCAAAATCGTCAAGGCCTGCGAAGCTAATTCGAATTACCCATATCCAGCTCGTTTATGATCTTAAAATGTACCAGTGGCAGCGGCATGTCCTTTGATCTGCCATTCCATTCATTTATGTGTCACATTTATCATTGTTGAGACATTTGTTTATTTGTCCAATTTTCCGAGAATTTTTGTAATTTGGTTCAGAAATTTTTTATTTGTTCAATTTTTTCAAAACTGTTGTAATAATTTGGTTCAGACTATTGTTTATGTGTTGTAATAATTTGAATGATTATTTGATTAATTATGATCGATTGTTGTATGTCTTGCATATAAATTATATGAAAAACTCTGCCTTTAGAGGTTCGGAAGCCGCTGGCGCAGAACAGAGCGCGTAAACCAAAACTGTAAAACAAAATTAAGTTTTACAATTTTGGTTTACAGGCTCTGTTCTGCGCGAACCATTTTACGACCCGTAAATACGAGTTCGATGAACTGAACTCCAGGTTTTCAATTCGCGTTTTTAGGGGCACTGCTAGAGATGCTCTAAGCAGTTATGTTAACTCACAACACATCACAGAAGTACGTACAGGCCAAGAATGGCCGAGCTGTGATCAGAAAAGAGCAGTGGGTCATCGCCGATCCGCTCGCCTTCTCTATAGACATGAATCTCAGCGATGAGAGCCCTTTGCTGCTTGCACACTGGCAAACCAGCTGCGAGCTATCCCCTCAACCGCGCTCTATGCCGAATTGAGTTGCTGGTCTGGGTAATGTAAGCCGAAAAGGTCGCCTTTGAAGCAGGCAGCGAAAAAACCAACACTACTACCTTCTGAGTTAACGCATTTTGTACTCTGCATATTATCCAGGTCTGTTACGTGGAATATTTTTCCGTAGTGCCTCCAAATCCCATATTATCTCAAAACTCGTGAAGCTTGTCAATCTTATGCACCAAATGCACCACTAGGCACCAGGATCTCTGTCTCGCAACACTCATCATCTCTTTGAGTACCGGAAGTAGGAGAGTTGCTTCCACAATGTAGAATCAATAGTAGTGCCCCATAGTTTCGACCCGGCCGATTGGGACCTGGCAACGTGCGAGGATGATATCGTCGCCCTTTGCTTCCGCCGCGAGATTCGCAGATAATATAGCCACAGATCAATACGCGTTCGATTTTCATATCCGAAGCTGCCATACGCTGCTGTATACCAGGACACCGCGTAACTATACCGACCTCGCATTTAACCACATTTATTAGTTCCGTGCATGGTAGCTTGGCGTATGTTGTACGAGGTGCAGGACCATGCCACAATATTAAGAGAACGTTAACAGACTAATTGTAATTTTGAATAGTCAAACTGAGACCAATTAGTAATTAGTGATATCAAATGTATCAATTACCATGACAAGAACTTGATTTTAGAGTTCCTCAGAAGGATTCAGATTTGTGCATTACTATTTGAGACCTATTTGTACATTTTTCAAAGATTGTTACAAAATGAAGATGTAAAAATGATGCCATTTTGTACTAATCCAAAGTGGACATTTTGTACAGGTGTGGCATTGCTGACAGATAATTTTCCTTCGGATTAAAAATCATCAGATTACTCGATTTAGAAGCAAGTTCTATTTGTAAGATAAACTTTTATCTCATAAGAATATTAAAAACATCAAGATAAAATGATAAATTTAAAAAGATGCCATTTTGTACTAATCTAAAATTGACATTTTCTACTAATAGTTTTGTGTTACAAAAATATTTGTGAAACATTCTTCTTGAAATATGGAAATATCAATTAGCAGTTCTCATCCCCATTTCGAAAAAAAATCAATTAGCAGTTCTTCCAATTAATTAATGATGGAAAAATAGACTGTTAACATTATTAACGGACCATTGATCAGAAAAAAAAGATACACATACTTTTGTTACGGCAGGACTATTTGGATCAGAAGAAAAAAAAATAACTCGATTGGAATGAGATCAAGGGAATCTGTACAAATCCAACACAATCCAGAGGAACCCAAAAGAAAGAGGAAATTAAGCACGCGACGGCAGCACCTGCGGAACGGCCACCGCAGCTCGAACCCCTGGAGCCGGCGAGCGCGAGCGCGGACCGCCCCGGAGACCATGAAGAGCCCCACGCCGCCCTCCCACACGCTGTGCTTGCCGAACCTGTAGTCCCCCAGCGGCTGCAGTATCCGGCGCCACAGTTCAGCGAGCGGGGCCAACGGGTTCCTTGTGCAGGACGAGGTGGTCGTCCGTGACGGCGATGCGCTTGAGGGAGGCGGCGAGGATGTTGCGGACGGAGAGGCAGACGCAGGTGGCGGACTCGGCGCGGTGCCAGGAACGGCAGACGAGGGAGGTGGCGCTCCAGTCGCGCGGGGTGGCTAGGAAGTGGAGCGCGGTCTCGAGGACGTTGTCGAGCACTTGGTCCAGCGTGGCGCGCGGCGCTTGGGCAGGGCCTGGTCCTCGCCCTCCCCCGACATGGCGCGCGCGGAGGAGTGCGCGGAGGTGGGGGGGCGGCTGTTCTTGGCCAGTTCGACGCCCAGTTCTTGGAGGCGACGATGGGCGCCACGGCGGGCTCCAGGACGGAGGAGATCAAGAAGGAGCTCCTTCTCAGCCGGAGGGTGGTCGACGTGCGGCTCGAGAGGTGGCTGCGGAAGGTGAAGGCGCTCGCGGAGCTCGCGTGGTTCACGGAGCTGTGCTCCAACGAGGATTCGGAGGTGCCCCTCGAGCTCTTCGAGTGCGCGTTCCGGGCTCTGGAGGGCGCCTGCTCTGATGAACTCGACCGTGCTGGCGCCGATGCCAGGAGGTTCTGGATTGGTCCAGTGGCCGTGCTAGAGACGAGGAGGAAGCGATGGGAAGGAGCGGCAGGGAATTTAATGCTAATCAATGTCACGCGCCGGTGAGCAGAGAAATACACACCACGTACCTCATATACGTGCCAGGAAATACACATGCATTAGACAGATGTTGCTTTTGGATTGGCTGCACTTTCATCCTCGCGCGTACCCGGGTTCCGTTAGCTATTTCCGCCCATAGTTTCCCCTTTATAAGCCTAGTAACGAAGAGGGAGTGCAATTATTTCCAAGTACTTTTTAGGGCCACAAGTCCTTCAAATTGTTGGATAAAACCTATTTAAATATACGTTATTGTACTTTTTACTTTTATTAAATTTGTTACGTCCCAAGTAATAAAAGCTCCAAAGGTCATGCATGAAATTCAGCTAGAGTGGAAAATATATTACCATTGATATTTGTACAGAATTAAGATTTTCATTGCTGGAAAAGCTCAGAAAGAAGAGCAAGAAAATGTTCCGTTGGATAAAAAATATTATGAAGTCTTCTTCTCCAAAATCATAAATAGGAAAAGAAAACGCCATATATCTCAGAAAGAGCTTGACAATAATCCACACTCTATGTGTATTTTATGCCTTTCACGAGTACAGTTTGAGAAGAATCATACAGATTTTCTCCGATATAATAATCTGTTGTTTATTCCCTTTGCAGGGACTGATAATCTAATGTTGATCCTTTTCATATACCCAATTAAATCGGAGCTTTCTTTGTTCCAAATAACATTTATCTAAACTTATGGTTTATGCATACTAACATTGGGGACAATATAATTGTGGTGAGCCTTGTGCTAGAGATACTTTGGTACTGAGATCAATCTCTCATATGTCTGTTGATATTGATTATACATATCATTTAGAAAATTTGCATGTATATGCCATTATAGCCCAAGACGTAGCTTCCATGTTAATTTTGTAAAAAAAATTGAGATAAAAAAATTACACAATTATAACTTACTGAGGATGGAATTTAGCAAACCCTTCTTAGGAGAAAATACATCGGCTTAAATATGTTGTCTCGGGTTTCATGGAAACCTGGAGACTCACATTCCTGTGTAGGTATGATAGCGAGGAAGAAGTTCTTCTCATATGGATCTTTTTCTATTAGGAATGAATTGGAGATTAGATTATGGGAGGATAAATGGCTCGGTAATGCCACACTCTGAGAAAATTTTCCGGCAGTGTACAATATTATGAGACACAAGAGTGATATGCTCGCTAAGATGCTGGAAACATCCCCACCGAATATGTCATTCGGAAGAAGTCTCACTGGCCTAGACAAGCATCATGGATTGACTTTTTACGTTGTTTGGATTGAATCCATTTGACACAGGGGTCCGATGTGTGCTATTGGAACCTTACTGGAAGTGGTCTTTTTTCGGTGGCTTTCATGTACAATAGTTTAATACAACCTGATATTCCAGTCGATAATATTTGAAGATTTGGAAGATGAAGATCCCACTAAAAACGAAGGTGTTTGCTTTGTATCTTCGTTGCAGGATGATTCTCACTAAACATAACCTTGCAAAGCGCAACTGAAAGGGAAGAAAGAAGTGTCTTTTTTAATCATGATGATAAAAGCACGTATTCTTCCTATGTACATTTTCTAGATCTATATGGTCAGCCCATCCAAATAAGTTCTAACTTACACCCACCGCATAGTGTTGCGAATATTTTTTGTAACTAGCTCAATGGTGTGGACTCTAGGTTTATTGTTAGGGTGGGAGCGATTACCGTTATTTGGTTGGTGTGCCTATGTAGAAATGACAAGGTTTTTAACAATAAATGTTCTTTTCTTTTGTAGGTCATATACCATTGTACTGCTAAGCTCCGTTTGTGGTCGCATCAGTACGTGTGGAGCATCCCTCTTTACGGAGGTGCCGACACGGTTAGAGGATACGGCGAACGTTATTTTATTCCAACATAGGTGGCGGCGTGATCTGACCCTCCTTCGACATAACCGTGTTTTAGTAACTTTATTGAGTACTTGTTGAGAACTTCCTTGTTTCTTTGTTTGTAATAACTAGATTTGTACGGATGTGTGCATCTAGATATGCAGAGACTGGGTGTAATGATTGTTCTCAACTAATAAAGCGTCCATTATGGAGAAAAATATAAACATGTCAATAATTCAACATCTTATATGTTGATGCCTAAACAAATACAAGTAAACCCATTACCCTCACACCAACCGAGCACATGCGCACATGTTCAATTAATCGTGTATGTTCTGTTTATTGTTAGCAAGCTGCAGGACACTGGCATCTGCAGAGGTGGAAGTGCGGGTGGAATCGGCTTGGCGTGATCTAGCCCGACAAGTGCAAATTTGTAGTGCTAAATACTCAAACATTTGCATGCTATTTATTTTTGAATTTATCTAACTACCAAAAATGTTAACACTAAGAAATTTTTTCTTTCTGAATGGTCGCGATGGAGCATGCGAAAAATCCTGAGTCACTTCGTGATTCTCCTTATGTTGTTGATTTAGTTTTATCATCCGGAGATGTGTTGGAAAATCATGCAGTGTATTGATACGTACAACTTGAGCAATACTACAACATTGAAGTACCCGTTTGCTTCTTCTCTTCATTCTCTAAACGGAAGGCTGGAAGAGCCTGACTTTAAATTAATAAAGCCCTAACAGCCACCAGTGCAATGAGACTTACAACAAGTTTTGGGATTTCCAGCTTAACGTTACAGCACAACATAGAAAAACAGCAGCAGACAAAAAGAAAATGAGAAACAAGCTACAAGCTACATGCACTAGACATATAGCTTGCCCCTCGATGGAGAAATAGAATTATGTTGAAATGGAGCGGCCATGAATCTGACTAAACCAACAAGCCTGCCATGGAAAAAACGGTGCACACCCATGATTTCTGGAGCTTAGCTGTCTTCATGACTCGAGATTCTAAAGGAGAAGGGTTTGAAGGAGATGCCTCCAAAGAGGGGAATGGGCCCAAAGAGTATCGTTGTCACCTTCCTTGGCCGAGGCCTTGCAAAGCTTTCGCCCGAGCTCAACCACCACCCCAAAAACATGACCTTCACACTCGTCCAATGACACATATGAATCCACAGCATGAAGAAGAAATCACTGGCATTCCCCGTGGCATGACACAAACCTAGAAAATCATTTATGAGTTTCTAGGTAGCCGCCCAAGCTGGGAAAATCAGCATGTATGAGCAGCCAAGGTGACAATGGCGACGACAAACTCAAAGAAGGTGAAAGGGTGAGCCTGAAGACGTTGAAGAAAGATTACCCAAACCAGAGGCGTGCAAGTTGTGCAAGGATGTGATCCGTCTAGCCACACGAGAAAGGAGGGACATTTTGGTGACCCTTCCAGGAAGAAAAACGATGCCGAACACGCCACCGTCATCAGTAATGGCCAAAGCCGTGCATGGTGTTCGTCGATGTCCCATCCAGAACCCCAAACCGGCCACCGCCATGGGAAGTAGAAAGGAAGCAGCACCAGACACCGCCGACAACACATCCTCATGTGTTTCTGGCCTAGGGAGACGAGGTGACCTAGACCTAGGAACACCTACGTCAAAACTCATCGCCGACATCACCTGCACAGATCTAAACAACCATTGCACTAGACCTACGCGTTGGCCCGTCCATGCCTCCCAAATCCGGCCAAAATATGTGCGTGCCCATACACATGCCTGGGTGGAACAAGGTTAAGCAAAGTGACAGAGGCATCACCCAAGGGACAAAACATATATCCCCATCAACACCATAACAGAGCCCGCCCCTCGCCAAGAGCTAATGACGAGGCGGCGGCGAGAGAAGTGTGCTACATCTGCCGCCACAGTGTCGCCAGCGCTAGCGGTGGCATGTAGCTGATAAACACCAGCGAACAGCATCACCCACAAAGCCCGGGGCCGCCACCCCGGCATCCAAGGCCTGACACCCCACACCACCAAAAGTCTCCAGGGATGCCGGTCACCGGATGAAGGGCACCAGAGTGTTACTAAAGCCATTGCTTGGTCAAATCTTGACATGGCCAGCCCACTGGCTTGCCATCACGCCCCACCCCTCTTGCAGCGCTTCTTCTCTTCCTCTTGAGCTATGATACAATAGGTTACTCTGTATTAGTACGAGTTTGCTTCCTCCCTTCCTCTTGAGCTATGATATAATAGATCATTTTTGTATCTAATTGTTGATGAGTACTATTATTCATCAAGTACTCCTTGAAATTGTTTCTCTTTTTTTTTCAAGCTAGGGTATTGCATTCTTTTAGACGGAAGGCTCGAAATGAGCCCGGCTTTGAATTAACAAAGCCATCAACCGGCTAGGAGTTACACCAAGAGTTACAACACACACGCGCCAAGCGCACACCACAAACTACAACAAAAGACAACACAGAAATGTCAAGCCGAAGCGCCATTTTGATCCATGAAGAGGGAGCCTTGTCTTATGTTGCACCGGAGCGATCACGACTGGGTCCACGCCAACAAACCTCCCCCGCTCCAAGACTGCAACCCAAGGGGGAACTCAACGATGGGCCGGCTACCCAGCAAAGCTTGAGGAACCAAAGGATGGGGTCTTTCGGCGACGCCTCCAAGAAGGTGAATGGCGCAAGAATGCGTCATCGTCGTCGGCAGAGACCGAGGTCCTGCAAAGTTTTCACCCAGACCCGAGAACCACCACCCCTGGAGCTCGGGCTAGGTCCAGACCAAATACACAACATCTTCCCCTGGCATTGGGATAGGCACACGGAAAAGAGCTGCGACCAGACGCCGACCTAGCAAAGCCTCCCAAGGCGCTAGGATGGAAGTCAGCTACCGCAGCAAACCGTGTAAAAGTAGCCAAGCCGACGTTGCGAGAGGGATGCGACACCAGCGAGAGGTCACAGAGTGTACCACAAAACACTACTAGAGCAGCTTACACGAAGCGAGGCCCGAAAGGGGAGCAGATTGAGGCGGAGGGACAGAATCCATCATTTCGAACAGGAGGGCCATCATCAGGACGCCTTCAACAAGGGAACGACACCCGCAGGTGACGCCGCCACCGGCACAGGCCATAGCCATGCGCTGCTTTCGCCGAGGTCCAAGCCTGGTCAGAAATTCCGGACGCCGTCACGAGGGCGTAGAGCGGACAAGGCGGAGATCACTACCGCGCCTCCAAGCTAAGTCGCAAATTGAACTAGCCCCAACTAGACTCAACCGCAGGGAAGAACACAATGGCTGGCGAAGTCCGGCCAAGCCCAGATCTAGACGTCCACGACGCTAGGTCGGAGGCACCACAGCGGCCTCACCATCCCCAGCGTGTGAGCACCTGCACAAACACGCCTAAGCAAGATGGAGGGATAAAATACCGCAGCCGCCGGAGAAGCTGCAGTACAGAGCCGGCCCATGGACCGTGTTCCAGATAGCTGGCGAGGACATCGCCCCAACGATTCCGAAACGCCGCCCGCGGCGACGGAGGACTGCCGGAGTCTGCGGAAGAAACAGAGCGCCGACAACCTCGAAGACGGCCAGGGAAAGGTCCAGGCCCGCATGGCCCAGGGCCAACCCGAATGCAACCGGCGGACGGCAGCGGAGGTGGCGCGTCGGGCACACAGCCGCGCCCCCAGGCCACCCTCAGATCCAGAGGATCCGGCTAGGCCCTACCGGGCCCAGATCTGAGCCCACAAGCCCAGATCGGGCCGAGCCGCCCGCCTAGAGCGACCGCTGGCCAGAGCAACGCCGGGAAACGCCGCCACTGCATCCAGGCCTCCTGCCGTCGGGGGAGGCAACGGCAGCGCCGGTCCGAGCCGGCGTCACCGGGCCGCTCCGCCACGAGGAAGGACGCCCACGTCTAACGGCGGTACCCCAGATCCTCCTGTTTCTTTTCAAATGGACTAAACATTCTTTTTTGTCACTTTGTTCCATTGGAAAAGGATCGGGTCGAGCAAACAGGGATCGAAAGCTGGGCTCTTCCTAACCGTTTCTGCATGGGCCCAAAAACTCGCACGGGAGGAGAAAACCGCCGCCGTCGGCACCGCCCGGGCTTTGCCCGGCGGCTCGCACCGGCGGCGGCGGCGGGGGAGGGGAGCTACGGGGGGGGGGGAGGGGGCGCTCCGGCCGCTCACGGGGTAGCGACGGGAGCGAGGGGGGAAGGGTGGAAGGCCACTCTTCAATTTGTCGCACACCAGGGTATTGCATTCTGCATGGCATAATTGTTCTATTGTAATTTGTAGTTACCATGTGGAATGTTATAAGAGATGTTCTTCACAAAGGGTGCAATCTTGTATTGAGTTCAATGCACCAACTAGATTCATTCAAGGACAAAGATTATGAAAAAAGGTGGGTAAGGCACCAACTAGTTCACTGAAAGGGTCAAAGTCATAGAGAAATATGGACAATACACTTCAGCATATTGTCCAACCCATTTTAGGTACAATTCAGATATCATGTTCATGCCACCATTGGAGACTAAATTTTGTGAACCTATGCATGGTAAAAAATTGTATGATTCTGGCAACTCTCAATGAAGCTCCTACCTCCACTGAATTTTCTTACCTCTTGTTCGTGCAGTAGTCCGATCTCGTGGCTACTCCTGTCCTATTTGATCTATTGTTTATTGTTGTCGCTTGATTTGTTTGATGAATGTATCAGTTTGAACAGGTTAGATTGATTGCCACAGGTTTATCTGAAGCACGACCATGACCATGAGAAAGGATGGGTTTCTTTTTGTCACCTGGTAGATGAGATGATAACTCAAAGTTGTTACAAGTTCTCGATCGGAGAAGAAAGGTGAAGGGTTTAGACTTCAAAGCTTTGGGATTATGTTGACCAGAACACATACAATTTTAATAGCAGATCTGCATCAATAGTTTGTGACCAGCATGTCACATAACTGAGAGAAGCACCTATAGTTTAAAATGCAGCTGGTCTTGAGCCCTTGTTTGACATGACCTTCGGAAAATGGATAGGCCATGAAATTTATCCAGACCAGCAGTGTCTCGTTCTTTTTTTTCGATAAAGGATGCTTTATTACTTCAAGAAGCAATTACATTCAGCCTCTGCATAACCAGGATACACACAACCGTTTGTTGTCTCAAGAGTCCAAAGTTACAAAAAACAAAAATAGGTGAAATACATATCGGAACGATGAATCATATGACGCCTAAGATGTAGGTGGAGCTACTATCCGTAGACTATGCTGAAGAGGTAACCACGAACGGAGAATACCTATGCATCTGTAGATGACCTGCAACAAAGAGCAATTTTTGTCATTAAAAATCTTTTCATTTCTACATAGCCAGAGCGCCCAGATAACTGCTAGCGCCCCCGTCCTAAGAAGCATTTTAAGCCTTGAGTTAATACCATGAAACCAATTGCCAAAGACATTAGCGACACTAGTCGGAGGATACAAGGTAGATGCTACTTGGATGACTGACCATATAGATCTCGCAAACTGGCACTGGAAGAATAAATGTTTGATGGTTTCATCATGATGACAAAAGACACATCGTGTACTTCCGTGCCAATTCCGCTTAACAAGATTGTCTTTGGTGAGAATAACCCCGCGACGAAGGTACCATCTAAATTTTTTAATTTTTAATGGTATCTTCATCTTCCAATTTTTTTTATTATTATCAACTGGTAAATCAGAAAGCATGATCGCATTGTATAAAGATTTTACAGAAAAAGTACCATCTACATGGAGATTCCATCAAAATTCATCTGGCTCTGGCGATAACTGAATATCTCCAAGCCGCTGAATTAGATTGTTCCATGCCACAAGCCTTTGTCCTAGTAAAACGCGTCTGAACTTCACATTCGGGGGTGAAGTAGCCATTACAGTTGCAATGGTATCACCTTGGCGACGCGCAATTCTATACAAAGCGGGATATTGTTCACTTAGGGGTGCATTGTCGAGCCAAGCATCTTCCCAGAACCGTATCTGTGCTCCATTCTTAATGGAGAAAGTCCCATGTCGAAAAAAGACATTTTTTGTCTCCATAAGACCAGCCCAGAAGTGTGAATCCCCAGGTTTCCAAACCACTTGAGATAATGTCTTCGAGCCGATGTACTTTCTCCAAAGTATAGTTTGCCAAATCCCATCCTCGGTAAGTAGCTTAAAAAGCCATTTACCCAGTAGAGCTGAATTCTTGACCTCCAGGTCATGAACTCCAAGCCCTCCTTGATCTTTGGGACTACAAACCATATTCCATTTAACCAGTCGATATTTCTTTTTCTCGTTTTCCCCTTGCCAAAAGAATCTGGATCGATAATAATCGCAGAATTCCTTTCGGTAGGATGAAGAATGATAACATATACAATACCATGTTAGTTAGTACCGAATTAATGAGTACCAATCTTCCACCCAGGGACAACAATTTACCTTTCCAACTACTGAGGCGTTTGTGTAATCTTTCTTCCACTAATTTCCATTCCGCAATTGTCAGTCTCCGATAGTGAATCGGAATACCCAAATAACACTACAACAAAAACATGCAGTAGAGACATTTTGGTAGAGGCGTTTTCCACTATGTCTCTTAAATCCTAATGCAATTTGCTATAGAGACATTAAGAGAGACACTTTAGAGAATGCCTTAGCGGAAGAGACATATACCTAGAGACATTCTCCAAAGTGTCTCTTAACATGCTTATAAAGACACTGTAAGAGACATTTTTGAGATTGACTCAACTGTACAAACATTTTATTGTAGACAATCCTCATAATGTCTCTTAGCACACTCTAAAGACACTAAGAGAGAAAACTTTGAGAATACCTTAAGAGAGATCATTTTGTAGCGACACTATCCATGTCTCTATTACTAAGAGATACACATTGTAGAATACTTTAAAAGTGAGATTATACCACAACCACTATAAGACAATCATTTAATACATGATCCACCTTTTACTCTCACAAAATGTCTAAAATCATGTGATAGAGATGGCTCTTATGTGAGAGTCCACTCCTCTTCTCTCATTTCTTTTCTCTCTCCTCTAACTAAACAAAAATATACTCCCTCCGTCTCAGGAAAGTTGTTTGAGATTTAGCAAAATTTAGATGTATCTAGATACTAGTTTCATAAGACGGAGAGAGAGTATTATTTTGATTTTATAGCAAGCTTTTTGAGGGAAATCTTATAGCCATGTGACTAAAACTAGTACTGTCTTAGCCCAACCCAACGAAAGGACCCGTACAGGCGTACAACTGCACCGCACCAAGCCCAATAGCCAGCCGCACACGGCCGCGCGTTGATACGTCTCCAACGTATCGATAATTTCTTATGTTCCATGCTACTTTATTGATGATACCTACATGTTTTATGCACATTATATGTCATATTTATGCATTTTCTGGAACTAACCTATTAACAAGATGCCGAAGAGCCATTGCTGTTTTCTGCTGTTTTGGTTTCAGAAATCCTAGTAAAGAAATATTCTCGAATTGGACGAAACTTTCGCCCAGGGTCCTATTTTTGCACGAAGCTTCCAGAAGACCGAAGACCTAACGAAGTACACGAGGAGGGTGGCCGGCGCGGCCCAAGCCCTGGCCGCGCCGACCTATCCCCGGGCCCCTCGTGTGGCCCCTCGCGTTGACCCTCCGCCTACTTAAAGCTTCCGTCGCGAAACCCCAGGACCGAGAGCCACGATACGGAAAACCTTACAGACGCGCCGCCGCGAATCCCATCTCGGGGATTCTGAGATCGCCTCCGGCACCCGCCGGAGAGGGGATTCATCTCCGGAGGACTCTACACCGCCATGGTCGCCTCCGGAGTGATGAGTGAGTAGTTCACCCCTGGACCATGGGTCCATAGCAGTAGCTAGATGGTCGTCTTCTCCTTGTTGTGCTTCATTGTTAGATCTTGTGAGCTGCCTAACATGATCAAGATCATCTATATGTAATTCTATATGTTGTGTTTGTCGGGATCCGATGGATAGAGAGTACTATGATTATGGTGATTATCAATCTATTGTTCATGTGTTGTTTATGATCTTGCATGCTCTCCGTTATTAGTAGAGGCTCTGGCAAGTTTTTGCTCTTAACTCCAAGAGGGAGTATTTATGCTCGATAGTGGGTTCATGCCTCCATTGAATCTGGGACAGTGAGAAAGTTCTAAGGTTGTGGATGTGCTGTTGCCACTAGGGATAAAACATTGATGCTATGTCTAAGGATGTAGTTGTTGATTACATTACGCACCATACTTAATGCAATTGTCTGCTGCTTTGCAACTTAATACTGGAGGGGTTCGGACGATAACCTGAAGGTGGACTTTTTAGGCATAGATGCAGTTGGATGGCGGTCTATGTTCTTTGTCGTAATGCCCAATTAAATCTCACTATATTTACCATGTCATGTATATGCATTGTTATGCCTTTCTCTATTTGTCAATTGCCCGACTGTAATTTGTTCACCCAACATGCTTTTATCTTATGGGAGAGACACCTCTAGTGAACTGTGGACCCCGGTCCTATTCTTTACATAGCATACAATCTACTTGTTTTACTGTTTTCTTTGCAAACATCTTCCACTCGATACGTTTAATCCTTTGTTACAGCAAGCCGGTGAGATTGACAACCTCACTGTTTCGTTGGGACAAAGTACTTGGTTGTGTTGTGCAGGTTCCTAGTTGGCCGGAATCCCGGTGTTGCGCCGCATCACATTTCGCGACCATCAACCTTCAACGTGCTTCTTGGCTCCTACTGGTTCGATTAAACCTTGGTTTCATACTGAGGGAAACTTGCTTCTATACGCATCATACCTTCCACTTGGGGTTCCCAACGGACGTGTGCATCCACGCGTATCAAGCTAAATTTCTGCGCCGTTGCCGGGGAGATCAAGACACGCTGCAAGGGAGTCTCCACTTCTCAATCTCTTTACTTTGTTTTTGTCTTGCTTTATTTTATTTACTACTTTGTTTGCTGCACTAAATCAAAATACAAAAAAAATTAGTTGCTAGTTTTACTTTATTTACTGTCTTGCTCTCTATATCAAAAACACAAAAAAATTAGTTGCTTGCATTTACTTTATCTAGTTTGTTTTATTTACTGTTGCTAAAATGGCCAACCATGAAAATACTAAATTGTGTGACTTCACAAATGCAAATAATAATGATTTCCTATGCACACCTATTGCTCCACCTGCTACTACAGCAGAATTCTTTGAAATTAAACCTGCTTTACTAAATTTGGTTATGAGAGAACAATTTTTGGTGCTAGTTCTGATGATGCTGCTGCCCATCTCAATAATTTTGTTGAACTTTGTGAAATGCAAAAGTATAAAGATGTAGATGGTGATATTATTAAATTGAAAGTGTTTCCTTTCTCATTAAGAGGAAGAGCTAAAGATTGGTTGCTATCTTTGCCTAAGAATAGTATTGATTCATGGACTAAATGCAAGGATGCTTTTATTGGTAGATATTATCCTCCCGCTAAAATTATTTCTTTGAGAAGTAGCATAATGAATTTTAAACAATTAGATACTGAACATGTTGCTCAAGCTTGGGAGAGAATGAAAACTTTGGTAAAGAATTGCCCAACCCATGGACTGACTACTTGGATGATTATCCAAACCTTCTATGCAGGACTAAATTTTTCTTCGGAATTTATTGGATTCAGCTGCTGGAGGTACCTTTATGTCCATCACATTGGGGCGGCTACAAAACTTCTTGATGATATGATGATAAATTACTCTGAGTGGCACACGGAAAGAGCTCCACAAGGTAAGAAGGTAAATTCTGTTGAAGAAACCTCTTCCTTGAGTGATAAGATTGATGTGATTATGTCTATGCTTGTGAATGGTAGATCTAATGTTGATCCAAATAATGTTCCTTTAGCTTCATTGGTTGCTCAAGAAGAAAATGTTGATGTGAATTTCATTAAAAATAATAATTTCAACAACAATGCTTATAGGAACAACTCTGTAATAACTATAGGCCATATCCTTCTAATGGTTATGGTTATGGTAATTCTTATGGGAATTCTTACAACAATAATAGGAATGTACCCTCTGGTCTTGAAGCCATGCTTAAAGAATTTATTAGTACACAAACTGCTTTTAACAAATCTGTTGAGGAAAAGCTTGATAAAATTGATACTATTGCTTCTAGAGTTGATAGACTTGCCTCTGATGTAAATCTTTTAAAATTGAAAGTTATGCCTAATAATGATATTGATAATAAGATTACTACCACAGCAAATGCCATCCAAGTTAGAATTAATGAGAATATAAGATTAATGGCTGAACTGCGTGCTAGGTGGGATAGAGAAGAAAATGAAAAACTAGCTAAAGAGAATAATGTAGCTAAAGTTTGGACTATTACCACCACTAGTAATGCTAATTCATCACATGTTGCTGCACCTCCTACTATCAATGGTAATATAATTGGTGTTGGCAATGTTTCTACTCCTAGTGCAAAGCGTACAAAACTGCCTGAAATTGCTAAAACTGCTGAAACTTGTGATAAAACTGCTGAAATTTTTTCCAACCTTGGGAACAATGATCCCATTGCTGTAGCTCATAATGATTTAGATTTTGATGATTGCCACATCTCTGAAGTTATAAAGTTCTTACAAAAACTTGCTAAAAGTCCTAATGCTAGTGCTATAAATTTAGCCTTTACAAAACATATTACAAATGCTCTCATAAAAGCTAGAGAAGAGAAATTAAAACTTGAAACTTCTATTCCTAGAAAGTTAGAAGATGGTTGGGAGCCCATCATTAAAATGAAATTCAATGACTTTGAATGTAATGCTTTATGTGATCTTGGTGCAAGTATTTCTGTTATGCCTAAAAAGATTTATGATATGCTTGACTTGCCACCATTGAAGAATTGTTATTTGGATGTTAATCTTGCCGATAATGTTAAAAAGAAACCTTTGGGGAGGATTGATAATGTGCATATTACGGTTAACAATAACCTTGTCCCCGTTGATTTTGTTGTTTTGGATATCGAATGCAATGCATCTTGTCCAATTATGTTGGGAAGACCTTTTCTTCGAACTGTTGGTGCTGTTATTGATATGAGGGAAGGTAATATTAAATATCAATTTCCTCTCAAGAAAGGTATGGAACACTTCCCTAGAAAGAGAATGAAGTTGCCTTTTGATTCTATTATTAGAACAAGCTATGATGTTGATGCTTCTACTCTTGACAATACTTGATTTGCACTTTCTGCGCCTAGCTGAAAGGCGTTAAAGAAAAGCGCTTATGGGAGACAACCCATGTTTTTACCTACAGCAATTTCTTGTTTTATTGAGTCTTGGAAGTTGTTTACTACTGTAGCAACCTCTCCTTATCATGTTTTTGTGCCAAGTAAAGTTTCTATGTCAAAGTTGATGTTATATTTGGGATTGCTGCGCAGAAACAGCATTGCTGTCTGTCACGAATCTGGGCACAATTCTCTGTAGAAAATTCGAAAAAATCTGCCAATTTACGAGCGTGATCCTCAGATATGTACGCAACTTTCATTAGTTTTGAGTTTTTCCATTTGAGCAAGTCTGGTGCCATTTCTAAATTCGTCTTTACGGACTGTTCTGTTTTTAACAGATTCTGCCTTTTATTTCGCATTGCCTCTTTTGCTATGTTGGATTTATTTCTTTGATCCACTAATGTCCAGTAGCATTATGCAATGTCCAGAAGTGAAAATAATGATTGTGTCACCTCTGAATGAGTGAATTATTAATTGTGCACTAACCCTCTAATGAGTTTGCTTGAAGTTTGGTGTGAAGGAAGTTTTCAAGGGTCAAGAGAGGAGAATGATATACTATGATCAAGAGGAGTGAAAGCTCTAAGCTTGGGGATGCCCCGTGGTTCACCCCTGCATATTTTAAGAAGACTCAAGCGTCTAAGCTTGGGGATGCCCAAGGCATCCCCTTCTTCATCGACAACATCATCAGGTTCCTCCCCTGAAACTATATTTTTATTCAGTCACATCTTGTGTTCTTTACTTGGAGCGTCGGTTTGTTTTCGTTTTTGTTTTTGTTTGAATAAGATGGATCCTAGCATTCACTTTGTGGGAGAGAGACACGCTCCGCTGTTGCATATGGACACATGTGTCCTTAGGCTTTACTCATAATGTTCATGGCGAAGTTTCTTCTTCGTTAAATTGTTATATGGTTGGAATTGGAAAATGCTACATGTAGTAATTCTAAAATGTCTTGGATAATGTGATACTTGGCAATTGTTGTGCTCATGTTTAAGCTCTTGCATCATATGCTTTGCACCCATTAATGAAGAAATACATAGAGCTTGCTAAAATCTGATTTGCATATTTGGTTTCTCTAAGGTCTAGATAATATCTAGTATTGAGTTTTGAACAACAAGGAAGACAGTGTAGAGTCTTATAATGTTTACAATATGTCTTTTATGTGAGTTTTGCTGCACTTGTTCATCCTTGAGTTTGCTTCAAATAACCTTGCTAGCCTAAACCTTGTATCGAGAGGGAATACTTCTCATGCATCCAAAATCCTTGAGCCAACTACTATGCCATTTGTGTCCACCATACCTACCTACTACATGGTATTTCTCCGCCATTCCAAAGTAAATTGCTTGAGTGCTACCTTTAAAATTCCATCATTCACCTTTGCAATATATAGCTCATGGGACAAAATAGCCTTAAAAACTATCGTAGTATTGAATATGTACTTATGCACTTTATATTTTATTAAGTTGCTGTTGTGCGATAACCATGCTTCTGGGGAACGCCATCAACTATTGTTGAATATCATGTGAGTTGCTATGCATGTCCGTCTTGTCTGAAGGTCTATCATTTTAGTGGTTGGAGCATGCAAAATTGTTAGAGAAGAACATTGGGCCGCTAACTAAAGCCATGAATCATGGTGGAAGTTTCAATTTTGGACATATATCCTCAATCTCATATGAGAATAATAACTTTGCTACATGCTTATGCATTTAAGAGGAGTCCATTATCTGTTGTCCATGTTGTCCCGGTATGGATGTCTAAGTTGAGAATAATCAAAAGCGAGAAATCCGAAATGCGAGCATTCTCCTTAGACCTTTGTACAGGCGGCATGGAGGTACCCCTTTGTGACACTTGGTTGAAACATGGCATGCAAAGATCCGGTAGTCCAAGTTAAGTAGGACGAGGTGCGGGCACTATTAGTATACTATGCGTGAGGCTTGCAACTTGTAAGATATAATTTACATAACTCATATGCTTTATTACTACCGTTGACAAAATTGTTTCATGTTTTCAAAATAAAAGCTCTAGCACAAATACAGCAATCGATGCTTTCCTCTTTGAAGGACCTTTCTTTTACTTTTATTGTTGAGTCAGTTTACCTATCTCCTTCCACCTTAAGAAGCAAACACTTGTGTGAACTGTGCATTGATTCCTACATACTTGCATATTGCACTTGTTATATTACTGTTGGCGTCAAACCCACCGGCGGGCAGCGACGGCCAACACGGTAGAGCCGGGAACGACTAGGGCTGCGGCTGGCCCCCGGACGCGCCCGCAAAGCCTCCTGGTCGCGCGCCGATGCTGGGTCGCAGGCGTGCCACCTATACCTGGTCGGGAAGGTGTGGATGATGCCTCGCTTAGTTTCCTGGCACACACGTACACGTTAAATACGAGCCTCGATCGGCTCTCAGGTTGTCCTGTAAATCGGCTCGGGAGCCGATTCACCCATGATTCGTCCAAGGTGGCCGAATATATGGTGGTCCTGTCAATATAAAGCGTATGAGATCCACGACGATCTAGGGTTTTCACCGCATAATCGGATCATCCTACTCACGATTGGGCCTCGCGCCACGCACGGTAAACGTAAGCCAGCCCTAGACAAGGCCTAAAAACCAACACTAGGTTGATCCTCGGAACGTCCTGTCTAGGGGCAGCAAACTACACCCTGCATGCCGCTGGATCCTCCAACCCTTTGTAAGGCCTAACTATTGCAGATATTAAACTAATCCTTGATGAATCAAGGATCGACCATAACGGATCAGATCTACTAAATGAAGATCAAGCGGGTGCCGCCCCTGCACCCATGATGAGGCACAAGGACGGCTAGACGCGCTAGGATTGCACTACGCAAGCATATGATGCTAAGAACGATGCTAACCCTAACGCGTCTACGATAACTACGTTGCTCGCCATCAAAAACGCTTCAGTACGAGCAACGCGTGAACAACTAGGCAGGCTTGTGCTGCCTAGATCGCGAGATGCGATCTAGGCAGCATGATGCTTACCGGAGGAACCCTCGAGACGAAGGAGTTGGCGATGCGCCGAGATTGGTTTGTGTTGAACGTTGGTTGTTGTTTATTCCATAAACCCTAGGTACATATTTATAGTCCAGGGGACTTTCTAATGTGGACGTGCACCAAACCGTGCACGAGATAGATTCTAACTTTTACGTAACCTACTATACAAAGATACGTGGGCTAACTAGCCCAACTTGATACACAAGGCCGATTCTCTATGTGTCTCCACGCATATATCTTCAAGCTCGTCTTGATCGCGGCCCACCTCTGACTTGGTCAAATTCTGGTGATAACACATGCCCCCTGGTTTTGGAAATGACATTTCCAAAATCATTACGCTTTTCCTCGCAGGGTCACGTCGTGGCAGAGCAGAACTGCCGCAGTATACCTCATGATGACGTCTTGCCTCCACACCTTCTCTGCACGATTTGTTCGGGCACCACGTCCTTGGAAACTGCTTGGGCATTAAACTCCCACTATATCCCCGTTATTTAACCACTCCGCACAGTTTATTCCTGCATCTCCTTCGCATCAGCCCCAAAAAACCCTCCTGCACCACCATGCCCTCTTCTTCCTTCTTCTCCCATCGTATTCCTCCTTCCCGCGAGCCGAGGAATGAATCCAGAAGCTCGCGCGGTGCCGCGCCGATCGGGGAAGAGCCAAGCCACGACTCCCAGCCCCGACCTCCGGACGGGGAGATCGACCTCTCCTTCCTTGCCGGGAGGAGGCGGTGGAGGAAAGCGACGACGACCACCTTCCCTGGGACGGGGCCCCCTCGGAGGAGAGGCCGGAGGAGGAGGAAGAAGATGACAGCTCCTCCGACGAGCGCGGCGATGCCCCTGGCCCGGCAACCTCGAGACAGCGACGACGACGGCGGATGAAGAAGACGAGGACAACGAAGGTCCTGCCGGCGGTCGCTACAGCAGCGACGACGAGCCGGCGGGGAGCAGCGCCGACGACGGTGATGATGGCGACGACGACGGGGCAACGGCCCCTAGATAGGATCTTAGCAGGCCATCAGTAGTAGATGGGCAATGTAGCCCCTAGGATCTCCTTTTGAGAGCAATCAGCTCTTTATGTAAGAACTCTAGTTAATCAATGGAGAACTTCCCCAACTCGATCTGTCGTCCTTTTTCATTATAATTTAGCCGATTGCTCTTTATACCATACTTGCCGATTGCCAAACTGGTCGGCGCTTTAAGGAGCCGATGGCAACGCATCGGACTCTCATGATAAACTCGGGTAGATCCATCCAGACCTCCACCCCTAGGACGAGCCGCAATCGCGCAAATCCTAGATCCTGGAAATGCAAACTCAACCACACGGACTAATGGACCTCAGCGGCATTCTCTTCTACCAGAACCTTTTCGCCACTGTCCTAGTAATGCCTCATCTCTTCGTAGTCTCGCGTGGTCCAAAGTCCGTCAGCGATCGTTGCTTCCTCCCATTACCTCCAGCCCTTCCCGTCTGCAATAACTCACCCCTCTTGACGAGTTTCGATGCAGAGCAAACCGATTTTAACCAAATCGGCTCTATAGAACAAGGAATCCTTGAAGGACGAGCTGCCCCCCGAGCCTTAGCTCAGGCGAGGATAAAAGCAGACAAGCTGATTGAGCCATTATCGGCTTCCCAACTGTATCACTGCGTTAGGCTCAAGGAGCCAGCCTTTGGCAAATTTTGGAAGGGTCAGCAGTTCCCTTGAACCGAGGATCCACCTTGCTGTCTTAATTAGCTCATCCTCTTGGGCGAACTGATGCAGCTTCTGGAGCGAATAGCTCGGCTAGAATGATTCGGCTCTTCAAGATCATCGGCTGTTCTCATGACCCTAGACTGATCCGCAAGCTTGCGCTAACACTGCCGATTTGGTGATGGATGCTCTGTGAAACTCACCAAACCCCTTGAGTCGTTGGCCAAGCGTCGGCTTTGCCCCATGAGTCCTCAACAAGATTACGAGCCCTACTAGCCAATCCAGCGGGCTGGCCATCTGGTTCCGGTAGGTGCTCATCACAAAGCCCCGTGCGTGTCGCTCAATTGGTTTGTATGTAGACACTGATGTTTCTGGTGACCACAGCATCATTCTTCAGGCAAGCTGAGATGTAGGGCTAGCCGACTGGGAAAAGATCGGCTTCCTATAATGAAGGACCCTTCAGGGTCAACTGTCTCCCTGAGCTTCTTCCGTTCAAGTCCCGCGTCTTTGACAGGCTGATGCAGCCCTTGGTGAAGATGTTTCCCAACGTTTTCCCCCCGGCCGTGACATGTCGCAGCCAATCGCCCCATCATTGACCATTCTCCTGATTCCGGAAGAGACATACTGCTTCACGGGGCTGCGACCCGACATTGTCAACACCATGATCCGCTTGGGGTATCAATCATTCTATTGAGAAGAGCCCTCAGTGGAGCCTCGCTGCCTGATGACTGCCCGATGGCCGTGCATCGGCTGTGCTCGAAGTTTTGATGTCTTCGATTTTTTGTGGCCGATTTGTTTATGTATCGGCCCCCACACTTGAGCTGTTCTGCTGGAAACTTGACATCCGTCCCCAACTCCGTTCCATCCCTCTGTGCCCCCCCGAGCCGATTTTATCAAGTAATTGATGGTATCGGCTCTTCAGGCAGTCCCCGCTGGGTCAAATATCAATCCCAGGCCGAATAGGTGGGGATAATTTTGGCCGATTGCTGGAATCGGCCTCCACATTGCTTGCCCGGTGAAGGTTTTATGATGTTCTTCCACAAACCCCTGGGGCCGATCGCAAGGATCAGCCTCGACATATTTGTCCATCGATGTTGTTCCCGTTATACGGTCAGCCCGGTGGATAGAACTAATCTTACCCCGTTCTTTGTCACATCGATGCGTTCAGTCGTCCAAATTGATGCCCGAGAGCGGTTCTTGACCTGATGCCTCCCAAATACCCATGCCGGCTGTTGAAATCTCGACCGAGTCATCGGCGTGGACGACCTCCACTTCATCTCCATCCCACCGTATCAGGCATTGGTGCATCGTGGATGGGATGCAACAATTGGCGTGGATCCAATCCCTCCCTAATATCACAGCATAGGTACTTTTGCTGTCGACAACAAAGAACGTTGTAGGGATAGTCTTCCTTCCTACGGTCAGTCCACATTCAGAACACCTTGCGCGTCGATGCTTGGCCATTGAAATCGCTCACATTGGTTTTGATCAAATCCGAGCTGGAGCGTCCCAACCGCCGTAGCATGGAGTATGGCATGATGTTGACCGCCGCTCCGGTGTCTACCAACATCTTATTGACAAGCTGCCCATTGATGTAACCTCGTAAATACAGGGCCTTTAGATGCTCGTAACTCTTTCTCGCGCTTCTCGAAATGACCGGCCGTGGGCCGCAGTCCATTGTGTGCTTCATATAACCTTGGAGCGCTAAATTCCGCAGAAGGATAAAAACCATGTTGGTCCCAGCGATGTTTCATCATCGGCTTTCCTTGGCCTAGGGCGCCACTCTTTCCTTTGACCCTCTTCATCCAGGGTTCGCTGAATTTTGCGGCCAGTCAGGCCGCGCCTTCCTCAACGCGTGCGATATACCCTTTCGGCTTCTTCCAACGCACGTAATCGCTGGACCCTTCGTTTCGGGAGCGGCTGAGTCCGTCAGGACACCATCTTGGCCGATGATACTTGTCGTCTTCATCACCGTCCTCTAGTTCCTCGTGATCCTCTTCCTGAACGGACTCGGACGCTCGCTCCAAGGCGGGAGAGGTCCCAGACGCTCGAACACGGACACCTTAACCGCACCCTTCTTCTTTCGTTTACATTCCGGGCAATTGCCGATTGTTGGTAGTCGGCTCATTCCAGAATCCCAGCAGTGTGAAAAAGGGGCAGTCCCAGTGCCTACCCACGTTGTCCGACCCTTCAGACCTTCCTCCGGCGCGACGTTCATACCCGTCGTCGTGGCCGTTGGTCCGACGATGCCTCCCGTCCGCATCAGACCGATGATCTCTTTGCTCGCCTTCGCCGTAGCGGTGATGTCGGTCGTATGGCTGATCGTATTTGCTGAGGAGGTGCTCGGGAAACGAGCGTGGACGCTGTGGGTTCCTCACCTCCTCCTTGGCCAGGTACCGTTTATTGCCGTCTTGGGGCCGGTCTCGCGGACCGGCTCCTCCTTCTCTCTGCCACGAGCGTGGCTGCTCTCCGCTTGTCCGCGTCATGGCGAATCACGAACCCTGCCATATTGGCATCGAACGAGAACCCTGGTTCCCTTATGGAGTGGCTGAGGTCGACCGTATCGTCGCCAGGCAAAGGACGTGTGTCTCCGTCGAGCCTGATGCCGTGTGAACGGGTCTTCCCATAGGAGCCGATGAGTTCGGTTCCGAGGACCGCCTTGTCTTTGTCATGCTTCTTCGTGAGCTCGCCAGTGAGCTCCTCGTATGTGACCGGAGTTTCTTCCGCCATCTCTGATGTGGATGGCGAGGTGGTTGTCGCTGAAGATGAGTCGTTGAAGATGTGTCGTTGAAGATGTGTCGTTGAAGATTGTCCCACCGGGCGTGCCAGAATGTGTTGGCGTCAGAAACCCACCGGCGGGCAGCGACTGGCCAACACGGTAGAGCCGGGAACGACTAGGGCTGCGGCTGGCCCCCCTCGAGCGACGGCCCGCAAAGCCTCCTGGTCGCGCGCCGATGCTGGGTCGCAGGGCGTGCCACCTGACCTATACCTGGTCAGGAAGGTGTGGATGATGCCTCGCTTAGCCGCAGGCACACACGTACACGTTAAATACGAGCCTCGATCGGCTCTCAGTTGTCTGTAAATCGGCTCGGGGAGCCGATTCACCCATGATTCGTCCAAGGTGGCCGAATATATGGTGGTCCTGCTTGATCAATATAAAGCGTATGAGATCCACGACGATCTAGGGTTTTCACCGCATAATCGGATCATCCTACTCACGATTGGGCCTCGCGCTCACGCACGGTAAACGTAAGCCAGCCCTAGACAAGGCCTAAAAACCAACACTAGGTTGATCCTCGGAACGTCCTGTCTAGGGGCAGCAAACTACACCCTGCATGCCGCTGGATCCTCCAACCCTTTGTAAGGCCTAACTATTGCAGATATTAAACTAATCCTTGATGAATCAAGGATCGACCATAACGGATCAGATCTACTAAATGAAGATCAAGCGGGGTGCCGCCCCTGCACCCATGATGAGGCACAAGGACGGCTAGACGCGCTAGGATTGCACTACGCAAGCATATGATGCTAAGAACGATGCTAACCCTAACGCGTCTACGATAACTACGTTGCTCGCCATCAAAAACGCTTCAGTACGAGCAACGCGTGAACAACTAGGCAGGCTTGTGCTGCCTAGATCGCGAGATGCGATCTAGGCAGCATGATGCTTACCGGAGGAACCCTCGAGACGAAGGAGTTGGCGATGCGCCGAGATTGGTTTGTGTTGAACGTTGGTTGTTGTTTATTCCATAAACCCTAGGTACATATTTATAGTCCAGGGACTTTCTAATGTGGACGTGCACCAAACCGTGCACGAGATAGATTCTAACTTTTACGTAACCTACTATACAAAGATACGTGGGCTAACTAGCCCAACTTGATACACAAGGCCGATTCTCTATGTGTCTCCACGCATATATCTTCAAGCTCGTCTTGATCGCGGCCCACCTCTGACTTGGTCAAATTCTGGTGATAACAATTACTTTATGTTGACAATATCCATGAGATATACATGTTACAAGTTGAAAGCAACCGCTGAAACTTAATCTTCTTATGTGTTGCTTCAACACCTTTACTTTGATTTATTGCTTTATGAGTTAACTCTTATGCAAGACTTATTGATGCTTGTCTTGAAGTACTATTCATGAAAAGTCTTTGCTATATGATTCACTTGTTTACTCATGTCATTACCTTTGCTTTGATCGCTGCATTCATTACATATGTTTACAAATAGTATGATCAAGATTATGATGGCATGTCACTTCAGAAATTATCTTTGTTATCGTTTTACCTGCTCGGGACGAGCAGAACTAAGCTTGGGGATGCTGATACGTCTCCAACGTATCGATAATTTCTTATGTTCCATGCTACTTTATTGATGATACCTACATGTTTTATGCACATTATATGTCATATTTATGCATTTTGAACTAACCTATTAACAAGATGCCGAAGAGCCAGTTGCTGTTTCTCTGTTTTTGGTTTCAGAAATCCTAGTAAAGAAATATTCTCGGAATTGGACGAAACTTTCGCCCAGGGTCCTATTTTTGCACGAAGCTTCCAAAGACCGAAGACCTAACGAAGTGGGGCCACGAGGAGGCCAGGGGGGCGCGGCCGGCCCGGCCGCGCCGACCTATCCCCGGGCCCCTCGTGTGGCCCCTCGCGTTGACCCTCCGCCTACTTAAAGCTTCCGTCGCGAAACCCCCACCGAGAGCCACGATACGGAAAACCTTCAGAGACGCGCCGCCGCGAATCCCATCTCGGGGATTCTGAGATCGCCTCCGGCACCCGCCGAGAGGATTCATCTCCCGGAGGACTCTACACCGCCATGGTCGCCTCGGAGTGATGAGTGAGTAGTTCACCCGGACCATGGGTCCATAGCAGTAGCTAGATGGTCGTCTTCTCCTTGTTGTGCTTCATTGTTAGATCTTGTGAGCTGCCTAACATGATCAAGATCATCTATATGTAATTCTATATGTTGTGTTTGTCGGGATCCGATGGATAGAGAGTACTATGATTATGGTGATTATCAATCTATTGTTCATGTGTTGTTTATGATCTTGCATGCTCTCCGTTATTAGTAGAGGCTGGCCAAGTTTTTGCTCTTAACTCCAAGAGGGAGTATTTATGCTCGATAGTGGGTTCATGCCTCCATTGAATCTGGGACAGTGACAGAAAGTTCTAAGGTTGTGGATGTCTGTTGCCACTAGGGATAAAACATTGATGCTATGTCTAAGGATGTAGTTGTTGATTACATTACGCACCATACTTAATGCAATTGTCTGTTGCTTTGCAACTTAATACTGGAGGGGGTTCGGACGATAACCTGAAGGTGGACTTTTTAGGCATAGATGCAGTTGGATGGCGGTCTATGTTCTTTGTCGTAATGCCCAATTAAATCTCACTATATTTACCATGTCATGTATATGCATTGTTATGCCTTTCTCTATTTGTCAATTGCCCGACTGTAATTTGTTCACCCAACATGCTTTTATCTTATGGGAGAGACACCTCTAGTGAACCGTGGACCCCGGTCCTATTCTTTACATAGCATACAATCTACTTGTTTTGTTTTCTTTGCAAACATCTTCCACTCGATACGTTTAATCCTTTGTTCAAGCCGGTGAGATTGACAACCTCACTGTTTCGTTGGGACAAAGTACTTGGGTTGTGTTGTGCAGGTTCCTAGTTGGCGCCGGAATCCCTGGTGTTGCGCCGCATCACATTTCGCGACAATCAACCTTCAACGTGCTTCTTGGCTCCTACTGGTTCGATTAAACCTTGGTTTCATACTGAGGGAAACTTGCTTCTATACGCATCATACCTTCCACTTGGGGTTCCCAACGGACGTGTGCATCCACGCGTATCACGCGTCCGAAGTACCCGTCGCACAGCCCCACCTCCTCAACCTCAACTCAGAAGGAACTGCCGATCTATCCGCCACCAGCCCGCCGCCCCTCCCCATATCCTGCAGTACCCGTATCCCGCCGCCACCGTGAGAGCAGATAGAGGCAGCACCAGAGCCAAAGCCGGCTGCCTTCCTCGACTCCGTGGGGTGGTTAAGCGCCGCGTCTGCCTCCTTCCTATCCTGTCGGGCCCCGCAGTTCGGTCTCCTCCTGGACGAGCTCTCCGACGAGGCCGCACCTCCTCCTCGTCCGGCGTGGGCGGCAGCGGGGGCTTATCCTACGGAGGGAACACCATATTGCGCTCTAGTCTCCACACACACTACATTCCCCTGACCTATATCAACTCTTTGTTTCTTCTTGACCAGGTCTCTCATCCGCCAACGACCACGGGCTAATTGGGGTGGATACTGGCTCTTGACCCTCTCCTGAACCTATTCCTCTAATTTCCGGTCCAGTTACAGCCCCAAATTCTCTAATTTTCTCTTGTTTTTGGATTTCAGGTTGTGGTTCTGCTAGGACTCTTCTACCTCCACTTGAGGTTCAGGTCGCTGGCCACGCGACCCTAGAGGAGCTGCTCCAGCTTCGAGTGCAGTTTAGTGCTCTCGCTCTCACTCTCACTCTGTTGATTGCTACTAAAATTCCTATAATAAAACTCTAAAGACATGTGGCTTTTAAGTCCAGATTTATCTGTTGTTATCGTGCAAGTACATCTGGTAGTCAAGCCCTCATGCCTAAGCTTAGTATTTAAGCGAACACCTCCAAAACTTTATCTGGCTGCTCGGTTGCATCTCTATCTCTACTTGGCAAAATTGGAATAGCACTATACCTCACAAAATTTTCAATAGTATATATATGGTCCCGTACTGATCTAACTCTGTGCATATTTCCTGCTAGAGATCAAGCTTGATATGCTAGCGCGCAAGGTACCATGTATTCGTGTAACGCAATATATGTAGCCAGGTGAGATCTATCTTTGCTCATCCCCAATTTCACTAGGGAAGCCAGCATACAGCTTCCGGTAATCATACGCCTACCAATTATTTTCGAGCTCCAAGATGAAGGCCTACCAATTAACACTTGCCGTTTTCCTTATACCAAATAGGAAAAAAAATTCTCTAATACATCAAGTTATATGACCTGCAGATTGGAACTTTGATTAATAGATACACAGATCCAACTAATGATCCATTATCAGTGCACACCATTAGTTTGATGAATTGTTTGACCAAACTGCATTGATTAAGAAATGCTTGCCTAGACATCTGCCGCGGCATTGGCCAATACTCTATGCTCAGCTCTGCTGCCAACAAGTAAGTGTGGAGTTCAAGCAGGTAACTCAATGCTTGCCTCTTTCCTGACAGAGTTAGAATTATGTTGGGTGGCAGAATTAAGCTTTTGTTATGTTATCCAGTGGAATTAATTTACAAAGCATATAGCCAGGTTAGTACATCTAATGTCCACGGATACCACAAGAGAAGAATTTACATCCAGACTGAAATCAATAGCGGGAAAGTTCAGTAAGATATTTACAATCTCGATGCCCACGGTTTCTTCAGTTATTGCGTAGTCTTTGTTTCTTAATTCTCTATGCAACCAACTTCGGTTTACAAAAGGTAATATTTTATATAGACCATAGTAACAACTTATTATTTTGTTGTTGCTTGGTGTTTGTGGCCCACAGCCAATTTCTGGAGATTAAAATGTACCACAACATTATACATATTATAGTCATGCACTATTTATGGTGTGGCAATCCATGTAAATAGGATTTGATCAGTTTTGATTCAGTTTCATGCTAATAAGTTACCAATATAAACATATATTCGATCTTATCAATGTTTAAAAGCTTCACAACAGGTTTCTTAAGAAGTCACTTGATTACAAATGAAATGAGTATATCCTTACTACTATTGTTTTAAGCGATTCTAAGATTTTCTAGCCCATGGAATGCCCGGGTTGATGATAGTAATGACAATTTCTTTGAATCTGTGATAGGAGGAATACATATTTCTATATCAACGGTTGGCTCTTTGACGAAAGTGGCATTGGTTCCGTGGTTCCAAGGTCTCTGAAATTTACTCCAGATGGTGGCTGGCAACAATAGCTCGGAAGGGAACTCTATAGTGTTTGGTCACATGGTATAATGGTGTGTAGTATTAAGACTATGCCGTTTGATTTTTGTGATGTTGTCTAGTAGAGAGAGGTTGTTATTTGTGTTTTTTTCTTTAGTTTTTTTTTTCATGGGCATCTAGCTGGCACACTCTGGTGTCAAGTTTTATTTGTAATACTCGTGTTTTTATTCATTTAGTGAAATCTTAGTGAATGAGACTAAGTATATTTTGTTCCCATGTCATATTTAATTTGTATGTGTATTATGTTATTGAATCTGGTAGTGTAATTTTTAGAGAGCAAATGTCTTAATCTTAGTAAAGGCATAAAATAATGCCTCTATGATGTCGCTTTCGAGACATGCTAAGATGCCTCTATAGGGACTACATATATGCCTAAAAATGTCATTACCAGGTGCCTCTACATATTCAAAAAGGACAAAATTTATGTCTCTACACAGTGTGAGATATATTTCTAAAGACAAAACAATATGCCTTTATTCACCGTCTCTACATTTGTAGAGATGGATACGGTTGCCACACCAAAATGTTTGTATTAATGTTAGAGACAAGCTAAATGCCGCACGAAAGTGCCTCTATACCTGTACATACACTTTCGAAGTGTATCTTTGAAATGCTTCTATGTGTGTAGATACAAACCTGGTGTCCTTACAAAGTGGCCATATGTCATATATAAGCATTTTTCAAAATGTCTCTATGGTATAAGACACACTGCCCATAGTGACACTTTTGAGACAATGGGTAAAATGCTTTTACACGAATGTAAAGGCAATATAAGTGTCTCTACGTGACCAAAATAGTGCCTCTATGGGCTAGTTTTCTTGTAGTGTAACGAATCGGAAATTGGCCTTGCCCACAACCAAATAACTCTGTGTACAGAGCTGCATCGTCTTGGGCATCACCGAAGCGGAACAATTCACTTTTATGAAAGTTAATTTTCAATCCTGATAATTGCTCAAATGCTGCTAAAATTAATTTCAGATTTCGAGCCTTTTCAAGATCGTGTTCCATAAAAAGAATTGTGTCATCAGCGTATTGAAGGATAGATAAGCCACCATCAACCAGATGTGGAATCACACCTTCAATCTGACCATCAGACTTGGCTCTGTCTATGAGTACCGCCAACATATCCGCTACGATGTTAAACAACATCGGAGATAGCGGATCCCCTTGGCGTAACCCTTTTCGTGTTTGGAAGTAGTGTCTCGTTCTTAGGGACCACGGTTTTCCTCCAACAAGTATAAAGCACATTATTGCATTAGTTCTGGCCCAAGATACAGCGGATCATCTGGCTAACAAGACATGACTAGCTCGGCCTGATTCAGCATAGGAATCATTTTTTTTTTTTTGTAAAAGGAACTTTCAGGTTTCAAGCAGTAACCAGGCCAAATTGAGCAGCTCCTGGCGATCGACAGAAATGTAAACAACAAACTAGAAAATAAAAAAGAGATGAAATAAGGTGCCAGATAAATTAAACCTCCTACGGTCACAGCTGATGATGTTATAATGAACACACTGTATAAGTTAACTACTACTTTCGGTGAAATATCCAATTAAAACCATTGTGACGATCTGACAGAGGTCCATACAGCATCTGTAAAGGTGGCACCAATCTGCCGCAGTTCATTATCTCCTGGATAAATTAACAGTATTTTTTTTTTGCGAGAAATCCACCTATCTATTAATAATCATCAACAGTAGTACAAATAACCCAAAAAGTAAAGAAAATTACAAATTGGTACTCGGACCACCTAGCGACGACTACAAACACTAGCACGAGCCGAAGGCGCGCCGCTGTCCTCGCCCCTCCATCGCCGGAGTCGGCAAAGCTTGTCGTAGTAGAGCTTGTTGTAGTAGACAGACGGGAAGTCGTCGTGCTAAGGTCCCAAAGGACCAGCGCACCAGAGCAGCAACCATCGCCAATGATGACAACCGTAGATCGGAAGAGACTATCATGAAACCACACCAATAAACACGAAAACCGACCAGATCCCAGAAGATCCGACGGGCACACAACTCCACGCGCCCTCCGTCAGTGCTAGATGCACCACCGGAGCGAGGGTAGGGCAGGGAGGACCTTATTCTGACTTCAGGATGTAGCCGCCTCACCATCCCAAAAAAGAGACTGAAAAGCAAACTAAAATAAGAACGGAAACTCCCCGCCGGCGAGGGACCGTGGTCCGCCACACCTCCAAGGCCCCAAGGCCACCGGAGGCGGAGCGGACCAACGGTATCGCCGGCGAGGAGGACGGAACCCTAGATGGGTTTTGTGGCTTCTTTCTGCCGCCTCCTGAGTTCCTTCACACGTACCGGATAAATTAACAGTATTTGCAGGATCCGTTTGTGCAAATAACATTATGACTCCACACTTCATTGTGACTCCACACTTCATTGCGTTATCCGTGCTACTTTTGTTTATTAGACTCGAGATCTTGGTCGTTCTGATTCATATTTAGAGGGAAACTACTTTGAGTTATGTTATGCATCCATATATACTAATGGATGCTCAGATGCCTTAAAATCTATTTTAAGAATCGTCCAAAGTAGACCATCTCCAGCTGCGTCCCCCAAAACGTCCCCCAAAGGAATTTTAGGCGCGTCGGATAAAAAATCGTTTCCAGCCGCGCGCCGCAAAGGCCCTTTCCGTTCGGCGCAGCCAAATACGGTGTCCGGCTCCCCGAGTCCGTCCCCGCTACACAGGGGACGCTCCGGGCATGCCGGACACAACGAAATGCGAGGCCAGGAGACGCGGGCCCAATGCATCAGCGGCTCGGAAGTCTAAAACCCTGTCGCCTACCTTTGGTCAAACGACGTTAATGGCGTCCCAGCTTTTCCAGGCGACGCAGTGACGCGTCTCGTCGTGCATGGCCGTGTGGCCATCCGCGCCGGCGTTTATTGCATCCAACGCCCCGTTGCCGCTTTGCCTGCCCCCGTTGTACATTAAGAGCGTCCATGCTTCCTTCCCCTTCCCAATCTCTCGCCGCTCCAACCTCTCGCCGCTCCCAAATCTCCTCCTCCCTCGTCAATGTCGTCGTCATCCCGCAAGATCACCGCGGAGAACGGCTAGGGCGGGTGGAGGATGGCCGTCAATGGCGTAGGCGTCCCGCCGGGCACGGAGCGCTGGAGGGACGCGATCAGGACCCGGCGGTCTCGCCTCACCGCCGAGGAGCGGGCCGATCCAACCTGGGCGGCCACCGGCAATGACGCCTGGTGGGTCGCCTACTTCAAGGCGCAACACGACGTCGAGATGAACAACACCACCGGCCTCGTCGGCCAGCGGAACAGCTGGAACAAGGACGCGCGCCTCCTCTTCGGCGGCGTTCCGGGCGCACCCTGGAGCACGTCATCGACGACATCCAGAATGGTGTGCCGAGGTTGGAGACGCCGTCGTCGCCGCCACCATCTCCCGCAGCGCGCTGGCAGCCAAGGAGGACGTACTCGTCCTCCTCCAACTCTTCCTCGCCAGGGCCGGCGCGATCGACGCAAAACTCGTCGCACCGCGCCGCGCCCTACACCGTCCCCAAGCACGAGGTGAAGGAGGAGCCGGATTTCGCGACGCCGCCCGTCAATCCGAGGCACGGAGGGAGCGGCATCCGGCAGCGCCAAAGGCGCGGCGGCGGCGGCCTCCACATCTCGAAGCTGGAGGTGAAGTAGGAACAGGACGACGAGGCAGCCGGGAAGGCGGCGCTGCTGACGGAGTACGAGCGGTAGCAGCGTCTCATCGCAAGCAGCGACGACCCCGAGGACTGCCCAGGGCTGCACGCGGCGTTCACGGCGTCGCTGAACGACAAGGACGCCTGGAGGGGCGACGTGGACGCGGAGATCGCCATGTCCATCCGCGACACCGGGAAGCCGCTCGTCGACCTCACCAAGGACGGCGAGGCTGGACCAAGCGGCGCGGTGAAGGACGAGCCCGACGAGCGCGTCAAGCAGGAGGTCATCACCGACGACATGTACAACTTCCACCAGTACTACGACGCCTCTAACTGCCACAAGTACTACTAGATTAGGGTTTAGTTTAAATTTCATCAAATTTCGTTCGAATCTATGTAATATATAGCAAGTTTGAATTCAAATGAATTCTCTTAAATTTTAAATATCTAAAATTTTGTTTGGGGGACACGGATGGGGAGCGACGTCCCCCAAACCGGCACGAACGAAACAGGTCCCCCAAACACTCGATCCGGCGCCGTTTAGGGAACGCTAATTTGGGGATCGCGGCTGCAGATGCTCTAAGGCTCGTCAAAGACACCGACCGAGAACTAGAATATCTTATTTTCTTCAAGGGAAAAGTGTGGTGGAGCAGGTGCGCTCCACGCACCTTTTTTTTTGCCTTTTTCTTTTTTATCTCTCAAATTATATAAAATTTTGATTATATTTGTTGCAAGTCACTCAAAAATAACAAACAGAATGGAGGAAAAAATAGTTCGGAATTTTTTTGTGCAAATTTAAATTTTAAATTACTAAATAATCAAAATAAATTCTTGAAATACATATATAAATAATGACATAAAAATCCAAAATATTTTTCCCACATTCCAATTATTATGTTTAAGTAATCTGCAATTTTTTTAGTTCAAACAATGTGTGGCGTGAGGATATAAAAATGAGAAATTGTTTGAGAAAACTAAAAAAACTTGCACGAATCTTGATGTAGTATAGACGGTCTAGATACGGGTGCGGGTGCTCACCAAGCACATGCTCTGAAAGTCCACTCTCTTTTCTTCAAAGCATGTCTGCTTTTCTCTCCAATGCATTGTCCAGACTACGCCCGTAAGAAATGCAGATGTACAGAGAAAGAATAACTAAAATCTAACTAGTCAATATTATATTCCATGTCCCACAAATCCTACTATATAACCAATGCCTCTAAGATAATGCATCTAAGTTGGAAACAAAAACTGCGTTAGATGCAATGAAATAAGGTAACCATCGTGAGCTCTCTGTCTAGTGAGCTCCTAGTAGCTCGCACGAGTATTCATGATTTGTGGGGGAGTGCTGCTATACATACCATAAATTTGGTACGATTTCTGTACGATAGAACTTACCACACGCGAGGGCAGCAAACGGTTTGGCTTTGGGCTGAAACTGTAACTTGGATCGGGAAGAAAAGACCGTGTGTAAATAAATTTCAAATGACCGCAGGCTGTGTTCCTTCTCCGGCTCATCCCTTTCCAGAGTTCATTTCATTGGTTTTGTCGGGCATTTCCAATGGGGCAACCTAAATTGGACGCCCAAAGTGACCGGATGTATCTGGTTGTGTCGGCCCGTGGACACTATGTGAGCATCTCTAACAGAGTCTGTATACGGATGAACTGAAAAACGCGAGTTTAGTCTTCCAAAAAAACATTTTTCGGAGAAGACATCGGACAGCAACAGTGTCGGGCCGGAGCTCACCCTAGAGCGAGCCATCGAACACGCACGCCGTCAACAGAACTCTCCGCCGCGGGCAGCGCCACCAGTGGCCGACCACCACTGTGCATCGACCACCACCGATCGAACCCCAACAAGCAGCACCGAGGAAACCCGACGAGGGAGCAGGGCAGCACGCAAGCCTTGCCGAAGGTCGCCAAGCGAAGAGCCAACGACATCCGAAGAAACACTGGTAAACTCCAAGACGATGTCTTCAAGAAGAACACGACACGAGCGCGCCGTCACCGCCCAATCCGCAGATCTTGGGTTTTCACCCGGAGCACCTTGCTCGACGAATACCGCGCCTCAGCCACACCACCAACGGAGAGCCGCACACCGTGGACTCCAAGGCGGTGTCTTCAAGAAGATCACGGCACGAGAGCGCCGCCACCGCCCGATCCGAGGATCTTGGGCTTTCACCCGGAGCACGTAGAAGGACAGGGAGAAGCCTCAACAACGCCTTCAAGAAGGGAACGGCGTCCGTGGACCTCGCCGTCGTGGCCCGAATGGGCAAGGGTTTCCCCTCGGCGAACTCTCCCCGCCTTCTACACAGCACACCGACCGACGGAGCGGTCCATCCACTGCCAACGCATGCTGCTCACCGGCCACCATGTCGCCCCCGCAACCATGGTTTCCGGCCAGCTCCTGAGCCACTGGCACGCCCGCCAACCAAAATGGCTCCCACCGACCAGGGCTGCCGCCCCGGCACCAAACTCTGAGCACTGCAACCTGCTACGCACGGAAGACACCATTGGGAGGGTCGCATACGCCGACCAAGGACTCCGGACCGCCGTAGCACCGCCGCCGACCCACTGGAAAGAGCACCCCCTGCCAGATCGACCACCAAACCGCCCCCGAGGCGGCCGGAGCACGCAGATCTGGGCAGAGATGGATGGGCTCGAAGGGCCCGGGCCCCTGCCCGGCCCGAATCGAGGCGGCTAGACCCGATCTGGATCCGCACAGCCCACAGCATGCGGGTCTCCTCCATGGCCGGCCGGACGAGCGCCGTCGCCCACCCCGCCTTGCCGAGCTGGACCTCCACCCGACGTCCCCGCGCATCACCAAGCCGCCGCGCGCAGAGCTCGCGCCGCCCGCCGGCGGCCACTCCGGGGAGCAGCCGCCACGAGCACGCACAGGCCACGCAGCCGCCACGCCGTTGCAGGAACCACGCCGCCGCACCCCACGCCAGCACGGCGCCCTCGCCAGCCCGCGCCGCCGCCACCGCACGAGGGGGAGAGAGGGGCCCCTCCGCCGCCGGCGCCGTGATACGTCTCCAACGTATCGATAATTTCTTATGTTCCATGCTACTTTATTGATGATACCTACATGTTTTATGCACATTATATGTCATATTTATGCATTTTGGAACTAACCTATTAACAAGATGCCGAAGAGCCAGTGCTGTTCTGCTGTTTTTGGTTTCAGAAATCCTAGTAAAGAAATATTCTCGGAATTGGACGAAACTTTCGCCCAGGGTCCTATTTTTGCACGAAGCTTCCGAAGACCGAAGACCTAACGAAGGGGGCACGAGGCCAGGGGGGCCGCGGCCGCCCCCGCCGCGCCGACCTATCCCCTGGGCCCCTCGTGTGGCCCCTCGCGTTGACCCTCCGCCTACTTAAAGCTTCCGTCGCGAAACCCCGTGAGAGCCACGATACGGAAAACCTTACAGAGACGCCGCCGCCGCGAATCTCATCTCGGGGATTCGAGATCGCCTCCACCCTGCCGGAGAGGGATTCATCTCCCGAGGACTCTACACCGCCATGGTCGCCTCCGGAGTGATGAGTGAGTAGTCCACCCCTGGACCATGGGTCCATAGCAGTAGCTAGATGGTCGTCTTCTCCTTGTTGTGCTTCATTGTTAGATCTTGTGAGCTGCCTAACATGATCAAGATCATCTATCTGTAATTCTATATGTTGTGTTTGTCGGGATCCGATGGATAGAGTACTATGATTATGGTGATTATCAATCTATTGTTCATGTGTTGTTTATGATCTTGCATGCTCTCCGTTATTAGTAGAGGCTCGGCCAAGTTTTTGCTCTTAACTCCAAGAGGGAGTATTTATGCTCGATAGTGGGTTCATGCCTCCATTGAATCTGGGACAGTGACAGAAAGTTCTAAGGTTGTGGATGTGCTGTTGCCACTAGGGATAAAACATTGATGCTATGTCTAAGGATGTAGTTGTTGATTACATTACGCACCATACTTAATGCAATTGTCTGCTTTGCAACTTAATACCGGAGGGGTTCGGACGATAACCTGAAGGTGGACTTTTAGGCATAGATGCATTGGATGGCGGTCTATGTTCTTTGTCGTAATGCCCAATTAAATCTCACTATATTTACCATGTCATGTATATGCATTGTTATGCCTTTCTCTATTTGTCAATTGCCCGACTGTAATTTGTTCACCCAACATGCTTTTATCTTATGGGAGAGACACCTCTAGTGAACTGTGGACCCCGGTCCTATTCTTTACATAGCATACAATCTACTTGTTTTACTGTTTTCTTGCAAACATCTTCCATTCGATACGTTTAATCCTTTGTTACAGCAAGCCGGTGAGATTGACAACCTCACTGTTCGTTGGGACAAAGTACTTGGGTTGTGTTGTGCAGGTTCCTAGTTGGCGCCGGAATCCCTGGTGTTGCGCCGCATCACATTTCGCGACCATCAACCTTCAACGTGCTTCTTGGCTCCTACTGGTTCGATTAAACCTTGGTTTCTTTCTGGGGAAAACTTGCTACTGCGCATCATACCTTCCTCTTGGGGTTCCCAACGAACGTGTGAGTTACACGCCATCAAGCTCTTTTTCTCGCGCCGTTGCCGGGAGATCAAGACACGCTGCAAGGGGAGTCTCCACTTCTCAATCTCTTTACTTTGTTTTTGTCTTGCTTTATTTTATTTACTACTTTGTTTGCTGCACTAAATCAAAATACAAAAAAATTAGTTGCTAGTTTTACTTTATTTACTGTCTTGCTCTCTATATCAAAAACACAAAAAATTAGTTACTTGTCTTTACTTTATTTGCCTAGTTTACTTTTTGCTTATTTCATCATGCTTAATCCTAAGTTTACTTTGGAAGAGATACCGGTAGGACGAGGGTGTATCATTGGAAGAGATAATATAGAAGAATTTTTCACCCATGTTAGTATGGATGAAGATTTTGAAGATATACCATTATTAAAAACTGCTCCTACTTATGAAAGTGCTTCTGCCTGTTTGATACACATGTTAGAAACTAGATTTGTTAATCTCAATCCCATAATACAACATATGTTTCTTACACTTTCGGATATGGAGATGGGGGAAAAGAGAAATTTTGTTTTAAAAGTCCTTGTTAGAGAATTTGAGGATATAGTTAAAGAAGCTAGAAAAGTTTTTATTAAGCATAAGAGGCTTGGTTTCTTTCCTAATTTTAAACAAATACTTGAAAAGATGGATATGGATAGAATTAAGTATACTAATAATGTTAATGATGGTAGAGAAATTAAAGCGCCAATACCTAGTAAACTACTAGGGATGCATGAAGCTTTGGAAAATAACTATGCTTGGCTTGTTCCTGAAAATTTGTTTGATGAGAATAGTAAGCCTAGGAGCAATGAGAGAGGAGTTACTTATATAGACCAGATACAATGCATTGTTGAGAAAACTCCCAACACCCCTGGTAATGATGTTGATGCTTCTACTCTCGATGTTACTTGATTTGCACTTTCTGCGCCTAGCTGAAAGGCGTTAAAGAAAAGCGCTTATGGGAGACAACCCATGTTTTTACCTACAGCAATTTTTTGTTTTGTTGAGTCTTGGAAGTTGTTTACTACTGTAGCAACCTCTCCTTATCATGTTTTTGTGCCAAGTAAAGTTTCTATGTCAAAGTTGATGTTATATTTGGGATCGCTGCGCAGAAACAGCATTGCTGTCTGTCACGAATCTGGGCATAATTCTCTGTAGAAAATTCGAAAAAATCTGCCAATTTACGAGCGTGATCCTCAGATATGTACGCAACTTTCATTAGTTTTGAGTTTTTCTATTTGAGCAAGTCTGGTGCCATTTCTAAATTCGTCTTTACGGACTGTTCTGTTTTTGACAGATTCTGCCTTTTATTTCGCATTGCCTCTTTTGCTATGTTGGATTTATTTCTTTGATCCACTAATGTCCAGTAGCATTATGCAATGTCCAGAAGTGAAAATAATGATTGTGTCACCTCTGAATGAGTGAATTATTAATTGTGCACTAACCCTCTAATGAGTTTGCTTGAAGTTTGGTGTGAAGGAAGTTTTCAAGGGTCAAGAGAGGAGAATGATATACTATGATCAAGAGGAGTGAAAGCTCTAAGCTTGGGGATGCCCCCGTGGTTCACCCCTGCATATTTTAAGAAGACTCAAGCGTCTAAGCTTGGGGATGCCCAAGGCATCCCCTTCTTCATCGACAACATCATCAGGTTCCTCCCTGAAACTATATTTTTATTCACACATCTGTGTTCTTTACTTGGAGCGTCGTTTTGTTTTCGTTTTTGTTTTTGTTTGAATAAGATGGATCCTAGCGTTCACTTTGTGGGAGAGAGACACGCTCCGCTGTTGCATATGGACACATGTGTCCTTAGGCTTTACTCATAATGTTCAAGGCGAAGTTTCTTCTTCGTTAATTTGTTATATGGTTGGAATTGGAAAATGCTACATGTAGTAATTCTAAAAATGTCTTGGATAATGTGATACTTTGCAATTGTTGTGCTCATGTTTAAGCTCTTGCATCATATGCTTTGCACCCATTAATGAAGAAATACATAGAGCTTGCTAAAATTTGATTTGCATATTTGGTTTCTCTAAGGTCTAGATAATATCTAGTATTGAGTTTTGAACAACAAGGAAGACAGTGTAGAGTCTTATAATGTTTACAATATGTCTTTTATGTGAGTTTTGCTGCACTTGTTCATCCTTGAGTTTGCTTCAAATAACCTTGCTAGCCTAAACCTTGTATCGAGAGGGAATACTTCTCATGCATCCAAAATCCTTGAGCCAACTACTATGCCATTTGTGTCCACCATACCTACCTACTACATGGTATTTCTCCGCCATTCCAAAGTAAATTGCTTGAGTGCTACCTTTAAAATTCCATCATTCACCTTTGCAATATATAGCTCATGGGACAAAATAGCCTTAAAAACTATCGTAGTATTGAATATGTACTTATGCACTTTATATTTTATTAAGTTGCTTTGTGCGATAACCATGTTGCTGGGGAACGCCATCAACTATTGTTGAATATCATGTGAGTTGCTATGCATGTCCGTCTTGTCTGAAGGTCTATCATTTTAGTGGTTGGAGCATGCAAAATTGTTAGAGAAGAACATTGGGCCGCTAACTAAAGCCATGAACCATGGTGGAAGTTTCAGTTTTGGACATATATCCTCAATCTCATATGAGAATAATAACTTTGCTACATGCTTATGCATTTAAGAGGAGTCCATTATCTGTTGTCCATGTTGTCCCGGTATGGATGTCTAAGTTGAGAATAATCAAAAGCGAGAAATCCGAAATGCGAGCATTCTCCTTAGACCTTTGTACAGGCGGCATGGAGGTACCCCTTTGTGACACTTGGTTGAAACATGGCATGCGAAGATCCGGTAGTCCAAGTTAAGTAGGACGAGGTGCGGGCACTATTAGTATACTATGCGTGAGGCTTGCAACTTGTAAGATATAATTTACATAACTCATATGCTTTATTACTACCGTTGACAAAATTGTTTCATGTTTTCAAAATAAAAGCTCTAGCACAAATACAGCAATCGATGCTTTCCTCTGCGAAGGACCATTCTTTTACTTTTATTGTTGAGTCAGTTTACCTATCTCCTTCCACCTTAAGAAGCAAACACTTGTGTGAACTGTGCATTGATTCCTACATATTTGCATATTGCACTTGTTATATTACTTTATGTTGACAATATCCATGAGATATACATGTTACAAGTTGAAAGCAACCGCTGAAACTTAATCTTCTTATGTGTTGCTTCAACACCTTTACCTTGATTTATTGCTTTATGAGTTAACTCTTATGCAAGACTTATTGATGCTTGTCTTGAAGTACTATTCATGAAAAGTCTTTGCTATATGATTCAGTTGTTTACTCATGTCATTACCTTTGCTTTGATCGCTGCATTCATTACATATGTTTACAAATAGTATGATCAAGATTATGATGGCATGTCACTTAAATTATCTTTGTTATCGTTTTACCTGCTCGGGACGAGCGAACTAAGCTTGGGGATGCTGATACGTCTCCAACGTATCGATAATTTCTTATGTTCCATGCTACTTTATTGATGATACCTACATGTTTTATGCACATTATATGTCATATTTATGCATTTTCTGGAACTAACCCATTAACAAGATGCCGAAGAGCCAGTTGCTGTTTTCTGCTGTTTTGGTTTCAGAAATCCTAGTAAAGAAATATTCTCGGAATTGGACGAAACTTTCGCCCAGGGTCCTATTTTTGCACGAAGCTTCCAAGACCGAAGACCTAACGAAGTGGGGCCACGAGGAGGCCAGGGGTGGCCGGCGTGGCCCAAGCCCTGGCCGCCGACCTATCCCCGGGCCCCTCGTGTGGCCCCTCGACCCTCCGCCTACTTAAAGCTTCCGTCGAAACCCCCACGAGAGCCACGATACGGAAAACCCACAGAGACGCGCCGCCGCGAATCCCATCTCGGGGATTCGGAGATCGCCTCGGCACCCTGCCGGAGAGGATTCATCTCCCGGAGGACTCTACACCGCCATGGTCGCCTCCGGAGTGATGAGTGAGTAGTCCACCCCTGGACCATGGGTCCATGCAGTAGCTAGATGGTCGTCTTCTCCTTGTTGTGCTTCATTGTTAGATCTTGTGAGCTACCTAACATGATCAAGATCATCTATCTGTAATTCTATATGTTGTGTTTGTCGGGATCCGATGGATAGAGAGTACTATGATTATGGTGATTATCAATCTATTGTTCATGTGTTGTTTATGATCTTGCATGCTCTCCGTTATTAGTAGAGGCTCTGGCCAAGTTTTTACTCTTAACTCCAAGAGGGAGTATTTATGCTCGATAGTGGGTTCATGCCTCCATTGAATCTGGGACAGTGACAGAAAGTTCTAAGGTTGTGGATGTGCTGTTGCCACTAGGGATAAAACATTGATGCTATGTCTAAGGATGTAGTTGTTGATTACATTACGCACCATACTTAATGCAATTGTCTGTTTTTGCAACTTAATACTGGAGGGGGTTCGACGATAACCTGAAGGTGGACTTTTTAGGCATAGATGCATTGGATGGCGGTCTATGTTCTTTGTCGTAATGCCCGGATTAAATCTCACTATATTTACCATGTCATGTATATGCATTGTTATGCCTTTTTCTATTTGTCAATTGCCCGACTGTAATTTGTTCACCCAACATGCTTTTATCTTATGGGAGAGACACCTCTAGTGAACTGTGGACCCCGGTCCTATTCTTTACATAGCATACAATCTACTTGTTTTACTGTTTTCTTTGCAAACATCTTCCATTCGATACGTTTAATCCTTTGTTACAGCAAGCCGGTGAGATTGACAACCTCACTTTGTTGGGACAAAGTACTTGGTTGTGTTGTGCGGTTCCTAGTTGGCGCCGAATCCCTGGTGTTGCGCCGCATCACATTTCGCGACCATCAACCTTCAACGTGCTTCTTGGCTCCTACTGGTTCGATTAAACCTTGGTTTCTTTCTGAGGGAAAACTTGCTACTGTGCGCATCATACCTTCCTCTTGGGGTTCCCAACGAACGTGTGAGTTACACGCCATCACGCCGCACGGGCTTTGCCCGGCGACGCACTGAGGCGGCGGCGAGGAGGAGGGAAAGGGGAGGAGGGGGACGAGGAGGGGCGCCGCCGGGAGCCCCAGGCCGCCCGCGGGAGCGGCTAAGGGGCTAGGGTTTCGGTCCAGTCAAAAGGTTCGCGGGAGCGGCTAAGGGGCTAGCCATGTTGGCAATTCGTGTGGGTGTGTGGGTGTGTGTTGTAAGCTGGGCTCAGCTCTTTGTACCTTGTCGCCGTTGTGGCGTTATTAATTTAACGTTGGGCCTTTGGCCTTTGATCTAAAAAAAAAACATTTTTCGAGGGAATTCGGAAGTGGTGCAGAACAACACCCGTATTCGGAACCGAAAAAAAGAAAATCAAATATAGGGGGAGAATTGTTCATCGCAAACAAGTTCTAAACTGTTGAAACTTCATAGTTGCATTGACGTTACATATAGATGTTCCTCCGCCGCGCAACCTAACTTAGACTAATTTTTGGCCCTACCAAGGCCTCTACGCGTGGCGGATGACGGGACGGCGAACGACGCCGTCGACGACCTGCTCGGAGTCGAGGTCGACGACCTCCTTCTTCATGCGGCGGACGGTGGCCTCCCTCTGCGCCGCCTCGTACGCGTGCACCTGACGGACGGCGTCCGCCTCCTCGCGGCAGAACCGTGCACCAGTAGCCGATGTTGCAGCGCCCTCCAGTAGCGTCCTCCAGTAGCCGCTGTTGCAGCGCCTTGTTGGCGTCATCCTGGGCCTTCCTCAGCATCTCAAAAGACACGACTAAGGTCCTCTGCTCCGCCACTTTCTTGTCGTGTCGAGCTGTCTTCTTGTCGTCGGCATGGCTAGAGGGGCCGGTGCCGTTGGGGCCCAGACGCAAGTCCCAAACCTCGCGCTCCGAAATATATACTAGTCGAGGCCTGCCCATTTGGTGTTGTGAATTGTTTCAAGCCAGGAGTACTAAAATTCTACACATAAACCAGATGTAAAATGTTGTATGAATAGTCGTGTCTGTTAAGCTTAATGCACTAGCTAACGTAACTAAAAGCCCGAACTGATGAATAGGGTTAGGCAATCTAGTTATACACACTTCAACAGTCGAACTTGAAGTAACGTGTGTCTCCATAGTACTTTAGTTTTACTCAATGGCATGTACTGATGCTTAGATACTTCTCGCAGATGGATGGTCGGATATTAGCGCAAAGTCTTTTCTGGCGGAGCCGGTAACCACCGGAGTACCCCGAACCAATCACACGGTGACACCTGATTCAGTACAATCTACCCCGTCCAACGTATTAGCTCTTTCGTGATTTTCTGCTGCATGTCTGCTGCATGTGTAGGTCCCACCCACATGGCTCTGTCCCCTCTCCTCTCTCTCCACCCCGAATTCTCTCTCTTCAATTATTTCCATTCATTCCACCACGGTAAAATCTCTCCTGAATTAACACCTTACTTCTGTACTTATTCTAATGCACGACACTAACTCCGATGGATGGTTCTTACTGATTTTAATTACTCCCTCCGTCCCGGTTTACAGGGCCTACGCGTATCCCAAGATCATCAATTTGACCAATATATTATAAAATTTACATTATGAAAATTATACCACTAAAAAGTACAACATCTAAACTTTCTAATGATATATATTTTGTAGTATATATCTTGTGTTAAGTTGGTTAAATTGGTGACCTAGGGATACGCGTAGGACCTGTAAACCGGGACGGAGGTAGTAGGTTCAGTTTGTATAATTTTTCAACCATGTTTCAAATATTGTATCAGTTTAAAATAAATGAGAAAATATTTCTACGAAATATCATGTCACAATTTCCTATTTTCGTAAGTTCATAGAAGTTCCATATATTATTACCATATACTCCAATCATCTTACATTTTTTCATAAAAGTTTTAGTTCATGATAATTTTTAAGAAAATATGCTCCTTTTTTCGCACATATTCCTGTTTTATTTCTTTTTCACACAAATATGGTTCACATATATTATAGTTCACTACTAGAAAACAGGCTATCAGTGGCGCACCACTTTTTGCCATCAGTGGCGCACTAGTGGTGCGCCACTACTATCACGCTACTGCTAACAGTTAGTAGTGGCGCACCACTCATACGCCATTGCTAACTCAAGTCTGGGGTGGAGCTGAATCATAAAATAAATATAGCAATGGCGCATGGTTGTTGTGGTGCGCCACTAGTATTTTCATAGCAGTGGGGCACCTGTTTTTGGTGCGCCTGCTAGTCATCTTACGACTAGGCCTTTTTCTAGTAGTGGTTTATTTAAATAATTTCAGTCCATTTAAAATATCTCCAAATTTTTGTGAGCAACTCAAATCGTATGATCAATATATTTTTCTAAGTATGGGATCAGTAATGATACCAAAGAAATATGGCACATATTATATATTTTTTTTTTATTATTATTTACTAAAATTTGAGTCATACCAAAAATGATCTAATTACATTTCAGAACAAATATATAGATATTTTAAAATCATGCTATGTATAATCTCTTAAATAATGTTCCACGGAACATTTTTTTAGTTGCAGATACCAAACAGGAGCCAGGATTATATCAACAAAGTATAGCATACGCCATTGATATTTGATACATTTGTTTACAATATAATATCAACAAAAGCACCGTTCATATGGACAAACCACCACCAGTATATTCTTCAAATCTGGATTTTTTTTTGATGGATTTTAACAAGAATTTCTCAATCTGGGCCATTATAAAAAAAAAGTAGGAGAAAAATTAAACTAGAGAGAATTGGATGATTTAGAAATCACACGGGATAGACCACTGACTTTCAGATCGGACAAGAAATAGCAAACACCTATATCAACCTTCAGATCTGCATCCTCATCAAATTGAGAGAAAACAATTCCTACATCGGGGAAGCGAATCCCAAACCTAGACCGCACATGAACAAGGTGGCGGCGGCCGCCTCGGCTCGTCTTCCTCCGGCGGCTCTCGAGGAGGCCGAGGCGCTGCGCTGCAGGTCCAAACTCGAGAGCGATCCCTTGCTCATGCACGGCGCGGCCGTCCTGGCCGTAGCCCAGGGTGAGCACTCGAACCCCCATAGTTCTGGCCGCTATCTCGCCGTCCCGCTGCAGTCGTCGTTCGCCTCGCCGCAGGTCGCGCTCCGCTACCGCCGCCGCTTTTTTCTGGATCGAGATTGAGAGAGATGAGAGAGGGAGTCACGGTGGGACAGGGATCTGGTGCCCCGACAGAGGCGGAGCCGGCTCCTCTAACTTTGCTTCTACCAAGTCAGGACCCTGACATAGGCTATATCTACCACACAAAGCTCATCTAACGGTTCTGCTGAGGTTAGTACTAGTTGGTAGCTGCTGCTGCTCAGTTTTGGAGGGAAGCGGCAGCGATGTCCTCGGTTTACCGCTAAAATGTTCTTTCTTCTATCCCTTGCCTCTCACGGTTCCATCCATCTAATAGTACGAGCATCCAGTCAAGGGCCGGGGCGACTTATATTGGATACCTAAAAATGCTCACGCGCGTTTATTAGCGTTGTTCCGCGGACATATTTTAACATCGCGTTCGTTTGCGTCTGGGTGTGTTCCTACTTCCTAGCGGGGTGACCCATTTTTTTTCAATAATATTTTTCATTCACCAAGTAAAAAGCATAATGTACTATAAACTAAAGGAGATACAAGCCCTAGGCTACTTGCTGCCCGACGGCCCGACCCCGTCGTCGCGTCCCTCCCTCCTCCGCTTCTCCGCTGCCCGTCGTGCGGCCGCTAGAGCTCGGTCAGCCGCCGTGTCCGCCTGCTGTCGCAGCGCCTCGTTCGTGGCATCCTTGGACTTCTTGAGCGTCTCGAAGGAGTCGACTAACGCCCTCTGCTCTGCCGCCCTCTCCTTCGGGGTAGGTTCATTAGGGTCATCAGAGGATGCGCCTCTCTTTATATACGCCGGAGGCAGCCGAGGGGCGCGACACTCGTGGCATCGCCATTAACTTCGTTGTCAGAGGTGGGCGGCGGCCGCTCGTCAGGCGAGGCATCGGCATTAACGTGACGCAGAATGCCGAAGCAACGCCTCGTCGCGAGTACCGGTGCCACTGCTGAGAAGACGCATCGAGCCAGGGTCGCTGCCAGACGGGCCCAACAAAACGTCCGCCCAAACGCCAATGGTCACGCGGTGTACCACTCAGCATCTGCGGAGACGCATCCGAGGCGCATATTTCGGCCACGTTTGTGTCTGCGCGGACGACCCGATTATTATACGTCGAGCTGTTGGTCTTTATTTTAGACGCATTTTTCGCCGCGTGGTTACGTTGCCCGTTGAAGATGTGCTGAGGCTGATTGCCTATAGGATGGTTCTGTTAAACAATATCACAGCGCATATGGATTTGTCACACGAGTCAGTGGAGTAGCAGCTACTAGTACTAAGCAAAGGAGAACCCTTGGATGAGATTTGGGTGGTGGATATAGCCTACGTTAGGGTCCTGACTTGGTAGAAGCAAAGTTAGAGGAGCCGGCTCCGACAGAGGCAGGGCACGCTGTGCCCTGAGGCCTCACATCCATCGTATATTTTCAATCCAACGCCCAGGAACGAGTCCCTACCCATCTCCCTTTTCTAGCACCCAGGCACCAGAGAAATCGAGCGGGGAACTCAGCGGGAAGGGGAAAATTGCGCGGGCTCACAGCTCTGTCGCTGCAGCCGCCGCCGGCGCTGCCGCTGCAGCCGCCCTCCCCGCCCCGCCCCGCCCCGCCCCGGCAACTCCATCCGCCCCGCTCCGGCGACTCCCAACACCCCGCTGTGAAGGCGCCCGCCCCGCCCCGCCCCGCTGTGACGGCGCCCGACCCGCTGTGATGGCGCCCGCCCCGCTGTGACGGCGCCCGCCCTGCTGTGACGGCGTCCGCCCCGGCAACTCCGTCCGCCCCGCTCCGGCGACTCCCAACGCCCCGCGCCGCCGACTCCCTCCGCCCCGCAGGTAGCCTGTATACTGATAAGCCTATTCAGACTATATGTCTTCATCTGAAATTAGTACTACAAAACGTGATGTAGACATGCAATGCAACTCTTCCCAGATTACCTTCTGATGTTGTCTAGTGTTATGTTGTGAATTCATCTACTTAATGCCTTCTTATAGGACCGGAATATTGTGTGCACATGGTCTCAAAATTCATTGATATGATGAATGTAAAGACATTGCCATCACATTACATCTTAAAGAGATGGACAAGAGAAGCACGCAATGGAAGCATACAAGATAGACAAGGAAGAAACGTGATAGAAAATCCAAAGTTTGAGGCTCAGCTTCGGTACAAGGATTTGTCTTACAAATTTCATAATTTGGCATATAAAATAGCCAACTATGAAGAGTGTTGTTTGATCTTAGCAAATGCAATTGATGGTGTTCGTCCACAACTAGAGGACATGCTCATCAATGCAACTATCAATGGCGCCAATAATCCATGTAATGATCAAGAAAATATTCACCCAAATGTGCAACAAGCAGCTGAGTTTACTGCTGCAAAGCTTAAGAAAAAAGAAGTCCAACCAAGAAAACTAAGGAGAACGAAGACCTGGCTTGATAAGTTACTCAAGAGGAAGCACAAGCCACCTAAAGTTGGTGCATCCAAGAACAAAGGATCAAAGGTTTGTTCCAGTCTGTACATGATATGTTATACCATTCATTCCTAAGCTACTTACAAGAAATTTTGTTGCAGCAACAAAAGAAACAAGAGAAGGATGGTGTGGATCCTCAAGTAGTAGCGGAAAAAGATGGCAGCCATAAAGGAGGAAACATGGAGCTTCAAGAGTGCAGCGCGATCATGAGTTTTACGGAGCTCTTGACAGCTCCCTCTTCTGGTTTTAATGATGAAGATATGTTCTAGCATGTACATGCTCGTCGGATAGTATTTTGGACATGGTTGGCTAGTATTTTGGACAAGGTTGACTATAGCATTTTGGATTTGGGGGCTAACTATAGTCATTTGTGGCCTAAGTGTACAAGTAGATTGGCCTAATATATGTACTTCACATATTATGTAAGAGCAGATTACTGCTGCAAATTTCGGATGTTAATTGCTACTAATTTCTATGCCTTGTGATTCCAAATTTCAATTGTTCAGACTGTATTGAACTGTTACGTACTGTTTTGCTGTTGCTCAACTAAACTATGTTTTGCTGTTTAGCTAAGAAATGATGTATCTAATCATTTATATGGAAACCTGGGCGTTCCTGGGCGTTCCTGGGCTGTTACTTTGCTGCAGTTACGTGCTACAAAAGGGAGATGGGTATGGACTGTTCCTGGGCGTTGGATTGGAAATATAGGATGGATGTGAGGCCTCAGGGCACAGCGTGCCCTGCCTCTGTCAGGGCACCGGATCCCTGTCCGTCACGGTGGGGGTGGGCGGAGATGGCCTGATATTATTACTCTCTGTATGTATGTCGTGCTGTACCGACGTAAACGACCAAGGTAGGTGCAGCTCGCAGTCAATACCAATAAAGAAGTGCATATACACGAAAAGCATTCCCGAATCTTCAGGCAAAATCGGACGGCAGCTGGAACACCGATAGTTACCGGTTCCGGCAGAAAATCCGCTCTCCGGATATTAGCACAACAAAAACTAACAAAATAGTACTGGGAAATCAGACAAAATTCAACAGCGTCAAAACTCTTTGGCAGAGGGCGCAAGTCGATCAAAATGACACTGCAACCAGAGAAGAGTAACTAGCAACAAAAAAGTACGTCCCACAAGGAGGTTAGCATAATTGGATGACAGTAGGATCTGAATAAGATGATTCGTACCTCCAAGACTAATTTACAGAAGACTAAAGCTCATAGCGCATTGTCTACCAAACTGAAAAGAGGCCTCGCTTACAATATCAGACAAGCTTAACGTCTTCGTAGTTTTGGAAATGGTAACGTCTGGACTTGTGCTTGATTATCCGGAGGCTTCCTGGTCCTGCTGCAGTGCCATGAAACTCCACGCCAGTGAGCACCGCCAGCCTCCTCCCCAGCTTCATTACCCGGAAGAACCTCACGACGCAGAACTTGCCAGAGCCCAGCAGCAAAAGGTGTGACGCCACTGGGAACCACCCTCCCGGCAAAGGCAGCTCTTCCCAGGAGTTGAGCTTCACCGGCGGTGACATCTGCGCAAGGTCAGCCACGCAGAGCTGCCCGTCACTCTCCGAGATGCCAAACCAGAGACCATGCTCAGGGGCGTACTTGGCGTGGCCTTTGAACGGCAGAGCCCAGTCGCCGACCTTGCTCCATGCACGGCTAGCCGTGTCGAAGGAGTAGGTGCCGGCGCCCACCGTGGAAATCCATATTTGCGAATCACGAACCACTGTGTAGGAGCCAATCGAACAGGGGTGTGGCTCTTGCTCCGGGGACCTGTTGTAGATTTGATGAGGATCGTACTCGTACTTGTAGTGGTCGTAATCAATTGGAGGCGGCGGGAGAGGGCGCCAATACCAGTCCTCCGGCAAGCACTTGCCGAACGAGGGGCCGTAGGTAAAAGCCTCGAAATAGTCCACCTTTGGCGGCGGACCAGGGTTTACATGCATGGTGTAGAGGCCGTCGCCAACGGTGAGGGAGATGGAGGTGCGACTGGGGTCTACCTTCGGGTTCATGGCGCGGACGGCGCCAAGCGCGCCATCGTAGAGGAGGGTGTGACCATGGCGGTCGACGGCGATGATGTCGTTCTTGAGGGCCATGAAGTCGATCCACCCTTTTGGGTAACTCGTGCAGGGCCAGTCGAAGGATACGGCGGCGGGAGGCAGCCGAGCCAAAGTTGGAGCCTTCTTTGTTGGTGCTGGATCTGCTGGTTCCAGTGATCTGGTAGGGGAGAATAATCTTGCCGGATCGATGCGGTGCAGGTTGAAGGCAGGGCGGCCGTCGCTCCATTTTTTGGCCAGCAGATTCACAAAAGGGCGATTCATTGCTCCTCTCTCCCCCTCTCTAATGGAGAGAGAAGCAATCTGGATTTCAACTTTATTTTGATATCCTGATTGGGAGTAACCGGCGAGGAGCTAGACAACTCAACCCCACGACTTCACACGACGACGGCAAGCAAATCACCCGAAAACGAACAACCCTAGCCGCCGGGAAGAGAGGTTGTAGGAGTCTGGGAGATGGGCTGCGTTGAGGTAACTCGTGTAAGATTTTTTTTAGGGCAAGTAGTCTAAGCCGGAAAACCCAAACACACTTTTCCTAATCTGCTTCGTTTTCAACGCCCAGGCTGTTGTTCTGTTTTTAGTTTTCTACCGTTTTTTTCCTAATTCTTTAGTCAATTGTAAATTAATTAACCTATAGCACATGCATCCAGCTTCCCTTGGTGAAATCTCCATATATACACAGATCGAGTGCTACATGCTACTAGAAGTCTAGAACAGTACGTCCACCCAAGCAGCTCAAAGAGGATAAGAGCAACTCTAGCGGACCCTATCCGCGCCGAAACCGGAAATAAACGCCGATATGCGGTATCACGCGTAGATCAATACCCGTGCATATACCGGAAAAATCTAGAAGGCCAATCTTTTTTTTTGCAGCAATATATACCCCATCCGCTGCGCACGATGCTCCATATACGCAGATTTTGGCGCGCGTTCCAGTCCGCTGCATCTGATCGATAGGGTTGGCGCGTGGACATTTCAGCTTCCCACTTTGCCGCATGCGCCGCCGCCGATTTGCACGCCCGACGCCCCGACAAGATTTGCACGCCCAGGCAAGCAGGAGAGCTGTTTCACAACATTTTGGAATCAATAGCAGTGCCCCATAGTTCTCCCTTTATAAGCCTAGTAGTGAAAAGGGTGCAATTCTGTTCAACTACTTTTGAGGGGCCACAAGGCCTTCAACTTATTGGCTAAACCCTATTTGAACCATGCATGGTCTTAAAAAGCGGGATATATGCTATAGCCGTGGCCTGCAAAAAAGGGCTATAGCCACCTTTTAGAAAGTTATAGCCGGCTATTTAAAACTATGATTTAAACATATATTATTGTGCTACTTAGTTTTATTAAATTTATTACAACCCTAGTCCTAAAATTTCAAAAGATAATACAAGAAGTTCACGTACAGTGGAAAAACTAAAAAAAAATTTGAGAGTGAGGACTTTCTTCAGGATGAAAACCTAAGATATATGATCGAGTAGCGACGGCGCTTGTGTACTAGTTTTTTTCTTGAAGATGTCGTTTTTGAAGGATTTGAACTTCAGGTGTTGTCATGGTGGTGTTTGTGATGTTGCTGTAAGGGCTAGAACACTATAGCGGAACTTTTCTTTTTTTATCTTGTTCTTCTTTCTTTGGATGTGTACGTCCGTACTATCATTAGTGTATGACATTGTTGCAGATACTGGTTGTAATTGGTATCTTCATGATATTAATATTTCCTTTATCAAAAAATATACAATGAAAAATATGGCAGTATACACTTAAAATTCTCATCTCATGAAAAACACAGAAAGAAGAGAAAGAAAATTTTCTGCTGGATAAAGAAAACGCTATCAAGTCTTCTTCTCCAAAAGTATAGATTAGAAAATAAAATAAAAAACCATGTATTTCGGTCGTATGGATCTCACAAAGAGCATGACATCGACGTTCCATGCAAATTTTATGTCTTTCACGAGTACAGTTTGTGCAGAATCATATAGTTTTTTCTTAGCTCCCATAATCTGATTTTTTTGCGAGACTCTTAATATGATGTTAGGGTTTTCATAAATTCAACTGAGTTGGAGCTTCTTTGTGTTCCAACTATCATTTTATCTGAACTTATGGTTTATGCCTATTAACCTCGGGACCATAGCGAGCAGGTGAGTGAGAGCTCCTACGGCGAGGAGAATGGAATAGCATCTTCAAGGCGCTAGATCCACCATTGATGGTGGGCACGCTCTGATGATACTTGTGGACTTTAAAAATTCTTAACTGAGAGAAGTTCAGAGACTGGACATGAGTATTTGCAACTACGAATAACTTGAAGCTTTTGTGAATAGTCCCTCTTTCTTTATTCACGACAAAATTGAGATGACCGAGTCATGTCATCCCTCATCCAAGCAACCATGTGTAAAGGAGATGACTGAGTCAAACGACACATTAACTGAACCTATCTAGTAACTCTATAACTAAAAAACATAAGAGCAAGTACAATAAGGTACAGTCAGCTGGCTATAAGAGATAAAATATTATAAGTTTGCTTAGTTGGAGGAGAGAGATTAGGAGAGAGAAGAGGAGTGGGCTACTATCTTGTAGCCAGCTCTAGCACGTGCTCCTAGGCACTATGTGAGACTAAAAGGTGGACCATGCATTGTAAAAATACTATACTTTTATAGCTTACTATTGTATATGTTGGCTCTAAGTTAGCTATAGATGACATGGCACTTGGCTTATAGCTAGCAGCTGGCTACACTATTGGAATTGCTCTAATAATGCTAAGGGCAGCAGCAAGATTAACTCATAGCGCACACACACACACTTAAATGCTAAGGAGACCATCTGGCTGCGAGCGCAACTGGCCAAGAATGGCCAAGCTGTGATCATAGGATGATAGGAATGGTGACGAAAGAGCAGAGAGTCGTCGCCAATCCGCTCGCCTTCTCTGGCAGTCTCAAGCTTAGTGATGAGAGCCCTTTGCTGCTAGCGTACTCGCGAACCAGCCGCGAATTGTCCCCTCAACCGCACACTGCACTGGATTGCCCAGCTGGTTTGGGTAGTGTAAGCTGAAAAGGTCAGCTTTGAAGCATGCAGTGAAAAAACTAACACCACTGGTTCATCCGCAGTTAACGGCTTCTGTACCATATTATCCAGGTCTGTTGCATGGAGTATTTTTCCCTAGTTCCTCCTACTCCCATATTATCTCAAGACTCAAGAAGATTGTCAAGCTTGTGCACCACATACACAACTAGGCACCAGGATCTCTGTCTCGCAAGTCGCAACAGTCATTACCTCTCTGAGTGGGCAAGCATGAGAGTTAGTTCCGGGCATTTTAGAATCAATAGTAGTGCCCCATAGTTCCCCTTTTATAAGACCAGTAATGAAATGGGTGTGCAAGACCTTTCCAGCTACTTTTTGGGTCCACAAAGCCTTCAACTTAGTTGCTAAAACCTGTTCGAATATATATTATTGTAGGGACGGAAACACCCACACCCATGAATGGGTGTACAAAAGTATTTCCACATTTTATATCCAGCGGAATATTTTCTTCCTCTTCTTTCTGTGATATTACTGCAGTAAAAACTTAATTCTCTATACATTTCAAGTGTAATACTGCCATATTTTCCACTCTATCCACTCTCTATAAAATGCTATAAAGTCTTATTCTCCAAAAGAGCCAAGACCATGTATTGTGGGGACTCATAATCTGAGGTTGAACTGGAGGTTTCTTATGTTCCAAATGTCGTTTATCTGAATTAATGGTTTTATGCCTCTTAACCTTGGGATAATTGTGGTGAGCCTTGTGCTAGTCAGGTAGTCTGGCTTATTAATTGGTTAGAGATACTCTGTTCCAACCAAGCTTCTGAAATTTAATCTCTCATATGTCTATTGAAATAGAGTACATATCATTAGGAAATTCGCACACATCTGCCATTATAGCCCGAGACATAGTTTCCATGTTACTTTTGAAAAAAAAATGTTGAGATAAAAAAAATATACAAGTATAACTTTGCCAAATTATTTATATTGATACATGAATAACTTTTATTTCATGTCATCGATTATGTTCAACATCTTAAATGCCTAAACAAATCCGAGTACCCGTTATCCATTCATTCAGTATCACATAACCAACAGAGATACACATGTTCAAGTAAATGTGTTCATTCTGCTTATTGTTCTCAAGTTGCAAGGGTAAGAGATGATACTAGTGGCTGCGGCTGCGGAAGTGCGGGTGCAGTCAGCTTGTCATGATATGACCCGGCGAGTTCAATTTTGTAGTGTTAAATACTCAAACATTTGCATGCCATATATTTTTAAATTTAGCTAGCTACCAAATATGTTAAAACTTTATGGCAAATTTCTTTTTGACAGCTCGCGATGGAGCATGTAAATATCTGGAGTCACTTGGCAATTCTCATTATGTTGTTGATTTAATTTTACTATTTGGAGATGATTTCAAGGCCATGCAATGTATTGATACATACAATTGAAACAATATTACAACATTAAAGTACCAGTTTTCTTTTTCTCTTCCTTGTGAGCTATGATAAAATAGGTTGTTTTTGTAGCTAACTGCTGTTGAGTACTATTATTCATCAATTACTCCTATAAATGTTCTCTATTTTTTTTTCAAGCTGGGTTATTGCATTCTGCATGACATAATTGTTCTATTGTAATGTGTAGGTACCATGGGAAATGTTATAAGATAAGTTCTTCACATAGGATGTAATATTGTATTGAGTTCAATGCACCAACCGGTTCACTCAGAGATTATTAAGAATGTGGGTAAGGCACCAACTAGTTCACTCAATGGGTCAAGGTCATAGAGAAAACATGGACAATACATTTCAGCATATTGTCCAGACCATTTTAGGTTATCCTGTTCATGGCACCATGGGTGATTAAATTTTGTGACCCTGTGCATGGTTAAAGCTCCTACCTCCACTGAATCTTCTTCCCTCTTCTTCACGCAACAGTGCGAACATTGCAGAGGAGTTTTTAGCAAAAAAAAACCTACAAAGAAATCTTATTCTCTTTGAAAAAATATGATACATGACAGCTTTGCGAATGGAGCACCGTGCTGCACTATCAGCTTATTTTCAGATTTAATTTTAGACCCAAATATGATTCTTCTGGATCAAATATCTATTCTAAATTAATGGTACGCCATGATATTGCAGTAACCCAGCCAGCTTATAAGGAATAAAACGAAGTGCAGATCAATCTTTTAAAGAGTGAGCAATATCTACCTTTTCAATGAAATGAAACACAAAGATTTCTTTGCATTTTCTCGAAAAAACTCAATGTAAAATTTATTGTGAAGTCGGCTTGGAAAAGAAAATAATAATGTAATTAATCATGAAACCAAACATACATAGTTTCAAACTAACTAAACTATTATTTTTATTGTGACTAACTCAACTATTCCTGCTAAACTTAATTAGATCAAAAAACATCATTACGAATTATATCTGGCAACAACCTTGGTCCTTTTTATTTTGAGAGCAATGGTCATATATCCTCACAACGCTAGCAGTAAAATAATGGTTCAGCTCTGGAAGCATTGGCACACTTCTTATCACCGTTAGAAATAATCCTAATGTTCTTGAACATTATGGTAGGGTGGTTAATGTAATAGCTAATATATCTTGATATATACCTTCCATAAAACAAAGTAGAAATACTTCCATTGTATTTGCTTCGATGCAGCAACAAATATACTCTGACAAAAATCCCTTGAAACTTCGCAAATAATCAAGCCAAAAGAGAAAATAAATGAATCTGCATACTTGAACACAGTGTGATAGCTGAGAGAAATTACTGCGAACATACCAATAATGGCATACATACCTTATTTTTCAGAAACATAGCAGCAGAGTGATGAGCTGAATAATCATTGGATGTGTACCAAAGCTTATTGTGGAGAGGTTCATCTTTAAAATAATCATTATCTGTGAACCAAATTAAGCTGAATTGAGAAAGAACCATTGTCTATGTACCAAATCTTATTGTATGAGCAGGTTCATGATCATATCAAGCACATGAACTTCAGATGATGTGTATGGGTCTAAAAATCACCATTTAGCTACATATATGTATTCATGGGTATTCAGAGGAATAAACCATTTGAAACTGTATTCCTGAAAAGATCTTTGCCTTCAATTAAATGTTTAAGACTCTCCTGCATAAGAGGATACGAAAGATGATATATAATGATAAATATTGTATAAATATATGTGGAAAAAGAACCATGCATGTTGGAAAAAGAGAAGTGGCAACCAGGAAAATGAATTACGCGTTGTATTGGTGTGTAGGGAAAGAAGTGTAGCGTCGATTAGTACACTTCTTTAGAGGCAAAAGGTAACAAATATTATATCAATGAATTAACTTATAATGCAGGAACTAATGAAAGGACACAGATGTCGCCTACAGGGGAGTGAATAGGCGGTTTAAAACTTTTACGAGATGGGCTTAACAAATACGTAATAAAACTAGCGTTTACTTTGTCAAGACCAAAGCATATATACTATGGTTCACCTATGTGCACCAACAACTTATGCTAAGCAATACAAACACTATGTGATATCAAGATATATAACTTCAAACACGATGGCTATCACAAAGTAAAGTGCATAAGTAAAGAGTTCGGGTGTAGAGATAACCGAGGCACGCGGGAGACGATGATTTATCGCGAAGTTCACACTCTTGTGAGTGATAATCTCCGTTGGAGAGGTGCGGTGGCTTAGTGCTCCCGAACGTCACAAATGGCCTCACCTTGAGGTCTGGTTGCTCGATAAACACCAACGCCACAAAGGCCTCACTCCAAGATGCGGTAGTCAAACCACACACCGAGCGCCACGAAGGCGCCTCACCTTATTCTCCGGTGATCCTCGCCACAAAGGCCTAGGTCAAGGTTCCACTAAGGGATTTCCTTCGAGGCGGAAACCGGGCCTTACACAAAGCTTGGGGCACGCATCCACAACTTAATTGGAGGCTCCCAAGAAATCGCCACAAAGGCCTCAAATCGTCTAGGGTTCCAAGAACACAAGGGTAACAACTTTCTTGCTTTCACTTCCACGAATCACCATGGAAATCTCAAACCGATACACCAAATGCAATGGCAAGAACACCACAAAAATGCTCCAATCCTTTACTCTCAAATTCCAACAAAGCTACTAAAGCTATTGGGGGAATAAGAGAGGAAGAACAAATGAAATCCAGAAAGAAATCCAAGATTCTCCAAGATCTAGATCTAGGTGGTTCCTCTCACAAAGAGAGAGATTTGATTGGTGAAGATGTAAATCTAGATCTCATCTATCTTTTCTCTCAAATTGATGCAAGATTCATTGGAGGGAGAAGGAGATAGCAAGCTCAAAGAAGGTCAACAATGGGGGCAAAAACAAGCTCAAATATCGGGAACCTTTGGGGAAGAAGATCCCTTAAATAGGTCCCAAAAGATCTGACTGTTATGGTCAAAAAACGTTCCTGACCGGCAGTGCCGGGGTGCTCCCGGCGGCAGTGCCGGGGTGCGCCCAGCGGCAGTGCCGGCGTCCCTGAGAAAACCGAGACACCCGATACAAAAACCTCAAGAACTTTTGCGTTCGAACTCTAATTTTGATGATCTTGGCCTCATTGAAATCACATCAACAAGCTCTACAACAATATGCATAGAAACATCATAGTCCAGTAATGGAGGATAGAAACAAATGAATAAAGGTTTTACCTATCTATAAAAGACAAACCGGTAAAACCTCCAATATGGAAAATGCAACAACTTGAGTTAGAAAACTCACATTTAGGTGAAACCAATTCTGTTGTAAAGAGGATAACAAAAGCTGCCCCACAAAGAGTGAAAAACTTAAGAAAAAGTGGGGTAGATTTTTCTATGGATTTAAGAGTGAAACCTCTCAATACGAGAAACCGAGAAAAACTCCAATATCGAAAAACGCAACAAGTGATTCATGCGGAATCCATTTTTGATGAACTAGAGCTTGTTATGGAAATAACCACAAGCTCTAAATCACCACATGGATAAGATCCAAATAACAACCAAGAAAGATGATGCAAGGATGCAAAGGTTTGAGCTCTCTCGAGTTACTCACTCGAGAGCCCTCTTGATAGTACGGCAACTAAACTATAAACCGGTCTCCAACTACACCATGAGACCGGTAAGAAAGGAACCCTATGAAGAGAAAACCTTAACCTTGCGCGTTCCTCTTGAGATCGATGATTACGATTTTGACCGCAGCAAGATGGAACGCCTTTCTTGATAGTGCTTGCTTGACGAAGTCTTGTGGATTGCTCCCCCCATAATCCACCATGGGAGAGCTTCTTCTTCGGCGCAACTTCACATATCCATGATCACCATATGGATGGGAAGCTTCAAGCAAATGATCTCTTCGAGTTGGCTTATCTTGAACTTGCACTTCATTTCTTCATTCTTCATCATGTTGATGTCTTGAAGTTAAACTTGAAGGCTCACTTCATCTTCATCTTCATCTTCAAGACATACTTGACACTTAATATTCTTCATCAATTTCTTCCTATTGCAACCTTGAATCTAACATATGATTCAAGTATTGCCTATGAACAACTCCTAAAAATATAACTCAATGCAAACATTAGTCTATAGAGATTGTCATTAATTACCAAAACCACACATGGGGACTCCATGCACTTTCAACTAACTAACTGAATGCGCAAATACCGGTTGCATGTACGAGTTGAGCGATGCATGACACCACCTTTTAAGAGGAAGATACGACGATGTGATGCCTTGTTTTGGGATACCGGTGCTGGCTTGTAAACTTAAGAGAGAGATTTGTTAAATATATAAGAAAATAACCATATGATTTAATCCGAATAAACAGTAGATATAGCATGATCATAAAACCGGAAATTAAACTAATCATGCAAACCAATAAACTAGATGAATAGATCACATCTAGACAAGAGATTGCATTAAGTCTCATTGCTAGAACTAGAAACTCTAGCAATATCTCAAACAGAAGAGACATGATCACACACAGTACAACCGAAACAGCAAGGTTTGCGTTGAGGTTGTCACCCATGCCGCCAAATAGGTTATTGATGATCATGAAGAAGTCGTCATCGGGGAAGGAGTCCTCAGATGACGTTGTGCTATCAGTAGTCGTGCTGGAGCTCCAAAAGAACCCGGTTTCCCCTCACCTGTACAAGTCTACACTGTCCCATCCTTCGATATACCACAAGATGGGATAGTAAAGACGTGGGCGATGGGACAAGGTTCTGGAAGCAGGTAATCGCATGTGTTGTATAGTAACTATGGTTCATGCTTCAAATTATTTAGTAAAGGTCAGATAGGTCGTGGGGCATAGCCCACGTCCGAGTCAACTTAGCCAACGATCAAGAAAAACTAGAAACGACTGATAACATACGTTAATGACTCACAAAACTTAATACATAAATATCTTTCTAAACAACAAAAATATAAGAACATATTGGCTTGAAACACGAGTGTGGTGCGCGTGTCAAGATGAGGCGTGGCGAGGCGGGTGGCGGAGGAGTGCTTGTGAACTCCTTCTCTTCTCACTCACTTAGTGAGAGTGGAAGATCTCAAATGGCAATGTGAGATCAATCTTTAGTCCCACTGCTTTCCATACATGAATGAGCCATATGAGAATTTCAGGATTTGTATTAGGCTAGGGGCTAAGACCTACTAGCAAATTCCAACAATCCCTCAGGCACATCAATCAATTGTGTGGTGGAGAATGTTAAGTTAAACTTCTACTTAGAATTTAATGCTACACTACCTAGCAACTTGAATAGTAGACTATCCCTTGAACTATAAGTTTTTACACACTAGTTTCACATAAAACCTAGACCCATATTGGACTACCGTAGGCCTTTCCCGCGGTCTGAAGCATATACGTCATACTCCAAGACCTTTCATGATTTTATTAGAGAACTCCCAACTCTCATGGATTATGACATTTGACAGTTGGACTCATATAGGTGTGTTATTCAAAATATGTTTTGTAGGGTATTATCTCTGCTTTGATAAGCCACCTTGAACACATGAAGGTAAATATCAAAATATCATGCATATTAGAAGAGTACTGAGTGGTAAATTCAATACAAGGATACTTTCCTCCTAGCTGACCAACAGCTTGTCGCCCAACTCTACTTCACAGGATCTCCAATCACATTGAGTGGGTTACCGTTGTGGATACTCAAAGCTTTGATATCAAACCATCACTCTCGATGTATTATATAGGGCATTACATGATAACCCCTTCCTGAAGGGATCTACCAAATTTTTAGATGTTTGGATATAATCCAACGCGATAACTTTGGAGTTTCTCATTTTCCTGACAGATTTAAATTTCCTCTTCACATGCCTTGATGACTTTATATTATCCTTAGAACTTTTTTACTTTGATTATGAAAGTTTATCAGGATGGTGGGTCCTAATTTTTCAACCAAAGGAAAGTCCATCAAGAGCTCATGGACCAATATGCTTCAACAGTGGTCGTATCTAGTGTTGTGAGCTCTACTTCCATTCTTGACCTTGTTAGGATGGTCTTGCGAAAAATCTAAGAAACAACATCACCACCAAGTGGAAACACATAACACCACTGTGGCCTAAATCTCATTACCACGGAATATCCAGTTTGGATCACTGTAACCCTCAAGTACCCTCGGATACCCATTATAGTGAACACCATAACTCGAAATGCCCTTCATATAGTGCAAATCTCTCGAGAGAGCTTGCCAATGATCATTTGCAAGATTTGACACAAATCGACATAGTTTTCTTACACCAAAAGAGATTTCAAGCCTTATAGCGATGGCTAAATACATAAAAGAGCAAGAAATTTGAGAATACCTTAACTGATCTATAGTAATCCTCTGATTCTTTCGAAGTAGCACGCTTAGATCACAAGACATAAGGCGTTAGAGAAGACTTATTGTCTATACCCGAAACGATATACATGAACGTAACTAGTCATCAACTAGTGCATGAGGACTAGCATTTAAATAGAGTTTTATGATTTTTTTAAAATTGCTTTGAGTAAATTTTGTTCTAAAAAATATGGAGTATGAATTAGAAAAATATAATGCTTATAAATAATCAGAAATACACATAAAAGTTTCCAGTGTTTATCCCAAGTGCAAAAGGAATTATATTTCTTCCTTTGTATGCGTATTGCAATTAGTTGCTGAGTTCAGGTAGGCGGGACAACTTACAAACATCACTACCAATTAAATAACAGTTAATATAAATAAATGCGCAAAAGATGACTCCAATCTTCGATATAAACTGCATTTTTTGTCATTAAAACTTAAGAAGTAGATACAAATAAAAAAGAAACTGGATCCAGCAATCCATAGTAAAAAAGAAATTATCACACCGGATTCTTCGGCTGTATCTAATTACTACGAGATATTAGGTCTTGCATGAAATTAATGTATCCAAAACTAAACCCATGTTACAAAATTTCCATTGGAAGAATAAATATTTGAGTTATTACAATCATGTCAATCGCAAATCCAGCTAGTATAATTTACGTTCATCAGAACCAACTCAGGAAGCCTGATAGCAGTCATGTTCAATGTGCAATGCTTATAATACTTCCAATTGGTAATTAAAATCATACAAAGATGTAATATAAAGGCTCTTTCCTTTGAAGCTGAATAAGACTAATCAGCTTGTCAATCAAAAAAGATTACTGCCGTGTTTGCCAATGACCGGGCTTGTTTCAGAGCACCAGACTTGCAATGTGCATAAAGAATATATATATTATTCGTAACAATACGGAAGTGCACTATATTAATAATAAAAAGTGTTAACACTAATTTAGAATTTTCATGTCGACAAATATAGTTGACATGGATTAGGGCCGCAGAACACTTACAATGTTCTACATGAGATTAAAATGTTCTCAGTGGAAGCAACTGATAAAATAAGGTACCTCTTGAAACAAGTAGAAAGGTCAGTGCTACAGCATATAAGAAGTTGTAGGGATAATGGTTGAACTAAATCATCGCAGGAAAGAAATTATATGTCATTCAAAAGATATTAGTGATACCATCTATATATATCTAACAAATTGGTCGTTACATAAGCAATATATATGTACATAAGTCGAGATAGAAATACCCGGCTAGTTTATGTTAAAAAACCACCTGCTGCAGACCATTTGTTGTGCTATGCCCGTTTCTGCATTTGTGAGACATGCATATTTACTATTTAGCCATGTAATACACTTGGCCGAGAGGCGAGCTGTAATGATACCCCTTCCACACGAGCCAGTACCTACATAACTACAAACCACAACATTAGCAAATCTAGCATGCATACAACTCTTATGCCCAAATCAATAAAAAGAAAAAACAACATATGGGTCATTGAGTATGCTGCTACGTAAAAGAAAATTTTATTTCATTACCATGGAACATGCCCTCTAAGAATAAATTAGGGAAGAAGTGGTGTTCTCCCTTTCTGTATCCGAAAAGTAATGAATCCCTGCTCTTCATAATCTGAAAGAAGTTCTGATCGCAGGATTAAGCATCTAAGCTATCCCAGTTTCCGAATATTGGTTAGTTATCAGCATCAAACACATCCCTTTAAGAATGACAAAAAACACTGCCACCATGTCTTTCTGCGTCTACAAACAAATCAAGTTCTACTCTCCATAACCACAACTTAAACCCGTACATAACTTGAGAAAAGTTCTCGATCCAGTAATTCATGAAAGAGTAATTCTTCTGAAGAGTGCCGTGCCTGGTCAGCTTTGACAAAAAGAATCAAAAGCTTGGTTACGAAATAATCACAGCGGTCTGACCACGTTTTTGCCGACGCTGTAACACACGGAGTTGTGCTTGACTATCTGGAGGCTCCCATTGCCGGCATGGTCGACAACCTCCACCCCGGCAAGCACCGCAAAAGTCTTAGCTTTCTCATGCCCGTAGTCCGACGGGAGCAGCTTCACCCCGTCAGTTGTCCGGAAGCACCTGGCTATGCAAAGCTTGCCGGAGCCTAGCGGGAAGAGACTAGTCGCTGTCGGTGTCCACGCCTCAGGCACAGGCGGTTCTTCTTCCCACAGATGCAACAGGGGGAATTTCCGGAGTGGCGGCGCCGGCGGCTCCTGCCGGAGGTCGGCCACGCAGAGGTGATCGTCAGAAAAGCCGAACCAGAGGCCATGCTCGGCGACATAGTGGGCACGGCCACTGAACGGCATGGCCCAGTCCCCGATCTTGCTCCACCCACCTTTATTGGCGTTGAAGGAGAAGGTGCCCGCGCCCACCGTGGATATCCAAATCTCTGAGTCGCCCACACCCGTGTAAGCACCGAGCTCAAGGGGGTCCAGCTGCCCCAGCCCTAACTTAGACTTGTCGAAGCTTGGGTCCCTGAAGAGATCCCGTTCATCCAAGGGGAGCGGCTCGAAGGGATGCCAGAGCCAGTCCCTGAACCATAGACCTTGGCAATGGTGCACCTGACGGCACCAGCCGAGCTCGCGCGCCATGACAAAGAAGAAGCTGTCGCCCAAGGGGAGGGAGATGGAGCCGCACCTGGGGCCTAACATCGGGTTCATCACCCGCACGGCGCCAACCTCGCCGTCGTAGAGGAGGGTGCGGCCCTCGTGGTCCACGGCAATGACGTCGTCTTTGAAGGCCAGGAAATCCATCCACCCGATTTCCTTCCGCGGAGAGAAGGTTACGGCGGCGGAAGGCAGCCTAGCCGGAGCCGGATCCTTGTTTATCGCTGCTGGATCCGCTGGTTTCGGTGATCCGGTAGGGCGGAATAAGCTTGCCGGATCGATGCGGTGCAGGCTGAAGGTAGGGCGGCCGCCTCTCAAATTATTGACCAGCAGGTTCACAACTCGGCGATTCATTGCTCCTCTCTCTCTCTCTCTAATCGAGAGACGAGGAAAATCTAGCTTTATTCTGATTCTGAGATCTGGGCCTAACTGACGAGCCAAAACAAACGGGCCAATACCTCCTCTAGGACGTCTTTGTTGCAAGGCTGAGAAGATAGAACAGTTCTATAACACTTCTATAGACACCCTAAACGGGCAAATCCCAAACAAGTTTTACAAGCTGAAAGAACGCCCGCAGTCTAGACACGTCAAAGATGGACCGTATAACAGCATATTATATGTTGTTATGCGGTCCACGTTTAACGTGTCTGGACTGCGCGGCATTCTTTCGGCCCACAAACATAGTGTTTATGCAAATGTATGATAAATCAACCGATAATTCGAGAATGTAGAAACATAGAGCATGCAAATTGATTGTTAAAGTACTCAATCATACATAAAACACGACATCAAAAAAGGATCAAGCATCACCTGATCAAGGAAGCGCATGGTCAAGCATCCGCCACCATTCGCCATAGGGCATCACTCGTGGCAGCCATGGCAGCGCGTGCAGCTTCCCTCCTTCGCGTCAAGATCTCCATCTTCGCGTGATTCAACTTATCTAAATGGAACTCATCCATCGCGGCCGGGTTCATCATCATGGTCGTGTTATTCGCCGCAATGAGCGTTGCCATGGCCCGGTTCTCCTCGGCACTGCTCTCCTCTCTTCCAAGTCGGCCTTACGCTTGGTTCTTCCCGGAGCATGTTCCATTTTACTTTCTTCTCTTTGTGTTTCTTCTTCATCATCTCTTTTTTTTCTCCAAAGTCTTCATCACCAACAATTCTTTGGACTTCACCATAACATCAATATTCGGAGACAATGTTGCGTCCTCGCCTTGCTTTTTGATCTTGTCCTAGGTCATCTTTATTCCATCCAGCCTCTTCATGTTCCTCTTGGTCTCAAGCACATCATTCTCTTCCGCAACCTTCAACTCGACTGGCTTATGCCTCAGTGGTGGTACTTCTTGCTCCCTCATTTTCCATTTGTTGTTGTGCTCAAGAATGGTATATCAATACTTGAATGTAAATGGCTTGTCCTTCAACCCGGGCATGTCCTTGTACCTTATTTGTCCAATTTCTTCCCAATCACCTGTGTTGGTGCCACTCGGTGGCGCATTCCTCATCGCCTCAATGTAACCGGTCCATTGGCTACACGCCATCTTGATGGTATCCCATCGGTCTTGGAGTGCACGGTATGAGCGAGTTGGAGTGGAAGAGAGAGGTGGCATCAACTTGAAGAACTTATCCTCGATGAGTTGCCAATAACTCTTTCCGGTTTGATCGGTGCCGGTCACGGCATCCATCAAAACTCCCTCCCAAGCCTTGATCAAGATCACGTCTTCAAATTCACTATAGTTGCCGGTCCTCACTGCCCTCCCCTTCGCCTTGGCCCCGCCACCCCTTCGAACTCTCCCTCTTCTATCTCTTGCAACTCTCCTTCATCATCGTCATCGGCTTCTTCCCCAAACTCATCATCCTCGAGACCCTCCTACATGTCGTTGGCGTAGTCTTCGTAATCTCCGAGCTGCGGGGAATCGATGTAGACGGACGCGTCGTTGAGCATGTCAACATACGAGTCCGGCACATTATCAAGGGCGAGACTTTTATCAAGCACCTTGTGCGCGACCGCCGATGCAGAGGACGCCCCGCCCATCGCCGCCGTCAAAGTTGTCAAGGACGCCATCTTGGCGAATGGCTTCTTGGCGGCGGGATTCTTTGGCGCCGGTTTCTTCTGCGTCTTGTTGGCCGACTTCTTCGGTCGCTTGGTCGGAGCGGGAACGGGAGCAGCAACTATGGTCGCGATGATGTGTTGCCCAGCCGATTCCTCTTGCCGTTGGGGAGGACAGCTTCCTGAGCGCCGTCGACCACGAGCTCCTTGGCGGCGGCTGGTGCGGCGGCGCTAGATCCGCAAGCGGTGGGCGGGATCAATCCGTGCTGCGTGGCCTGGTCAGCGACCAGCGGCGGGTTGGGGGCTTCCATCTCGGTGCGAGCACGCCGCGGCGGAGGCCGGAGAGAGTGGGGGCGGCGGGATCGGCAACGGTTCATGGGCGGAAGCAGGAAAGAGGAGTTGAATGTTCCTTCGCGCCAACACGGGGGAGGGGATGGGGTTCGCGCTCGGGCTGCCTCGCGAAACTGGGTACTTGGAGTTTCCGCGGCGCGGAACTGGATGGCCCGGAAAAAAATCTTATGGGTCCGATGCGGTGTCAGACTAGCCCTTTTTGCCTCCAAACCCGCAAAACGGCAGTTATTATGCGGATGGGGGTCCGATACGGTATCTGCTAGAATTGCTCTAAGAACACCTCTAGCCTACACCTCAAACCGCAACTCGTATATACGCGGATGTAGGCCATGAAAAAACGCGATTTACAGATCGAAAATGCTCGCACATATCAAAAACTGTAAATAGAGATGTTAAAATCATATTCCTAAATATTCCACCAAAAATTCCACATGGCAGCTTATTTTTTCTCCCTCGTCTTCTTCCCCAACCCACGGAGGTGGATGTCTGCTATTCGTGTTGAGACTTGGAAGTCTTCCGTAGCTAGCTAGCTTTGCTAGTTCGGTTCATCAGCAAGTAAAAAATATCTAAGAAAAGATTATAGATCGGTGGCAGCGGCAACACATGAAATTTCACCTAGGAAGAGCAGGCATCGCGCGCATGGAGGAGGATGTCTGCTCGCTCGCGCGCATGCGATGACTCTATGTCTCAGCTTAGTTTCTGTTAGAATTAGTAGGAACCAGCTGCAGCTGCAAACTTTTTAAATATAAGGCCCAGCTTTAAGTTAATAAAACTGTAACAGCAAACCATCCAACAAAGTACACACGACACCATAGATTCACATGGAGGGGACATACTCCTCGCTCACAAAGAAACGAAAACGAACTGAGAAAGGCAAGCGCCCAACGCCAAGCCTACAGCACCACACCGGAAAGAGGGGAAGATACACGTAGGTGACACTAAGCCCTACCTCTTATGGTCGCGTGGAGTGCACGAATCAGGCCGATCGTCAACTCCACATCCTACGGGTCTTGCCTCCTAGCCAAAGGCTTTCATTGTATACACCATCCCCAGGTTGGTTAGGAAAAGCTTCTTCAATCGTGAGTTTGTTTCTGAGGTTCCACAAAGACCACAAAAGAACGCTACACGCCAGCCAAAAGACCCTCTTTGTCTGGCCGACATGGCGGTGCAAAAGTCTAAAGGTGTCCGTAAAGCATGAGGGGTTCAGTAGCAATTGAGCAGCTCTCGGCAGCGCTCCATATAAATCTCGCAAAGGTGCAAAGGAAGAAGTTGTGGTCGTGTCTTCCACCTCCCCACATAAGAGACAACAGCCAGTAGAGGGTCCCCTACGCTTCCGAATGTTCTCATTCGACGAAGCCTCTTCCTAGCCAATTGCCCTAGGAAGATGCGCACTCTTAAAGGGTTGTTGATGGCCATAGTACGCCAAAATATTTATGTGGGGTACCCTGGCATATCCGCTTATAGAGAGAGCGCACCAGAACCTACCCGAAGGTTCCAGGGCCCAAGAAAACAGATCTTGGGCCCTGATAGGGTGACCCATGCACATCCAAAGATAGATTATCCCAGTCAACTCGCTCCCCCAAACCTAGTTCACAATGAAAGGTTACCCGCCAAGTATCCCCCAGAAGCAAGACTACAACTGTGGCGTCCGGCTCAGCGGTGGTCGCAAAGAGCCCAGGAAATCTAATCTTTAGGGGGGCCTTTCCATGCCACCAATCTGTTGGCCTTACCGTTGCCTACACTATGTTTCACCCCCAAGCTGAAATAATGCTTCACCTTCTGGATTGATTCATTGATTCATTGATTCATTCTTTGTATTATTGTAGGTATGCCTCCGAACAGACACTCATCTATTCGTTGTGTCTATATATTGCCTAAAGCCCCTAAAGGCACCTATTCCTGTTCGGGGGATGCCTCCGACCCACAAGTTGCACATAAAAGAGAATACAAATTCGCTCATTATTTACATCTGTTTTCCACTCTAACAGTTCCAAGATATATTATTGCGTGGAGAGTATTACTTTCTTACCCCAAGTGAAACTCATCTCCAATGAAATTTTCTTGGTAGGATGGGCTCTACCGACTACAAATCTATAGACATATAAGATACTCGAACATTTGCATGTCCATTTCTTTTCGAAATCATCTAACTAGAGAGAATTTTGGGACATGATCACCATTTCTCTATTCACCATGGTAACATGAGCGATGTGGCGCGATCTGTTGTTCTGAAGGCCATGCCTCGTACTGACAGCAACTGAACCATTATTGCAACACTAATGTATACTAGCGCACTTCTTTATAATATACGCGGTGCGTGCGATATTGTTCTCAAGGCCATGCCTGGTATGCATGAATTGTTCAAAACCAGCATATTAGAGCAACTCTAACAGTAACCGAAAAACGAGCAGGAATTTGTTGATCGTCTTTCCTTATCTGAAAAACGGAACTGGGTGTGGGTGCCGCCGGCCAGTTTGGAAACAGAGGATGAGACAAGCAGTTGCCTTGACATTGACGATATGCTTTGATTTTGAACCGTATTATTTAGAAAGTTTACGGGTTCAGGCTAAAAGAGGCCCAGAACAGAACCCAAACTCGCGACCTGGCCCGTAAACAGAGTTCGGAGGCCCGAGAAACTCGACGGTTGTACGGTATTAAAACAGGCCACGTAGGGGAGTTCGGTTTCCGAACCCTACTCCCCTCCGCCGGTGTCACCCGCTCCGCCGCCGCCACCCACCTCCCCGACGAGGAATCCACCGCGCTGAAGCGCCGCTTCGCCCCAGCTCCGTGACCCCGGCCATGGCTTCGCGCGATAGCTCTGCACGGGGTGGCGCAGGTTTGGGCGGCGGGGACTCGCCGCCGCGGCCCCCCCGTGTTCCGCACGGAGGCGTGATACGTCTCCAACGTATCGATAATTTCTTATGTTCCATGCTACTTTATTGATGATATCTACATGTTTTATGCACACTTTATGTCATATTCGTGCATTTTCTGGAACTAACCTATTAACAAGATGCCGAAGTGCCGTTTTTTTCTGCTGTTTTTGGTTTCAGAAATCCTAGTAAAAAAATATTCTCGGAATTGGACGAAATCAACGCCCGTTCCTATTTTGCCCGAAGCATCCAACACTCGAGAGCCGCGAGGGGGGCCCCGTGGATGATAGGGTGGCGCGGCCAGGGCTGGGCCCGCGCCACCCTATGGTGTGGTCGCCCCTTCGCCCTCCGACGCTGCCCTTTCGCCTATATAAAGCCCCCGCATCGAAACCCTTACGGAGGAAGCCACGGCACGCGAAACCTTCCAGAGCCGCCGCCATCGCGAAGCCAAGATCCGGGGACAGGAGTCTCTGTTCCGGACGGGGAAGTGCCCCCGGAAGGCTTCTCCATCGACACCGCTGCCATCTCCACCGCCATCTTCATCACCGCTGCTGCTCCCATGAAGAGGGAGTAGTTCTCCATCGAGGCTCGGGGCTGTACCGGTAGCTATGTCTCTCTCCTATGTACTTCAATACAATGATCTCATGAGCTGCTTTACATGATTGAGATTCATATGAGTTTTGTATCACTACTATCTATGTGCTACTCTAGCAAAGTTATTAAAGTAGTTCTATTCCTCCCGCACGTGTGTAAAGGTGACAGTGTGTGCACCGTGTTAGTACTTGGTTTATGCTATGATCATGATCTCTTGTAGATTGCGAAGTTAACTATTGCTATGATAATATTGATGTGATCTATTCCTCCTACATATGCATGAAGGTGACAGTGTGCATGCTATGCTAGTACTTGGTTTAATCTTTTGATCTATCTTACACTAAAGGTTACTAAAATATGAGCATTATTGTGGAGCTTGTTAACTCCGGCATTGAGGGTTCGTGTAATCCTACGCAATGTGTTCATCATCCAACAAAAGTGTAGAGTATGCATTTATCTATTCTGTTATGTGATCAATGTTGAGAGTGTCCACTAGTGAAAGTGTAATCCCTAGGCCTTGTTCCTAAATACTGCTATCACTGCTTGTTTACTGTTTTACTGCATGTTTACTTCCTACAATATTACTATCGTCAACTACGCGCCAAGCACTTTTCTGGCACCGTACTACTGCTCATATTCATTCATACCACTTGTATTTCACTATCTCTTCGCCGAACTAGTGCACTTATTAGGTGTGTTGGGGATACAAGAGACTTCTTGCTTTGTGGTTGCAGGGTTGCTTGAGAGGGATATCTTTGACCTCTTCCTCCCTGAGTTCGATAAACCTTGGGTAATCCACTTAAGGGAAACTTGCTGCTGTTCTACAAACCTCTGCTCTTGGAGGCCCAACACTGTCTACAAGAATAGAAGCACCCGTAGACATCAAGCACTTTTGGCGCCGTTGCCGGGGAGGAAAGGTAAAAGGCACTCATACTCCGGTTCCGATTTTTTGGCGCCATTGTGTGTGTCTCGAAGCTATTTCCTTTAGACTCTGCAATTGCGACATTTGGTTTCTTGTTTACACTAGTTAGGCATAATGGACAATAATGACCTTTTTATTCTATTTCCTGATTTAAGACATGGATGGTTTGATGCGAAAATTAAAAAACCCATGGAACATATTAATATGAATGCTTTGAACACCATTGTTGTTAATGATATGGAAAATTCTAAGCTTGGGGAAGCTGGTTTTGATGAGCATGATATTTTTAGTCCCCCAAGCATTGAGGAGAAAATTTACTTTGATGATACTTTGCCTCCCATTTATGATGATTATAATGATAGTAGTCTTTTGTTACCACCTGTTATGGAGGATAAATTTGATTATGATTACAATATACCTCCTATATTTGATAGCTACTTTGTTGAATTTGCTCCCACTATAATTAATAAGAATGACTACGCTTATGTTGGGAGTAGTAATTATTTTATGCATGAGACTCATGATAAGAATGCTTTATGTGATAGTTATATTGTTGAGTTTTCTCATGTTTCTACTGAAAGTTATTATGCGAGAGGAAAATATGGTTGTAAAAATTTTCATGTTACTAAAACACCTCTCTATGTGCTGAAATTTTTGAAGCTACACTTGTTTTATCTTCCTATGCTTGTTACTTTGCTCTTCATGAACTTGTTTATTTACAAGATTCCTATGCATAGGAAGCATGTTAGACTTAAATGTGTTTTGAATTTGCCTCTTGATGCTCTCTTTTGCTTCAACTTCTATTTCTTGCGAGTGCATCATTAAAACTGCTGAGCCCATCTTAATGGCTATAAAGAAAGAACTTCTTGGGAGATAACCCATGTGTTTTTTTACTACAGTACTTTGTTTTATATTTGAGTCTTGGAAGTTGTTTACTACTGTAGCAACCTCTCCTTATCATGTTTTTGTGCCAAGTAAAGTTTCTATGCTAAAGTTGATGTTATATTTGGGATCGCTGCGCAGAAACAGCATTGCTGTCTGTCACGAATCTGGGCACAGGCCTCTGTAGAAAATTCAAAAATCTGCCAATTTACGAGCGTGATCCTCAGATATGTACGCAACTTTCATTAGTTTTGAGTTTTTCCATTTGAGCAAGTCTGGTGCCAGCTTTAAATTCGTCTTTACGGACTGTTCTGTTTTTGACAGATTCTGCCTTTTATTTCGCATTGCCGCTTTTGTTAAGTTGAATGAGTTTCTTTGTTCCATTAACTTTCAGAAGTTTTGTGCAATGTCCAGAAGTGTTAAGAATGATTGTGTCACCTCTGAACATGTGAATTTTGATTATGCACTAACCCTCTAATGAGTTTGCTTGAAGTTTGGTGTGGCAGTTTTCAAGGGTCAATAGAAGAGAGTGATATAATGTGATCGAGAAGAGTGAAAGGTCTAAGCTTGGGGATGCCCCGTGGTTCATCCCTGCATATTTTAAGAAGACTCAAGCATCTAAGCTTGGGGATGCCCAAGGCATCCCCTTCTTCATCGACAACTTATTAGGTTTCTTCTAGTGAAACTATATTTTTATTCGGTCACATCTTATGTACTTTACTTGGAGCGTCTGTGTGCTTTTATTTTTGTTTTTGTTTTGTTATCTTAGTTCTCTGAATAAGTTCATCCTTGTGTGGGAGAGAGACACGCTCCGCTGGTTCGTATGAACACATGTGTTCTTAGCTCATAATATTCACGGCGAAGTTTCCTCTTCGTTAAATTGTTATATGGTTGGAATTGGAAAATGCTACATGTAGTAATTGGTAAAATGTCTTGGATAATGTGATACTAGGCAATTGTTGTGCTCATGTTTAAGCTCTTGCATCATATACTTTGCACCTATTAGTGAAGAAATACATAGAGCATGCTAAAATTTGGTTTGCATAATTGATCTCTCTAAGGTCTAGATAATTTCTAGTATTGAGTTTGAACAACAAGGAAGACGGTGTAGAGTCTTATAATGTTTACAATATGTCTTTTATGTGAGTTTTGCTGCACCGGTTCATCCTTGTGTTTGTTTCAAATAACCTTGGTAGCCTAAGCCTTGTATCGAGAGGGAATACTTCTCATGCATCCAAATCCTTGAGCCAACTACTATGCCATTTGTGTCCACCATACCTACCTACTACATGGTATTTCTCCGCCATTCCAAAGTAAATTGCTTGAGTGCTATCTTTAAACAATTCAAAAGTTATTACCTCTTATTTGTGTCAATGTTTTATAGCTCATGAGGAAGTATGTGGTGTTTATCTTTCAATCTTGTTGGGCAACTTTCACCAATGGACTAGTGGCTTCATCCGCTTATCCAATAATTTTGCAAAAAGAGCTGGCAATGGGATTCCCAGTCCCAAATTAATTAACAAAAATAGACACTCCTCCATGGTATGTGATTGTTGGACGGCACCCGAAGGATTCGGTTAGCCATGGCTTGAGAAAGCAAAGGTGGGGAGGAGTGTCATCTAAATAAAACTAAAATAAAAAGGCACTCCTTCATGGTATGAGATTGTTGGCAGGCACCCGAGGATTCGGTTAGCCATGGTTTGTGAAAGAAAGGTTAGAAGGAGTGCCACCCAAAAACAAAATAAAATGGGAGCCGCTCTTTGAAGGTTTGCCTGGCAAGGGGGTTAGAGTGCCCACTACCATTCGTTGACAACAACAAACACCTCTCAAAACTTTATTTTTATGCTCTCTTTATGTTTTCAAAATAAAAGCTCTAGCACAAATATAGCAATCGATGCTTTCCTCTTTGAAGGACCTTTCTTTTACTTTTATTGTTGAGTCAGTTCACCTATCTCTCTCCACCTCAAGAAGCAAACACTTGTGTGAACTATGCATTGATTCCTACATACTTGCATATTGCACTTATTATATTACTTTGCATTGACAACTATCCATGAGATATACATGTTACAAGTTGAAAGAAACCGCTGAAACTTAATCTTCCTTTGTGTTGCTTCAATACCTTTACTTTGATTTATTGCTTTATGAGTTAACTCTTATGCAAGACTTATTGATGCTTGTCTTGAAGTACTATTCATGAAAAGTCTTTGCTATATGATTCACTTGTTTACTCATGTCATTACTTTTGTTTTGATCGCTGCATTCATTACATATGTTTACAAATAGTATGATCAAGATTATGATAGCATGTCACTTCAGAAATTATCTTTGTTATCGTTTTACCGCTCGACGAGCAGAAAGTTGGGGATGCTGATACGTCTCCAACGTATCGATAATTTCTTATGTTCCATGCTACTTTATTGATGATATCTACATGTTTTATGCACACTTTATGTCATATTCGTGCATTTTCTGAACTAACCTATTAACAAGATGCCGAAGTGCCAGTTCCTGTTTTGTTTTGTTTCAGAAATCCTAGTAACAAAATATTCTCGGAATTGGACGAAATCAACGCCCGGTTCCTATTTTGCCCGAAGCATCCGAACACCCGAGAGCCGCCAGAGGGGCCTGTGGGCCCCAGATGATAGGGTGGCGCGGCCAGGGCTGGGCCCGCGCCACCCTATGGTGTGGTCGCCCCTTCGCCCCGACGCTGCCCTTTCGCCTATATAAAGCCCCCGCATCGAAAACCCTTACGGAGGAAGCCACGGTACGAAACCTTCCAGCCGCCGCCATCGCGAAGCCAAGATCTGGGGACAGTCTCTGCCGCCACCACGGGGAAGTGCCCCGGAAGGCTTCTCCATCGACACCGCTGCCATCTCCACCGCCATCTTCATCACCGCTGCTGCTCCCATGAAGAGGAGTAGTTCTCCATCGAGGCTCGGGGCTGTACCGGTAGCTATGTGGTTCATCTCTCTCCTATGTACTTCAATACAATGATCTCATGAGCTGCTTTACATGATTGAGATTCATATGAGTTTTGTATCACTACTATCTATGTGCTACTCTAGCAAAGTTATTAAAGTAGTTCTATTCCTCCTGCACGTGTGTAAAGGTGACAGTGTGTGCACCGTGTTAGTACTTGGTTTATGCTATGATCATGATCTCTTGTAGATTGCGAAGTTAACTATTGCTATGATAATATTGATGTGATCTATTCCTCCTACATATGCATGAAGGTGACAGTGTGCATGCTATGCTAGTACTTGGTTTAATCTTTTGATCTATCTTACACTAAAGGTTACTAAAATATGAGCATTATTGTGGAGCTTGTTAACTCCGGCATTGAGGGTTCGTGTAATCCTACGCAATGTGTTCATCATCCAACAAAAGTGTAGAGTATGCATTTATCTATTCGGTTATGTGATCAATGTTGAGAGTGTCCACTAGTGAAAGTGTAATCCCTAGGCCTTGTTCCTAAATACTGCTATCACTGCTTGTTACTATTTACTGCGTTACTACGCATGTTTACTTCCTACAATATTACTATCGTCAACTACGCGCCAAGCACTTTTCTGGCACCGTACTACTGCTCATATTCATTCATACCACTTGTATTTCACTATCTCTTCGCCGAACTAGTGCACCTATTAGGTGTGTTGGGGACACAAGAGACTTCTTGCTTTGTGGTTGCAGGGTGCTTGAGAGGATATCTTTGACCTCTTCCTCCCCGAGTTCGATAAACCTTGGGTAATCCACTTAAACTTGCTGTTCTACAAACCTCGCTTTGGAGGCCCAACACTGTCTACAAGAATAGAAGCACCCGTAGACATCAAGACGGAACGGCGGAAGTTTAACCGCTCGGAGGGCGCGCGCAAGCGCAACGCCCGCCGATGGACGAACTAGGAGCTCACGCCCCAGGCAAGCTCGCCAAATACGGGAACAACAGCGGCGAGGGCTCCTCCTCCGGCGGTTCGAGCCGCCCCTCGCGCTAGCCCGTCTACGACAGCTCCGAGGAGGAGGACGCTGTCGTCGCGGGGGAGCCGACGTTCTCCGCGAGAGATTACGTCCACTGCTCCGACAAGGAGGACGCCGTCATCGCGCAGGTGGCGGCGATCACAGAGGCGGAGGCCCGCGCTCGCTGGCGCCAGGAGGAGGCCGACGCCGTCCGTCAAGTGCGGGAGTACGAGGCGGCACGCTAGGAGGAGCGGGTCCGCCGCGTCAAGCTCGAGATCGTCGAGCTTGACTCTGAGTAGGAGCTCCTCGCCGTCCTCCGCGTCGATGCCTTCCTCCACAACGCGCAGAGGCCATCGAGGCCTCATTTTGCTCGGAATTAGTTCGCATGATTAGGGCTACTAGCTAATTTAGGTTTTTAGTATATATTGTGTAAATTTTGATGCTCAATCGGTGCATCAAAGTATCATCTATATGTGTTCATCGATGAATTCTCCCACGAGATTTTAATTCCGTTTTTCAATTCCTGTTTTACGGTTTCTATTCTGCGCGTCAAAATCATCCTAAGCCACGTTTTCGGGAGACTGAATAGAGCTTTTTCGGTTTCGAATTTTTCAAATTTTTCTGTTACTATTAGGACTCTTACATAACTGAGAGAAGCACCTATAGCTGGATAGCTGGATATGCAGTTGGTCTTCAGCCCTTGTTAACCTGACATGACCTTCTAGACTGAGAATGGGCCCGTAAAGTCAAACGGATAGGACATAATATTTATCCACACCGGCCTATCCCAATTCTTAGAGAGCGCGGTTTCCTGCAACAAGTATGAAACACATAATTGCATTATTTCCAGCCCAAGATACAACGCATTATCTAACTGACAGGACATGGCTAGATTCAGCATAACAATAATTCTCCTTGCAACAGCACAGGTTCTATGCACTAAGCTGACCAAATCGAGCAGCTCCTGGACAGAAATGTAAACGACAGACTAGAAAGTAAAGAGATGACATAAGTTGCCAAGATAAATTAAACCTCCTACGACTACAAGTGACAGCGAACAAGGTTACAATGAACACATTGTATAAGTTAACTACTTTCAATGAAATCTCCAATGAAGAATCAATGCAACGATCTGCTACGAAAGAATGGGACCAAAACATATGCTCCCTAGCTCCGCCCAGAGAGAACCGTAACAGCTTCCCGTCGCTTAATGCCAGAGATCCATGCAGAAACCAGAGGGGACTGAAGGCGGCCTTTTGCTGAAGATTGCCTCCGAGAAAGTATCAGAGAGCTGACCAGAAAGGCTCACAGGATCCTCGATAAGTGCATTCACATAGACACTGACTATCTTCCTCTCGTGCGGGGTGGCACGCAGGCTGTACCACGTCAAAAACTTCACTCTGAAGTTGCTCTCAATATAGCCCTCACACTCTAGCCACCTGACGACCCTCACACAGTACTCATAGGATGCGTCGGGGCCTCCATCCTTGTGACCATTGTCCTCGAATTTACCTGATCTTTTGTTCGATGAGTTCCCTGGCTCTCTTTCAGGCTTTGAAGAGCCATTCTGAACCACGTTATCACCAGGTTTTGTGTTGAAACTCCTTCCACCAATATCCTTACCATTTTCCATAAGTCGAGGTGCAGTAGGTGGCATAGAGGCAGAGAATCGAGGTGGAGGGATCACCAACTCATTTACAGCTGTTGGATTTGATGCATCCTGTGATATGGGAATTTCAATTCTTGGAATCTGCTCTATCGAGTTTGAGGACTCGCGCAGTAAAGCAGTTTGAACTGTTGAATTGGGCTCCTCATCCAAAGCTGATGCTGAGAGCCCAGGAGCTTCGTCCAGTTCGATCACCTCTGTTACCCTAACTGCAGCCACCTGCATATTTCGAGAGTTATCAGTAGGCTCATTGGGGTGATGAGATGTTTTATCTGAATCAAGGTTCTCAGGATTTTCACAGTATTCGAAATCACTTTCTGGTGACTTATTCAGATCAGCATACACCGTAGTATTATTGTTCGAGTCCACACCCTCTGAAGAACGATCAGATTGGCCACCACTATTTGTCTTTGGGCTCCCGTTATTTTGTTCTACTCCAGCACCACCTGGTACTGAAACCTTTGGATCGTCTTCTTTCTGACAGCTTGTCTTTAGTCTGACTTCCCATGACCCTAACTCGTTGGAGTTGCTGTATGCAGCTATCTTAAGGATATAGCTTGTAGCAGGCTTAAGTTCCCTGACAACATATGCTGTTGACGGTGCAAGTGCAAGTACGATGGCAGTTGGATTTGACAAATAAAATCCTGTACTGGCCACACGGTGCCACATGTGAAATCCAGTTACACGTTGGGCCATTGTAGGGCACTGATCCAAATCAAAAACTACATTGATAGATGTTTGGGTTATAGGTTCAAACTTTATGAAGTTAAATGGTATCATACTGGATCCTGAAAATGTAAACATGACACAGGGTCAATATCATTTGGAGATCTGAAACATATATGAAGGACTTCAAAGCTTACGTTGAAATTGTGAGTTAGGAGGAGATGCAACAGAGAACAAAGATTCCATAGCATCTAGTGCTTGAGAACAAAGTGCTTGAACTTCGGCACCACAAGTAAGCCGACTAACAATTCCACGACCGATATTTCCATCACCGACAATTGGTCCAACCTCAGCCTCCAGCTTCTTCATTGCTGTGTCAACAATTTGATGCAAGGCCAGGTACTTCTCTGTGGAGAGTAAGACCTTATGACTCAGAAAAATCCGATAGCACAATACATCCAACCGGCGAGCATCTTTAGCAATCACTAGTTGTTTCTTCCACGATCTGAATAAGAGCATTAAACAGTCGTATCATTGCTTGCCAAGCTAATTATGGTTTGAATATTCGAACAAGAACAAATAAGAGCAATTCCATCAGAAATAGGCCACAGCTCTTGAGAGGAGCTATGCTTGAAAAATGAACCATTAAACTTGATGCATATAAACATACGATAAAGAATGTCATAGAAGATTGCTAAAAAGCCAATTCATCAAACTTTTTCTTGTACAAATACTTCATAAAACACTAGCAGACTCCTTTTCAATATATGCATTTACAGCAGATGGAAAAATAAAGTTATCCAAAAATAGTATACAAGGTAGAAATGAATGCACCGACCTATAATAACGTAAATTTCAGAAGGACAGCAACAAGCTATTTCAAGAGATGCATTTGTGAAATATTCATCCATATGTTTTTACAAAAACGACGGTTTCACTTCTTGTCTTGCAACAGCTAGATTATTTGGACTTTTGAGGTCAAGAAAATAATGACTAGAAACCAAGTGAACATGCAAATTATCAAAGCCAGCATTACCAAGTTTTACAATAACAAAACTAAGATGTTTCCAGTAGTTATCAGCGCAAGCAATGCTGGGGTAAACAAACTAAGGCAGTGAAATTTTCAGCTGGAAGCGCAGAAATAAAATAGGGAAGTTACACAAAAAATCGAAGTCGGTGCATAATACTATGTAACTGGAGAACACAAATCTGAGTAAAAAAAGATCAAGAAAAATACCCAAGCAAATCATTCTGTTTCCAACAGCGAGTGCAGTAATAACCACCATCAAGTTTCTTGCACTGCCCACTCTGCATAATGCCGGTTCTTCCATCCTTGAGGGCACATTCAAGATGGCATGAAAAACCACAATAATCTTTTTGCATGGAATGTTCTGAGCTACAGAACAACCATAGGCTAGGGTCCTTGTTGTCATCATACTTGAAACATATACAGCATGAACAACGTCTGCAGAATTTATCCTCGAGGTTAAGAATCGCCCTGCATGCTAAATTCAGGCAGAATCGTGCATTACTTGGTAGCGCTGGTACATCAGCTGTTACCGGATTGCTGGCCACAACTGGTAGTCGTGATGGATTCTCACTCTTCCTTTGTCGTTTCGCAGCTTGCTGATGGTTACTTGTGTTGGGGTCAGGAGTTGGTTCTTTTTCTTTTTTCTGACGGGTAGGAGTTGGCTCTTTTTCTTGCAAATGCACCGCAGGGCTAGATGCTTTGCCCTTCACCACCCTGAAGAGATAATCCAGCATTCTCTGCTTAGATAGTCCAGTATATTTCCTTTCCCTTCCTAAATCAGCACAAAGAATCTCTACAATATCACGGCGACTCCATGACTGTAGTTTCTCCGGAGCAGTTTCTGGCCGCTTTGATAATTCACGAACAAGTTCTCGCTTTTCATCCAAACTCATCAATCGGCATTTAGCAGGTTCAATAGCAGTAACTCCTGGAGCAAGAGAACACTGAAACATATCAGTAACCAATTAATCGATACTGCAGAGATTTTTTTGCATCTGTAGACTTCACATGCATAATCAGATGGTTACAGACCAGAAAGTAATAAGCATCAAGCAAAATATCCATAATCCATATTGGCAATAACGTATCAGAGATGCTCAAGACCAACATGATAATTTTGAACTTCATAGAGGGGTCAAGAGAGTCGTGGTTTTCGGGGCATCACTTAAATGCGATTTTTAAAAAAAAATAGCAGAACAAACGATAGATGGTATTTTAGGTTGCCAGTTGCTACTAACGACCATAACAGATATAATATGCAAGTATAAACTCAGTGTAAGGCCATGGAATCTTTATCAATTGTAGTTAACTAGTCATGGTTAAATTAGTGTGTGTTACATAAAAAAGTGCAGTCATGAACAAAACTGCTCAGCCAACAGTTGATGGCCCTGACTACACTGTCATACATCCTCCAAACTATAACTCACAGTGACTGAGGTTCCAAATACGAATGACCCCCAATCATTTGGGAGGAAAAAAATACTTGCACATAGGCTTGCCTTCTCAGAATTAAACCAGTACCGTGAAATACAAATAGCATGGTTTTGCAGGCGAGGAACACACAAGAACACATCTACTATCAAGAAGAGGTGGGCTTCATGTATGCGTCTAGCGAAATTCACTTTCAGACTTGAAATGCAGGCAACAAAGTTTAAATCCTTTCAGGCCTATATGCAACTGGTAGCTGAGAAGAATTTCCTTTAAACAAAATTCAGAATTTGGCACCTCACACAGGCACATTCAGTGGAGCTATACATGCATTGTACATTATGAGCAATGCACACAGCACTAACATCAACGGTGTAAACCAAAGGTTGGCACCACGTAACCATCCACATGCGGCGGTAGACAGCAGCCTGACATGGAACGCGAGGTAGCAGTCTCCCCTAACTCCTGACAGATCTAATCATGCTAACCGCCACCCTTACAAAATCCACAAAACGGGAAAACAAGCAAGCACCCACGGGGAATAAAAACCAGTCCGCAGGAAGGAGGCCCCCAAGAAGCGAATCAGTGGCTGCCGAGCCTTTCCCTCCGAAACCAGACATCGACACGTAAATCCCCCAGGAAAAGGACGTAAAGGCGCGGGGCTACAGTCGCCCCGCGGGAGCGAGGAGCGCAATGCGCGTAGCCGCGGCCGCATGCAGCGCCTAATCCGAGCTACCGCCGGTAGAATCCCATGCAGCCAGCAGCCCGCTCCTCTCCCGTGCGTCCCTCTGATTGATTGCACGCCACCAACCACCACCGCCAGTACAGCCACGCATCAACAGAGTAATTCTACCCATTGAATTACCACAGCAGCGCCAGACTAACGAGACGCGTCGCGCGGATAAACGTTGCAAAGAAGAAAGGCCAAATCTTGGATTGGACACCGGCCACCGGATTCGTCGCCGTAAGACGCGCGGGCCCTCGGAAATCCCATCGGCGGCGGCCCGCCGAGAACCCAATCCGCGCCGGATTCGGCGGCCGGACGGACAGATCGACATTACCCGGGGCCGCGGCGGCGCGCACGGACGCATCGACGGGTCTACCCCGCTGGCACAGGAAAGAACAACAGAAAAAAGCGGCGGAGAAGGAGAGAGAGGACGGGCGGGAGGAGGCGGCGGCGCTGACCTGCGTTGGGGGGATCCATGGCTGGCCGGAGGGAGGGAGGGAGAGGGATCTCTCGCGCTCCTCCTCCACCTCCGCTTGGCTCACGTGGACTCTCCTCCTCTCTATCTCTCTCTCCTCTGTTCCTGCTCTGTCTCTCTCTCTCTACCCGTTTGTAGAGTTAACTCAGGGCCGCACGGATATCAAAGCCTGTAACAGCTTTTACGTGTTCGCCCCCTGGTTTCCGCGTATTCGCCAACGGCCCTCCGTTTCCATATCCGTGTCAGCTCAGCTCAGGTGTGATCGCGCAGGGTCAACGCAGGTTAATTCGCTGTTTAGTTAGGCAGAAGCTTAACAACCGTGCTGGGCGGCTTGCCTATTTTCACACTTGGACGTGACAACATGCAGAATAATCTATTCATTGTCGTGCCCAAAACAGTACAGAAATGGTCTAAACTCGAAGTGCATAAAGTGACATGCAAATAACCCAGATGCATAAAGAGTAGCTAAGCAGAAAAACAGTATTCCAGAAGAACGAGTAAGTTTGCATGCACTCGTCATTTCTTCGTGCAAATAATGCATCTGTTTTTCAAGCTACGAAATAGCCTATCGTCATGGTTTTGTCCATCTATCAGCAAGACGTACATCTAGACAAAATATAGTGAGGCTAGTGGCTATCCATTACCGATGTCGTATTCAGCCTCGTGCGGCTATCGATAGATAGAGTCTCGGCACGCAACTACCTACACATGTATACCATCACCTACCATGCATGGATTTCTATATCTCCCACCGATTAGATCGAGCTAGCAATCGCAGTTATACGTGCTTTTTTCAAATTTCTTTGGGCTAAAGACTCCCAAGAGAGACACACAAACACAAATCAATCATTGTCTGATTGTGACATCTCGTGCCTACTGTCATAATTGACCGAGCTACACTACACTTCGAGAACAATAAAGTTATTAATACACAATAGTTGCAGGGTGTATGTGCTTAAAGTCCATGCTAATCACCGTCACATGTCATTGTTAATATAATAAAATCCAAGCTATTAAAGCGGAACCTCTCCTTTAGAACAAAGCTTACCTTCATTCACGTCAATAAGGCTACCTTCTCTCGATTCATACGGGGGCATGGGGGCTCGTGGAAGAGAGGGATGATTGTTAATCAACCAATTGGGGAGACTCATGGGATCGGGCGGCCGTAAACGTGGAGAACGATGCCTCGAGATTTGTGCGGCTATTCTTAGGATCCTACGATGCATCGATGTGTTGGTAGTTGTTGGCGCTCCTGCATGCTGACCTGGTGATGGTTGACAATAATAATGAGTTAGTGCACGATGAATTTTTTTTTCATTTTGTTTCCTTTCGGATCACCGAGGAGTATTGGAAAATGAAAGCTTAAAGTGGCAACCATGGCATGCATGGTCCATGGATGCATCCAAGCATTCAAACGAAAATAAGAGATGAAGCTTGCCTTGTTTGGGAGGTGGAGGTGTCTCGAACATTGGTAGGCTTCTCCGCTCATGCGTGGAAGCGTTGGGAACTGTTGGCGCTCCTGCATGCTGGCCTGTCGATCGTTGACAATAATAATGACTTAGGGCGCGATGAAATATATTTATTAATTTTCTTTCCTTTCAGAGCACCGATGAATCTTGGAAAATAAAATCTTGAAATAGAGGCATATACAAATACATTTTAGCGATGGCATGCATGATCCAGCCACTACAATGGCTATAGCACCCCAATTAGCCATTTTACCAAGAAAAACATGAATAAATATAAGGAAATTAGGCATCATATGACCAGATCTAGCCATTTCAACCATGAAGCACATGAGGCATCATTCATCTACCCTCCACAATTTCTGCATCCATGGATTCATTCAAGAATTCAGGGTATCGAAAAAGAGAACATGACATGGATAAGAGATCAAGCTTGCCTTGTTTGGGAGGCGGAGGCGTCTCAAACATAGTGGCGCGGTGGCCAGGCATGGAAGCAGCCACCGGTCCTGACGTCAGGAGATCCAACCGTGGATCATAGGATCACGGCCAGTCATCTTCACCGCCGTTTTTCATCCTCGTCGTCGTCGCCGTCACCAAAAAAAATTTGGGATGCAGGGGTGGGAAATGTTCGAATCAATAGGACTAGGGTTTTGGGCGCCTTTTATTGGCGCAAGCTCTGAAATTTTTGGGCCACATCCACGATTTCGAGCCCTCCAAACTTTGGGCCTTTCAGAAATATTTAGCTTTATATTTTTATTTTTTGCCCAATTTATTCCTAATTAGCGCGCCATGCCTAAAATAGTGTGGCTCTCGACGGAGGTATCTAGGAACACTTGTTATGTAACAGTGTATCAATTTGGCGATTTGGCTAAAAGGACTTCATAGACACCAAAACGGTCGATTGATGGTGACAGCTCCTGCCTACTGTCATCATTTAGCTACCAAACGTAATATTGGGCAGGAAACATAATACTACCTCAATTTCAAAGCATAAGGTTTATATTATTTTTAAAAAATTAAACTATGTCAAGTTTGGCCAAATATTTACCAAAAATCATTAATATGAAAATACAAAATCAATATCATTATATATATAATAAAATATATTTTATTATGGTATCTACAAAATATCATATTTGTTGATGGATTTTTCTAAAAGTTTTGTCCAACTTTACTTGATTTGACTTTTCAAAAAAAAATTAGAAGATTTAATCTTTAGAGTGAAGGTAGTATGAGATAGTCTGAGGGTGTGTCCTGTCGGAAAATTTTAGCTTTAGGGCTCCTTTGATTTAAAGGATAGGAAAAGTATAGGAATAGAAAATGCATAGGATTGGAATGACATGTCTACTTGAATCCTATAGAAAAATGAAGTGTGTTTGATTGTAGCAAAGGAATTTTTTCATGAGGTATGAGCTAATGTTTTTTTCCTATAGGAATTACACCACAAGATTCCTATAGGAATTTTTCCTATAGAATATGTTCCTACGAATCAAACAACATGTATAGGAAATATTCTCATAGGAACCAAATCCTACACAATTCCTATGCAAATCCTTTGAATCAAAGGAGTCCTTATATTTTTATTTTTGGTCCAGTTTAGCACTAAGTAGCGCGCCTGGGCTCAAAATACGGCGGCTTTCCCTGAAGATATCTAGAGGCACTTATTTTAGTTTTTGCCTGGCGGATCTAGAAAATTTTCTTAGGATGGGACGACTAAGATAACATGTCTCATGTATATATGAAGTATAGTTTTATACTTTTATTTTTTTCTCACTAAAAAGTGTGGTATGACGAAATGTTAAGGTAGGACATGCACCACGCTGCCCCGTTATTAGGTCCAATGACCAAAAGGTTGAAATAAGTCGTAATTTGTGGTCATTTTTAAACAGTGTGATGATTGGACCCTTTAAAGTCTAAGGGCATCTCCAACGGTCCGACGGAAAATAGATGTGAAATGTGACCGCGCGTAACCGTTTGCGTCGGCCCAAGGTCACGCAAATAGTCGGCAGGCTAGGACTGACCGTTTGCGCCTGGGATGCTCCCGTGGCCTGACGCAAAATGTCGACCCATGCTGCAATGGCAAAATTATCAAATATATCACAAATATGGCATAATTAGGCGACTCAAGCAGGCGGATCAGGCGCACAAATTAGTGGCAACGTAGTCCAACACCTAGTGGGCATAGTAGACTGCCACAATGAAGCTTCAAAAGAGGCACAATATGGCCAGAGTGGTAAGGCTATAGGAGGTTATTTGTGCTCACGATGAAGACACGTTCAAGGCGATCATGCGTGGCGCACGGATTGCGGAACGCTTCTTTAGGATCCATATGCGCTGCTCGTTGTCCATGTTCATCAAGTCAGCGAGCATGATCCTGGTATCCTCTGCGTGAGCCTGGGCCTCGGCCTCCATCCTCTTTGCCTCGATGTCGGCTCTTTTGGCCACGACATCCATCCTTTTCACCTCAAGGGCTTCTCTGGTGAGGTTGATGTAGATAGCAGCAGTGGCCTCCTTCTCCATCCGCTTCTGTTTGGCCAAGATGTCATGGGTGTTGGCTAGAATGGACTTGTGGGTCTCGGCCATCGCCATGGCTGAAGCTTCACAGCTGAGATCGGCTTTGGTGGCCTTTTGGCCTCTTGGACGACGGATATGCGTGTTCTGGCTAGGGCCTCGTCTTCGCCATCGACGAGGATTGTAGTTGTGCCATTCTTGAATGCAACTATATACTGCCAACAATGCACCATGTGGAAGATCATGGCCTCAACGGAATGGGGGAATCTGAAATTCGCGTTGTCGGTCGGTTGCATCTAATAGGAGGCCATCCTCGCGGCATCCTGGATGTTTTTCTTCTCCCGGGCACGCTACTCCCGCCGCTTTGCGGCCTTGACATGCTTCTCCTCTAGCCACCAGCTGCTTCTTCGGTACCTTCGCGACCTTCTTAGCAGCGACGACGGAGGTGTCCAGCTTCTGGGCCGCTAAGCGAGCGACCTCGACGCTGAAAGGGGCGGGCGACGGCTACAGTGGTTGGTTCCTCGCCTTCCGTAAACGCATCGGTGACGACATCAGCGAGGGCGTCCATGGCGACACAAGGTTTTCGCCTCGCCCCAATTTTCATTTTTGGGAGTGGCGGGAGTGGAAGTGATTTCTGTGCCACCAGTGGGCGAGCCATGTAGAAGGCAAGTGAGGATGCACGCGGACTCCTCGCAATGACCGCACCGACGCATCCACGACGCAAATTTAGACCGTGCTTGCTTCTAGCTGAATAGGCCGGTCACTTTGTGTCGGCCTGTTGAACATGGGTGCAGACGGAAATTTCGACCATCCGGTTGCGAATGGTCCGGTCCGATTGGCAGGTGGGTTCCGTCCTCGACAGCAACCGCCTTTATCCGTTTGCGCAAAAATCATGGATTCATCGTGACAGCTCGTGCCTCCTGCCATCATTTAGCTACCAGACGTAATCTTGGGTAGAAACATAATGCGAGATAGTTTGAGGGTGTGTCCGCCACTTAAAATCCACACTAATCAGCTCCAACCGCACGTCATCGCAAATCGTAATCAAGTGAAATCTATCCATCCGGTTGTTAACTGTAGCCAATACTGCATGTGGATTATAATATAGGGTGTGGGGGCTGCCGATTACTGAGCCAATTAAAGATTCCGTCAAATTGGACGGTAGGATGTGTGCCACGTACGGCATTGGCGCTTCAAGATTCGTGCCGCCGGCGGCAGACCCAAGTGGGGATCCTGCTCGTGCGCGGTCGCGCTGCCGTGCCGTTTGCTGCACGCTGGCATCGTCTTCAGAGCCGTCGACTCGACTGCTGCCAATAGTAAACGACGTAGAGTGCGGTGAAATACAACGATTATTCAGCAGCATCAAAATAAAAATTTGTGGACAGCGACGTGATCCCGTGAAGTAAAAAAAGTGTAGGAGTACTAGACTAGTCTAGTTTAGGTACTACTCCTGTGCGGGTACGTGCACACATTAACACTTTTTTTTTTTTTTTTTTGAAACGAGGCAAAAGATTTGCCATTTTCATTAATAGAGAAGAGTTTAGAACAAATGCCTAGGACAAGCCCTAGGACTTTAACAAAAGCCTACTCTCCCGGTATTATATTGCACAAATCCTTAGCGCCGGCCAAGCACCAAGCCCGAGCCTCATCTTTGATCTTGGCAATGATGACATTTGTGGCGGAAAGGTGGTGTCGGAAGACTCTAGCGTTGCGTTCCTTCCAAACTTCCCAAGAGATTAGCATGAGCAAGGATGCTAAGGCTTTTCTATGTTGACCTCTTTGTAAGGCAATATTTGTCCACCACCCATCGACATTTGGCTCATTGATCCAAGACTCCGGAGATCTATCGTGAATACCGCACCAAGCTAGAATCTCCTTCCACACTCGCAAGGTGAAGCGACATTTATACATGAGGTGATCCGCCGTCTCTTGGACTTGGTTGCATAGAGGGCAATTTCCACAATTTTCCCACCCTCTACGTTGAAGCCTATCCGCCGTCCAAACTCTATTTTGCATAACCAACCAAGCGAAGAACTTGCACTTTGTAGGCGCCCAAACTTTCCAAACCGTAGAATTTAGGGAGGTTGAGATAAGGCCTTCGAATTGCATCTTATAGGCCGAGGAGGCGGAATATTTCCCATCATTAGTGAACTTCCAAGTAATGGTGTCCGGAACATCATGAGGTAGGTGCACATCTTGAAGGAGACCCCATAGGTTGACAAATTCCTCAATGTGAGCCACCCTAAACTCGTGAGAGATCTTGATTTGGTTGACCCAAAAGTTGTTATGGAGAGCCTTCCGGACATTGCAATTCTTCTTCTTGGATATTGCAAAGATCAAGGGCGCCAAATCACATGGACAAAGTCCTCCAAGCCAAGGGGAAGTCCAAAACTTCGCTTTTTCACCGTTTCCTATATTGACAAAAGTGGCGGCCGCAAAGAGGGACCGATCCTCCTTATTGCATGGATTACCAAGACCGATCCAAGATTTCGAATCATCGGTCCACTCAAGCCATAACCATCTTAGCCTTAGAGCGGCGGCAAACTTCTCTAGGTGCAAGATACCAAGGCCACCAAGCTTGGTAGGACGACAAACTTTGGCCCAATTAACTTTGCACTTGCCCCCCGTCACCTTGTCTTTGCCCGCCCAAAGAAAAGCCCGGAGAAGAGCCATGATGGTATTGGTGACCCCCTTTGGAAGGTCGATGGAGGTGATGTGATGGATTGTTTGGGAAGTAAGGACGGAGCGTACCAACACTCTTCTACCGGCCATGTTCACATTCTTCCAATTTCCGGCGGCAAACTTTCCGGCGATTTTATCTTGTAAGTATTGAAGGTCTCCACGTTTGAGCCTATAAACCGACAAAGGCAAGCCCAAATATCTCATAGGGAAGGACGTTCTCGTAGCCGGGAAAGGTTGAAGGATGTCCTCAAGGTCGAGACCGTCGCATTGGATCGGGGCTACGAGGCTTTTTTGGGGGTTGGCCTCTAAACCGGTCACATCACCAAAGGTAGCGAGAATTGAAGCGAGGCAAGTGATATCCTCTTTTATTGGGGCCACGAAAATCGCCGCATCATCGGCATACAAGGAGGTGCGCGCAACCGTAGCTCTTCCAAGGAGGGGGTGCAACCTTCCTTGGTTGGTAGCTTTTGTAAGGATATGGTTGATCGGATCAATTGCCAACACAAAGAGGAGAGGGGATAACGGATCGCCTTGCCGGAGGCCGCGGCCGTGCTTAATGGGGTCACAAGGCACGCCATTGAGGAGGATTCTCGAAGTAGAGGTGGAGAGGAGTGCCCAAATCCAATCCCGGAATTTTCTCGGGAAGCCACAATGTTGAAGAAGATCCATGAGGTAGTCCCATCTCACGGAGTCGAAAGCCTTTTTGATGTCAAGCTTGAAGAGGAGGCAAGGCGTTTTGGAGCGATGAAATTTGCGAGCAAGGTTCCTCACATACATGTAGTTATCGTGGATGCTTCGTTTCTTGATGAATGCGCTTTGGGCATTGGACACAAGCGAGTCCATATGAGGTGCAAGCCTAGCGGCCATCATCTTTGCAATATACTTGGCAATGGCATGGATAAGGCTTATAGGTCGATAGTCCGATATGTCTTCGGCACCGTCTTTCTTTGGGATTAGAGCAATATTCGCGGAGTTGATCCAATGTAGATGCGCGGCCCGAAGGGTGTGGAAGCTATGCAAGACATGCATGATCTCCGGCTTGACAATGCCCCAACAAGCCTTGTAGAAAGCACCGGTGAAGCCATCGGGCCCCGGTGCTTTGTCACTAGCGGAACCAAAAATGGCATCTTTAACCTCCTCCTCCGAGAAGTCATCGGCGATATCGTCAAGATCGCAATCCGGCACCGGTATGTTGCTCCAATTTATGTTACTATTGCGGCGAGCTCCTCTTCCCATGATGGAGGCAAAGTGGTTTTGGATTATTGCTTTCTTGTGGTTATGATTGACAATCCAACCATTGTTATGCTTGAGTCTATGGATGAAATTCTTTCGACGCCGGGAGTTAACCCGTATGTGGAAGTATCTTGTGTTGGCATCTCCCTCTTTAAGATTAGTGATTCTAGAGGCTTGTCTCTTCCTAGCTCTCGCGGCCACGGCCAAACCAATTACCTTCCGCTTCAATCTTCTTCTAAGGTCAAGCTCGTCGGGGTGGAGCACTCGTGATTCTTGAGCAATATCAAGTCTCAAGATAACATTTAGCGCCATGTGGAGTTGGACTTTGGACGCCGGAGATAAAAAGTGTTAAAGACATTAACACTTTTTATCGGTATAATAACAAGTACTCCACATCAGATAGAGCAGCATCGAATCCACCTTACGCGGCGGCGATCCGTGGGATCCCTCCGTCTCCGGCGGCTGCTCCGGCAGCGGGAGGCTGGGGAATCCTCGGATCTCGCCATGTATATAGTGTAGGGTTAGAGGATGGTCCTGCCGGCGGCGCTGTGGAGGCGGTGGAGCTGTCGGTGGTGGTTTTGGGGGCGGCACATCTCCCCTCTGTTGTGAGTGCAGCGGTGCGGCCGTCATCGTCCTGGCACTCGCGGATCTTCGGATGCCTCGGGTGGTCCAGGCCCCTGCATCTGGTCGACGGGGCGTCGCTGTTGACCTGGTGCCTTGGGACTCCGGTCCCCCGGCTTCGTCGTCGTCGCGCCGACGCTTCCTCCAGCAGTGGTGTGGAGCTGGGGTGGTGGTGTGTAGGAGGTCGAAGCGGCGTTTGCAGGGGGTCCCTGCTGGTTTCGCCGAGCTTGGAGGCCGACGGAGGGTGGTGCAGTGGGCTGAGGGGGTTGCCGGCCGAGCGTGTTCAGCGTTCAAGGTTTCGTCACCAAGTGGCGGACGGCTTCTGCGGCTTCTTCCATGCGTGTGGCGGTGCTCTCGGGTGAAGGTAAGTTGGGGGTTTGGCTTCTTCGTCTCCGGCGTCGGCAGCTCTGTTGTTCCCTGTAGCTATGCTTCTTGCGTATATTGTAATGGATCGTTTGAGTCTTTGTACTCTGTTTCTGTATGAATACATATGCAGTTCTAAAAAAAAAAGATAGAGCAGCGTGGAGGTTGGATGTTCAGACTGTAATTGTACCCTCAGCCAGCACAGTTCAAACCATGGCATGGCTCCACTAGAAGATATAGGCCGTACGTGTTCGGTGGGTCGTATACCCTGGAGCATCTCCAACAGCATCCAATCCTCCACGCTAATAAAATTTTTGGACGTCTGTTTTACTGTTTTTGAGCGTGGGCGTGGCAGCAGCATTTTCAGATACCCAAAAATATAACGCGTGGCCTGAGCGCTTTTTCATATGCCTAAAAGTACAGTGCCACAAACACGGTTCAGTGGAAACTTCGATAAACCATAGATCAAACGGAGCAACAACCGAGTATATATATTACAAATGTGATAAACTTAAAGTAGTGCAACAAATTAAAATACTTCCTCCGATTCATATTACTTGATGCTAATATAGATGTATCTAGACACATTTAGTTATAGATACATCCATTTTAGCATCAAATAATATGGACCGGAGGGAGTACGATAAACTTATCTAGTAGTTCGACGTCGGAGTCCGACGAACTGGACATGGTGGACGAAAACAGATCCACCCATCGAGGATTGTTATCATCGATGGTGGTCAGCCCTTCCATCTACGGTAGGATGAACGCCTTGCGCGCTCGCTTTGCTGCCCACGCGGCTTTGCGTTTGGCCCGCTTCTATGCGAAGAACGCATTCTCGTAAACGGTGTCTTGGAGAAAGTTCTCGCGCTATGAACCATGGCGCGCTCATCCGCCTCAACGATGGCAAGACGGCGCTGGCGGTGACGCTACCTCTCCTCGTTGGGGACACATGCACGGTGGGGGCGCCAACATATCCAGTTGGGCGGCGGAGTTCACGTCGTGGAAGTTGAGGTCGCGTCGTGGACGGTGGAGGGCCTCATGCGCGGTGTCGAAGGTGCCGAGGGTCAAGCGGTAGCCGGCTGCACAGATCTCGGCGTAGAAGTTGACTGCCGGTCGGAAGCGCACGCCGCGGTAGCCGGAGGAACCGCTGCGCAGAGGCATGTCGTCATGGAGTGGGGGGATTTGGAGCGGCACGCTTCAGCAGTGGAGCAGTGAGGCGGTGGGGAAGAAGAATAAGAGGAGAGATTTCAGCGTCGGTTGAGCGAGCGCTGGAGCCGACGCAGGAGATTTGGCGTGCGCAATGCCACTTTATGCTGTTCGTGTAAAAATAAAGGAAAACGCTCTGGATCACCCGGACGATACGACGCGATTCTTCCTCCGCCTTGCGCGAGCGACACGCGTCCGGCGGGCCCACCTCACCGCTTCTCTCTCTCCCTTATCTCTTTTCCTTCCCCGTCTTCCCACCGTTCCCCAATTTTCTTCCGCGACGAAATCCATGTCCGAGCTCAGACCTTCGTGTCCGCCTCCACCAATGGTCGCAGCCCGTCCATTCCCCTCCCGCTGCTCGCGGCTTCCGCCTCCGCTTCCACGCTCGCCGTCGCGGGGGGCTCCACTGTCTGCGGCGTCGCGGCGGCCAACCGGCACCGTCTACTGCCTTGACTTCGCCGTCGCGACCAACACTTCCTATTCCAACTCCTCCGCCTCGCCCGTCGCGCTGCCGCTCGTCTTCTCGCATGTCTCCGGCGGTGCGGGCGGCGGCGACCCTTCCGTGCTCCTCTGGAGGCTGTAACCGACGCTTGTATCGACGGACGCTGCAAGGGTCCGGACGCCGATGAGCCTCCATTGCAGCAGCGGGGCCGACGTTGCTGCCAACCGGCACGGCCGCCATGACCCATCCGCCGGCAAAATATGCTGCTACAAAGTGCAGACGCCGGAGCTGCAAACGGCACCCGCCGATGCTTCCAGCCGCCGCCGATAAGCCACCGTTGTTTGGCGGTGCTACGAGGACGGCATAGGAGGCGACTGCTTCTGCTACAAAGGTCAGTGCCGGCGGCCACAAAGCTGCAGAGGGGTAGCAGAAGCTGTTGTTGCTGCGATGGAACTGCGGGACTGCTATTTGCGCGGCGACGCGGTGCTACCATGGTGGCAGGGGTTTGCTGCCAGCGCCGGCCGGCCTTGCTACCAGCGGCGAATGGCCTTGCTACCGGCGGTGGCCGGTGCTACAAAGGGCGGGCGTCCTTGCTACAATCGAAGACCGGCGTTGCTACCATGGTGGCCGCCGTTGCTACCATGGCATGGCCGAGTTGCTGCCAGCGGCCGCCGGGCTTGCTACAAAGGCATATCGGAGTTGCTACTATCTGCTGCATCGGTACCGCCCCGTCGGGTTCTCCGGCGATGGCCGTGGCCAGCGGAGGAGCGAGACCGCCGTACATGGATTGGGACGGCAGAGCGGTGAGGAGGGGTGCTGCAGCGGCGACACCACGACAGTGGTTCCCCGACGACGACACTTCGGGGTTCTCCGGCGGCGCCATTTTCAGGCCTCTCCGGCGAGGATTCTACGGCACCACTACGGATGCACCATCAGCAACGGTGATGCCAGCGCGGGCGGCGACCAGCTAGAGTTTCGGGAGGACGACGCGATCCCCTAGTGGGCGTTGTTTTAGTATTGTACTATTTTGTTTTCTTCGTGGGGACGGTTGACCCAGGCTGGACGTGGTTTGGACGGTTTCGATTGATGGCATCGTGCGGCTGCCCACCCGGGGATCGGAGAACTTATCCCCCGGGGGACGCTCAGCACGGCCCAAAAATAAATCGTGCATATGCTAGAGCGACCAAGCAGTTCGCGCGCACACTAAATAGACAATCTTTACCACACGGTAGTGTTTTGGCGCCCATTGGATATGCTCTAAGGATCCGGAGAGATGAAAACAATTCGATTGGTTCGCTGTGCTCCCTTCTCCATCTTGTGTCCAGTACGGGCCTTAAAGTATTCGTGAGCTAGGTATGAAGGAACACCTAAATCGGCCGTTTTTGTGGATGGTGTCCCGTTCTCAGCTGTGTTTGCAATCTTTGCACCTGATTTTGTTCCGCTCACCATTAATTAACCTTATTCTTCACCCACTCTCTTCTACTCAATACAACAATGCTTTTATTTAACATAAGTTGTACATGGAAAAGATTCACGTTGATGATATGAGTTCATTTTAACAATCGGTTTCGAGTTTCGTTAGCTGTAAATCGTAAATTTTCTATTCATGCTTAGAGCTTTTTTTGAGCGAATTTCATTAAACTTTTAGCACACGCTCGATCACTTGAAATTTCTTTCAAGAAGTAGCTTCATCTTACCATTTCACACAACTCTTCGTGTTGTTAATTTTTTATTTCGGTGAACATATACATATACTAGATAAACAATTTGCTAGTATAGTGTAACTTGTTGAGTTCATTGGTGTGTATTGCAACGTGTTGCTCAACCCGTTGTTAATCGCAATTATACGCGCTTTTCTTTTCCTCTAAAGCCTCCACATTTACAAAAAAAAAAGTGTGATTGTGACAGCTAGATTTGTGCCCACTCTCGTTGTTTAGCTACCATACATCGAACATAGTCATGGCATCATGGGCACGAAACGTAATATTGGACATGTCGGAGGGTGCGTCTGCCTAAAGCCACACTGAACGTCCGCACCCGTACGTCATCGCAAATGATAGTAATCAGCAGGCTATAATGTCACCATAAACCCTCTAGCCAGCTACTATCGCTATTTATAAGGGGGCTAGTGGACGAGTCAATGGAAAAGATTCCGTTAGATCGGACGGCTGCGCCCGCGCCACGTACCGGCACCGGCGCTTGGAGATTCGCGATGCCAGTGGTTGTCGCCTGTGGGGCTGGCGCACTCGTGCGCGGTCGCCTTGTCGTTGCTAGCTGCTGCATGCTGGAATAGTTTTCTTTTTATAATCTTCCTAGATGTCGACGGCTGCCAATAACAACGGCGTAGCGTGCGGTGAAATACCATTGTTATTTTTGCATTTTTCTTTCATTTCCTATCGCTGCTAAAAATACTTTTGTATGGACAGCGACGTGAAGTACGAGTGATTAGCTAGGGCTAGTTTAATAATCCATTCAGTTCAATGTAACAGCCATGCCCGTAGTTTAATAGAAAAAGTAGCCACCACGTTTATTAATAAAATATGAGATATATGTCGTAACCCAAATACTTCATCGCGCAACTGCACCTGATGGAAGGATCGAGCGCACCCACCCGGCTCTGTCCACTCGCTCTCGTAGTGTGCATGTGCTTTCCTTTCGCAGCACGGGACACTAGTGGAAAATAGGCTATCTGTGGCGCACCAAAATCAAATTCTGTGGCGCATATCTAGGTCGACACAGTTCTATGCGACTAGTATTTGAATTCGTGGCGCACATATACATGCGCCACAGAAATTTTGAATTCGTGGCGCACTAGGTCAATATGCGCCACGAATTCACGTGGCGCACCATGCAATATGCGCCACGAAATTTTTTTTTCAAAAAAGTGGCGGCCGGATCTAGATCTAGATCTAGATCTGGGCCGCCGGAATTTGGCCGATTTTTTTTCGTGGTGGTGGTGGTGGTGGTGTTGGAGGAGGAGGAGGAGGTGGTGGTGGTGGTTGTGTTGGCCGGAGGAGGAGGTGGTGGTGGTGGAGGCCGAAGGTGGTGGTGGTGGTGGTGGCCGGAGGTGGTGGTGGTGTTGGTGGCCGGAGGTGGTGGTGGTGGTGGTGGTGGTTTTGGTGGTCGGAGGAGGAGGAGGTGGTGGTGGCCAGAGGTGGTGGTGGCCGGTGGTGGTGGCCGGAGGTGGTGGTCGCCGGAGGTGGTGGTGCTCGCCGGAGGTGGTGGTGGTGGGAGATGGTCGTGTGGAGGAGGTGGTGGTGGTCGCCGGAGAAGGTGGTGGTGGTGGTGGTGGTCGCCGGAGAAGGTGGTGGTGGTGATGGTGGGAGTAGAAGTGAGGAAATTGAGAAGTGAGAGGAGAAGTGAGAGGAGAGGTGGTGGAGAAGAGGTGGAGGAGAAGAGGTGGAATAGATTGGCGCCGGCCAAATTCAAATTTTGTGGCGCACGGACCAGTGGTGCGCCACAGAATTTTTTTTTCAATTTTTCTATTTTGCAGGAAAAAACTTTAACTGGCCGTAACTTTTTACTCTTTTCGAATTTGCGATTCTAAAAATTGTCCAACCGGGCAAGCCCGGTGAATTCGAATGTAGAATTTTCGTGGGAACATTTTGATATATTGTGTGTTTTTTTTCGAGTTCGTATGCAACCAGAAATCCAATTTGATGATTTTCCCACGCAATTTTGCAATAAAAGTCGAAATTCATATTTGTTAAATTGTAGTGGTGCTAGAAGACATAATATATGGGAATCTTGAAGGATTATATTTTTTGAAATTTCTATCTATTTCTTTTATTTTGTACAAAGGTAAAAAAGGCGATCCACGGGGGGGGGGGGTGCATGGGGAGAAAAATCTGCACTGTGGCGCATATTTTTGGTGCGCCACGAAATATGAACTTCGTGGCGCACATGCCACCATGCGCCACGAATTTTAAACTACATGCCACCATGCTTTTTAAACTTCCGCACATGCCACCATGCGCCACATTTTAAACTGCGCACATGCCACCATGCGCCTTTTAAACTTCGTGGCGCATATGCCACCATGCGCCACAAATTCTCTTCGCCCATGTGCAGTGCTGGACCCCGCGTGGGCCCCACAAACTTTCGTGGCGCACAGCCCACGGTGCGCCACAGAATCTCCATCTTCTGTGGCGCATGAGCTGGCAAATGCGCCACAGAAACTTCCAATTTTTTATGGCGCATTATAGTGGTGCGCCACAGAAATATTTTTGTGGCGCATGGGCTCTTTGGTGCGCCACAGTTGTGGTTTCCACCTATAATGGTTTTCCTACTAGTGAGACGTACCAACACCACAGCCTACCAAGTCTACCAGAGCAGGCGACGACGAGCCATGAGCAAGATGGAGAGATCAATCTTTAGACGGCGCTAGAGAAGAATGGGTGCGGAAGGGCTTAGAGTAATGTCAGGAGTGACTGTCGAACCAATGGAGGTGGGGATTTGCAAAGGGTGGTCTGGAGAAGTGGCGCGGGAGACCCATCGACCGCAAATGGTGGTGGTAGGTAGGGTGGCAATGTGGAGGCGGCATGCGGCGGGGAAATCGTTCATGGCATGGGGCTTCTTCTTCCCATCCTAGAGAGATCGATCGCTCAGATGCGCGGGCAAGCGCACACTAGAAGCGTCCATGTCATAAAAGTATATCATTGGATTCATAATCATAATCAAAATAAAATTTTAATTGTATTATTTGTATGATATATATATATATACAATTCTAATTTATTGCGTAAATCAATGGTAACTTTTTAAAGAGAGTGCATGTATGTTAAACCAAACCGGGTGGATGGATACAATAAACTTTTTTTAACAATCAATACCACATATATTTATAGTAACAAACAATACTTGTAGAGATACATGATCTGTCTTCAACCATTGAAAAAATCTAAAACAAACGAGCAAAATTTTAAGATCTCTAAACTCTTTTTTTTCAATGACACAATATTATAATAATTGGATCATTACTTAATTGAAACTAAAAAATACACAAAAATATGTAAGCCAGTAGAGCTCCTCTAAAATAAAGAGCTAGAAGTCAAGCTCTCTTGCATCCAAGGTGTACCACAGACGTGCACACATCCATATGTGTACATCATACATGCGAATGTTTGTACTCCTCAAATTATTATTGATCCACTTAAGGGGAAAATAAGCACTACCGGTCACTTGGGCCGTTTCCAACGGAGGCCCGCTGACGGACTTTTGGTGTATTAATTTGTCCACGCTGTTAGAGCAAGTACAATAAGTCATACTCAGCTGACTACAAGGATTAAAATATTACTCTGTATATCATTGCTTAGTTGGAGGAGAGAGAGGAGGAGAGAGAAGGAGAGTGAGCTCTTATGCAAGAGCCAGCTCTAGCACGTGCTCCTAGGCATTTTATGAGAGTGAAAGGTGGGCCATACATTGATAAAATACTAAATTTTTGTAGCTCACTATTGTATATGTTGGCTCCAAGTTGGCTATATATGACATGGCACTTGGCTTATAGCCAGCAGCTGGCTACACTATTGGAATTGCTCTTAGATGGTGAGGCCCAATGCTAACCCGTAAACGAATTAGGCTTGACGAACTGATCCGTTTCAGTGTATTTCCAGCTTCAATTTGGGTTGGCTTTGCAGTCCATTGAATAACCCGCACGCACGTGTGACGTGAGCATTTGTTCCCCTGGGCCCTCCAACCACACATGCTGCACACCCGAATCCCTACTTCATGTCGCCCCCGCCGCCATTGTCGACTCCAACAGCTGTTGTCGTCACCGGTTCTAGCCTTATTTTGTAGCAGTACGCGTCCCAGTCTCTCACCGCCGTTGCAGGGGAGTCTTGGTGCCGCGGTAGAGGCCTATGTCTCGGTCGCCACCGCCTGAGGTCCGCGCCGCTCGAAACTCGTTCGACCTATTTCCGTATCGGCTGACAGGGCTCATGGACGACGAGGTGTTGCCTGCCAAAACCCACCGGCGAGCAGTGGTTAAGCAACACGAAGAGCCAGGAGGCTGAACTGCTGGGTGGGCCTGGTCCCTCGACGTCGTCGCAATGTTCCGGCACATGTCCTAGCGGTTGCAAGGGCGTGCCACCTGACCTATACCTGGTCGGAAGGTGTTAGATTGCTTCATTTAGTCTCTGCATGGTAGACACGTAAACATTAAATACGAGCCCGATCGGCTCTCATGTTGCCCTGTGGATCGGCTCAAAGAGCCGATCGCCCCATGGTACACGTCGGGTTAACGATGACATGGGGATCCAGCTTGATCAATATAAAGTTAAACCAATCTACGACAGTTTAGAGTTTTCACCGCATGATCGGAACATTCTACGCGTAGTTGAGCCTAATAGACACGAAAGATGATAGAAAACTAACCCTAAAAGAGGCCTAAAAACCAACATTAAGTCAATTCCCGGAACATCCCTCTTAGGACTAACAAACCATACCTTACGCACTACCGAATCGTTCAACCCGTTTGCAAGGCTTAACCAGACGGATATTAAACCAATCCTTGAAGAATCAAGAAGCAACTATAACAGATTGGATCTACTAAATAACAAACAAGCAAGGTGCTGCCCTTACACCTAGATAGGTATAAGGGCAGCTAGATATCGAGGGACGGCATAGCTAAGCAAATATGCATAAGAAAAGCATCCATGCAAGCCCCAAAACACCTATGATAAATAGTTCTACTCGCCATCAACAACGCTTCAGCACGAGCAACACAAGGTAACGAATAAACGTGCCTAGATCGCAAGATGCGATCTAGGCAGCATGATGCTTACCCGGAAGAAACCCTCGAAACAAGGGGTGGCGATGCGCCTGGTTTGTGTTTGTTGTGAACGTGATTGTCCTCCTTTCTCGATAACCCTAGATACATATTTATAGTCCAAGGGACTTTCTAATTTGGACGTACACCTAACCGTGTACGGGATAAACTCTATCTTTTAATTCTAAACTAAGATGCAATCTTTACCTACTAATAAAGGAAGTAAGGTTTCTCCCCCAATTTTTCGTCCAACTTAAAGTTGCCCCTGATTTTTAATAAAAATAACCGATTATGCCACCGATTAAGTTGAAAACGTTTCGCAGCCTTGCTTCCCGACCCGACGATGTGTTTTTATGTTTGTCCTCCCTTTGGTACCGCAGCGAGCCAGCGAACCTTCTCTTATGGGCCGCGAGCAACAAATTAACCGGGCCCCAAAATCAACGAAAACCATACACAAATAGTTACACGGGGATCAAACTCACGACGTATTTTGTACTAAATAATCCCACCTCGCTTCCTTACACCGAGTTCGACCGATTTATATACGTTTGCAAATTGTCTGGGATCACAAGTTGCCTTGGCAAGCAACATGCAGTTGGAATCAACGAGCAATGGAATGGGTGGAGTTGGCTTACAGTGTCGAACAAGAGAAGAGAGATAGCAGGAACCGACTGCAGGAATACATAATTGGGGAATTGAGCAAGGTAAGAAAGAGAGCTTGGGGTGCGGCGGCGCACCTCTGTAGAGGGATGAGGCATGAACCAGCGGCAGCCAGAGATACCGACCGCGGCGACGCCGGATCTGTGGGGCGCTCATCCTTTCGAGTGGCGAGCATGGTCGCAGCGACCTCGCCGGAGGGTGACGAGGTCGTGCAGTCCGCCGGCTGGGCGCCTGGGTGGAGCCCTGCGAGGTTGAGGAGCGGGCCCCGTCGCCTGGGTAGGATTCATGGCCAGACTGGTTCTGTGGTTTGAGATAGGGAAGGAGATAACGAGGGGAGTTTAAGGGCACGCATGTGCCGCCTCCCCCGGGGGGACACGAGTATTTTCATCAAAGTTAGGTGAGATGAATTATCCCAGACTAGGATTTTCAAAAGCAATCTTCTGCTCCAACATGACATAACATTTGTGTATCATTCAAAAGCGAAGTAAGTTTAGAATTACATGGATCGATCGACTTTGGGGCAAAATTTAGTCGCGCTATTTTAGAAGTTGATTTTTTTTCTTATCTCATTACAACGCATGGGCTATTTGGGGCTTCATCAAATGTGAGGCACGACGACATGGCCTCGACTCTAAAAACAGAGACACACAGGATCGTGGTGGTGTGTCTTTGACCTCCTCACAAGGATGCAACCCCGACAGCGCACACAGCAGCAAAGGGCGTGGCCTCGACCTCCTGGCACACGGATTAATTTATAACCGTTGGAGTCTGCTCGTGTATCTCTACCGTATACTATTTGTTACTATGGATATACTACTATATACTATTGGTTGTTACAAAAATATTAGGAAAAGGGCTCCGACCTGAAGGTAGTTGTATCCTCATAAAAATGTTTTACCGCGCCACTAAAATACTGATTTACGATGGCTAAATTTTTCATGGTCTACAAAACGTTCAATAAAACATAAGATCCAAAGGTTGTTAGGCCTGGTAAGGATATGTCGGCAAGAATCAAAATTAACGTGGTGGCTGACATCGGTACATGAAATTTCTTCATGCGTGAATGAGATTTCTGAATATAATAGACCACTGAAAATTAGAAAAAAAAACATATTCCAATCGTAGTCGCGTTCCACTGTGAATTAGTAAATATTAATCCGCCGCAACGCGCGGGCATATTTCCTAGTCTACTATAATATACAGATACACGGGCAATCTAGCCCAAACTCTTCGTGCAAGGCCGCTTTGGAGACGCTCCACGTGTACATCCTTCAAGCCCATCTCAATTACGGCCCATCTCCTGATTTAGCCAAAATCTGGTGATAACACATGCCCCCTGGTTTTGGCAATGATAATTTCAAAACCACTCTGTTTTCCCTTCGAAGGGTCATGTCGTGGCAGAGCAGAACCGCTTCAAAACCACTCTGTTTTTTCTTCACCATGATTTGACATAATAGGGCAAAACTGCATTGCAGAGCCGAACAGCTCCAGTGCCCTTTCATCATGACGCCTTGCCTTCTCAACTTCTCCGCACTGCACGATCTGACAGTTTTGGCAACGCATCCTCGAAACTGCCACAACATTAAACCGTTTTTCATTATATCCCTTTATTTAAACTCGTCCAAACGGTTGGCTTCTTCATCCCCCTGCTCCACAGTAGCCATCGGCAAACAAAAAACCCTTCTTAGCCGCCATGGACTCCTCCTCCTCCGGCCTATCCTTCCAGTCTTCCTCCTCCAACGAGCTCGAGCCGGAGGTCGACCTGATGGCCATCTACGAAGCCCGCGCCCCAATATTGGGACGCGCGGGACTGGGATTTCTCCGTTGAATCGGAGGACGACGAACCCCTCACTGACGGGGAGGAAGACCTCCAGTTCCTCGTCGATGGGGAGCTGGAGGCAGCAAGCGACGACGACCTTTTCCCCTGGGACGGGGGCTTCTCCTCCGACGAGGAGGAAGAGGAGGCAGAGGAATCGGAGGAGGAAGACTCCTCCTCCACGGGGTACCCACCGGCCAAGCGCTTCCGTGCTGGGTCGGATGACGATGACGACGAGGAGGATGAAGCTCCCGCCGATGGCTTCATCAGCAGCGATGAGGACTTCGCCGGAAGCAGCGCCGACGGTAGCTACGACGGCAACGACGAGGGCAGCGATGGCCCGTAGATTAGGGGCTAGAATAGGGCTAGCAATAGCGCATTAGGCCCTAGATCATCCCTTTTGAGAGCAATTAGCTCTTCGTTGTACAATCCCTCTTTGAATCAATGAAAATCTTCTGGATAGGCCGTTCACTATGCGTCGGGCCGCTGGGCCTGGTCCTAGATGCATTTTTGACTGCGCGAATGCAAACGATCATGTCTGGTAACATGTGTATAAGTACAACTCCTCTTACCTTCGCTACCGATACTCATCAAACAGACCGGCACAACACCAGTACACCACCATGCTGGTCGAGGCTGGCACCGTGCTCGGAATTCATATCACACGCACGGGAAAACATTCGTGGGCTAGCCCGTCCAACATGAGACCCATCGGCCAACATAGCAATTGAAAAGGCCGAATATAGGTAAGGCCGAGACAACTTATTTTTCTTCTGTATATGCATATGTTAGAGCTTACATTTACATTGTACAATTAAATAATAGCCTACTAGAACGAGAAGCTTATTGCTCGGGTTGCTAGCGACACCCTCAAGCACGTAGCACACCAGGATTCTGCATATGTAGAAGATGATTTTGTTGTTCATTTCTTACTTTTATTGCTCTTTACTAGCGATCGCGTGTTTGGTACTATAATATGTGTTTCTTACTATGTCTGTAATTTCATGTGATTTATCCTAACTTCATTAACTTTGTTTCGTGAAACATTAGAACCACATTATCAAATTTCACATAATTTTATTGTCGTTATACAAATTGTTTATCGGCACGAGTTCCATGATCGTGCACCAATGCGCAACCTTACCGTCAGTCCCTTCCACCTCTGACTCTTCAGTTTCTCTTCTTCTATCAGCAACCAACACCAGAAGCAACGAGACCAGCAGCGAAAACAAATAGTTGAGTATTAGGAGATCCAAAAATGTTCCAACTTACATCATAAGAATTTTTTATTGTTTTCAATAACTAAGAGTATGAGATTCATGATTTCTATCTTAATTGCTTCCGGTGGAATCTAAGAAATGTGTTGCCATATTAGCTGCTATTTTTATCGCTGTTATACGAAATAAACATTGGCATGATCTTTACGGGGTCGTGCGCCAAGGCGCACATCTAAATCTAGTTATATTGACTGCTGCTCCCGTGTCAACTAACATCTTGCCAATAGGCTGCCCATTGATGTAACCTCTCAGGTATAGGGCTTTCAGATGCCTGTAGCTCCTCTCTCGTGGCTTCTCAAAGATAATTGGCCGTGGACCGCAGTCAAACTGTGCCACTAGTAGAAACAAGGGCTTTTATCCTGTCCTCGAAAGTGCATTTGCACCGGATTTGGCACGAACCGGTGCTAAAGGGGTCATTAGCACCGGTTCGTGCGGTCTGCACGTCCAGGGGGCATTAGCACCGGTTCGTGCGGGACCTTTTGCACCGGTTCGTAACACGAACCGGTGCAAAAGGTTTTTCTCCCCACCCCCCCCCCCCCGTGGATCGCCTTTTTTAACACTGTAAAATAGAAAAGAAAATGATAGATTATTCAAAAAATAAAATCTTTTGAGATTCATGTATGTTATGCAACCTACTATTAGGGAAAATTAACAAATTTGAATTTTCACATTTATTGCAAAAAATGTTTGAAAAATGGTAAAACCGCATTAACTTTTGCATACGACGTCGAAAAAAAACGTATAATATATCAAAATCATCGTGGGAAAAAATTACATCCGAATTCACCTGGGTTTACCCGGTTAGCTAATTTTTAGATTTTGAAAATTCCAAATGAAAATATGAAAGCAGGAAGATTTTAGTTTTTTTCCAGAAATTTAGGATTTTATATTTTTTATTTTTAAAAATTAAAATTAATAATTGCATCCTGCATAAATATTGCTATTACTTTTAGCAAATTATAAGATTTTCAAATTTTTAGGTTTTAGGTTTGGCAAAAAAATTAAAAATTAAAAAATTGAAAATAATTAAAAATAATACAAATTATAAAGTTAATGTTTATTTATTTATTCAAGATTATTATTACAACATTACTTTGGTTTATTAAAATAATTATTTGAAATTCGAACAATAAAGAAATATGACATCGATCGACATGTTAATAGGATTGATATGATACTACTATCACATACATGCGCGCGAAGCACTTGGATGCGGGATGGAAAGGAACTTGGAAGTTAAGCGTGCTAGTGCTAGAGTAGTGGGAGGATGGGTGACCGAGCGGGAAGTTTGAGCACGAGTAAGTAATTGGACTAGAGATAAGGGTAGTTAGAGACTAAACTTGTGAAATAACTAAAATATTAGAAATTCGAAAAAGAAAAAAAGGAGTAGAAAATAATTCGAAAAAAGTGTTTTTACGCGCGGCGGCGTTTGGGATGTTTTGCGAGAGTTTAGCACCGGTTCGTATTACGAACCGGTGCTAAAGGTCCTCGCTCGGACGCCCGGGAGCCGCCACGTGGTGCCCCTTTAGCACCGGTTCGCAACCGGTGCAAACCTTTTGCACCGGATGCTTTGCACCGGTTGTGCATCCGGTGCATATGGGCCTTATCAACCGGTGCAAAAGCACCATTTTCCACTAGTGCACTGACACTTCCTCGTCTTTTGGAGCACAAAACTCTGATGGAAGGATGAACACCATGTTTGTATCAGCCGATGCCTCTGCATTGGCTTTTGTCTCTTTGGGGCGCCACACTTTCTTTGGTGGGCGAGTCTCCATCTCCAATGTTTGCTGAATTTTCACGGCCAGATCGGGCCGTGCTTTCCTCAACGTGTACAGGTACTGCGCCTCGGCTTCCTCCAAGTTACGTAGCCGCTGCACTCTATGCTTTTGGGAGTGGCTGAGTCCATTAGGGCACCACCTTGGCCGGTGGTATCTATCTTCTTCTTCATCTGACTCCTCGAAATCTTCATCTCGAGATGACTCAGCTCGTCTGCTCTGAGGTGGGAGAGGCCCTAGACGCTTGAACACTGAAACTTCATTTGTTCCTTTCCTCTTCTGTCTACATTTTGGGCAGTTCTCGATTGTAGGCAATCGGCTCATTCCTGAGTCCCAGCAGTGTTTAAAGAAAGGACAGTTCCAATGCTCATCCAGGTCTTCCTGATCTCTCGGCCTCCCTTTTGCGTGACGCTTATACCCTTCATTGTCTCTATCACATCGACGGTATTTCCTGTCCTCTGCATCAGACCGACGATATCTCTCGTCATCTACGTCGCAGCGCCGACGTCGGTCATACTGCTGCTCATATTTGTTAAGGAGGTGCGCGGAGAGTGGTCGTTGATACCGCACGCTTCTCACCTCCTCCTCAGTCAGGTACCGTCTGTCATCACATTGGGGCCGGTCGCGTGGATCGGCCTCCTCTTTATCTTTGCTACGGGAGTGACTGCTTTCTGCTTTATCCTTGCCATGGCGATCTACAAGCCCTGCCATGTTGATATCACAAGAGAAACCTGGCTCGTTTATGCAGTGACTGAGATCCACCATGTTGACGCCAGGAAACGGATGTGTGTCAACTTTCATGGCAAACTGACCGAAGAGTAATCGGCCTTGTTCTATCGCCATTTGAATCTGTCCACGTAATACTTTGCAGTCGTTGGTGGCATGGGTGAATGTATGATGCCATTTGCAGTATGGCCTGCCGTTCATCTCTTGTAACGTGGGGATTTTGTGGCCTTCGGGTAACTTGTAAGGGTATATTGCCCCTATGTGTGGTTTTGGTAATTAATGACAACCCCTATGGACTAATGTTTTCATTGAGTTTATATGAAGGAATATTCCATAGGTACTACTTGTACTCCATGTGTTGGATTCAAGTATGGATGCCATGAAGATAAAGATATACCTTGTGTATTGGCATCAAGATCATCGGTTTGAAGATAAATATGTGATATGATCAACAAGAAGAAATGAAGATGGAGTTCTTATGTGGAACTCAATATTAGCCATGCTCTATCTTAAGTGAGTATGAGAAGATACAAGGTTGAGTCGTGCAAGTTCAAGATGAGCATCTCAAGTGGATCACATGCTTGAAGCTTGCCGTCCATTTGGTGACATTGGACATGTGAAGATGTGCATCAATGGAGCTTTCCCATCATGGTGTATGGGGGAGCATTTGCGAGTCTTCACGAAGCAACGATGATCAAGTAAGGCATTCCGGCTAATGTAGGGCTTGAAGAGTTATCATCAAGATCAAGCGGGATGCACAAGGCAAAGGTATGACCTTGATAGGTTTTCCTTTTACCGGTCTCAAGGTGGTTGTTGGGAGACCGGATTATAGGATAGATAGCCGCACTATCAAGAGGGGCTTTCGGTTGGGTAACTTGATCACATCGTCTTAGAGAGCTCAACCCTTTGCATGCTTTGCATTCCATAAATCTATTGCTTCTTGGTGTTTCTTTGTGTAAGGTTCTTGAGCTTGTTGCTAGCTTTACAACAAGCCCAAGTTCATCGAAAACGGAATCCATATGCATCTTCTATTGCGTTTTCAAGCTTGGAGGTTTTACCGGTGTCTCTTTTATAGATAGGTCAATCATTCATCTTATGGTTTTTACTCCGTGGGTGGACAATGATGTTTCTATGCATAAAGTTGTAGGGCTTGTTGTCCTGATTCCAACAAGCCCAAGATCATCGAAATCGGAGTCCGGACGCAAAAGTTATCATGGTTTTTGTAAACCATGTTTTCATATTTGGCCCGGTGGCGCCGGCTGTCTGACCGGCTCGTCCGGCACAGACCGGCTCCCACACCGGTGCCATCCGGACGGTTTCCAGGGGGCTTTCAGGGGCGCCCGGTCCCTGGCCCGGTCGACCGGGTTTTTCGCCAGCGGCCCGGTCCCTGGCCCGGTCGACCGGGTTTTCCGCCAGGCGGCCGGTCGCTGGCCCGGTCGACCGGGTTTTCCGCCAGGCAGCCCGGTCCCTGGCCCGGTCTGACCGGGCTTTCCGCCAGGCTGCACGAAAAACTCCCAGATCTGCCCCAAACGGTCATATTTCATTTGGCTATAAAAGGGGCTTCTTCCCCAACGGTTTTCTAGGGTTCTTGAGCATGTTTTTGACCACCATTGTTGAACCTCTTGAGCTTGCTTCCTCTCCCTTCCCTCCCATGATTCTTGCTCATTCTTGAGGGATCTAAGAGAGGAGATCTAGATCTACAACCTCCACCAATCCATTTCTCCTCTAAGTGAGGGGAACTCTTGGGATCTAGATCTTGGAGTCTTTTGTTGACTTTCCCCATTGTTCTTCCTCTCCAATCTCATCTTAGCATTTGTTGCTTGGGTGGGATTTGAGTGTGAAGGACTTGAACACCTCTAGTGTTCTTGCTTTGCATCATTGCATAGTGTTGAGCTCTCCACCACGATTAGTTCGAGTGAGAGACCGTGAGCTTGTTACTCTTGGAGGGAGACCTCCTAGTTGGCTTGGCGGTTGGTGCTCCGGTGATCTCTTCAAGAAGATTGTGAAGAGGCCCGGGCTTCTCCTTCGTGGAGCTTGTGAAGTGGTTGTGGAGCTTGCCATCTCCGGAGCGGAGGAAAAGCTAACCATAAGGAAAGGGCCATTATCCTTCGTGGGTGTGGTTCGGAGAATAGGGTGAGCCTTCGTGGCGCGGGGAATCCTTCGTGGGACCTCCACTCCTCCAAACATGACGTACCTTGTTGCAAAGCAAGGGAACACGGGAATACATCCTCGTCTCCGCGTGCCTCGGTTATTTCTATACCCGAGCTCTCTTTCCTTGTGATAGCCATCGTGCTTGAAGTTCATATATCTTGCTATCACTTGTGCTACATATATCTTGTGCCTATCTTGCTTAGCTCTAGTTGCCATTGTTACACTTAGTTGAGCTTAGCATATTTAGGGTTTGTGCTTGTAAACTAAACATTAGTTTAATTCCGCATTCTTACAAGACAAATCCACAAGAGTTTGTAATTGCCTATTCACCCCCCCTCTAGGCGACATCTCGATCTTTCAATTGGTATCAGAGCAAGGTCTCTCCTTGTTTAAGGCTTCACCGCCTTGAGAGTAAAGATGTCGGCTAGTAATTTAGTGCACAATGACACAATTATCTTTGTTGGCACAAATTATCTTTTGTGGCGAAATTGCTTGCTTTGCAAACTTCGGACCTTGTGTCCAAACATTGAGCAATTTCTAGATGTAGGTTTTTCTCCTCCGATGGACCCTCAAAATCTATCTTTAGAGGATGAGAAAAACTTACATCTTGAAGCTCTAGTATCTAATGAGCTTGTATTCTCTTTGAGACCAGATTTTCATAGGTTCTTGATATATATAAAGCGAAAATCGTCTCATGAGATGTGGATCAAGCTTAAGGAAATGTTTGGTGGATCCACTTCTCATTTGGTTGGTGGTGACTCCGAGGAGCTCTCTTCCCCTTCACATCATGAAGAGCTCCAAGTTGCTTCCACCTCCGGCCGTGATGAGTTCTCATCTTCTTCCACTTCACCAACGTGTAGCAAGACACGAGGTAATGATATGGTGAGTGGTGAGAAAAATTGCAATGTTGATATTGTGCTCAATAGTGATGATTCTTCATCTCTATCCCATTGCAATGCTTCCTCTTTGGACTTAGACACATCTAGCATTGAAAATAATCTACATGCTTGTGTTGATAGTCCTCGCATATCATGTGTAAATTGCTCACATAAATCCCATGATGATATGCTTGCCTTGTCTTGCTCCCATAATCAAAATGCTTCTATCTCCTCTAGTTGTTTGACTAACAATGTAGAGGAAACCGAACACTCTATGGATCAAGACATGTTTTCAAATAAGGATTCAAGAATTTCTTCATCTTCATCCTCCGGTATGCACATGTGCCTTATGGCAAATGGATCAAAGGTATCTCCTACTTTGACTCCTAACACTTCCTCTAATGATGAGAGTGATGATGATAATGATGAAGAATATAATATATTGGTGCATAATATGGCAATGGTATATGCTTCTCTTCATGGTAATAAAGAAGCTCGTGCTAATCTCGAACACTCTATGGATACCTTGAGTAAATATAGGGAAACCATAGTGGAGTTGGAGTCCCATGTTGAAAATGGGGAAATGAGATTCACTCTCCTCAAGCATGAGCTAAAAGATGAGAAGCATACTAATTTTATGCTCACACAAAAATTTGAATCCTATAAGCATGAAAATGAGAAAACTATTGTTGATGCTTGTGCTACTAACTCTACTTCTTGTGAAGCATCTATCTTAAAGGAGAATGTTGAGTTAAGGGCTCAACTTGAGTTGCTAACTAGCAATTATAGGGAATTGGAAGAAAGTCATAAAAAGCTCTCGGGCTCTCATGATGACCTTCTAATTTCCTATGATGGGCTAAAGTTAGCTCATGAGGCTAGTATCACTAAGGTAACATCTTGTGAGCCTCATGTGGACATTAGCACAATCTCTACTACAAATGCTAAATTGCCATGTGCTAGTCCTTGTAATCCATCTAGTCAAACTAGTGATACACCTTGTGTTGGATTACTTGCCTTGCCTTGTTGCTCTAACAATGAAACTTATACTTCCTCTAGTACTTGTATTTCTACTAACCATGTAGAGGAAATAAAAGAGCTCGAGGCCCAAGTCCTTTCTTTAAAGAAAGACTTGGAAAAGCGTCATGAAGGGAAATCCGCACTTGACAAGATGTTGAGTTTGCAACAATCCCCCAATGACAAGAGTGGACTTGGATTCAATTCCGATAACAAGAACAAGTCCAAGAGCAAGAGCAACAAAAAGAAGGGCCAAGACAAAGTCAAGGATCCGGCCAAGTTGGTTTGTTTCAAGTGCAAGGTTGTAGGGCATCATGTTAGATCATGCCCATTGAAGAAGAAGAAGCACTTGAGTGAGAAACAACAAGGGAAACGGCCACAAGGTCAAGGTCAAGCTCATGCTCGACCTCAAGTTGAAGATAGGCCACTTCCCAAGAAGAATCAAGATATTGTTCCCCAAGAGAAGAAATCAATAAAGAAGAGAAAGGGGAACACTTGCTACTTATGCCGTGTGAAGGGGCACTTTGCTTCTTCATGTTTAGGTAGTACCTTATCTAACCCTATAATTGTTGATGATGATTATTCTCTAGGGAAGGATAAGGATGGCAATGTGTTTGCCAAGTTTGTTGGAACTCAAAGTGGTCTCAAGAAAAGGACCATTTGGGTTGCCAAGCCTATTGTGACTAACCTCTTAGGACCCAACTTGGTTGGGGACCAACAAGCTCAAACATGATCAATAGGTACATATGGAGTGTAACATCCCAAATTTCAATAAAATGGACAAGAGAGGAATTCAAGAACCCAAAAATCAGAGTTAACAAAAACTTTTTTTTTTCATCATATAGGACTATGCATATTAGCTCACCTTATTAAGTTAATTGAGTGTGCTTTTGCCATGATGCTTGTTTATGTGTTATCCTCATTCCAAAAACCCTAGCAATGATCACTTGATCACCCAAGTCCAATAAAAATGAAATAGAAAAGAAATTCTAAAAACCCACTTCACACACACATAAGGCTTAGGCCATTTTTGAAATTCTTTGATCTAGGCCAATTTGGTTTGCCCCATTGGGTGTGATTGGATACTAAACATATATTAACAACTTTGAAAACCATCAAACACATTTTAAATCAAAATTGAAGCAAAGATGAGCTCACATATGATTATGGTCATATGTGCCATTTTTACCCTGATGCTCACTTTGAGTCCCTGGATTTTCACTTTTCACTTCTACACTTGGTCAAACTTTTCACCTCATCCAAGACAACATCAAGCACTACAACTTTGCCCAAAACCACCACCCCAAATTCTGTACCAATTTCAAATGAGAAGCATGCAAAGTTGGAACAAATTCATATATGTAAGATCACATGCAAAATAAATTTTTGCAAATCAATTCCATTTTGAACCCCACCACCACCAAAATGCTCCATTTATTATATGATTACACTCCACTAAAAATTTTCTCAAAATTCGAAAATTATTTTCTTGCGGCCATTTTGACAAACACCTTGCAGGCAGGGTTTACACATGAGCCCATACTGAAAATCTTGGCTTGGACTTGGTCCAACCTGACCTCCTCAGATGCCCTGGCACTCCTCTCACCCCTCAGCACCAGTAGCACCACTGCACTGACCCCTGCTTGGTCAAAATGACCATGGCATGACCATGCCGTGGCATGGCATGGCCACACCATGCCACTCCTCTCACCTCTCACCCCAGGCCTGCACCGCCATGTCCCCTCACTCCCTCTCACTTCCCTGGACGTGCCCGTGCCCTCCCGTGGTCAAAGCAACGCGCGCACACGCCAGCATCTGCGCGCCCAGACACGCCCAGCGCATGCCAGGATCGGCATGGACGCGCGCCAGGACGCCCCTGGACGCGCCAGAGCGTGACGATGCCCCGCGTCCTCGCGTCACCTCGAACCCTCCCCTCAGCACCAGTCGACGCGCGACGGCTCACTGGACCGCCTGGACATGGCCGATGGCCCGCGGGAACGCCGCAGGTGACGCGAGCGTCCACGACATCCCGCCATGACCTGCAAGCTCCCTTCACGATCGCCGCCGCTGTAGCCCCTCATTTTCCCCGCCATCACGCGCGTCAGCTTCGCCTGGACGTCGCCAACACAGCGCCCATCCCTTGCCTCTTCGCCGCCCTGGAACGACGGCGACGACGACCCTACCGGGCCCCACCTCCTAGGGCCCCTCCCAGTGAACTGAGCACGCCAACGTCTTCCTCTCATCCCCACCGCCTCCTCGCCACTTCAATTTCACCAAATAGCCGCCGGAGTCCTCCAATCGCAAGCTCGGAGCCGCCGCCAGTAGCCGGAGTTCGCCGGAGCAGGAGGCCATCCCAGGAAGCGCCGCTGCTACCAGGGGGATCCTCGTCCTCGACAACAACGCGGCGCACCTCTCCGACGACCACCCGGAGCCCTCAGGCGCCCTCCAACCCCCTACTGCCGCCGCCGGTGAGTTCATCGCTCGTCGTCGACGACGACGCGTCTCGACCGTGCGATCGTGTTTTAATCGCACGGCCCTCCTTCCCCCGTACCGATTCGGGCGTGAAGACCCACTGACGCGTGGCCCCCGCCGTCAGACGGCCTGCTCGCGCTGGACGCGAAGTGGGCTGGCCCAACCTCTTTTCCTCCGCAGCCCAGCTGGTTTTCCCGCGCGAGCCCACCAGTTCAAATTCGAATTTTCCAGATAAATAGAATATACAATCTGATGCTAACTTTGAAATTTAATAGAGACAAATCTACTCAGCCAAATTTTACAAACTTTATATATTTGGAAACCTTAGGAAATTATCTATACCATGCCACTGGATTGAACCCTAGATCTATTATAGAATTTAAATAAGAAAATAATCAAGGCAGGGACTTTTCTGCATTAGAATAATTATTAAAAATCAACCAAACATGCTTTTAAGTTAATTCCAACTCCTATAAGTCACATTTCACTTATACTAATTGTTTTTATAAAAATATGCCATGCTTACTGTGTATGATCATGGCCTAGTTAAATTAAAGGACTATAAGACTATTTCTAGTCAAAACTATTGTCCAAAAATATTAGTAAATCATATGGGAGTATTTTCTTCCATTTAAATCTTGTCATGAACAATGTAATATGAGGTAAAGACTCTGGTCATAAAAATCTCATATGGTTTGTTGATGATATTAAGTCTTTACCATGCTAAGATTAAATTGTATGGGGTGCTACACCCCATTTAAATCATTTTCTCAAAATGATAAGTGTGAAGAGGTTGACTTGAGTCAACCTAGGTCACATATTATGCATAAGAGAAATTAAATCTTAGTAAGATAATGAGAGGAAATTATTTCTCTGAATAATTCAAAGTAACATTCAAGATTAGTATGAGAGGAAATTATTTTTCTTAATTAATAAGAAAAACCCATCCACCAACATAATAGTGATATGTGATGCTAGTTTAGGTTGTGTAAATCATGTGTGTGCTTAGTTTAGTAAATTTGTTTGGTATGATGATTGTGTACCCCGTATTCGTATTTTAGACGCTAGTACCGAGGAGTATCCAGAGGAGGAGGAGGTCTACTGTCAAGGAGAAGAAGACCACTTTGACCAGTTTCCCAACCAAGGCAAGATAATACTCTTGCAAAGTGCTAGCTCATCCTGAGCCAAGCACCACCCATTTACTTTATGTTATGAGCCTAATTCCCAGTTTTATTTCCAAGTTTTACTTACTGTTATTTTGTACTGTTGATTCATAATTCAATAGGGTTAATGTTAGATTAGTACAAGAGTATCAAAGTTAGCCTAGAAGCAAAGCAAATTACTTAGCACCCCTCATCCTTAGATGCTAGTGCTAAATTAAAAATGACTACTCTAGATGGGAACATGTGTGGTGAAATAATGAAATGACTTTTGAAGGTGAATATGACCAAGAGAAGATGGTGATTTTTGATTAAAAACTAATATTGGTTTGGATGCGATACCTTTCCAATTATTGAGTACCCCCACAATACCTGATTATGGGTAAGGGCTTAACTAGAAGTTTATGTATCTTAGTATGAGTTCCCTCTGAACACACATCATATGGGTTATGCCGAGGCTGCCTCCGTTGTTGAGAAATGATGTGAAGTGAATTGTACGGCCAAGCCCTGTGCAGTTCCTAGGTTGACAGTTGGTCTTCACTGGGAGGCCAAGCTCATGGGGAGAGGTGCTCATACTAGGGTTAGTAAATGAAAGGTTACGGTTGATGATCCGCGTACTGTGTTACGATGATTCGGGGAAATCCCGACGGATGAAATCAAATGTTGTGGCACAAGTGTGCAACCTCTGCAGAGTGTAAATCTATTCGAATAGCCATGTCCACGGTTACGGACGGTTGGAAAGGCCATACAGTTTCCAGTGTTAGAATTTGATCATGTTGTTGATATAAATGGTGAATGGTGACTTGAGTATATTGAAAAACAACAGAGTTGTGGGAATGACACTAATGTTCCCACTTGAGTTAGTTAGCACATGAATAAGTCTTTAGCAAATACTTGTGAACTAAAATTGGCTTTATGCAAATAAACTAGAGCTTAGTACCCCCCTACTAGAAATGTTAGCACTTACACTAGTATTAGTTTGCGAGTACATAAAGTACTCACGGCTGTGTCCCTGGCTATTCAAATGGCCAGACTATGAAGAGGAGCAGAGGAGGACGGTCAGCAGGAAGTCTACAACAACTAGGAGTCTGCTAACGTCAAGCGTTGGCCTGTGGACTATAGAGTCCTTGTATCTTACGCTTCCGCTATGAACTTGTGTTTGTTCGTTGATCAGTTCGTTGATCGTTAGATCAACTATTTGTGTAATATGGATCATGTGATTCCAAGTTGTAAGACTTTATGAGTTGTAATGAATGATGACTGTGATACTTAACTATTATGCCTCGCAACAACAATATTCCTGGGATTGCGATGTAACATAGCATCAAACTTGATCAATAGGTGCATATGGAGGTCATTGGAGACTTGGCTAATTTATGAAGAATTAAGGGATTTTCATATATTATTTTGACCAAGCCAAGTCGTATGGATCATTATCTATATCTTATATCCAATGTTCCTCCTTGCGGTAACTTATACTTCAACTCTTCATATTCATTGTAAGTTACTTGCCCCTTTGCATGTTTGGTTTTGTATCAAATATGTGTTTGTATGTGTTGAGTCTTACTTGCCTATCTTGTGTATTCAAGTATGATTGTTTGACTCACCATATACTAGTGTATTGTTTTGATCCTAATGCATCTTGATAATATCTTATTTGGCTCTCTTTGAGTGATTAATGGAACATCCCATTTTGGGGGAGTGATATGCATTGTGCATCTCTCTTTCTTTAAAATGTGTGTACATGGGTACCACCACTTAGTATTGATATTGCAAGATTATCTAGTCACTATGTGGTGTGTCATACTCATGAGAAATTCAAATTCTAAATGTCCATTAATCATCTCTAGTCGAATTTTAGTTGCCTCTTGTTTAGAAGAAATGTTTTATCACATTATGGGGGAGTAATATGTTTTGTACATATCACAAACCTAAGAAAATGTGACCATATGAGGTTATGCCACTTGGAGTTGATACACGTAATTATCTTGTTCCTAGGTGGCATGTTTGCTCAAACAAGCTCCACTTCTATTAAAAAGCTCTTATTGGCTCATCCTATGGATTCTTGTTTGATTAAGAAATTCTTGGTACGGTTTTCCTCAAATACATATCTCTATATCTTATTTAGGACACCGTTTGCTTCAAGTTATTCTAATCATTGCCGTGCGTGATTGTTTGACTAATTGAAGCTATCAAGAATCTTCATCCGTGCATAGTGCTTAATTTTATATACTTATCCTATGCCCTTTATTGTGAAGTTGATCCTTACTATCATTGTCAATTCACCACCGGAAATTATTTCCAATATACTCATTGTCTTTGACAATTGATAACCTTGTATGTGGTTGAATTCATGGATCATCTTCACCTTGGATTGCCTCTTATTTACTTATTTTATTTCCAAGAAATCCTTGTTGCTCCCACGTGTCTTCTTTGTTCCTTTGAAAAATCTTTTGATAAATTCTCTTGATTCATATCAAGTGTTTGTTTTGGAAGACAAACCTTTTCCTTACGGTACATTGTGCCATTGTGAAAAGTGTAGAGGGTTTGGTTTATTTGTTCGAACCTTGCTCTTTTTGGGAGTTTTGCTATCTCATTCCTTCTTCTATGCTTTATTTGTTGAATGAGATAAATCTTTGAGCATGTTTGCTTTATTTCATCCTTTATGCTCAATGGTTTCTTCTTAGTTCATTTGTTGAACTTTGTTGAACAAATCTTTTGTGATTTGCGTCTTTGATATTATTTGGACAACAAATTTGTTTGGTCACACCTTTATGCCTTATTCAATTCATTTGGTGTTTTGTCCAAAGTATATCTTTCTTGGATCTTTAAAAGTCTTTGTGCGTGCTTATATGCAATTTATTTATATTTATAGCATGCTTTCTTTCTTCGATCCATTATATAGGGTATACTCCATCAAATCCTAAATGGCTAAGATGTGCATGAAATTCAAATTTCATCTATAAATATGCACATATTGATATGGAGTGTATCCTATGTATTGTGGTTAGTCTAACCATTTTGGACCCAATGAGTTTGGGGACCAAGATGTACTTGAATGATGTTTTAGGTACATTGGAGATGCAATGGAGGCTTGTCTCATCTATAAGGAAGGTGTTGTCACCATGTGAGAATTGGAGTCAAGTTAGGATGATCGTTGAACTCTTATCTACTACATCAAGCCATTGCTATCTCGGTAACAAGTATCTTATTCATGCATTCTCATATAGCATCCAACCTCTTGTAGGTTGTATCTTGGCATGAAATTATTTATTTCGAAAATATTGCGGTTCTTGAAAAACCCTTTTAAAATAAAACCTCTTATTGAACATTTGAGTAATTTGAGAAGATGCATATGATAGGTTATATATATATCATATTTTATGATTCACCTATCACAAATATGCCCTCTAGCAATTTATTGCATATCAATTCCTCAAAGAGCTCTTGTGTGCAATATTGATGAATTTGTGAAATAAATCCGTATTTGAGATACTTGTTGCCTTTCTCAAAACATTCCAACTAGCCTTACTTCCCTTATTGTTAGTTGTGATGTTTTTGAGATCTTATTTTGTTGAAGTTCATTTATATACCATAAGTGAAAAGTGGAGCCATAGGCTATATATGCTTTTAAGCAAACATCCTTTGGTATATTTTATGACTTCATTTTGGATATCTAGTCCTATTTATTTTGTTAACCTCTTGTGTGTGCATGTTTCTTTATGGATCATTTTGTCCACTTTAGAAACTTATATACATAAGAGCGTTAATCCATCACCTTGATATCTTTGTTCTTTGCCAACCATCTTTTACCCTTTTTGTTTTTAATGGTGTTGGTAAAGAAGATTTATGAGTGCTTGGTTTATTTATTTTCTTCATGCACTCATATCTCGTAATTGTTGGACTAAAGTTGTTCTTGATAAGCATACTCTCTTTATCTTAGTTGTGTTCTAAATGATATATAGAGAGTGAGGATTCCATGTTTGTGCATATTGTATTCAAATGCAAACATTATAAATTGTGCACGAACCTTGGGGAGCTTTCTTATTTTTAGAGCACTATATCTCTCTTATCATGATATCTTTGTTTGTCCAATTGGATCTTTGATTGCTTGCTTTATTTGTTGAAGCTCACCTCACCATGTTATCTTTATGCAATCTTTGATCCTCAATATAGTTTGATTTCCTTCAAGTATTCATCATTGGATATGTGCACTTGATTCCACTCAAATTATGAGAAGTGCACACTTTGGGGAGGAACTCACATTATATTGGCCTTCTAAATTTTTCACCCATTTTGACAATCGATGCCAATGGGGGAGAAGTTTAGAGGGTTTAAGGGAATGGTTTTATACTTAAGTTTGGTTTGTGCTTAAGTGTTTTGCCTCTCATGCATTCCATATTTATATGTCTTGCATGGTTGTATATATATAGTGGAAATTGCCCCAAAGGTTAATCTTGACAATGTATGCAATGAATTCATGTTCATCACACGTGCATACATTGTGGGGGAGTTTTCTCTATATATAGTGGTTCTACTCACATCCCTTGCATTAGTTGTAGTTGTGTGAGTAGAGTTGGTTTTGATATGGGATAGTAGCTTTGTGTTACTTTACCATATCAAATACAACCTCTTGTATACAACTTATTCTCGGATAAGTTGCGTACTTGTCTCTAATATTCATTATATAAACCCTCTTATTGTGGTTGTCATCAATTACCAAAATGGGGGAGATTGTAAGGGTATATTGCCCCTATGTGTGGTTTTGGTAATTAATGACAACCCCTATGGACTAATGTTTTCATTAAGTTTATATGAAGGAATATTCCATAGGTACTACTTGTACTCCATGTGTTGGATTCAAGTATGGATGCCATGAAGATAAAGATATACCTTGTGTATTGGCATCAAGATCATCGGTTTGAAGATAAATATGTGATATGATCAACAAGAAGAAATGAAGATGGAGTTCTTATGTGGAACTCAATATTAGCCATGCTCTATCTTAAGTGAGTATGAGAAGATACAAGGTTGAGTCGTGCAAGTTCAAGATGAGCATCTCAAGTGGATCACATGCTTGAAGCTTGCCGTCCATTTGGTGACATTGGACATGTGAAGATGTGCATCAATGGAGCTTTCCCATCATGGTGTATGGGGGAGCATTTGCGAGTCTTCACGAAGCAACGATGATCAAGTAAGGCATTCCGGCTAATGTAGGGCTTGAAGAGTTATCATCAAGATCAAGCGGGATGCACAAGGCAAAGGTATGACCTTGATAGGTTTTCCTTTTACCGGTCTCAAGGTGGTTGTTGGGAGACCGGATTATAGGATAGATAGCCGCACTATCAAGAGGGGCTTTCGGTTGGGTAACTTGATCACATCGTCTTAGAGAGCTCAACCCTTTGCATGCTTTGCATTCCATAAATCTATTGCTTCTTGGTGTTTCTTTGTGTAAGGTTCTTGAGCTTGTTGCTAGCTTTACAACAAGCCCAAGTTCATCGAAAACGGAATCCATATGCATCTTCTATTGCGTTTTCAAGCTTGGAGGTTTTACCGGTGTCTCTTTTATAGATAGGTCAATCATTCATCTTATGGTTTTTACTCCGTGGGTGGACAATGATGTTTCTATGCATAAAGTTGTAGGGCTTGTTGTCCTGATTCCAACAAGCCCAAGATCATCGAAATCGGAGTCCGGACGCAAAAGTTATCATGGTTTTTGTAAACCATGTTTTCATATTTGGCCCGGTGGCGCCGGCTGTCTGACCGGCTCGTCCGGCACAGACCGGCTCCCACACCGGTGCCATCCGGACGGTTTCCAGGGGGCTTTCAGGGGCGCCCGGTCCCTGGCCCGGTCGACCGGGTTTTTCGCCAGCGGCCCGGTCCCTGGCCCGGTCGACCGGGTTTTCCGCCAGGCGGCCGGTCGCTGGCCCGGTCGACCGGGTTTTCCGCCAGGCAGCCCGGTCCCTGGCCCGGTCTGACCGGGCTTTCCGCCAGGCTGCACGAAAAACTCCCAGATCTGCCCCAAACGGTCATATTTCATTTGGCTATAAAAGGGGCTTCTTCCCCAACGGTTTTCTAGGGTTCTTGAGCATGTTTTTGACCACCATTGTTGAACCTCTTGAGCTTGCTTCCTCTCCCTTCCCTCCCATGATTCTTGCTCATTCTTGAGGGATCTAAGAGAGGAGATCTAGATCTACAACCTCCACCAATCCATTTCTCCTCTAAGTGAGGGGAACTCTTGGGATCTAGATCTTGGAGTCTTTTGTTGACTTTCCCCATTGTTCTTCCTCTCCAATCTCATCTTAGCATTTGTTGCTTGGGTGGGATTTGAGTGTGAAGGACTTGAACACCTCTAGTGTTCTTGCTTTGCATCATTGCATAGTGTTGAGCTCTCCACCACGATTAGTTCGAGTGAGAGACCGTGAGCTTGTTACTCTTGGAGGGAGACCTCCTAGTTGGCTTGGCGGTTGGTGCTCCGGTGATCTCTTCAAGAAGATTGTGAAGAGGCCCGGGCTTCTCCTTCGTGGAGCTTGTGAAGTGGTTGTGGAGCTTGCCATCTCCGGAGCGGAGGAAAAGCTAACCATAAGGAAAGGGCCATTATCCTTCGTGGGTGTGGTTCGGAGAATAGGGTGAGCCTTCGTGGCGCGGGGAATCCTTCGTGGGACCTCCACTCCTCCAAACGTGACGTACCTTGTTGCAAAGCAAGGGAACACGGGAATACATCCTCGTCTCCGTGTGCCTCGGTTATTTCTATACCCGAGCTCTCTTTCCTTGTGATAGCCATCGTGCTTGAAGTTCATATATCTTGCTATCACTTGTGCTACATATATCTTGTGCCTATCTTGCTTAGCTCTAGTTGCCATTGTTACACTTAGTTGAGCTTAGCATATTTAGGGTTTGTGCTTGTAAACTAAACATTAGTTTAATTCCGCATTCTTACAAGACAAATCCACAAGAGTTTGTAATTGCCTATTCACCCCCCCTCTAGGCGACATCTCGATCTTTCATAACTTCAGCTGTTTTTCCTTCAACAGCAAATCAAAAATCTGCTCCGTTTTGCTTAAATCAAAGTCAAACCCTTTTGCAGGCCCTGGTTGTTTCACCCATTTGCAGGACACGGGTACTGCCCCCGAGCCCATTCAGCTACGGCGACTTCCTGATCTTCTGCAGAATCTTCATCTTCTTCCGTCTCGACCAGGGCGACGCGCTTGAACTTGTCCTGGTACAATTCTGGTGGCGCTGTTATATTCTATCATCTTGCAATAAGGTCTTAGATATCACATATATCTCATACCTTGCTTATTTCTGAAAACAAAATTTCCAGCTCCTTACTTTTCAAACAGATTTGAACTTCAAGTTTCACGGAGGCAAGATGATTCTAGGTACTAATTGAAACCATTGTTCTTTGAATCATTAATGAGAGGTTTACTAAAAGTTTGCAATAGGACTTAATCATTTCTTGATTCTTTAACAATACGGTACCAGTCCGTAGAGTTACTTGTCAGACTTAACAGTATTTCTATCTCAATTACAAGACTAGCGCATGGTAGATAACGGATGCCAATTCTACAAATTTAATTCAAAATACTATTCAGACTATGTTCATGATAATTAGTTCATGTTTTAATCTAGGGATTTCTATTTTCGTGCCCCTGGTTCGTTAGTTGTACTCAGTTTTCCCCAGCCCCTTAGTTTTTCCTCAGTTTTCCCCTCCCTCTAGTTTGAAACCCGTCGCAGACGCTCAGACGGGAGGGTTGCCGTCTGGTCAGAGGCCTTCACCGTTACCGGTGACGGCTAGGGAGCCGCGTTGGTGTTGAATTGACCGTTTCTTTCGAACTATGTTGACTGTTGACTCGAGGAGCTCACCCAAAGCTTTCCACTCCGCCCGATACTGGAGGAGCTCACACACCGCCCCTCCGCCGCCACGCCGTCCTGCCCTCCTACCTTATGGCGTCGTCCGCCGCCGAGCCGCCCCCGCCCCCACCACCACCCCCGGGAGGCGGAGAGGGATCCGCCTCCACCAGATCTAGATCTACCCCTGTCGCGGTAGAGTTTGTATATCCGTCTGATGTACCGACTCTTCCCGTCAGCCGCGGAGAAGATTGGGAATCGGAGGGATCTAACGCATGGATTCCATCTGGGTAAGCATCGTCTGCCTATGTGAATTAACAGTAGGCAGTTTTTGAGCGCCAATCGTTGTTGCTCAACTAACTGCGTTGCTTTTCGAATAGGATTGATCCAGCGCTGGCTTTTCGGCTGGTGGTTAGGCTGGATTCTAGCTTTACGCGTGATTCTAAACGCGAAATGAATGGGTTTTACTTCCCTGCGGTGGTTGCAACCACCATCTCGTTGAGGGATTTGAAAGCTAACATCTTCGATAAGTACCCCTGGAGCCCTCGCGATGCAGTTCATTTCGAATATTTCAACAGCACGGAGCGAAGATTGGTTCCACTAATTTCCGACGATGATCTGGGAATTCTTTTTGCTTTGAATGCTTCTTGCCATTTCGGTAAAATTCGTGTCCATGTGGACAGGGGCCAGGCATCATCAGGTGGTCGGGCATCATCAGGTGGTCGGGCATCATGTCTCTCTACTGCTGCTGCCTCTGCTAATAGTGTGCGCCGCGGTGATCCTTGTAGGTCCACAGCAGCACCATCTGTCCCCAGTGCGAGTGGTAGCCAGATCGTTCCTGTGGTCAATGTGGAGGACGATGCAGAGATTGGGGATCAGTCTCCTGAAGATGATGAGGATGAGTTAATGTTTCCTGAATTGGTAGATCGATGCAGTAAGCAGGCAATGGAGGATCAATACATGGAAGATATTGCTTTTGGTGCCAGATTTGATGAGACTGATGATGAAGAGAAGAATGAGAACGATGACAGCCTCGTTTTAGCCGATTACGAAGGTGAAGACTTGCCAACAATTGAGTGGAACAGGGAGGATCCTCAGCTTGCAAAAGGCACCGTGTTTCAAACGATGATGGACTGCCGTAATGCAATTACTACATATCACATTCTCACTAAGAATAATTATGATGTTATTAAAAGTGAGCCAGGTAGGTTCACAATTAAATGCCCATACCCAAGGTGTAGGTTTAGGCTGCATGCATCCACAATGCGCAGAAGCAGCTTGGTTCAGGTACTACGCCAACCAGTTGTGTATTTAGATCACGGTGTAAAATTTGTTATCTATTACTGACATCCCTTATCATTATGTTTCAGATAAAGGTTAATAAGGAGATCCATAGGTGTCCACCTCTAGGGGGAGAGCCAGACCTGAAAACAAAGCTAGCGAAGACTAGGTGGTTGGCAGATATAATCCTAGATTGGCTGAGAGAAACTCCTTCACTTGGTCCAACGGCACTCCAGAAAAAGGTGGCTGAGAAGTATAAAGGGATGAAAGTACCTTACATGAGGATGTTCTATGCAAAGGAAATGGCTCTTGACAAGATCAATGGTCCATGGAATGAAAGCTTTCAGTTGCTTTACACTTTCAAAGCTGAAGTGGAGATGGCTAGTCCAGGCAGTGTTGTAGCAATAGACAAGCATACAGTTCCCTACAAATTGAAAAGCGGGAAGGTAATGCACAAGGAATGTTTTAGAAGGGCTTTTGTTTGTTTCAAAGCTTGCTGGAAAGGCTTTTTGGACGGTTGCAGGCCTTATTTGGCCGTGGATGCATCAGCTCTTCATGGTAGGTTTAAAGGACAGCTAGTTGCTGCTACTGCAGTTGATGGACATAATTGGATGTTCCCTGTTGCTTATGGAGTTTTGGAGGTTGAGTCAGAGGAAAGTTGGACTTGGTTTCTGCAGAACTTGCGCGACCTTATAGGTCATCCACCAGGACTTGTTATCCACACAGACGCTTGCAAAGGTTTGGAGAGTGCGGTAGAAGCAGTATTCCCTGGAGTGGAGCATAGGGAATGTATGCGACACTTGGTACAGAATTTTACAAAGAAATTCAAGGGTAAAGTTTTTACTGACAACCTATGGCCAGCTTCATACACATGCAGCTCTAGGAAGCATATGTTTCATTTGGATGTGTTGTATAAACAAAAACCTGGGGTGAAGGAGTACTTGGATGAACATCATGGTAGGGTGTGGTCAAGAAGCCAATTCAATGAAATTTGCAAGGTAGACTATGTAACAAGTAACCTTGCGGAGAGTTTCAACTCAAAGGTCAAGTCATTGAAAGGGCTTATGCTGTGGCAAATATTTGATAAGATTAGGCAGATGATCATGATAAAGATCGATCTGCGTCAAAGAATTGCATCCACAAATTATGTTGGCCATCTCATGCTCCCATCTTTGATTAAGTCTTTGCATGAGAGGGCAAAACAATTGAGGATGCAATGCGTCAGAAAAGGAATGGAGGCTGAGGTAACCTACACTGACAGTAAAAACATGCAGTGGAGGTATCCAGTGAGTTTGGTTGATAGGACATGCCATTGTAGGGGATGGCAGATCCGTGGGATACCCTGCATACACGCATTGTTTTTCATGAGTGTTATAGGGGGTCAAGACGGTGAAGTTGATCAGTATGTGTCAGAGTATTTCTCTGTTGCAAAATTTAGGGCTGCATATGCTATGAATGTTCCTACCTTGTTGGGAAAAGACCAATGGATGAAAGTCGATCCAGGCTTCAAACTGTACTCTCCAGTATTGACTAGACCGGCAGGTAGGCCGAGGAAGAATAGGATCAGAGCTAGTGCAGAGGGTGGTGCACCGATTCGAAAACGTAAGTGCAAACGTTGTGGAATCCCTGGACACATTGCTAGGCTTTGTAAAAATGGAGTTGATCCGGCTTTTGGAATGGAAGATCAGGCGGGAGCAGAAAATGCAGAGGAGAATGAAGCAGCAATTCAACTTGAGATTGAAGCAGCAGTTCAACATGAGGAGATTGAAGCAGCAAATGCAGAGGAGATTGAAGCAGCAGTTCAACATGAGGAGATTGAAGCAGCAAATGCAGAGGAGATTGAAGCAGCAGTTCAACATGAGGAGATTGAACCGATGGATCGAGAGCAGAGGGAACAGATGGATGTAGAAAGGCTTCAACCGATGAGTCCAGAGGAGAGTGAACAGTATTATCGAGATTGCCTCGATAGTTGTAAGGCCATGTGTGATGCACACTTCGAAGAGCTCATGGCAGAAGAAAAAGCAGAAGCTTCGCAGAAGAAGAAGAACAAGAAAGAGGGCAAAAGGAAGGTAGACACCGGTAATATCCCTGGTAGGGTTACCCGGAGTAAGGTGGTGGCCCCGGCGAGTCACACCAGGAGCAAGAAAAAGATTTTATTCTGAACAACTAATTTGAATTTGTATGAACAATTTGTATTGGGGTTCCCTTTGTATTGGGGATCCCTTTGTGTTGAACAATTTGTATTGGGGATGCCTTTGTGTTGAACAATTTGAATTTGTATGAACAATTTGTATTGTGGTTCCCTTTGTATTGGGGATCCCTTTGTGTTGAACAATTTGTATTGGGGATGCCTTTGTGTTGAACAATTTGAATTTGTATGAACAATTTGTATGCCACATTTAAGCCACATTTATCATTTTAGGGTTTTAGGGTTTTAGGGTTTTAGGGTTTTAACATTTTAGGGTTCAATTCAAAATAATTCAAAACATGGTGGAACCTTCCCATGGAGCCTTGTTATGTTACCTACAACCTAGAGAAATAATAATGGAAAAGGAAATATAGAGATATGAAGTTTTTATGCCAAAAGCTTCAAAACCACTTCCTAGTCCATGAGCTACTAGATATGAAGATGCAGGGCTTTCTGCTCAATACACCTCCCAAATACCCACTATGCTTACAAACTTTGTCCAAATGAGTCCAAATTCGTCACACTTGTGTATCTTTGAGTTGCAAACAATATCTAGTCGGCCAAAATGTAATATATCTATTATATATTAAAAGTAAATTACGGGCTACCAGAAATTAGAGAATTAGCTAGAAAATCCCACAATAATCAGAAACATCTGTCCGTTAATTTTAATAACTAGCCTATTACAGCCAATGGATCTTGAAGATAATTTACTAACATTAGAGTTAGAAAAAATTACCCACCAATGCCCTTCTTAACTTTTCTTCATACCCCTTTCGTATTGCATCTTCCCCTAGATGATAACATGACCTAAAAAAAATATGGTTGTTGGCGCTCCCCAATCTAACGCCGCTGCCATGCTCTCCATGGGTGTCCTTGCTGGTCGATTGGTGCTTCTCAAGCTAGGACTGCACGTTTCCCAGTCTGCTAGCTGCTCCATGGTCACAAAGGTTATATAATTCCTAGCGTGCATACTGCCGCTGCCGTATTTAGCGTCGTCGTCTGATCGGATCCTGCCGCCATGCTCTCCATGGGTGTCCTCGGTGGTTGATCGATCCTTCTCAAGCTAGGAGTACAACTTTCCAGTCTGCTAGCTACTCCATCGTCCTAGCGTGCATGCTGCCGCCGCCGTATTCAGCATCATCAGGTATACCTCATGTTCGATCAGCATCGCAAGGTTCCAATCTTCTAGCCTCGCGTGGGCACATCAGCGTCATGTATGCATAATGCATCATGCACGATCCGTTGAAGATTTGCCTCATGCACACAACTGGACAGCTAATAGCACTCATGCATACACCATGCAGTCAAGGAAGATGGATCGATCCGTTGAAGATTTGCCCCATGAACAGCTAATAGCTAGGTAATAGCACGTAACATCTATTCTTCTTATTCCACTCCATTTATTAATTTCTTCAGTGCATGCAGCGGCGGAGACAGCAATATGAAGTGGCTAATAGCCAGGTAATAGCACGTAACATCTATCTTTCTTACACCACTCCATCTATTTTTTCAGTGCATGCAGCGGCGGAGAGAGCGCAGTACAAAGTTGTGATGCCAAACACTTTACTCCATACTATAAAAGAATATCTTAATTTTGTTAAAATATGTATGTATCTAGATGTGTTTTAGTATCTAGATGCACATGCAAATTTAGATAAACTTGAGACATCTTTTTGCGGATGGAACGAGTACATGTTTTTGTATGTATTTAGTATTTTTTCGGATGAATTTTAGTCTATATATGAAGTTTTTACTAAAATGCAGTGAAGTCAAATCTCGAGGTAGCACGGGATGGAAGCAGCAAATCGGGAAAAACAAGGTATCACTTTATTCCATATTATAAGACGTTTTATCACACTAATTTAGTTTGCCAAAAAGGCTTATAATATGCGGAGGCAGTACTTTATTAACTTCAACATTGAGCACATCTCAGCCTAGGATTTCTATAAACCATGAGTTTGCTTTGACTAGATTGCGATATCGGCAGCAGAGCAGCAAGAAAATTCCGGTTCATAGATTTTGATCTTCTGGCACAGATCCGTGTGCAAGATTGGTTCTGCCTCTCTCCTCCCACCACCTCATCATCATGATCCCCTCCTTCCGAGGCGACCATGTCTTCCGCTGCAGCCCAGATGATTGCATGGCTGGGATCTTTAATTTATCTCCATGTACATATTACTTTGATTAATTCTTCTAACCTTTTCCTTAAAATATCTAGAATCTATAGCCTGTTAATTTCTTCTAATTCTTTGGTTTGCGATTTCACAGACGGAAATGAGCCCTACGATGAAGAAACTTCACATAACAAAAAGAGAAGAAAAAAATCGGAAACACAATCTTCCTCCCATCTTTTGATATCATGCAATTTTCGCTTGTCTCTTCTTCCTCTAATATTGTGCATGTGATTCAGCCTCAATTTTAGCTTCATATGATGTGGACATGTTTAATTGTTTATAGAGAGCTGCTAATCAGAATATTATTGTGGTACATGTTCGTTTTCATGATTAAAGCGTTAAAACAAATTACACATATCGATTGCTTGATGCAGTCTGTTCATGTATCATGTTTTCAAAGGTGCAGATTAGTTGTTTGATAATTTCCCTATGAGCAAACATTTTTTTTTCCTTTTTTTTCATTCCTTTCTGCATCATAGCATTAGTGTCTCACCATGCAATATCTGAAATTAAACGTTTTCTACAGTACTAGCATTACCATGCTTATGAAGTTTCCTTTTGTGTTGCTCATATCATATAGGAAGATACGAAGTTATTTACGTGAGTCATTATCTATACAAAAATCTTTTACTATATTTAGTTAACATGTATTTGTTTAGTGACTGTTTGTTTAAATGACATCTAGCATTTTAGGTTTTCAAAATTTTACAAGCATATATCCGCTTACTTGCAGTACATTCATTATATTGTTGACCTTTTATATGTTCTATGTCCATCATAATAATTCACGGCCATTTCTATTTCTTACGATATGTAGGTGTAGTACCCTTATGAATATGCATTTATTTAGTAAAGTTCTTTTTTTTAAATGTCATCCAAATTCCATTTATTGTTTCTTATTCCTTGACTGAGAAGTACCTTTTTACAGTCTCTATTGCTTATTATCTACAAAATGTTGCATCTCATGCGACACCCTGCATTTTTTTAAATTAAATGGTGTTTCTATTGGGGCTCGAACCATTTGGAAGCATGCCATTTTGTTTATTATTCTCATAATTTCTTGAATTTTGTGTTATTTTTACATATTCAACAATCTTACTTTCATCGAATATATTCATGATTTTTGGAATTTACCGAACTATGCTAGATACATGCAAGATTCACCGTGCCGTGAGGTCGGAAATGCACTCATTCATGTGCGGCCTAGAGCAATGAAATCGTTTGTATCAATGAATTTGTATTTTGTTCTTTCTAATTCCGAGTTCGCACTCAAGAACATACCGATGTGCTTCAGAAAAACAAATCCTGGGAAATTACAAGTGATAGAAGTATCCTTTGCCACTGCTGATTTGTAGGCACAATATTCATTTATGTGACAAATATGTGCTAAAAGGGGACTTGGAACAAATAAAAAAATAACTAGAGAAGGACCGATGGAGTTGTGGAGCTGATATCAGCCCAATAGAAGGCAACAATGTGGCTGTTGTAGTCATTGGAACTCTGGCATTGGAGAGTGAGACATAATAGCTAACAGAGAGAGAGAGAAAGATAGAGAGCATAGAACAATCTCCTTAAGCTGATGTTCCCATCATTGGGTTTCATAGATTAAAGCTTGCAAAAAGAGTACAAAGCATGATAAAATGAGCAATAATGCTAAATTTTCACGCAAACAGCTTAAAGATTTTTGTTACAGGAATACGTGTCAATCGTAGATTTGCTATGGGAGATTGTTCTACAAACACACCAGGAGTTGCTTTAGATGAATTGGTTTCACGATGTGTCAGTAAGGCTTCCCGAAAATATCTCCCCGTAAGTGTAGCGTTGTTGTAAAATGAGAGTAAAGATATCATGCATATTTTTCTGGAATTCGATTAACATGATGTCATTTGGTACTGATCATAAGTTGACTTCTCCTATAATTTTTAAAAATAGAGAGTTTTATTCTTCTTTTAATGTTCCATCTTAATTTATATATAAATCAAGTATTAGTATGTATCTATAGTTTTCTCTTCACTGTAACCCTTTTCACATTTTTTAATCTGTAGCACAAATATTTTAAAGAAAAAAAGAGTAACAAGATAATTTACTTTATATGAAAGTATGAAACAAAATTTGGTGGATATACATATGACATATAGATTATTATTTATATTTTTCAACTAAAATCATCCCATTCAAATGAACTATACCTGACAAAAGAAAGGGGCATCAAACTATTGTAATCCAAATCCATATGTCATTCCTCTGACATAGGAACAATACCAGCAACTTAATTATTTTTTCTATAGGTCTAGAATGTTGTTGATTTCTCAATGAAGGAGATCAGTAATAAGGAAATTATATGTAAATATAAAAAATAAATAACTAATATTTTCGACATACTAAAGATGATGCCCTCGCTTTTGCGAGGGCCACTGTGCTAGTTGTTCAAATAACACAATTTTACAATTTTTATGCCAAAAGCTTCAATTTCCCTTAGTCCGTTTATTATTTGGGTGCCCCTGTTTTACTTAGTGTTACTCAGTTTTCCCCTCCGGGCCCACTTGTCTTACTCAGTCATACTCAGTTTTGCCCTTCCGATAAACATTTCCTCACTTTTCCCCCTCTCAGTTCTACTCAGTTTTCCTAACTTGTACTCACTGGCTGATCTCTGATTGGTCGAGATGTATGTCACACGGATCTTGGTTGGATGAAAGCTCAACGAACGCTTGCACCGTTCGATCATTTATGATCGGACGGCCTGTATCTATGGACCACGATGGACGCATACGGAGACAAGAGCAGAGCACATACCTACCAACCCTGGCAGTCGCATATTCCAGTCGCATCCTCCTCTCTCTAACCGTGCGTGCGGCGGCGCAGATCTAACCGTGCGTGCGGCGGCGCGGATCTAACCGTGCGTGCGGCGGCGTGCATCTAACCGTGCGTGCGCCGTGGATCTAAGAGTGCCGGTGAGGATCTAACCGTCAGAAATAGTTGAAATGTCTCTCTCTGTCTCACTTTCGATTCTATTCTCAGATCTGTTGAATGATGAAGAACACCAAGACGGCGGCCGTGCCGACAGTGGTCATCGATGCCACGAACATTGAAGCCATCGCCTACAACATCGCTTCGACGGCGCAGACCCAGCCTGTTGATGTCTCACTTCCGGTGCCGAGAGTGCGAATCGATGCCAAGACGATTGAAGCCATCGTCTACAACCGCGCTGCAAAGCCGCCGATCCAGCCCTCCGCAGATCCGTCGCTGATGAAGTACACCAAGACAGCGGCGGTTCCGACACTGGTCATCGATGCCACGAACATTGAAGCCATCGCCGATAACATCGCTTCAACGTTTGATGGCGCAGATGACCACCCCTCAGCCGCCCGTCGTCCCGGCCTTTCTTGCCCATCGCTGCGCGGCCGTGTTCGACGCCGCAAATTGGGATAAATTATTATAAATTTGTATTTTTCAATTTCCAAATGGGATAAAATTGTTCGAACTACTACCTCCGTCTCAAAAAAAGCTTCTTCACGTTCTTGATGTGTCCATGTACATCCGTATGTATGATTTGAATTCTATCCCAACTTGATTGGGAAGATATTGATATGTATTTGATCCGGAGGCTGGTACATGCATTCACTTTTGGGATCCCTTCACTTTTATAAAATGTTCATGCATGCTAAAATTATCGTGCGCATTACTTAGCACAAGTAGGAAATTGTACACCGAAATACAGTGCTTAGAGCCACAACAAAATACAGTGGTTAGAGCCATCTACTGAATAACAATTCTATACTAAATCGTCTACCAGAACCACATAACTGCTAGGACAGGGATGACACCTAATAAAACTGCACAGATGAATCTACTTTTCTCCTCTCCCATCACTTTAAGTTCATGTTCTAGATTTTCTACCACTTGATCAAATACGGCAAGATCTGTCTCAACTCTCAACTTCTCCTTGCGAATAAGCTCTGAATTCTTCTTTTCTTCCTCCACAATACGCTTCAGCTCGAATATCATCAGGTTTTTACGGGCCAATTCATCACCTAAATTGGCCACCTTCTCCTCCAAATCCATCCTCTGGCTACACCACTGGGTTGATTCATCTTGGTATGCAATGTACCATGGATCATCGGCTTGCCTGGCTAACTGTAACAATAATGGAAAAAAGAACAACTGAAATCACCCCAACAAGCCATGGCGGAACTTCAAATTCAACGGTAGTACAGAGAGCTGAAGCTATATACCTGCACTTCCGACGAGGTAGGAGAAGTAGAACGTGGCCACGACATGATCGAATCCCCACCCTCGCCGGTGTACCCGCTACGACGAGACATTGAGGACTATTTCGTACCTGCAAACTCCAATAAATTACGGGAACCGAATCGATTAGGGGGCGGGGGAGGCAGAAGCGGAGGTCTTACCAAGCTATGCCAATTGGTGCGCGGAACAAATCCCGGTCGTCGTGGGCGGCGGATCTGCTTGCGGCGGACTTTCCTGCGGTGGGTACAATGCGTGCGGACGAAACAAGTGCTGGAGCCGTGGTTGACGTGCAGCGCCGCAGTTCGTCCGACGCCGCCGGGGGACAGAGCCGGCGGCGCGACGAGGCGCCGGCGATGGCTGCTCCGTCCGACGGTGGGGAACGAGCTGCCAGCGCTTCTCCGGTCTAGCTTAAGAATAATTAATTAGCGAACTTGTTGCTTCTCTCTATGATATTCTCTAAAGACATATATCAGAGCGGCAATATATGATTTTTTCTCTCTAAATAAATAGACGACCCCACTGGTCATTGGCTGCGGCAGCCCCACAGAGCGGCAATATATGTCTTTTCCTGAAAAATAGACGACCCCACTAGTCATTGGCTGCGGAGGCCCCACAGAGCGGCAATATATGAGTTTCTCTAAATAAATAGACGACCCCACTGGTCATTGGCTGCGGAGGCCCCAGAGCGGCAATATATGAGTTTCTCTAAATAAATAGACGACCCCACTGGTCATTGGCTGCGGAGGCCCCACAGAGCGGCAATATATGAGTTTCTCTAAATAAATAGACGACCCCACTGGTCATTGGCTGCGGCAGCCCCACAGAGCGGCAATATATGTCTTTTACTGAAAAATATACGACCCCACTGGTCATTGGCTGCGGAGGCCCCACAGAGCGGCAATATATGAGTTTCTCTTAATAAATAGACGACCCCACTGGTCAATTGCTGCAGCCCCACAGAGCGGCAATATATGTCTTTTACTGAAAAATATACGACCCCACTGGTCATTGGCTGCGGAGGCCCCACAGAGCGGCAATATATGAGTTTCCCTAAATAAATAGACGACCCCACTGGTCATTGGCTGCGGCAGCCCCACAGAGCGGCAATATATGTCTTTTACTGAAAAATATACGACCCCACTGGTCATTGGCTGCGGCAGCCCTATAGAGCGGCCCCATTTGTCATTGGCAGCACCGCATATAAAATCATGAAAAATAAAACGGCCCACACGTCAGCGATAAATGGATGGCTGCTCCGACGTGTCTCCTGACCCTACCCGTCAGCACGAGACGGTCAGGGAGGAGCTGCCCCTGTGCGGCCCCACCCGGTCAGACTAACGGTCAAGGCCTCTGACCTGACGGCTACCGGCCGTTCCAGCACTTGTGCGTGTTTCAAACTAGAGGAGGGGAAAACTGAGGAAAAACTAAGGGACTGGGGAAAACTGAGTACAACTAACGAACCAGGGGCACGAAAATAGAAATCCCTTTAATCTAATTACTAATGAACTCCCACTTAATACAACATCCCTCATAGTTGTTAAGTGGCACACGATCCACATCCACTACACCAAAACCGATCATCACGTGAGATGATGTAGCTTCAATGGTGAACATCAACATGTTGATCATATCATCCATATGACTCGTGTTCAACCTTTCGGTTTCCGTTGTCCCGAGGCCATGTCTGTACATGCTAGGCTCGTCAAGCAAACCCAAGTATTCCGCGTGTGCAAACATGGCTTACACCCGTTGTATGTGAACGTAGAGTCTATCACATCCGATCATCACGAGATGCTTCAAAACGACGAACTGTAGCAACGGTGCATACGAGGGGAGAACACTTTATTATCTTGATATTAATGTGAGGGATCATCTTATAATGCTACCGTCGCGATCTAAGCAAGATAAGATGCATAAAGGATTAACATCACATGCAATTCATAATATGTGATATGATATGGCCTTTCTTCTTGTGCTTTTGATCTCCATCTCCAAAGCACATGAGCATGATCTCCATCATCACCAGCATTGCACCAAGGTCCATGGCGCCGCTTCATGGTTGTCCATCACTTATAGCTACTACAACAACTACTTGAAATAAAGCTATTACATGATGAATAGACACGCAGGTCTTAACAAATTTAAAGACAACCATTAGGCTCCTGCCGGTTGCCATAATACAATAATGAACATCTCATACATCAAATATAATCATCATCACATCATGGCCATATCACATCACCAAACCCTGCAAAAACAAGTTAGACGCCTCTAATTTGGTTTGCATATTTTACGTGGTTTAGGGTTTTCGAGTAAGATCCAATCTACCTACGAACATGAACCACAACGGTGATACTAGTGTTGACAATAGAAAGTGCAAATTGGAATCTTCACTATGGTGGGAGAGACAGACACCCGCAAAGCCACTTATGCAATACAAGTTGCATGTCAAGCGTGGAGCAAGTCTCATGAGACGCGGTCATGTAAAGTTAGCCCGGGCCGCTTCATCCCACCATCCCGCAAGATGCAAAGTACACAAACTAAAGCAACAAAAGCATCACCGCCCACAAAACCATTGTGTTCTACTCGTGCAACAGATCTATGCATAGACATGGCTCTGATACCACTGTTGGGGTTCGTAGCATAGAAAACAAAAAATTTCCTACCGCAAGACGAATAAATCCAAGATCTAATCTATGGAACACCCAAGATCTAATCTACAAGATCGAAGCAACGAGATTGATAAGATACTAACCCTTGAAGATTTCCAAAGCCTACGAGATCAGATCTCGTTGTTGATGTAGACGATCGTCCCCGGTGCTGCAATCCGGCAGCACTTCCGTACTCGGTCGCGCGTACGGTGTCGATGAAGCCCGTCCTCTCCCCGTTCCAGCGGGCAGCGGAGGTGTGGTAGATCCCCTCGGAATCCCAGCAGCACGACGGCGTGGTGGTGGTGGTGGAGGAGAAAAGCTGCAGGGCTTCGCCAAGCCGGAGCAGACTAGCGGTGGAGGAGAGAGGGGGCGGCAGACTTTGGTGTGTCACGGGGCAAATGGTCGGCTGCCCCTCTCCTCTATTTATAGAGGGAGGGGCGGCCAAGGCAGCCCCTTGGGCCCCACCATTGCACAGAAGGAAAGGGGGGATCCGAAATCATCCCCTTCCTAGTTTGCTTCCCCTTCCAAAGTTGCTCCCTCGATTTTAGGGATTTGATCTTATCCTCCGGGATTTGATCTTATCCCTAGGGGGGCTGGCCGGCTGGGCCTTGAGGGCTTGGTGCCCCTGGCCCATTAGGCTAGGCTGCACTCCCTTGGCCCATGTGGTCCCTCCCGGGGTGGTGGGCCCACCGGTGGCCCTCTAGAACCTTCTAGAAGCTCCGGTCAAACACCGAAACTTTTTCCGAACCCCGGAAAATAACTTCCCTTATATGAATCTTATTCTCCGGACCATTCCGGACCTCCTCGTGATGTCCTGGATCCCATCCGAGACTCCGAACAAATTTCGGTCTCCATCTCATATTCCGAATCTACTTATGCGACATCGAACCTTAAGCGCGTCACCCTACGGTTCGCGAACTATGCAGACATGGTCGAGACTCCTCTCCGAGCAATAACCAATAGCGGGATCTGGAGATCCATAATGGCTCCCACATATTCAACGATGACTTAGTGATCGATTGAACCATTTACATACGATGCCAATTCCCTTTGTCTCGCGATATTTTACTTGTCCGAGGTTCGATCATCGGTATCTCCATACCTTGTTCAACCTCGTTACCGACAAGTACTCTTTACTCGTACCGTGGTATGTGATCTCTTATGAACTATTCATATGCTTGCAAGCTAATCAGATGACATTCCACCGAGAGGGCCCAGAGTATATCTATCCGTCATCGGGATGGACAAATCCCACTATTGATCCATATGCCTCAACTCACACTTTCCAAATACTTAATCCCACCTTTATTGCCACCCATTTACGCAATGGCGTTTGATGTAATCAAAGTACCCTTCCGGTGTAAGTGATTTACATGATCTCATGGTCGAAGGACTAAGGCAACTATGTATCGAAAGCTTATAGCAAATTGAACTTAATGACTTGATCTTATGCTATGCTCATTTGGGTGTGTGTCCATTATATCATTCACCTAATGACATAACCTTGTTATTAATAACATCCAATGTTCATGATCACGAAACCATGATCATCCATTAATCAACAAGCTAGTTATACAAGAGGCTTACTAGGGACTCCTTATTGTTTACATAACACACATGTATCAATGTTTCGGTTAATACAATTATAGCATGGTATGCAAACATTATCATAAACACAAAGATATATTATAATAACCATTTTATTATTGCCTCTTGGGCATATCTCCAACAGTCTCCCACTTGCACTAGAGTCAATAATCTAGTTTACATATGTAAAGATATAACACCTTGGCCTTCTGGTGTTTATCATGTTTTGCTCACGGGAGAGGTTTTAGTCAACGGATCTGACACGCTCAGAAACGTATGTATTTTGCAATTCATTTGCGTCTCAACGCATCACTCATTTTCCAAATGAGTCGGCATTAATTGTATATGCTTAGTCCTCTGGTGGAACCTTAATTCCGCGGTCTGAAATAAGTCACTAATATTGTCACACACAATATAGCTTCAAAATTCTGACACTGTCGAAACTACACCAAGTTCTCCAAGAACTCCTCGACTTAACATCCTCAGTCATTGTCAAAACAATGACATACTCTGCCTTCGTTTGTAGAATCCGTCACAATATTTAGAACTCATCCAAATCTAGCATAGACTTGTTCTAGCTCATTGTGCTACCTTTTAAATAACTCTTAGCCTAATTGAGATTGAAATTTTATTTTTATATGTGACCAAACTAATATCGGTGCAACACCTTACATCGATTTGTTTGTCATTACCCCATATAAAAACTATATATATATATATATATATATATATATATATATATATATATATATATCCTTGGTTCTTCTAAAGTACTCAGGGATATTCTTACTGTTGTCCAATGATCATTACATGAATCATTCTGGTACATGCTCGTAACACTTTAGAGCACAGGACTTCTGACTTTGTACATATTATTTGTGATCTAAAATCACTCATGTGTATTTACTCATCGAGTGTCAAATACACTCAAGTCTTGTTAAACCTTCACATGAAAAGAACACCTTCTTAATTGAACTACTTCAATATCTATTCTATGTACTTAAACTTAAACTTATTATGTGTTTCTATCTATCTTCATAGATCTTGACACTAAATATGTTTCAATTCATATCCTTTCATTGATGTTAATTCTCAATGAAACCTTTTAAATCAATTATATAATTACACTATTTATAATCAACGATATGTCATCTACATAAAGTATTATAAATATGTCTCAGCGCTCCCACTTAATTTCTTGCAAATGCAAGCATCTTCATCGTTTCTGATGGAATCAAAACTCTTTGATTATTTCATCCGGTGAAGATTCCAACTCCGTGATACTCACTTCATCCAATTGAAGTTTGTATACCTATCTAGTATTCCACGGACCAGCAAAACTCTTGGTTGTATCTAGTATACATCCTTCATACACACTTCTGGTAAGGAATGTATTTCTGCCATCCTACTATCATATCTCATAAAAGAAATATGTAGCGATTACTAGAATAATCCACATAGACTATAAGCATTGCCACGGAAGATCTAATCTTATCGTAGTCAACTCTTTGAACTTTGTCGTAAACAACTTTTCGATAAGTCAAGCTTCTTTAAGGATATTCCATCCAAGTCCATCTATTTTATAGATCCATTTACTTTCAAAAAGTATTCACCTATCTTGGATTTCATGGCGCATAGCCATTTTAACGGAGTCAGGGCCCATCATAACTTCTTTGTATGTAGTTGGTTTATCATTGTTCAAAAACAATCCTTTGTCCACAAATCATTTATTTGATTACAAAATAAACCACATCTACAAGGTTCAATAAGTACTTTGATCTCCATGACTATAACACTTTGTAGACATGGGAGCCATGATCTTCGTAGCTGCTTCCGGAACCATTTCCGATGTTGTGCTACTCTGATCATCATGCTCAGGTTCATAAACCTTATCAAGTTCTATTGTCCTCCCACTCAAATAGTTCGCTAGAAACAATTTCTTTGAAATAAGTAAGAAACATTGACAAACACTTTTGTCTTTGACTTCATAGTGGAAAGAATTCCCAATCAATTTCATGGGATAATCAACAAAGACATTTATCCGATTTTGGTTGTAAACTCATTTACTTATGCTATGCATACCAAAATTTATGAAAGGACTATTTAGGGTTTATACCCATGCCATAACTCGTATGGTGTCATTTCAATGGATCATGATGATGCTCTATTCAGTGTAAAAGCGATAGTCTCTAAAGCATAATCCACAAAAATATAATGGCTTCATTTTATTTTATCTCATCATTAATCCAACAAGGTTTGGATACGTCTCTCGGATACTTCATCATCACTATGATACTCCAAGAAACGTGAGTTGTAGAACAACTTCATAACTCTCTTAGATGTTCGCTAAAACTCGTAATTCAAATATTTCCACTATGATCCAATCATAGATATTTGACTTTTTCTATTACGATGATTTCCACTTCATGCTGAAATTTATTTGAATCCATTCAAATGTTTCAAACTTCTTCCTTATCGAATATATCCACATATATATACTCAATTCATTGTTGGAAGTTTTCATGAAGTAGAAGAATCTCCCGCACACAACTATGCCCAGTGAACCACATACATCATCATGTATGTTTTCACTAAGTTAGTTGCCCGTTCAACTCTTGGCCTATAAACGGTATTTTAGTCATTTTCTTTAGAAGAGATTTGCAAGCGCCAAACGATTCAGAAATCAAATGACTCCAAAAGTCCATTTGCATGGAGTTCCTTCATGCGTTCCTTTCTAACATGACCTAAATGGCGGTTCCACTAATGAGTGGAATTCACATCATTTGCCTTATGGCATTTTAGCGTCAGTGTTATGTATGTGTGCTTCACCATAAAGATTTATAATAACTTATCCATCGTACATGGAGTAATGTCATAATTTGAACAACTCATTGTTTTCATTTGACCAGAGCAAAATAACAATTATTAAGTTCTTTATTATAAATTCTAAGGGCTAGGTAGAATGCCAACGACAAACATAATAACACTTTATTATGTTCCAGACGTGCATTATTACCATATTCCTTATCAGTCACTTAGGCCATCGTATTCTTGTATTGCGTTGTATTGTATGACATCTCATACCAACCAATCTGGTACAAATACCCAAGAATTTTATTATGTGACCAAACAAGGAATACATCCATAACATGTATATCATCTATATACCTGAGCTAGACTTTCTAGTCTTTTTCTTTCTTTAAGCCAAAATATCTTTTGTAGTTTCTCTTTTAGCTTTCCTCATTCTCAGAAAAACACTTCACCTTCAATAACTTCTAGGTCCATTGGTCAAATACCAATAACCTTGAGGTTTTTACTTTGAAGTTTTGATCATCATATGACAAGTGTTCTAGATTTCACTATTAGTAACTTTGTAATATGATGAACAATTTCACTCATAATTTTATCCATTATATCATGACGACTTTCCGAGACCATGTCTGTACATGCTAGGCTCGTAAAGTTTAACCTCAGTATTCGCATGTGCAAATCTGGCTTGCACCCATTGTATGCACACGTAGAATCTATCACACCCGATCATCACGTGATGCTTCGAAACGACGAGTCTTAGCAACGGTGCATACTAAGGACGATCACTTCATGGATATGCGAATATCGTTAGTGCCCAACTAGTTGGAGGATTGGGACGCCTGGCGTCTTCAACCTTCGTACATTCCCATAAAACTTATGAGTTTATGTAGTCTCACTAGATTATATTCTATCATCTTGCAATAAGGTCTTAGATATCACATATATCTCATACCTTGCTTATTTCTGAAAACAAAATTTCCAGCTCCTTACTTTTCAAACAGATTTGAACTTCAAGTTTCACGGAGGCAAGATGATTCTAGGTACTAATTGAAACCATTGTTCTTTGAATCATTAATGAGAGGTTTACTAAAAGTTTGCAATAGGACTTAATCATTTCTTGATTCTTTAACAATACGGTACCAGTCCGTAGAGTTACTTGTCAGACTTAACAGTATTTCTATCTCAATTACAAGACTAGCGCATGGTAGATAACGGATGCCAATTCTACAAATTTAATTCAAAATACTATTCAGACTATGTTCATGATAATTAGTTCATGTTTTAATCTAATTACTAATGAACTCCCACTTAATACAACATCCCTCATAGTTGTTAAGTGGCACACGATCCACATCCACTACACCAAAACCGATCATCACGTGAGATGATGTAGCTTCAATGGTGAACATCAACATGTTGATCATATCATCCATATGACTCGTGTTCAACCTTTCGGTTTCCGTTGTCCCGAGGCCATGTCTGTACATGCTAGGCTCGTCAAGCAAACCCAAGTATTCCGCGTGTGCAAACATGGCTTACACCCGTTGTATGTGAACGTAGAGTCTATCACATCCGATCATCACGAGATGCTTCAAAACGACGAACTGTAGCAACGGTGCATACGAGGGGAGAACACTTTATTATCTTGATATTAATGTGAGGGATCATCTTATAATGCTACCGTCGCGATCTAAGCAAGATAAGATGCATAAAGGATTAACATCACATGCAATTCATAATATGTGATATGATATGGCCTTTCTTCTTGTGCTTTTGATCTCCATCTCCAAAGCACATGAGCATGATCTCCATCATCACCAGCATTGCACCAAGGTCCATGGCGCCGCTTCATGGTTGTCCATCACTTATAGCTACTACAACAACTACTTGAAATAAAGCTATTACATGATGAATAGACACGCAGGTCTTAACAAATTTAAAGACAACCATTAGGCTCCTGCCGGTTGCCATAATACAATAATGAACATCTCATACATCAAATATAATCATCATCACATCATGGCCATATCACATCACCAAACCCTGCAAAAACAAGTTAGACGCCTCTAATTTGGTTTGCATATTTTACGTGGTTTAGGGTTTTCGAGTAAGATCCAATCTACCTACGAACATGAACCACAACGGTGATACTAGTGTTGACAATAGAAAGTGCAAATTGGAATCTTCACTATGGTGGGAGAGACAGACACCCGCAAAGCCACTTATGCAATACAAGTTGCATGTCAAGCGTGGAGCAAGTCTCATGAGACGCGGTCATGTAAAGTTAGCCCGGGCCGCTTCATCCCACCATCCCGCAAGATGCAAAGTACACAAACTAAAACAACAAAAGCATCACCGCCCACAAAACCATTGTGTTCTACTCGTGCAACAGATCTATGCATAGACATGGCTCTGATACCACTGTTGGGGTTCGTAGCATAGAAAACAAAAATTTTCCTACCGCAAGACGAATAAATCCAAGATCTAATCTATGGAACACCCAAGATCTAATCTACAAGATCGAAGCAACGAGATTGATAAGATACTAACCCTTGAAGATTTCCAAAGCCTACGAGATCAGATCTCGTTGTTGATGTAGACGATCGTCCCCGGTGCTGCAATCCGGCAGCACTTCCGTACTCGGTCGCGCGTACGGTGTCGATGAAGCCCGTCCTCTCCCCGTTCCAGCGGGCAGCGGAGGTGTGGTAGATCCCCTCGGAATCCCAGCAGCACGACGGCGTGGTGGTGGTGGTGGAGGAGAAAAGCTGCAGGGCTTCGCCAAGCCGGAGCAGACTAGCGGTGGAGGAGAGAGGGGGCGGCAGACTTTGGTGTGTCACGGGGCAAATGGTCGGCTGCCCCTCTCCTCTATTTATAGAGGGAGGGGCGGCCAAGGCAGCCCCTTGGGCCCCACCATTGCACAGAAGGAAAGGGGGGATCCGAAATCATCCCCTTCCTAGTTTGCTTCCCCTTCCAAAGTTGCTCCCTCGATTTTAGGGATTTGATCTTATCCTCCGGGATTTGATCTTATCCCTAGGGGGGCTGGCCGGCTGGGCCTTGAGGGCTTGGTGCCCCTGGCCCATTAGGCTAGGCTGCACTCCCTTGGCCCATGTGGTCCCTCCCGGGGTGGTGGGCCCACCGGTGGCCCTCTAGAACCTTCTAGAAGCTCCGGTCAAACACCGAAACTTTTTCCGAACCCCGGAAAATAACTTCCCTTATATGAATCTTATTCTCCGGACCATTCCGGACCTCCTCGTGATGTCCTGGATCCCATCCGAGACTCCGAACAAATTCGGTCTCCATCTCATATTCCGAATCTACTTATGCGACATCGAACCTTAAGCGCGTCACCCTACGGTTCGCGAACTATGCAGACATGGTCGAGACTCCTCTCCGAGCAATAACCAATAGCGGGATCTGGAGATCCATAATGGCTCCCACATATTCAACGATGACTTAGTGATCGATTGAACCATTTACATACGATGCCAATTCCCTTTGTCTCGCGATATTTTACTTGTCCGAGGTTCGATCATCGGTATCTCCATACCTTGTTCAACCTCGTTACCGACAAGTACTCTTTACTCGTACCGTGGTATGTGATCTCTTATGAACTATTCATATGCTTGCAAGCTAATCAGATGACATTCCACCGAGAGGGCCCAGAGTATATCTATCCGTCATCGGGATGGACAAATCCCACTATTGATCCATATGCCTCAACTCACACTTTCCAAATACTTAATCCCACCTTTATTGCCACCCATTTACGCAATGGCGTTTGATGTAATCAAAGTACCCTTCCGGTGTAAGTGATTTACATGATCTCATGGTCGAAGGACTAAGGCAACTATGTATCGAAAGCTTATAGCAAATTGAACTTAATGACTTGATCTTATGCTATGCTCATTTGGGTGTGTGTCCATTATATCATTCACCTAATGACATAACCTTGTTATTAATAACATCCAATGTTCATGATCACGAAACCATGATCATCCATTAATCAACAAGCTAGTTATACAAGAGGCTTACTAGGGACTCCTTATTGTTTACATAACACACATGTATCAATGTTTCGGTTAATACAATTATAGCATGGTATGCAAACATTATCATAAACACAAAGATATATTATAATAACCATTTTATTATTGCCTCTTGGGCATATCTCCAACAAGGAATTGGTAATCGCCAGGATCACCTCCAACATTGTAGACGACGTACGCCGGTGAACCTTGTTGCTGTGGAGCTGCCATCGTGAATGGCAGTGGTGGCCTAGTGTAGAACGGTATTTCTCCCTGGTGAGTTCCTAGAGCAGGTCCTGACGGAGAATACTGATGCTTCATGATTTCTTGAACTACACGAAGCGCAACACGCTCAAGAGTGTTCACTAGGCTCTCAGAATGCCGGTGCAGAGAATGAGCCACGGCATAGTTAATTTCCTGGCGCAGGGCTCTGGTACGCTCCTCCGAAGGGAGAGATAGATCTAGTCCCTCAAACACGCCTTCGGGTTGAAATCCTTTGAACCTGATGCCGTGCGAACGGGTCCTCTCAAAAGAGCCGATGAGATCGGCTTCGAAGATGGCCTTGAGCTCCTCATATTTCTTCTTGTGCTCTGGGCAGATCTTCGTACTTGATCGGTTCGTCCGCCATCTTGGATGCAGGTGTTGACGTGGTTGTTGTAGAAAGTGTCCCACCGGGCGTGCCAGAATGTGTTGCCTGCCAAAACCCACCGGCGAGCAGTGGTTAAGCAACACGAAGAGCCGGAGAGGCTGCCAAGACTGCTGGGTGGGCCCTGGTCCCTCGACGTCGTCCCGCAATGTTCCGGCACACGTCCTAGCGGTTGCAAGGGCGTGCCACCTGACCTACCTGGTCAGGAAGGTGTTAGATTGCTTCATTAGTCTCCTGCATGGTAGACACGTAAACATTAAATACGAGCCCGATCGGCTCTCAGGTTGCCCTGTGGATCGGCTCAAAGAGCCGATCGCCCCATGGTTCACGTCGGGTTAACGATGACATGGGGATCCTGCTTGATCAATATAAAGTTAAACCAATCTACGACAGTTTAGGGTTTTCACCGCATGATCGGAACATCCTACGCGTAGTTGAGCCTAATAGACACGAAAGATGATAGAAAACTAACCCTAAAAGAGGCCTAAAAACCAACATTAAGTCAATTCCCGGAACATCCCTCTTAGGACTAACAAACCATACCTTACGCACTACCGGATCGTTCAACCCGTTTGCAAGGCCTAACCAGACGGATATTAAACCAATCCTTGAAGAATCAAGGAGCAACTATAACAGATTGGATCTACTAAATAACAAACAAGCAAGGTGCTGCCCTTACACCTAGATAGGTATAAGGGCAGCTAGATATCGAGGGACGGCATAGCTAAGCAAATATGCATAAGAAAAGCATCCATGCAAGCCCCAAAACACCTATGATAAATAGTGCTACTCGCCATCAACAACGCTTCAGCACGAGCAACACAAGGTAACGAATAAACGTGTACTGCCTAGATCGCAAGATGCGATCTAGGCAGCATGATGCTTACCCGGAAGAAACCCTCGAAACAAGGGGTGGCGATGCGCCTGGTTTGTGTTTGTTGTGAACGTGATTGTCCTCCTTTCTCGATAACCCTAGATACATATTTATAGTCCAAGGGACTTTCTAATTTGGACGTACACCTAACCGTGTACGGGTTAAACTCTATCTTTTAATTCTAAACTAAGATGCAATCTACTATAATATACAGATACACGGGCAATCTAGCCCAAACTCTTCGTGCAAGGCCGCTTCAGAGACGCTCCACGTGTACATCCTTCAAGCCCATCTCAATTACGGCCCATCTCCTGATTTAGCCAAAATCTGGTGATAACACGAGGTAATTCTCGTATTCTACTATTTTGAGTGAATATACATTAAAATCATTGTTGTAGTGCGTTGCATACTAACATATATCATTTTGCATAGTCCCGACAAAAATTTCTATGGCCATGTCATCAACACCTCGTCGGATGAGTCTGATGATGATAGTGAGGTCCTTGCAGCCGTGGCTCTTTTCGTCCATGATCATTAAGAAAACCAAATACAAAGGAGGAGCACAGTCAAGGGACGCGTGATACGTCGCAAACGTATCTATAATTTCTTATGTTCCATGCTACTTTTATTACAATACTTGAGTGTTTTACACATACTTTACAGCGTTATTTTACATTTTCCGGCACTAACCTACTAACAAGATGCCGAAGTGCCGTTCCTGTTTTCTCCTGTTTTTGGTTTCAGAAATCTTAGTAAGGAAATATTCTCGGAATTGGACGAAATCAACGCCCAGGGGCCTATTTTTGCACGAAGCTTCCAGAAGACCGAAAGGAGACGAAGTGGGGCCACGAGGTGGCGACACACCAGGGCGGCGCGGCCGGCCTGCCGCGCGGCCTGTGGTGTGGCCCCCTCGTGACGCCCTTGACCTACCCTTCCGCCTACTTAAAGCCTCCGTCGCGAAACCCCCACCGAGAGCCACGATACGGAAAACATTACGAGAGGCCGCCGCCGCCAATCCCATCTCGAGGGATTCAGGAGATCGCCTCCGGCACCCTGCCGGAGAGGGGAATCATCACCGGAGGGGCTCTACATCATCATGCCCGCCTCCGGATTGATGCGTGAGTAGTTCATTCTTGGACTATGGGTCCATAGCAGTAGCTAGATGGTTGTCTTCTCCGCTTGTGCTTTCATTGTTATAGATCTTGTGAGCTGCCTAACATGATCAAGATCATCTATTTGTAATGCTACATGTTGTGTTTGGTGAGATCCGATGAATAGAGAATACTATGTTAAGTTGATTATCAATCTATCATATATGTGTTGTTTATGTTCTTGCATGCTCTCCGTTGCTAGTAGAGGCTCTGGCCAAGTTGATACTTGTAACTCCAAGAGGGAGTAATTATGCTCGATAGTGGGTTCATGCCTCCATTAAATCTGGGACAGTGACAGAAAGTTCTAAGGTTGTGGATGTGCTGTTGCTACTAGGGATAAAACATTGATGCTTTGTCTAAGGATATTTGTGTTGATTACATTACGCACCATACTTAATGCAATTATCTGTTGTTTACAACTTAATACCGGAAGGGGTTCGGATGATAACCTGAAGGTGGATTATTTAGGCATAGATGCATGCTGGATAGCGGTCTATGTACTTTGTCGTAATGCCCTGATTAAATCACATAGTAATCATCGTTGATATGTATTGAATCTTTATTTGTCAATTGCTCACCTGTAATTTGTTCACCCAGCATGTTAGTTATCTTATTGGAGAGACACCACTAGTGAACTGTGGACCCCGGTCCATTCTTTACATCTGAATACATTCTACTGCTTTTACTGTTCTTTGCAAACAAACACCATCTTCCACTCGATACGTTTAATCCTTTGTTTTCAGCAAGCCGGTGAGATTGACAACCTCACTGTTACGTTGGGGCAAAGTACTTTGATTGTGTTGGGCAGGTTCCACGTTGGCGCCGGTTTCACGGTGTTGCGCCGCACTACATTCCTCCACCAACAACCTTCACGTGCTTCTTGGCTCCTACTGGTTCGATAACCTTGGTTTCATACTGAGGGAAACTTGCTTCTATACGCATCATACCTTCCACTTGGGGTTCCCAACGGACGTGTGCATCTACGCGTATCAAGCTAAATTTCTGGCGCCGTTGCCGGGGAGATCAAGACACGCCGCAAGGGGAGTCTCCACTTCCAATCTCTTTACTTTGTTTTTGTCTTGCTTTATTTTATTTACTACTTTGTTTGCTGCACTTAAACAAAACACACAAAAAATTAGTTGCTAGCTTTACTTTATTTACTGTCTTGTTCTCTATATCAAAAACACAAAAAAATTAGTTACTTGTCTTTACTTTATTTGCCTAGTTTACTTTATTACTGTTATAATGGGTACTCCTGAAAATACTAAGTTGTGTGACTTCACTAGCACAAATAATAATGATTTTATATGTACTCCTATTGCTCCACCTGCTACTACAGCAGAATTCTATGAAATTAAACCTGCTTTACTGAATCTTGTTATGAGAGAGCAATTTTCTGGTGTTAGTACTGATGATGTTGCTGCCCATCTTAATAATTTTGTTGAACTTTGTGAAATGCAAAAGTATAAGGATATAGATGGTGATATTATAAAACTGAAATTGTTTCCTTTCTCATTAAGAGGAAGAGCTAAAGATTGGTTGCTTTCTTTGCCTAAAAATAGTATTGATTCATGGACTAAATGTAAAGATGCTTTTATTAGTAAATATTATCCTCCTGCTAAGATTATATCTTTGAGAAGTAGCATAATGAACTTTAAACAATTTGATAATGAACATGTTGCTCAAGCATGGGAGAGAATGAAATCTTTGGTAAAGAATTGCCCAACCCATGGACTGACTACTTGGATGATCATCCAAACCTTTTATGCAGGATTGAATTTTTCCTCGAGGAACCTATTGGATTCAGCTGCTGGAGGTACTTTTATGTCCATCACCCTGGGCGCCGCAACTAAATTACTTGATGATATGATGATCAATTACTCTGAATGGCACACTGAAAGAACTCCTCAAGGTAAGAAGGTAAATTCTGTTGAAGAAACCTCTTCTTTGGGTGATAAGATTGATGCTATTATGTCTATGCTTGCAAATGGTAGATCTCATATTGATCCTAATAATGTTCCTTTAGCTTCATTGGTTGCTCAAGAAGAAAATGTTGATGTGAATTTCATTAAGAACAATAATTTCAACAACAATGCTTATAGGAATAATTATGGTAACAACAACTTTAGGCCATATCCTTCTAATAATGGTAATGGTTATGGTAATTCTTATGGTAATTCTTACAATAATAATAAGAGTGTACCCTCTGGTCTTGAAGTGATGCTTAAAGAATTTATTAGTACACAAACTGCTTTCAATAAAACTGTTGAAGAAAAGCTTGGTAAAATTGATATTCTTGCTTCTAAGGTTGATAGTCTTGCTCTTGATGTTGATATTTTAAAATTGAAAGTTATGCCTGAGAAAGTTGAAGATGCTAGGTTTGCTAAAACAAATTCCATCCAAGTTCGAATTAATGATAATATTAGAATGTTGGCTGAATTGCATGCTAGGTGGGATAGAGAAGAAAAAGAAAAACTTGCTAAAGAAAATAATGTAGCTAAAGTATGGACTATTACCACCACTAGTAATGTTGATTCTTCACATGTTGCTGCACCTCCTACTATTAATGGTAAAATAATTGGTGTTGGCAATGTTTCTACTCCTAGTGCAAAGCGCACAAAATTGCCTGAAACTGCTGAAACTGCTGTTTGTGATAAAACTGCTGAAATTTTTCAAAATATTGGTGACAATGATTCCATTGCTGTAGAACATAATGGTTTAGACTTTGATGATTGTCATATTACTGAAGTTATAAAGTTCTTACAAAAACTTGCTAGAAGTCCCAATGCTAGTGCTATAAATTTAGCCTTTACAAAACACATTACAAATGCTCTCATTAAAGCTAGGGAAGAGAAATTAAAACTTGAAGCTTCTATTCCTAGAAAGTTAGAAGATGGTTGGGAGCCCATCATTAAAATGAAATTCAATGATTTTGAGTGTAATGCTTTATGTGATCTTGGTGCAAGTATTTCTGTTATGCCTAAAAAGATTTATGATATGCTTGACTTGCCACCATTGAAGAATTGTTATTTAGATGTTAATCTTGCCGATAATGTTAAAAAGAAACCTTTGGGGAGGATTGATAATGTTCGCATTACGGTTAACAATAACCTTGTCCCCGTTGATTTTGTTGTCTTGGATATCGAATGCAATGCATCTTGTCCTATTGTGTTGGGAAGACCTTTTCTTCGAACCGTTGGTGCTGTTATTGATATGAAGGAAGGTAATATTAGATATCAATTTCCTCTCAAGAAAGGTATGGAACACTTCCCTAGAAAGATAATGAAGTTGCCTTTTGATTCTATTATTAGAACAAGCTATGATGTTGATGCTTCGTCTCTTGATGTTACTTGATTTGCACTTTCTGCGCCTAGCTGAAAGGCGTTAAAGAAAAGCACTTCTTGGGAGATAACCCATATGTTTATTTTACTACAGAAATTTTTGTTTTGTTGAGTCTTGAAAGTTGTTTACTACTGTAGCAACCTCTCCTTATCATGTTTTTGTGCCAAGTAAAGTTTCTATGCTAAAGTTGATGTTATATTTGGGATCGCTGCACAGAAACATTGCTGTCTGTCACGAATTCTGGCACAAGTCTCTGTAAAAAATTCAAAAAAATCTGCAAATTTACGAGCGTGATCCTCAGATATGTACGCAACTTTCATTAGTTTTGCGTTTTTCCATTTGATCAAGTTAAGTGCCCAGTCCAGATGCATCTTTACGGACTGTTCTGTTTTTGACAGATTCTGTCTTTTATTTCGCATTGCCGCTTTTGCTATGTTGAATGAGTTTCTTTGTTCCATTAACTTTCAGAAGCTTTGTGCAATGTCCAGAAGTGTTAAGAATGATTGTTTCACCTCTGAATATGTGAATTTGTGGTTATGCACTAACCCTCTAATGAGTTTGCTTGAAGTTTGTGTGAAGGAAGTTTTCAAGGGTCAAGAGAAGAGGATGATATACTATGATCAAGAAGAGTGAAAAGGTCTAAGCTTGGGGATGCCCCGGTGGTTCATCCCTGCATATTTTAAGAAGACTCAAGCATCTAAGCTTGGGGATGCCCAAGACATCCCCTTCTTCATCGACAACATTATCAGGTCACTTCTAGTGAAACTATATTTTTATTCCGTCACATTCTTATGTTCTTTACTTGGAGCGTCGGTTTGCTTTTATTTTTGTTTTTTTTGAATAAAGTTGGATCCCGCCATTCTTATATTGGAGATATTACGCTCCGCTTTTTCATATGGAACACTTGTGTTCTTAATTGTGCTTTAATGTTCATGGCGAAAGCTTATTGCTTCGTTAAATTGCTATTTGGTTGGAATTGGAAAGTGCTGCATATGGTTTGGCAATTTGGCAATTGTTTGAGCTCTCATAGATCATGTTTAAGCTCTTGCATCATGTAGTTTAATCTATTAATGAAGAACTACTGTAGAGCTTGTTTAATTTGGTTTGCATGATTGATCTCTCTAAGTCTAGATATTTTCGGGTAAAGTGTTTGAACAACGAGGAAGACAGTGTAGAGCCTTATAATGCTTGCAATATGTTCTTGTGTGAGTTTTGCTGTACCTATTCATACTTGTGTTTGCTTCAAACAACCTTGCTAGCCCAAACCTTGTACTGAGAGGAAATGCTTCTCGTGCATCCAAACACCTTGAGCCAAAAACCATGCCATTTGTGTCCACCATATCTACCTATTATGTGGTATTTTTCTGCCATTCCAAAGTAAATTACTTGAGTGCTACCTTTAAAATTTCATTCCTCTACCTTTACAATATATAGCTCATGGGACAAATAGCTTAAAAACTATTGTGGTGATGAATATGTAGTTATGTGTCTTAATTCTTATAAGTTGCTTGTTGAGCGGTAACCATGTTTTCTGGGGACGCCATCAACTTTATCTTTGTTGGATATCATGTGAGATGCTATGCATGTTCGTCTTGTCTGAAGTAGTGGACTTCGCGATCAAATGGTTTGAGTATGCATATGTTAGAGAAGAACATTGGGCCGCTAACTAAAGCCATGTATCATGGTGGAAGTTTCAGTTTGGACATACAACCTCAATCTCTTATGAGAATATTAACTATTGTTGAATGCTTAAGCATTAAAAGAGGAGTTCATTATCTGTTGTCTATGTTGTCCCGGTATGGATGTCTAAGTTGAGAATAATCAAAAGCGAGAAATCCAATGCGTGCTTTCTCCTTAGACACTTGTACAGGCGGCATAGAGGTACCCCTTTGTGACACTTGGTTGAAGCATATGTTATGCGATGAGAATCCGTGTTTTCCGAGATAGTAGGACAAGGTGCGAGCACTATTGGTACTCTATGCATGAGACATGCAACTTGTAGGAAGTATTATGCATAGCACATATGAATTATTACTACCGTTGACAAAATTGTTTCTATGTTTTCAAAACAAAAAGCTCTAGCACAAAAATAGTAATCAATGCTTCCCTCTGCGAAGGGCCAATCTTTTACTTTATGTTGAGTCAGTTTACCCATTTCCTTCTATCTTAGAAGCAAACACTTGTGTTAACTGTGTGCATTGATTCTTACATGTTTACTTATTGCACCTATTATATTACTCTATGTTGACAAATATCCATGAGATATACATGTTACAAGTTGAAAGCAATTGCTGAAACTTAATCATCTTTTGTGTTGCTTCAATGCATTCTACTATGAATTTATTGCTTATGAGTTAGCTCTTATGCAAGTCTTATTGATACTTGTTTGAAAGTACTATTCATGAAAAGTTTTTCTATATGATTCATTTGCTTAGTCATTATCTTTGTTAGCAATCTTTTGTTCAGATCACTCCATTCATCTCATATGCTTTACAATAATATTGATCAAGATTATGTTGGTAGCATGTCACTTCAGAAATTATTTGTGTTATCGTTTACCTACTCGAGGACGAGTAGGAACTAAGCTTGGGGATGCTTGATACGTCGCAAACGTATCTATAATTTCTTATGTTCCATGCTACTTTTATTACAATACTTGAGTGTTTTACACATACTTTACAACGTTATTTTACATTTTCCGGCACTAACCTATTAACAAGATGCCGAAGTGCCAGTTCTTTGTTTTGCTGTTTTTGGTTTCAGAAATCCTAGTAAGGAAATATTCTCGGAATTGGACGAACTCAACGCCCGGGGGCCTATTTTTGCACGAAGCTTCCAGAAGACCGAAAGGGAGACGAAGTGGGGCCACGAGGTGGCGACACACCAGGGCGGCGCGGCCTAGGCCCTGGCCGCGCCCCTGTGGTGTGGGCCCCTCGTGACGCCCTTTGACCTACCCTTCCGCCTACTTAAAGCCTCCGTCGCGAAACCCCCTGTACCGAGAGCCACGATACGGAAAACATTACGGAGAGGCCGCCGCCGCCAATCCCATCTCGGGGGATTCAGGAGATCGCCTCCGGCACCCTGCCGGAGAGGGGAATCATCACCGGAGGGGCTCTACATCATCATGCCCGCCTCCGGATTGATGCGTGAGTAGTTCATCCTTGGACTATGGGTCCATAGCAGTAGCTAGATGGTTGTCTTCTCCGCTTGTGCTTTCATTGTTATAGATCTTGTGAGCTGCCTAACATGATCAAGATCATCTATTTGTAATGCTATATGTTGTGTTTGGTGAGATCCGATGAATAGAGAATACTATGTTAAGTTGATTATCAATCTATCATATATGTGTTGTTTATGTTCTTGCATGCTCTCCGTTGCTAGTAGAGGCTCTGGCCAAGTTGATACTTGTAACTCCAAGAGGGAGTAATTATGCTCGATAGTGGGTTCATGCCTCCATTAAATCTGGGACAGTGACAGAAAGTTCTAAGGTTGTGGATGTGCTGTTGCTACTAGGGATAAAACATTGATGCTTTGTCTAAGGATATTTGTGTTGATTACATTACGCACCATACTTAATGAATTATCTGTTGTTTACAACTTAATACTGGAAGGGGTTCGGATGATAACCTGAAGGTGGATTATTTAGGCATAGATGCATGATGGATAGCGGTCTATGTACTTTGTCGTAATGCCCTGATTAAATCACATGTATCAATGTTTCGGTTAATACAATTATAGCATGGTATGCAAACATTATCATAAACACAAAGATATATTATAATAACCATTTTATTATTGCCTCTTGGGCATATCTCCAACAAGGAATTGGTAATCGCCAGGATCACCTCCAACATTGTAGACGACGTACGCCGGTGAACCTTGTTGCTGTGGAGCTGCCATCGTGAATGGCAGTGGTGGCCTAGTGTAGAACGGTATTTCTCCCTGGTGAGTTCCTAGAGCAGGTCCTGACGGAGAATACTGATGCTTCATGATTTCTTGAACTACACGAAGCGCAACACGCTCAAGAGTGTTCACCAGGCTCTCAGAATGCCGGTGCAGAGAATGAGCCACGGCATAGTTAATTTCCTGGCGCAGGGCTCTGGTACGTTCCTCCGAAGGGAGAGATAGATCTAGTCCCTCAAACACGCCTTCGGGTTGGAATCCTTTGAACCTGATGCCGTGCGAACGGGTCTTCTCAAAAGAGCCGATGAGATCGGCTTCGAAGATGGCCTTGAGCTCATCATATTTCTTCTTGTGCTCTGCAGGCAGATCTTCGTACTTGATCGGTTCGTCCGCCATCTTGGTTGCAGGTGTTGACGTGGTTGTTGTAGAAAGTGTCCCACCGGGCGTGCCAGAATGTGTTGCCTGCCAAAACCCACCGGCGAGTGGTTAAGCAACACGAAGAGCCGGGAGGCTGCCAAGACTGCTGGGTGGGCCCTGGTCCCTCGTCGTCGTCCCGCAATGTTCCGGCACACGTCCTAGCGGTTGCAAGGGCGTGCCACCTGACCTATACCTGGTCAGGAAGGTGTTAGATTGCTTCATTTAGTCTCCTGCATGGTAGACACGTAAACATTAAATACGAGCCCGATCGGCTCTCAGGTTGCCCTGTTGATCGGCTCAAAGAGCCGATCGCCCCATGGTACACGTCGGGTTAACGATGACATGGGGATCCTGCTTGATCAATATAAAGTTAAACCAATCTACGACAGTTTAGAGTTTTCACCGCATGATCGGAACATCCTACGCGTAGTTGAGCCTAATAGACACGAAAGATGATAGAAAACTAACCCTAAAAGAGGCCTAAAAACCAACATTAAGTCAATTCCCGGAACATCCCTCTTAGGACTAACAAACCATACCTTACGCACTACCGGATCGTTCAACCCGTTTGCAAGGCCTAACCAGACGGATATTAAACCAATCCTTGAAGAATCAAGGAGCAACTATAACAGATTGGATCTACTAAATAACAAACAAGCAAGGTGCTGCCCTTACACCTAGATAGGTATAAGGGCAGCTAGATATCGAGGGACGGCATAGCTAAGCAAATATGCATAAGAAAAGCATCCATGCAAGCCCCAAAACACCTATGATAAATAGTGCTACTCGCCATCAACAACGCTTCAGCACGAGCAACACAAGGTAACGAATAAACGTGTACTGCCTAGATCGCAAGATGCGATCTAGGCAGCATGATGCTTACCCGGAAGAAACCCTCGAAACAAGGGGTGGCGATGCGCCTGGTTTGTGTTTGTTGTGAACGTGATTGTCCTCCTTTCTCGATAACCCTAGATACATATTTATAGTCCAAGGGACTTTCTAATTTGGACGTACACCTAACCGTGTACGGGTTAAACTCTATCTTTTAATTCTAAACTAAGATGCAATCTACTATAATATACAGATACACGGGCAATCTAGCCCAAACTCTTCGTGCAAGGCCGCTTCAGAGACGCTCCACGTGTACATCCTTCAAGCCCATCTCAATTACGGCCCATCTCCTGATTTAGCCAAAATCTGGTGATAACACGAGGTAATTCTCGTATTCTACTATTTTGAGTGAATATACATTAAAATCATTGTTGTAGTGCGTTGCATACTAACATATATCATTTTGCATAGTTCCGACAAAAATTTCTATGGCCATGTCATCAACACCTCGTCGGATGAGTCTGATGATGATAGTGAGGTCCTTGCAGCCGTGGCTCTTTTCGTCCATGATCATTAAGAAAACCAAATACAAAGGAGGAGCACGTCAAGGGACGCGTGATACGTCGCAAACGTATCTATAATTTCTTATGTTCCATGCTACTTTTATTACAATACTTGAGTGTTTTACACATACTTTACAGCGTTATTTTACATTTTCCGGCACTAACCTACTAACAAGATGCCGAAGTGCCAGTTGCTGTTTTCTCCTGTTTTTGGTTTCAGAAATCTTAGTAAGGAAATATTCTCGGAATTGGACGAAATCAACGCCCAGGGCCTATTTTTGCACGAAGCTTCCGAAGACCGAAAGGGAGACGAAGTGGGGCCACGAGGTGGCGACACACCAGGGTGGCGCGGCCCAGGCCCTGGCCGCGCGGCCCTGTGGTGTGGCCCCCTCGTGACGCCCTTTGACCTACCCTTCCGCCTACTTAAAGCCTCCGTCGCGAAACCCCGTACCGAGAGCCACGATACGGAAAACATTACGAGAGGCCGCCGCCGCAATCCCATCTCGGGGATTCGGGAGATCGCCTCCGGCACCTGCCGGAGAGGGAATCATCACCGGAGGGCTCTACATCATCATGCCCGCCTCCGGATTGATGCGTGAGTAGTTCATTCTTGGACTATGGGTCCATAGCAGTAGCTAGATGGTTGTCTTCTCCGCTTGTGCTTTCATTGTTATAGATCTTGTGAGCTGCCTAACATGATCAAGATCATCTATTTGTAATGCTACATGTTGTGTTTGGTGAGATCCGATGAATAGAGAATACTATGTTAAGTTGATTATCAATCTATCATATATGTGTTGTTTATGTTCTTGCATGCTCTCCGTTGCTAGTAGAGGCTCTGGCCAAGTTGATACTTGTAACTCCAAGAGGGAGTAATTATGCTCGATAGTGGGTTCATGCCTCCATTAAATCTGGGACAGTGACAGAAAGTTCTAAGGTTGTGGATGTGCTGTTGCTACTAGGGATAAAACATTGATGCTTTGTCTAAGGATATTTGTGTTGATTACATTACGCACCATACTTAATGCAATTATCTGTTGTTTACAACTTAATACTGGAAGGGGTTCGGATGATAACCTGAAGGTGGATTATTTAGGCATAGATGCATGCTGGATAGCGGTCTATGTACTTTGTCGTAATGCCCTGATTAAATCACATAGTAATCATCGTTGATATGTATTGAATCTTTATTTGTCAATTGCTCGCCTGTAATTTGTTCACCCAACATGTTAGTTATCTTATTGGAGAGACACCACTAGTGAACTGTGGACCCCGGTCCATTCTTTACATCTGAATACATTCTACTGCTTTTACTGTTCTTTGCAAACAAACACCATCTTCCACTCGATACGTTTAATCCTTTGTTTTCAGCAAGCCGGTGAGATTGACAACCTCACTGTTACGTTGGGGCAAAGTACTTTGATTGTGTTGGGCAGGTTCCACGTTGGCGCCGGTTTCACTGGTGTTGCGCCGCACTACATTCCTCCACCAACAACCTTCACGTGCTTCTTGGCTCCTACTGGTTCGATAACCTTGGTTTCATACTGAGGGAAACTTGCTTCTATACGCATCATACCTTCCACTTGGGGTTCCCAACGGACGTGTGCATCTACGCGTATCAACGCGCTGCAGCGAAATGACCGCAAGCGAGAGGCAGGCCATGAGAAACTATGGCGGGACTACTTTCATCGGACCAATCCCTTATTCAAGGCACCTCTTTTCCAACAATGGTTTTGGAAAAAAACAATGGTTTTGGATCTTAAGGAAGATATTCTTGAGGATTATACACGAAGCGAGGACTTATGATGACTACCTTCCATTTAAAGAAGGATGCCACATGTAAGCCGCAGGGTTCGCAACAAAACACAGTAATTTTTCTAACTAGCATACTTCGATTGCCAAGATTTATCTAGGAGTAATGTTGTAACAGGAAAAATATCAGTGACGTACCCTTGTACACCGAAAGCGGTTAACGTTCCGCCGGAACATGGATGATGTAGTCGTGCGTCGTTGATACGTCTCCAACGTATCGATAATTTCTTATGTTCCATGCCACTTTATTGATGATACCTACATGTTTTATGCACATTATATGTCATATTTATGCATTTTCTGGAACTAACCTATTAACAAGATGCGGAAGAGCCAGTTGCTGTTTTCTGCTGTTTTTGGTTTCAGAAATCCTAGTAAGGAAATATTCTCGGAATTGGACGAAATCACCGCCCAGGGTCCTATTTTTGCACGGAGCTTCCAGAAGACCGAAGAGATAACGAAGTGGGGCGACGAGGCGCCGCCACCATAGGGCCGCGCGGCAGAGGGGGCCCGCGCCGCCTATGGTGTGGGCCCTCGCGCCGCCCGACCTACCCTTCCGCCTACTTAAAGCCTCCGTCGCGAAACCCCCAGTACCGAGAGCCACGATACGGAAAACCTTCCGGAGACGCCGCCGCCGCGAATCCCATCTCGGGGGATTCGGGAGATCGCCTCCGGCACCCTGGGAGAGGGGATTCATCTCCGGAGGACTCTTCATCGCCATGATCGCCTCCGGAGTGATTAGTGAGTAGTTCACCCCTGGACTATGGGTCCATAGCAGTAGCTAGATGGTCGTCTTCTCCTAATTGTGCTTCATTGTTGGATCTTGTGAGCTGTCTAACATGATCAAGATCATCTATCTGTAATACTATATGTTGTGTTTGTCGGGATCCGATGGATAGAGAATACTATGTTATGGTGATTATCAATCTATTGTTTATGTGTTGTTTATGATCTTGCATGCTCTCCGTTATTAGTAGAGGCTCTGGCCAAGTTTGTACTCTTAACTCCAAGAGGGAGTATTTATGCTCGATAGTGGGTTCATGCCTTCATTGACACCTGGGACAGTGACAGAAAGTTCTAAGGTTGTGATGTGCTGTTGCCACTAGGGATAAAACATTGATTCTATGTCTAAGGATGTAGTTGTCGATTACATTACGCACCATACTTAATGCAATTGTCTGTTGCTTTGCAACTTAATACTGAATGGGGTTCGGATGATAACCTGAAGGTGGACTTTTTAGGCATAGATGCAGTTGGATGGCGGTCTATGTACTTTGTCGTAATGCCCAATTAAATCTCACTATATTTATCATATCATGTATATGCATTGTTATGCCCTTCTCTATTTGTCAATTGCCCGACTGTAATTTGTTCACCCAACATGCTTTTATCTTATGGGAGAGACACCTCTAGTGAACTGTGGACCCCGGTCCTATTCTTTACATAGCATACAATCTACTGCAATTGTTCTTTACTGTTTTCTTGCAAACAATCATCTTCCACTCGATACGCTTAATCCTTTGTTACAGCAAGCCGGTGAGATTGACAACCTCACTGTTTCGTTGGGGCAAAGTACTTTGGTTTTGTTGTGCAGATTCCACGTTGGCGCCGAATCCCTTGTTGCGCCGCATCACATTTCGCCACCATCAACCTTCAACGTGCTTCTTGGCTCCTACTGGTTCGATTAAACCTTGGTTTCATACTGAGGGAAACTTGCTTCTATACGCATCATACCTTCCACTTGGGGTTCCCAACGGACGTGTGCATCTACGCGTATCAAGCTAAATTTCTGGCGCCGTTGCCGGGGAGATCAAGACACGCTGCAAGGGGAGTCTCCACTTCACAATCTCTTTACTTTGTTTTTGTCTTACTTTATTTTATTTACTACTTTGTTTGCTGCACCTAAACAAAACACAAAAAAATTAGTTGCTAGTTTTACTTTATTCACTGTCTTGCTCTCTATATCAAAAACACAAAAAAATTAGTTACTTGCATTTACTTTATCTAGTTTACTTTTACTACCATGTCTAGCTCTACACCTGTTACTTCTTCACCTGAGGAATTAGTTTTTACTTTTAAACAAGGGGATGAGGAAAGTTTTAAAGATGCTTGGTCTAGAATTTTTACTTCTTATCGTAAAACTGAACCTCAAATGACTCTAAGTTTGCTCCTTAGTAATTTTTATTTTGGTCTTATGATTCGTTATAGATATGCTTTGGATGCTTTAGTAGGAGGAGATTTCCTTCATTGTAATGGGGATCAAGCTTTTAATGCCATAAAGAAATTGGTTGCATCACATGATTCAGCTAATAACTTTGATTCAGCCCTTATTAGCATTTATAATAGATTGAACAATCTCGAGATAAGTACATCTCGCTTGAATGACAACTATCACTGTGTTCGTAATCGTCTTGAACAAGTTTTAGTGAACTCTAAACCTTCATTATGGGATCCTACTGTTAAAATTGTTATTGGTGATCAAACTCTTCGTGCCAACTGTGATATTATGTCTGAATTTTGCCTTATGCCTGAGAGCATTTATAAATCTTTGAAACTATGGGGAGTTGATGAAGGAGGAGAAGAAATAACTCTCATTGATAATTCTGTTATAATTCCTAAGGGAATAGCCGCAGGTGTGCATACGACCATTCTTGGAAGAACAATATCCATTGATTATCTTGTTATTGAATGTGTAGGGACAGGAAAGGTCACACTCGGAAGATCCCTGCTAAAACTATTGGGAGCAGTCATAGATGTGGGAGAAGGCATCTTGGATTTCACCTCTATACCAGGGGGAAATCATACATTTCCTAAATCAAAGAGAAAGGAAAACAACAAGAAAGGTAAGGATAAAGCCCAAGGTAAGGATGATGCACCACCATCCGATAATACTTGATTTGCACTTTCTGCGCCTAGCTGAAAGGCGTTAAAGAAAAGCGCTTATGGGAGACAACCCATGTTTTTACTACAGTACTTTATTTTATATTTGAGTCTTGGAAGTTGTTTACTACTGTAGCAACCTCTCCTTATCATGTTTTTGTGCCAAGTAAAGTTTCTATGTCAAAGTTGATGTTATATTTGGGATCGCTGCGCAGAAACAGCATTGCTGTCTGTCACGAATCTGGGCACAGGCCTCTGTAGAAAATTCGAAAAAATCAGCCAATTTACGAGCGTGATCCTCAGATATGTACGCAACTTTCATTAGTTTTGAGTTTTTCCATTTGAACAAGTCTGGTGCCATCTTTAAATTCGTCTTTACGGACTGTTCTGTTTTTGATAGATTCTGCCTTTTATTTCGCATTGCCTCTTTTGCTATGTTGGATTTATTTCTTTGATCCATTAATGTCCAGTAGCTTTATGCAATGTCCAGAAGTGTAAAGAATGTTTGTGTCACCTCTAAATGTGTGAATTATTAATTGTGCACTAACCCTCTAATGAGTTTGCTTGAAGTTTGGTGTGAAGGAAGTTTTCAAGGGTCAAGAGAGGAGTATGATATACTATGATCGAGAGGAGTGAAAGCTCTAAGCTTGGGGATGCCCCGTGGTTCACCCCTTCATATTCTAAGAAGACTCAAGCGTCTAAGCTTGGGGATGCCCAAGGCATCCCCTTCTTCATCGACAACATCATCAGGTTCCTCCCCTGAAACTATATTTTTATTCAATCACATCTTGTGTTCTTTACTTGGAGCGTCGGTTTGTTTTTGTTTTTGTTTTTGTTTGAATAAAATGGATCCTAGCATTCACTTTGTGGGAGAGAGACACGCTCCGCTGTTGCATATGGACAAATATGTCCTTAGGCTTTACTCATAATGTTCAAGGCGAAGTTTCTTCTTCGTTAAATTGTTATATGGTTGGAATTGGAAAATGCTACATGTAGTAATTCTAAAATGTCTTGGATAATGTGATGCTTGGCAATTGTTGTGCTCATGATTAAGCTCTTGCATCATATACTTTGCACCCATTAATGAAGAAATACATAGAGCTTGCTAAAATTTGATTTGCATATTTGGTCTCTCTAAGGTCTAGATAATATCTAGTATTGAGTTTTGAACAACAAGGAAGACGGTGTAGAGTCTTATAATGTTTACAATATGTCTTTTATATGAGTTTTGCTGCACCGGTTCATCCTTGAGTTTGCTTCAAATAACCTTGCTAGCCTAAACCTTGTATCGAGAGGGAATACTTCTCATGCATCCAAAATCCTTGAGCCAACTACTATGCCATTTGTGTCCACCATACCTACCTACTACATGGTATTTCTCCGCCATTCCAAAGTAAATTGCTTGAGTGCTACCTTTAAAATTCCATCATTCACCTTTGCAATATATAGCTCATGGGACAAAATAGCCTTAAAAACTATCGTAGTATTGAATATGTACTTATGCACTTTATCTTTTATTAAGTTGCTTGTTGTGCGATAACCATGCTTCTGGGGAACGCCATCAACTATTGTTGAATATCATGTGAGTTGCTATGCATGTCCGTCTTGTCTGAAGGATCTATCACCTTAGTGGTTGGAGCATGCAAAATTGTTAGAGAAGAACATTGGGCCGCTAACTAAAGCCATGAATCATGGTTGAAGTTTCAGTTTTGGACATATATCCTCAATCTCATATGAGAATAATAATCATTAATTGCTACATGCTTATGCATTTAAGAGGAGTCCATTATCTGTTGTCCATGTTGTCCCGGTATGGATGTCTAAGTTGAGAATAATCAAAAGCGAGAAATCCAAAATGCGAGCTTTCTCCTTAGACCTTTGTACATGCGGCATGGAGGTACCCCTTTGTGACACTTGGTTGAAACATGGCATGCAAAGATCCGGTAGTCCAAGCTAAGTAGGACGAGGTGCGGGCACTATTAGTATACTATGCATGAGGCTTGCAACTTGTAAGATATAATTTACATAACTCATATGCTTTATTACTACCGTTGACAAAATTGTTTCATGTTTTCAAAATAAAAGCTCTAGCACAAATACAGCAATCGATGCTTTCCTCTTTGAAGGACCATTCTTTTACTTTTATTGTTGAGTCAGTTTACCTATCTCCCTCCACCTAAGAAGCAAACACTTGTGTGAACTGTGCATTGATTCCTACATACTTGCATATTGCACTTGTTATATTACTTTATGTTGACAATATCCATGAGATATACATGTTATAAGTTGAAAGCAACCGCTGAAACTTAATCTTCCTTTGTGTTGCTTCAACACCTTTACTTTGATTTATTGCTTTATGAGTTAACTCTTATGCAAGACTTATTGATGCTTGTCTTGAAAGTACTATTCTGTTGACGTCAGAAACCCACCGGCGGGCAGTGACTGGTCAACACCGTAGAGCCGGAACAACTAGGGCTGCGGCTGGCCCAGTCCCTCGAGCGACGGCCCGCAAAGCCTCTCGCGCGCCGATGCAAATTGGGCGTGCCACCGACCTATACCTGGTCGGAAGGTGTGGATGATGCCTCGCTTAGTTTCCTGCGGGCACACACGTACACGTTAAATACGAGCCTCGATCGGCTCTCGGGTTGTCCTGTGAATCGGCTCATGGAGCCGATCCACCCATGATTCGTCCAAGGTGGCCGAATATATGGTGGTCCTGGTCAAGATAAAGCATATGAGATCCACGACGATCTGGGGTTTTCACCGCATAATCGGATCATCCTACTCACGATTGGGCCTCGCGCTCACGCACGGTGATCGTAAGCCAGCCCTAGACAAGGCCTAAAAACCAACACTAGGTTGATCCTCGGAACATCCTGTCTAGGGGCAGCAAACTACACCCTACATGCCGCTGGATCCTCCAACCCTTTGTAAGGCCTAACTATTGCAGATATTAAACTAATCCTTGATGAATCAAGGAGCGATCGTAACGGATCAGATCTACTAAATAACGATCAAGCGGGGTGCCGCCCCTGCACCCATGATGAGGTACAGGGACGGCTAGATGCGCAAGGGTTGCACTACGACAGCATATGATACTAAGAACAATGCTAACCCTAACACATCTATGATAACTACGTTGCTCGCCATCAAAAAGGCTTCAGCACGAGCAACGCATGAACAACTAGGCAGGCTCGTGCTGCCTAGATCGCGAGATGCGATCTAGGCAGCATGGTGCTTACCGGAGGAACCCTCGAGACGAAGGAGTTGGCGATGCGCCGAGATTGGTTTGTGTTGAACGTTGGTTGTTGTTTATTCCATAAACCCTAGGTACATATTTATAGTCCAAGGGACTTTCTAATGTGGGCGTGCACTAAACCGTGCACGAGACAAACTCTAATCTCTACGTAACCTACTATATAAAGATACACGGGCTAACTAGCCCAAACTTGATAAACAAGGCCGATTCACACATCTCTCTACGCATATATCTTCAAGTCCATCTTGATCGCGGCCCACCTCTGGCTTGGTCAAATTCCGGTGATAACACATGCCCCCTGGTTTTGATAATGATAATTGCAAAACCATATGCATTCTTCAAAGGGTCATGTCGTGGCAGAGCAGAACCGTTGCAGTACTGTCTACTACTACTTCTTCCGCATGACTTGACAACTCCGGCAGTCTTTGAGCAATCGGCTCTTTTCTTCCACGTGATCGGCTTCTAGTTAACTTAGCCGATAGTCAAAGTCAAACAAACCACAAAAGAGCCGATGGCGTCGCACCGGTCCCTACCATATAACAAACAAGGGCAAACCTGGTTACCCCTCCAAACGGTCACCTGCAACCTCCGTCTGAGAAAGCAAACTCAGATCCCCAAAATCCGCCACCTACGCGATCTCGCGAGCTTCAGATCTCAACCGCACCGCCCCAACTCCGCAGCACATCAAATGGCGGAATCGTCCAACGCCGACACCATGGTCTCCGGCTTGAAGGTAATACTCCACCGCTTCTCCGCCATTAGGGCCAATATCAGGGTTGAACAGAAGAACACCTGACTTAATGTTCTATTCCGTCATTGATTTTAGGTCTCCGACATCCTATTGCCGCATCCTTCTCTCCCCAATTCCATGTGTCTTGGCCCCCGCTCTTCCGAGAGTCCTGCTCATTTAATCTCCTGTGAAGCTAACAGAATCCCCTTCGTGAATCAGCACTTAGATCTGACCTCCTGGGCCGACTGCCTACGAGCCTGGCCTAATCCCCCTGAAGGTTGGGTGCCATGGTACAATAGAGTATCCAAAACCCATTACGCCACCTGGGAATCTATAGGGATAGCCGATGCCTTATCATTATCATTGTCTCCTCTTGAGAAGAATGAAAACATTCTGAAAACCATCGGCTACTTCTGGTCTGACGCGCTGAACTGCTTCATTTTCGGCCATGGTCCGATGACCCCAACCCTGCTGGACGTGGTCATGATCACAGGCCTGGACATTGTGTCTCCAAGCCCTTCTGCTTTCAAACTGCCGAAAGTCCCTTTCACCCTTTCTTCTAAAAAAGAGTGCACCAGCTGGGGCGCCTATCTCGATCGTTATATGAAAACCAAAGGCCCCGTGACAGAGCGAGAACACACAGCCTTCCTAAACTTTTGGTTGGAACACTTCATATTCTGCGGCCCATCACTTGCCCCTACCAAGAACTACCTTTCTCTAGCCTATGAACTGGCCAAAGGTACCCATCTCGGCATCGGCAAACTGTTCCTTGGAGAGGTATATCGATCTCTTCAACTGATGACTGTCAAGCTGTTCTCTCAGAAGACAGTCAAAACTGGCGGCCCCTGGTGGTTTATTCAGCTATGGGCGCAGTTATACTTTCGGGATCAGATCCCAAACTTCCCACCTTTGACCTCCTGCACCTTCCCAGATGTTAACGGGAAGGATATTCGATGCACCAGTTATGGTCAAGCCCTGTACGGTCTCCCAGGCAGCAGGCTGATCCCTAAGGAAGCAGCAGGGTGGTTCAAGATCTTCTTCCAAGGTTTGGACAATCCCCTGTTCTTTCCTTATACTGAAACGGAAGATTTTGAAAATCCAGTCTCCTTCCGATTGGGTAGCTTTGCCGATGATGATAGCACTCGGCATCTGTATTCCATCATGATCCGTCCTTGCTTTCTCCCTGTTGGAATGAGCACCTCAAACCGGATCATCAAACCTGGTTATGAGTGTTATCAACCGGTAATGGTAGCCCGCCAACTCGGTCTCGGGCAAGTGCCTCCGCATTTGTCTTTACACCACCTGACCGCAAGCAGAGCCGAACTTCCTGACATCCTTACTAGTCATAGGTGCTACACCTTCTTTGATGCTTTGGCCCTTCCAATTCCTCACAACCTCCGCTTCTCCTCCACTACTGATGGCTTCGAGACTTGGTGGTCCATGTGGAAGACCCATGTTTTTAGGAGGGCGTTAGGACCGCAATTGAAACAACTTGACGCCGCGCATGACATCTCTGCTGACCAGGTACTATTCCTTAAAATATTTCCCGTAACCACTTAATGGTGATCTGCCCGCGAACTGACTTCACCTCTTGGCAGGAACAAGACGGCCCAGCTCCCATGCAAGCTGATGGTTCTCCCTTTGAATTCCTTCCTCCGGCCCCAGTGGTCCTCTTCTGTCAGAGTTCGCCACCTCTGAAGAAAGTTATAATGGAAGGCCAACCGATCTCACCGAAATCGGCTCCCAAAAACAAAGCATCCTTGGGGCCAGTTGCCCCCCGAGCCTCGACCCGGGCGAGGACGGCGGTGAGGAAGGTGGCTGTCAGGAAAACCCTGACGCGCAGAACTCCTGCCCAAGCGAGCTCGCAGGTAAGTTGTACCATACTCCGATCGATCGCACTTGCCTTCCCAACCTTTGTAAGATGGTCGTATCCCTTCTTTCAGACTTCCACCGAAGAGAACTCCAGTGAGGGAGAACAGTCCAGTCCCAGGGGCTCCTACCCACGCGGTACAGACAGATCCACCACACAGAGCCAGACGGACTCGCCAACCCCGGCTCCTAGAAAAAGGTCGACTCCCGAGCCTGCCGCTCTTCAGTCTTCAGTTCAGACGAGGTCGCGCATAAAGCGCCGATGTGTCCAAAGGGCCCGCACGGGCCCACAAACCTCTTCTCCTAGCCAGGAAGTTTCAAAGGTAACCTTCTTGACAGCTCGTGCTCCCTGTTGTCTTGTCACTAACTGGACCACTTTACCATTCCCCTTGCAGATTAATGAGACCTCCAGCGGGGTCGTCGAAGAGGTGCCGATGCCATCTACTGCCCCTGGTCCCTCCAACTCGCCACGCGTGACGGACCAGCCGTCTGACCAGCATACTGCAAAGCCGATTGTTACCACCTCGGCTTCCCTTCCTTTCTTGGGAGAGGTACACTCTCTTTCCTCTCTCGAACCTACTTCCTTTATATCTGCCGCATGCCCATACCGTTCTTGTTCTTTTGCCAGGGGTGCGATCCTTCGAGCTTGCTGACATTCGACCCCGATTCCATCGAGCCAGCCGCCCCTAAAATAGGTGAAGAGCCAAATCTTGGTGCAGTCGACGGTCCGCTCCAGCGTCTCAAAGTCCTGCTCTCCTCCCCAGTTGACGCTCTGGTTGAGGACCCTGAGACGATCAGGGGCATCCTTGTGGACATCCAGCCTCGTCTCCCAGTGGTGCTGGTAGCTAAACTCTGGCCGACAGTGACTTTGTCAGTTTTCAAGTCAAGGGTGCAGTCGGCTCGTCAAAGGATTACTCTCCGCCGCGCCCAACTCCCGCTGAGAGCCGATATTGCAGAAAAATGCCAGCGGCTCAACGAGAAGAAGGCTGCTTTAGACGCAAAGACCGCCACTTCCACTCACAGTGCCAGACTTGAGACCCTACGCAAGGAGCTGGAGGACCTCGAAAGGAGGGCCAGGGAGACCAAACAACTCATCCAAGACGAGGAGTCCCTCATTGCTCGCTCCCAAGAGGAAGCACAAGGTCTCACCGCTGATCTGAAGACCGACCTAGCTGAAATCCGTGCCCTAAGCAGCCAGCTGGTGATGGGGAGAGACGAGGACGACGAGGTCGAGATCGCTGAGGTTGATCGAATCCGTGCCGATGCTCTTCACGCTCTTAATGCATTTCTTCAGTAGGGCCTCTTTGCTTCTGTATGTGAACTGCCACTTGTAAACTTGTTTTCTGTTCTTTGTCAAGTCAACTGCCATGCATCGGCTCCGGTTGCATCCGAATTTTTTTTTATATTCGGCTACGCATATGTCCAACGGCGTCGCGCGCGCTCCCTGATTAGGTGCCCCCCGAGCCGATTCTGCCAGGTGACTGCTGAAATCGGCTCTATGTTTAGCTAAGGTATTGTAGTGCGAACGTCGGCTTCATTAGGACCAACGTGGATTCCCTCCAGCGCCAACAACGACGCATCCCATTGTTCATTAGATCGACGTTGAGCCCGGACCGGAAACACGATTTTAGCTGACTCCTAGAACCGGCTCCTACGTTCGTAGGCCCACGAGAGTCTGGTGATGCTATGTTTTAGTACGCCACCTTTTCGAGCTCGTCGGGTAGATTTTGCCCTTGTATTTGTCACGGCGGCATGTGAGCCCCGCCGATGCCAAAGGAGAACTCTAGCTTCCCTCCGCAGTGGTTAAGATCCACCATGTTGACACCAGGATGCGGGTGCATGTCTCCGTTGCTTGATGCCGCGCAAACGGGTCTCCCCACAGGAGCCGACGAGTTTAGCTCCGAGGACCGCCTTGGCCTTGTTATGCTTCTTCTTGAGCTTGTCAGCAGGTCCTCGTACTTGACCGGAGTTTCTTCCGCCATCTCGATGTAGATGGCGATGTGGTTGATGTTGAAGATCGTCCCACCGGGCGTGCCAGAATGTGTTGACGTCGAAACCCACCGGCGGGCAGTGACTGGTCAACACCGTAGAGCCGGGAACAACTAGGGCTGCGGCTGGCCCCAGTCCCTCAGAGCGACGGCCCGCAAAGCCTCCTGGTCGCGCGCCGATGCAAATTGCAAGGCGTGCCACCTGACCTATACCTGGTCAGGAAGGTGTGGATGATGCCTCGCTTAGTTTCCTGCAGGGCACACACGTACACGTTAAATACGAGCCTCGATCGGCTCTCAGGTTGTCCTGTGAATCGGCTCATGGAGCCGATCCACCCATGATTCGTCCAAGGTGGCCGAATATATGGTGGTCCTGCTTGATCAAGATAAAGCATATGAGATCCACGACGATCTGGGGTTTTCACCGCATAATCGGATCATCCTACTCACGATTGGGCCTCGCGCTCATGCACGGTGATCGTAAGCCAGCCCTAGACAAGGCCTAAAAACCAACACTAGGTTGATCCTCGGAACATCCTGTCTAGGGGCAGCAAACTACACCCTACATGCCGCTGGATCCTCCAACCCTTTGTAAGGCCTAACTATTGCAGATATTAAACTAATCCTTGATGAATCAAGGAGCGATCGTAACGGATCAGATCTACTAAATAACGATCAAGCGGGGTGCCGCCCCTGCACCCATGATGAGGTACAGGGACGGCTAGATGCGCAAGGGTTGCACTACGACAGCATATGATACTAAGAACAATGCTAACCCTAACACATCTATGATAACTACGTTGCTCGCCATCAAAAAGGCTTCAGCACGAGCAACGCATGAACAACTAGGCAGGCTCGTGCTGCCTAGATCGCGAGATGCGATCTAGGCAGCATGGTGCTTACCGGAGGAACCCTCGAGACGAAGGAGTTGGCGATGCGCCGAGATTGGTTTGTGTTGAACGTTGGTTGTTGTTTATTCCATAAACCCTAGGTACATATTTATAGTCCAAGGGACTTTCTAATGTGGGCGTGCACTAAACCGTGCACGAGACAAACTCTAATCTCTACGTAACCTACTATATAAAGATACACGGGCTAACTAGCCCAAACTTGATAAACAAGGCCGATTCACACATCTCTCTACGCATATATCTTCAAGTCCATCTTGATCGCGGCCCACCTCTGGCTTGGTCAAATTCCGGTGATAACTATTCATGAAAAGTCTTTGCTATATGATTCACTTGTTTACTCATGTCATTACCATTGTTTTGATCGCTGCATTCATTACATATGTTTACAAATAGTATGATCAAGATTATGATGGCATGTCACTTCAGAAATTATCTTTGTTATCATTTTACCTGCTCGGGACGAGCAGAACTAAGCTTGGGGATGCTGATACGTCTCCAACGTATCGATAATTTCTTATGTTCCATGCCACTTTATTGATGATACCTACATGTTTTATGCACATTATATGTCATATTTATGCATTTTCTGGAACTAACCTATTAACAAGATGCCGAAGAGCCAGTTCTTGTTTTTGTTTTTGTTTCAGAAATCCTAGTAAGGAAATATTCTCGGAATTGGACGAAATCACCGCCCGGGGTCCTATTTTTGCACGGAGCTTCCAGAAGACCGAAGATAACGAAGTGGGGCGACGAGCGCCGCCACCATAGGGCCGCGGCCGAGGGGGCCCGCGCCGCCTATGGTGTGGCCCCTCGCGCCACCCCGACCTACCCTTCCGCCTACTTAAAGCCTCCGTCGCGAAACCCCGGTACCGAGAGCCACGATCGGAAAACCTTCCAGACGCCGCCGCGAATCCCATCTCGGGATTCAGGAGATCGCCTCCGGCACCCTGCCGGAGAGGGGATTCATCTCCCGGAGGACTCTTCATCGCCATGATCGCCTCCGGAGTGATGAGTGAGTAGTTCTGATACGTCTCCAACGTATCGATAATTTCTTATGTTCCATGCTACTTTATTGATGATACCTACATGTTTTATGCACATTATATGTCATATTTATGCATTTTCTGGAACTAACCTATTAACAAGATGCCGAAGAGCCAGTTGCTGTTTTTGCTGTTTTTGGTTTCAGAAATCCTAGTAAGGAAATATTCTCGGAATTGGACGAAACTTTCGCCCGGGGTCCTATTTTTGCACGAAGCTTCCGAAGACCGAAGAGATAACGAAGTGGGGCCACGAGGCAGCCAGGAGCTAGGGCGTCGCCCAAGCCCTGGCCGCGCCACCCTGCCCCCTGGGCCCTCGTGTGGCCCCCGCGTTGACCTTCCGCCTACTTAAAGCCTCGCCCCCGACCGAGAGCCACGATACGGAAAACCTTCCGAGACGCCGCTGCCGCATCCCATCTCGGGGATTCAGGAGATCGCCTCCGGCACCCTGCCGGAGAGGGGATTCATCTCCCGGAGGACTCTACACCGCCATGGTCGCCTCCGGAGTGATGAGTGAGTAGTTCACCCCTGGACCATGGGTCCATAGCAGTAGCTAGATGGTCGTCTTCTCCTTGTTGTGCTTCATTGTTGGATCTTGTGAGCTGCCTAACATGATCAAGATCATCTATCTGTAATACTATATGTTGTGTTTGTCGGGATCCGATGGATAGAGAGTACTATGATTATGGTGATTATCAATCTATTGTTTATGTGTTGTTTATGATCTTGCATGCTCTCCGTTATTAGTAGAGGCTCTGGCCAAGTTTGTACTCTTAACTCCAAGAGGGAGTATTTATGCTCGATAGTGGGTTCATGCCTCCATTGAATCTGGGACAGTGACAGAAAGTTCTAAGGTTGTGGATGTGCTGTTGCCACTAGGGATAAAACATTGATGCTATGTCTAAGGATGTAGTTGTTGATTACATTACGCACCATACTTAATGCAATTGTCTGTTGCTTAGCAACTTAATACTGAATGGGGTTCGGATAATAACCTGAAGGTGGACTTTTTAGGCATAGATGCGGTTGGATGGCGGTCTATGTACTTTGTCGTAATGCCCAATTAAATCTCACTATATTTATCATATCATGTATATGCATTGTTATGCCTTTTCTATTTGTCAATTGCCCGACTGTAATTTGTTCACCCAACATGCTTTTATCTTATGGGAGAGACACCTCTAGTGAACTGTGGACCCCGGTCCTATTCTTTACATAGCATACAATCTACTGCAATTGTTTTTACTATTTTCTTTGCAAACATCTTCCACTCGATACGTTTAATCCTTTGTTACAGCAAGCCGGTGAGATTGACAACCTCACTGTTTCGTTGGGGCAAAGTACTTTGGTTTTGTTGTGCAGATTCCACGTTGGCGCCGGAATCCCGGTGTTGCGCCGCATCACATTTCGCGACCATCAACCTTCAACGTGCTTCTTGGCTCCTACTGGTTCGATTAAACCTTGGTTTCTTTCTGAGGGAAAACTTGCTACTGTGCGCATCATACCTTCCTCTTGGGGTTCCCAACGAACGCGTGAGTTACACGCCATCAAGCTCTTTTTCGGCGCCGTTGCCGGGGAGATCAAGACACGCTGCAAGGGGAGTCTCCACTTCTCAACCTCTTTACTTTGTTTTTGTCTTGCTTTATTTTATTTACTACTTTGTTTGCTGCACTAAATCAAAATACAAAAAAATTAGTTGCTAGTTTTACTTTATTTACTGTCTTGCTCTCTACATCAAAAACACACAAAAAATTAGTTACTTGCATTTACTTTATCTAGTTTGTTTTATTTACCGTTGCTAAAATGAATACCCCTGAAAATACTAAGTTGTGTGACTTCACAAATGCGAATAATAATGATTTCCTATGCACACCTATTGCTCCACCTGCTACTACAGCAGAATTCTTTGAAATTAAACCTGCTTTACTAAATCTTGTCATGAGAGATCAATTTTCTGGTGTTAGTTCTGATGATGCTGCTGCCCATCTCAATAATTTTGTTGAACTTTGTGAAATGCAAAAGTATAAAGATGTAGATGGTGATATTATTAAATTGAAAGTGTTTCCTTTCTCATTAAGAGGAAGAGCTAAAGATTGGTTGCTATCTTTGCCTAAGAATAGTATTGATTCATGGACTAAATGCAAGGATGCTTTTATTGGTAGATATTATCCTCCCGCTAAAATTATATCTTTGAGAAGTAGCATAATGAATTTTAAGCAATTAGATACTGAACATGTTGCTCAAGCATGGGAGAGAATGAAAACTTTGGTAAAGAATTGCCCAACCCATGGACTGACTACTTGGATGATCATCCAAACCTTCTATGCAGGACTAAATTTTTCTTCGCGGAATTTATTGGATTCAGCTGTACCTTTATGTCCATCACATTGGGGGCGGCTACAAAACTTCTTGATGATATGATGATAAATTACTCTGAATGGCACACGGAAAGAGCTCCACAAGGTAAGAAGGTAAATTCTGTTGAAGAAACCTCCTCCTTGAGTGATAAGATTGATGTGATTATGTCTATGCTTGTGAATGGTAGATCTAATGTTGATCCTAATAATGTTCCTTTAGCTTCATTGGTTTCTCAAGAAGAAAATATTGATGTGAACTTCATTAAAAATAATAATTTCAACAACAATGCTTATAGGAACAACTCTGGTAATAACTATAGGCCATATCCTTCTGCTAATGGTAATGGTTATGGTAATTCTTATGGGAATTCTTACAACAATAATAGGAGTGTACCCCCTGGTCTTTAAGCCATGCTTAAAGAATTTATTAGTACACAAACTGCTTTTAACAAATCTGTTGAGGAAAAGCTTGATAAAATTGATACTATTGCTTCTAGAGTTGATAGACTTGCCTCTGATGTTAATCTTTTAAAATTGAAAGTTATGCCTAATAATGATATTGATAATAAGATTACTACTACAGCAAATGCCATCCAAGTTAGAATTAATGAGAATATAAGATTAATGGCTGAATTGCGTGCTAGGTGGGATAGAGAAGAAAATGAAAAACTAGCTAAAGAGAATAATGTAGCTAAAGTTTGGACTATTACCACCACTAGTAATGCTAATTCTCCACATGTTGCTACACCTCCTACTATCAATGGTAAAATAATTGGTGTTGGCAATGTTTCTACTCCTAGTGCAAAGCGAACAAAACTGCCTGAAATTGCTAAAACTGCTGAAACTGCTTGTGATAAAACTGCTGAAATTTTTTCCAACCTTGGGAATAATGATCCCATTGCTATAGCTCATAATGATTTAGATTTTGATGATTGCCACATCTCTGAAGTTATAAAGTTCTTACAAAAACTTGCTAAAAGTCCCAATGCTAGTGCTATAAATTTAGCCTTTACAAAACATATTACAAATGCTCTCATAAAAGCTAGAGAAGAGAAACTAAAACTTGAAACTTCTATTCCTAGAAAGTTAGAAGATGGTTGGGAGCCCATCATTAAAATGAAATTCAATGACTTTGAATGTAATGCTTTATGTGATCTTGGTGCAAATATTTCTGTTATGCCTAAAAAGATTTATGATATGCTTGACTTGCCACCATTGAAGAATTGTTATTTGGATGTTAATCTTGCCGATAATGTTAAAAAGAAACCTTTGGGGAGGATTGATAATGTGCATATTACGGTTAACAATAACCTTGTCCCCGTTGATTTTGTTGTCTTGGATATCGAATGCAATGCATCTTGTCCTATTGTGTTGGGAAGACCTTTTCTTCGGTGCTGTTATTGATATGAGGGAAGGTAATATTAAATATCAATTTCCTCTCAAGAAAGGTATGGAACACTTCCCTAGAAAGAGAATGAAGTTGCCTTTTGATTCTATTATTAGAACAAGTTATGATGTTGATGCTTCATCTCTCGATGTTACTTGATTTGCACTTTCTGCGCCTAGCTGAAAGGCGTTAAAGAAAAGCGCTTATGGGAGACAACCCATGTTTTTACCTACAGCAATTTTTTGTTTTGTTGAGTCTTGGAAGTTGTTTACTACTGTAGCAACCTCTCCTTATCATGTTTTTGTGCCAAGTAAAGTTTCTATGTCAAAGTTGATGTTATATTTGGGATCGCTGCGCAGAAATAGCATTGCTGTCTGTCACGAATCTGGGCACAGTTCTCTGTAGAAAATTCGAAAAAATCTGCCAATTTATGAGCGTGATCCTCAGATATGTACGCAACTTTCATTAGTTTTGAGTTTTTCCATTTGAGCAAGTCTGGTGCCAGCTTTAAATTCGTCTTTACTGTTCTGTTTTGACAGATTCTGCCTTTTATTTCGCATTGCCTCTTTTGCTATATTGGATTCATTTCTTTGATCCATTAATGTCCAGTAGCATTATGCAATGTCCAGAAGTGAAAATAATGATTGTGTCACCTCTGAATGAGTGAATTATTAATTGTGCACTAACCCTCTAATGAGTTTGCTTGAAGTTTGGTGTGAAGGAAGTTTTCAAGGGTCAAGAGAGGAGAATGATATACTATGATCAAGAGGAGTGAAAGCTCTAAGCTTGGGGATGCCCCGTGGTTCACCCCTGCATATTTTAAGAAGACTCAAGCGTCTAAGCTTGGGGATGCCCAAGGCATCCCCTTCTTCATCGACAACATCATCAGGTTCCTCCCCTGAAACTATATTTTTATTCAATCACATCTTGTGTTCTTTACTTGGAGCGTCGGTTTGTTTTTGTTTTTGTTTTTGTTTGAATAAAATGGATCCTAGCATTCACTTTGTGGGAGAGAGACACGCTCCGCTGTTGCATATGGACACATGTGTCCTTAGGCTTTACTCATAATGTTCATGGCGAAGTTTCTTCTTCGTTAAATTGTTATATGGTTGGAATTGGAAAATGCTACATGTAGTAATTCTAAAATGTCTTGGATAATGTGATACTTGGCAATTGTTGTGCTCATGTTTAAGCTCTTGCATCATATGCTTTGCACCCATTAATGAAGAAATACATTGAGCTTGCTAAAATTTGATTTGCATATTTGGTCTCTCTAAGGTCTAGATAATATCTAGTATTGAGTTTTGAACAACAAGGAAGACGGTGTAGAGTCTTATAATGTTTACAATATGTCTTTTATGTGAGTTTTGCTGCACTTGTTCATCCTTGAGTTTGCTTCAAATAACCTTGCTAGCCTAAACCTTGTATCGAGAGGGAATACTTCTCATGCATCCAAAATCCTTGAGCCAACTACTATGCCATTTGTGTCCACCATAACTACCTACTACATGGTATTTCTCCGCCATTCCAAAGTAAATTGCTTGAGTGCTACCTTTAAAATTCCATCATTCACCTTTGCAATATATAGCTCATGGGATAAAATAGCCTTAAAAACTATCGTAGTATTGAATATGTACTTATGCACTTTATATTTTATTAAGTTGCTTGTTGTGCGATAACCATGCTTCTGGGGAACGCCATCAACTATTGTTGAATATCATGTGAGTTGCTATGCATGTCCGTCTTGTCTGAAGGATCTATCATTTTAGTGGTTGGAGCATGCAAAATTGTTAGAGAAAACATTGGGCCGCTAACTAAAGCCATGAATCATGGTTGAAGTTTCAGTTTTGGACATATATCCTCAATCTCATATGAGAATAATAATCATTGCTACATGCTTATGCATTTAAGAGGAGTCCATTATCTGTTGTCCATGTTGTCCCGGTATGGATGTCTAAGTTGAGAATAATCAAAAGCGAGAAATCCAAAATGCGAGCATTCTCCTTAGACCTTTGTACAGGCGGCATGGAGGTACCCCTTTGTGACACTTGGTTGAAACATGGCATGCAAAGATCCGGTAGTCCAAGCTAAGTAGGACGAGGTGCGGACACTATTAGTATACTATGCATGAGGCTTGCAACTTGTAAGATATAATTTACATAACTCATATGCTTTATTACTACCGTTGACAAAATTGTTTCATGTTTTCAAAATAAAAGCTCTAGCACAAATACAGCAATCGATGCTTTCCTCTTTGAAGGACCTTTCTTTTACTTTTATTGTTGAGTCAGTTTACCTATCTCCTTCCACCTCAAGAAGCAAACACTTGTGTGAACTGTGCATTGATTCCTACATACTTGCATATTGCACTTGTTATATTACTTTATGTTGACAATATCCATGAGATATACATGTTATAAGTTGAAAGCAACGCTGAAACTTCATCTTCCTTTGTGTTGCTTCAATACCTTTACTTTGATTTATTGCTTTATGAGTTAACTCTTATGCAAGACTTATTGATGCTTGTCTTGAAGTACTATTCATGAAAAGTCTTTGCTTTATGATTCAGTTGTTTACTCATGTCATTACCTTTGTTTTGATCGCTGCATTCATTACATATGTTTACAAATAGTATGATCAAAATTATGATGGCATGTCACTTCAGAAATTATCTTTGTTATCGTTTTACCTGCTCGGGAGGAGCAGAACTAAGCTTGGGGATGCTGATACGTCTCCAACGTATCGATAATTTCTTATGTTCCATGCTACTTTATTGATGATACCTACATGTTTTATGCACATTATATGTCATATTTATGCATTTTGGAACTAACCTATTAACAAGATGCCGAAGAGCCAGTTGCTGTTTTTCTGCTGTTTTTGGTTTCAGAAATCCTAGTAAGGAAATATTCTCGGAATTGGACGAAACTTTCGCCCAGGGTCCTATTTTTGCACGAAGCTTCCGAAGACCGAAGAGATAACGAAGTGGGGCCACGAGGCAGCCGGGAGCTAGGGCGGCGCGGCCCAAGCCCTGGCCGCGCCTGCCCTGGGCCCCTCGTGTGGCCCCCGCGTTGACCTTCCGCCTACTTAAAGCCTCCGCCGCGAAACCCCCGTGCAAGAGCCACGATACGGAAAACCTTCCAGAGACGCCGCCGCCGCGAATCCCATCTCGGGGATTCAGGAGATCGCCTCCGGCACCCTGCCGGAGAGGGGATTCATCTCCCGGAGGACTCTACACCGCCATGGTCGCCTCCGGAGTGATGAGTGAGTAGTTCACCCCTGGACCATGGGTCCATAGCAGTAGCTAGATGGTCGTCTTCTCCTTGTTGTGCTTCATTGTTGGATCTTGTGAGCTGCCTAACATGATCAAGATCATCTATCTGTAATACTATATGTTGTGTTTGTCGGGATCCGATGGATAGAGAGTACTATGATTATGGTGATTATCAATCTATTGTTTATGTGTTGTTTATGATCTTGCATGCTCTCGTTATTAGTAGAGGCTCTGGCCAAACTCCAAGAGGGAGTATTTATGCTCGATAGTGGGTTCATGCCTCCATTGAATCTGGGACAGTGACAGAAAGTTCTAAGGTTGTGGATGTGCTGTTGCCACTAGGGATAAAACATTGATGCTATGTCTAAGGATGTAGTTGTTGATTACATTACGCACCATACTTAATGCAATTGTCTGTTGCTTAGCAACTTAATACTGAATGGGGTTCGGATGATAACCTGAAGGTGGACTTTTTAGGCATAGATGCAGTTGGATGGCGGTCTATGTACTTTGTCGTAATGCCCAATTAAATCTCACTATATTTATCATATCATGTATATGCATTGTTATGCCTTTTTCTATTTGTCAATTGCCCGACTGTAATTTGTTCACCCAACATGCTTTTATCTTATGGGAGAGACACCTCTAGTGAACTGTGGACCCCGGTCCTATTCTTTACATAGCATACAATCTACTGCAATTGTTTTTACTATTTTCTTTGCAAACATCTTCCACTCGATACGTTTAATCCTTTGTTACAGCAAGCCGGTGAGATTGACAACCTCACTGTTTCGTTGGGGCAAAGTACTTTGGTTTTGTTGTGCAGATTCCACGTTGGCGCAGGAATCCCTGGTGTTGCGCCGCATCACATTTCGCGACCATCAACCTTCAACGTGCTTCTTGGCTCCTACTGGTTCGATTAAACCTTGGTTTCTTTCTGAGGGAAAACTTGCTACTGTGCGCATCATACCTTCCTCTTGGGGTTCCCAACGAACGTGTGAGTTACACGCCATCATTCACCCCTGGACTATGGGTCCATAGCAGTAGCTAGATGGTCGTCTTCTCCTAATTGTGCTTCATTGTTGGATCTTGTGAGCTGCCTAACATGATCAAGATCATCTATCTGTAATACTATATGTTGTGTTTGTCGGGATCCGATGGATAGAGAATACTATGTTATGGTGATTATCAATCTATTGTTTATGTGTTGTTTATGATCTTGCATGCTCTCCGTTATTAGTAGAGGCTCTGGCCAAGTTTGTACTCTTAACTCCAAGAGGGAGTATTTATGCTCGATAGTGGGTTCATGCCTTCATTGACACCTGGGACAGTGACAGAAAGTTCTAAGGTTGTGATGTGTTGTTGCCACTAGGGATAAAACATTGATTCTATGTCTAAGGATGTAGTTGTCGATTACATTACGCACCATACTTAATGCAATTGTCTGTTGCTTTGCAACTTAATACTGAATGGGGTTCGGATGATAACCTGAAGGTGGACTTTTTAGGCATAGATGCAGTTGGATGGCGGTCTATGTACTTTGTCGTAATGCCCAATTAAATCTCACTATATTTATCATATCATGTATATGCATTGTTATGCCCTTCTCTATTTGTCAATTGCCCGACTGTAATTTGTTCACCCAACATGCTTTTATCTTATGGGAGAGACACCTCTAGTGAACTGTGGACCCCGGTCCTATTCTTTACATAGCATACAATCTACTGCAATTGTTCTTTACTGTTTTCTTGCAAACAATCATCTTCCACTCGATACGCTTAATCCTTTGTTACAGCAAGCGGTGAGATTGACAACCTCACTATTTCGTTGGGGCAAAGTACTTTGGTTTTGTTGTGCAGATTCCACGTTGGCGCCGAAATCCCTGTTGTTGCGCCGCATCACATTTCGCCACCATCAACCTTCAACGTGCTTCTTGGCTCCTACTGGTTCGATTAAACCTTGGTTTCATACTGAGGGAAACTTGCTTCTATACGCATCATACCTTCCACTTGGGGTTCCCAACGGACGTGTGCATCTACGCGTATCAGTCGTCCCTGTCCTCAGGGTCGTTTTGATCCTCACACGATGACAGGCGCCATAAATGGCAGCACCTTCGTGGTCTCGCACGCGTATGGTGCTCGACAATGACTCCCGGTTCTCTGATCCAGCAGAGAATGTGGAAGTAAATATTCTGGATCGGAACACCAGTAGGATGACGGTGTGCTGGGGTGGAGTCAACTCCCACGTGTGCAATTCTTCAAGGAGTCGTGTGCGCGAGAGAAAATCAGAAAGAGAGAGGGGAGGCGCATGGGAGGAGAGGAACTCACCTCGTGTGTTGTGTGTCCTCCTCCCCATGTGCCCCCTCCTTATATAGGGGGTAGGGGTGGCTTGACAAGGGAGGGGTGGTGGCTAAGGTGGGGTGGTGGCTAAGGTGGCCCCAACCCTTATCCGAACCGCCCGCCCATCTTGATCCATTGGGGGGTTGGTCGGCCCCCTCAATGAGCTCCCCTCCGGGAGGGGACCATTAAGATGGGCTGCACCTAATTCAATTAAATAAAAAATTATTTAAAATTAATTCTTTTAATTAATATATAATACATATTATTTAATTTCAAGCGATCCGAAACAACTTTCAAATCACTCCGAACATCCTTCGGATCCACACGGAATTTTTCCGGTTCTCTCTTCTCTTTTCTTCGGTGTTTCCAATGATGCCAAAAGCATCACTAAGTGTCACCAAACCCTTAATTTTGTTACCCTACAGTTCGGGAATGCCGCAAAAATGGTTGAGACACCTCTGCGACCAATGATTATCAGCGGGACCTATATGCTCATAATGATCCCTGTGCATTCCACGAGCATATGTCGCTTTGAACCATAAATGTCAAGTCATATCCCCTTTATTACTTCGATACTAGACTTGTGTGTGATCTAATTGTCGATATCATTATACCTAGTTTAATCTCGTTACCGGCAAGTTCTATTTAACTCGTTCTCGTGATATTACATCCTCATGACATAGTCACATGCTGCGCAGCTTTGTGAATGTAATCTCACCGAGTGTGACAAGAGTATCTTTCCGTCACGCGCATGAACAAATCCTGATCTTTATCCATAGGCCTCAACCTACCCCTTATGCATACCTGATAGACACCTTTATGATCACCCTGTTACGGTGTGACGGTTGATGCAGTCAAGGTAGCCTTTGGTGATAGTGATTAGATATGATCTCACTATCTAAGAGTAGGCTACTACGCTTTCACAATTATCGCAGTGATGAACTTTGTGACTTCATTAGGTTGCAATACTTATATTGGGTATGTACATCATATCATTTGCCTAATGATATGATCCCGTTGTCGATTGACATAAATGTCCATTATCGGGAAACCTCGATCAATGGTTGACAAATGAGCTAGTTCGCATAGAGGCTCACTAGGGACTCTGGTTTGTTTACATACCACAAGTGTACCAACGTTTTCGATTGATACAGTTATAGCATGACATAAAAAATTATGAACTAATGAGATATGATAATAATCACTCTTCAATATTCGCCTCTAGGGCACATCTCCAACAGTCTCCCACCTGCACTAGAGTATTAGTTGCATTTGTTACTAATCATAATAGCATGTCACGTAGGTGTTATTGATCATGCTTTCTTGTGGAAAAAATGTTTCGTCAACAGCCTGAAATCATTCAGATCCATATGTTCGTTGCAAACTGTTAATATCACCTAATTTGACATTATCCTATCATCACATGATAAGGTTATAGTCTATGTTTGGCAGTAGAGTGAGACTCTGTGTTTACAATGACATTTGTTTGGTCAACGGGACTTTCACATAGTCATGCACACTAGAAAAACGCACTCAGCAGCTGAAAGTTAAACTTTCTCAGCCAAAATATCAATATAGATTTAATCAGTAGTGCATTGCATGCAACTATGATGTATAGCCATGTTTCTTTCAACTTAAGCTTTTATCGTTATGAGATCTCCAATCTTCTAGGTTAGTATCACAACCTGCACTGGTGTAACATTTACAGTCAAATTTACTATCCTTTATGGATCAGAAATGTATTCTCAGTTCTCACTAGTCACTGAAGAATATACTTAACTCTTGTCCAATGACTTGCTCATAAATCACTTTGGAATTTGTTCTTCTGGCCAAAAAATTTGGGTCATATTATGTCGTGTACACAATGCGGTTCAATGATAGAACCTTATGACTAGGGCATACGGGATGTAGCACATCTTTTCTTTCATTTAATCATTTTCGTAGTACCGAGATCAACTCAATGCTCCTCCTAGTTATAAAAATAAGAACTTCTTGGCTTGTTCTATTCTGAAAATTTTCAGAATCTAATCTAGAGAAGTATTTCAATTTAATGTTTATTAAACATATCGATCTATCTTGATAGACTTTTAATGTTTTAATGTTCAATTTCGTTTATAAAATATTTACTAATTTAAATAATCATTAATACAATCTACAACATTCACAGTATATCATCTATATATAAGAATGTTATTAAGCTCCCACTCAAATATGTCAGTTACATATGAGATCAGAAAACTCGCTTAGCTCCCACTCAAAATGTGTTAGTCACATATAAGACCAGGAAACTCAATTAGTTCCCACTCAAAATGTGTCATTCACATATGAGAACATGAAAAATCACTTATCTCCCATTCAAAATGTGTCATTCACTTATAAAATTTATGAAAGAACTATTTAGCTCCCACTCAAATTGTGTCATCTACACATAAGATTTAGAAAAGCCATTTAGCTCCCACTGAGTTTCTTGTAAATGTAGGTACTGGGGTAACTTCCAATTTTTTTTATCATCCATCAAGTCGAGAATTCCAGCTACGACACACTAGCATCCATATGATTGAAAAACCTGCTTGTCGTACCAATTACAACTCTTCTTCAATACAGATGTTGAAGTTGATGCAGTTTTGACAATCTTTTATCAACAAGACATCTAGATAAAAAATAGTGAGGCTAGTGGCTATCCCTTACCGATGTCATATTCAGCCTCGCTCAGCTATTGATAGATAGAGTCTCGGCATGCAACTGCAACACACAGCGTTGCCTACCGTTCACAAATTTCTCTATCTATTCCCACAAATTACAGCTAGCAATCGCGGTTATGCGAAATTTTCTAAATTTCTTTCCTCTAAAACACACACACGCACGCACGCACATTTACAAGAAAATTAATACACGATAGTTGAAGGGTGCATGTGCTTAAATTCCATGCTTATCATTCTCACCCTTCATCGCAAATAATAATAATATCCAAGCTAATAAAGTAGGATCTCTCATATAGAACAACGCTTGCCTTCGTTAATGTCCATAACACTACCTTCTCTCGATTCATAGGGGAGCACGGGGGCTCAGGGGAGAGAGGATCGCTTGTTAATCAACCAATTGGAGAAACTCGTCAGATTGGGCAGCTGCAAATGCGGAGAACCACACCTTGATATTTTTGATGTCATTGGTAGGATCATGCGATGCGCGTATGTGTTGGTAGCTGTTGGCACTCCTGCATGCTAGCCTGTTGATGGCTGACAACAATAATAAGTTGATGTGCGATGAATATATTTATCATTTTGTTTCCTTTCAGGTCATCGATGAGTGCTGGGAAATGAAATTTTAAAATGGCAGCATATGATGTACAATTTAGCCATGCCATGCATGATCTAGCTGGTATGCCGGCTATATCGGTGCTATTTCATTTAGCGATTTTACGAAGAAAAAACATGAATAAATATAAGGAAATTAGACATCATATTACCATATTTTCCATTTGAAAAATAAAACCAAGATCTACCTTTTTCATGCATCCATGGATTCATTAAAGGATCCACACTATCTAAAAAAAGAGAACATGTCATGGATAAGAAATGAAGCTTGCCTTGTGCGGGAGGCGGAGGTGTCTCGAACATTGGTAGGCTCATGTGCTTGTACGCAGATGCCTTGGTAGATGTTGGCGCTCCTGGATGCTAGTTTGTCGATCATTGACAATAATAATGACTTAGCATGTGTGATGAAATATTTTATTTATTTTCTTTCCTTTCAGAGCACCGATGAATGTTGGAAAATGAAAGCTTGAAATAGCTGCATATACTGTAAAATTTAGCGATGGTGTGAATGATCTAGCCACTATGATGGTCTAGCGGTGCTATTCGTTTAGCCACTTTACCAAGAAAAAACATGAATAAAAATGAGGAAATTGGGCATCATATGATCAGATCTATCCATTTCAACCATACAAAAACAAGGAATAATTCATCTACCCTGTACCATTCCATCCATCCATGGGTTCATTCAAGCATTAGGGTGATAAAAAAAACATAACATGACATGGATAAGAGATGAAACTTGCCTTGCCCGGGAGGCAGATGTGTCCCAAACATTAGTAGGCTCATGTGCTCCTGCACGGACGCGTTGGTACCTGTTGGCGCTCCTTCATGCTGGCCTATCGATCGTTGACAATAATAATAACTTAGCATGCGATGAAATACATTTATTTGTTTTCTTTCCTTTCAGAGCATCGATGAATGTTGGAAAATGAAAGCTTAGAATAGTGGGCATTAACTATACAATTTAGTCATGGCATACGTGATCCAGCCACTATGATAGCTATATTGGTGCTATTTTAAATAGAAGGAAATTTTGCATCATATGATCACATCTAGCCATTTGAACCATAAAAGACAAGGAATTGTTCATCTATGATCTACCATTTCATGCATCCATGGATTCATTCAAGTATTGGGGCTATCAAAAAAGAGAACATGACATGAATAAGAGATAAAGCTTGCCTTGCGCAGGAGGCAGATGTGTCTCAAACATTGGTCCTTTTTAAGTATATTTTTCCTCTTACACAGTTTAAAAAACGATTCTACCACAAGTTCAGAATATACAGGCGCAATAAACATTTTCTTAGTTTAAACACCCATTTAAGAAATATATACATTATACTTATACATTGATTTTAGTGAGATAGGGCATATTTTTGAATTTCGCACAGGGCCACAAACTTTGCCGGCTCAGCCCTGGTAGGCTCCTGCGCTCATGTGCGGGCGTGTTGCTGGCAGCTATTGTCGCTCCTGCATGCTGGCATGTCGATCGTTGACAATAATAACCACTTAGCATGCGATGGAATATATATATTTATTTTCATTCCTTTCAGAGCACCTATGAGTATGTTGGAAAATGAAAGCTTCAAATAGTGGCATATACAATACAATTTAGCGACGGCATGCATAATCCAGCCACTACGATGGCTATAGCACCCGAATTAGCCATTTTACCAATAAGAAGCATGAATAAATATAAGGAAATTAGGCTTCATATGATTAGATCTACATATTTTGAACCATAAAAAACAAGGTATCGTTCTATCTACGCTCTACCTTTTCATGCATCCATGGATTCATTCAAGACTCCAGGCGATCGGAAAAGAGAACATGACAAGGGTAAGAGATAAAGGTATCTCGAACATTGTTATGATGTGCTCGTGCGTGGACGCGTTGGTAGTTGTTGGTGCTCCTGCATGCTGGCCCGTCGATCGTTGACAATATTCCAGAGCACTAATGTATATGTTGGAAAATAAAATCTACAAATAGCAGCATATACAATACAATTTAGCGCTAGCATGCATGATCCAGCCACTACGATGGCTATAGCACCCCAATTAGCCATTCTATCAAGAAAGAACATGAATAACTATAAGAAAATTAGGCATCATATGATTAGATCTAGCAATTCGAACCACTAAAAACCAAGGTATTGTTCTATACGCTCTACCTTTTCATGCATCTGTGCATTCATTCAAGGATCCAGGCGATCTAAAAAGAGAACATGACATGGATAAGAGATGAATCTTGCCTTGCACGGGAGGCGGAGGTGTCTCGAACATAGTGGTGCAATAGCAAGGTGTGGAAGCAGCCATCGATCGCAGCGTTAGGAGATGCAACCAATGGTCTGCACCATCTCTTTCCATCCTTGTCTTCACCACCATCGCCGCCATCAAAAAAATTGAGGAGGGGTGGGGAATGTTCGAATCAATAGGACTAGGGTTTTGGGTGGTTTTATTGCGCACCCTATGAAGTTTTTGGGCCAGACGGATTGATTTCAAGCCCTTGAAACTTTGGGCCGTTGAAAAGATTTAGCTTTACATTTTTGTTTTTGGCCCAATTTAGCGCTAATTGACATGCCAATAGAGTGGCTTTCGCTGGAGGTATCTAGGGACACTTTTTTAGTTTTCTAGCCCCCGTTATAGGTCCAAGAAGGAGAAGGATGAAATAAGTGATAATTTCTGGCTAGTTTCGAACAGTGTAACGATTTGGCTTGAAGGAAATAGAATTCATAGACACAAAAATCATAAGTTGATTGTGACAGCTTGTGCCTACTATCATCATTTAGCTTCCACAGTAATCTTGGGTAGGAAACATAATATGAGATAGTCCGAGGGTGTGTCCACTTAAAATCCACATTAATCAGCCCAAACCGCCCGTCATCGCAAATCGTAATCAAGTGGAATTTATCCATTAAAAAACAACCATGCATACATGTGTTTACAATACTCCCCTTTGTTCCTTTCTATAATGCCAGGTGATCCACCCCGACCGGCAACTGGACATTTGCTGCGGCGAGATGGCAATTCGGATCGCAAGCGGAAGAGAGAAGGGATTGGCGAGGGATGAGATGGACAATATTTATAGCCCCATCCTCGAAAATTTGAAGTTGAATTATTTGGCTCATTGGCGCCCTTGGGATTCCCTCCATTCATGAAATTTTTTGATGAATCTTTCAATTTCTGATGAAGCTTATGTGCCTATGCGCGCGGGAGAGAGAGGAAAAGAAGGCAGGGCGGAGAGAAATAATAGCGGGAGAGAGGCAATGACTAGCGATCGGTTAAGGAGAGAGAGATATCTCTGAGATCTCTTTTCATTGTCCTATTTTCTTTGTGATATTGCTAGGGGGTTTTGTGTAAAAAAATAGCTCGTGCTAATTTCCGTGCCAGAAAACAATATGCACTATAGAAAGGAACGGAGGGACCGAGAGAGTATATATTAGGATGTGGGAGAGCCCCAATTACTAAGCCAATTAAAGATCATGTGACATCGGACGGCTGGATGCATGCCACATACGTCATTGGCGCATCAAGATTAGCGCCGCGGCCGACCCAAGTGGGGGCCTCCTGCTCGTGCACGATAGCTGTTGCATGCTGGCATTGTCCTCAGAGTTGTCGACTTGACAGCTGCCAATAGTAAACGAATTAGAGTGCGGTGAAATACAATGATTATTTAGCTGCGTGGAAAATACTTTTTGTAGATTCAACTTAATGTTTATTAAACATATCAATATATCTTGATAGACTTTTAATGTATTAATGTTTAATTTTATTATAGAATATTTACTAATTTAAATAATCATTAATACCATCTACAACATTCACAATATGTCATCTATATATAAGATATTAAGCTCCCACTCAAATATGTCAGTTACATATGAAATTAGAAAACTCGCTTAGCTCCCACACAAATATGTCAGTCACATATAAGACATATAAGACCAGGAAACTCACTTAGTTCCCACTAAAAATGTGTTAATCACATATGAGAATAGGGAAAATCACTTATCTCCCACTTAAAATGTGTCATTTACACATAATATTTACGAAAATTATTTAGCTCCCACTCAAAATGTGTCATCTACACATACGCTTTAAGAAAGATATTTAGCTCCCACTCAATTTCTTGTAAATGCAGGTATTCTCGATATCTTGGGTAATTTCCAAAACTTTTTGATCATCCATCAAATCGAGAATTCCAACTACGACACACTAGCATCCATATGATTGACAAAACATTCTTGTTGTACCAATTACAACCCTTCTTCAATACAGATGTTGAAGGAGATGCAATTTTAACAGTCTTTTATCAATTATTCCAAATTGCAGTAACAGCTAGTTAAATCCTAATTACTCAAGATTGCTACACATTTGTAGTCAATATTTAAATATGTCAAAAACAATTCTGTGTGGAAAATTGAGCTTTATGTCTTTCTAAAAGTTTCATTTCTTCCTTCTAGTTATTGGTAAGATCAAGTAACATCTTTTCTTAATTAGATAAGGCATCATTTTTTTTTCATGGATGTGACCACAACAGGTGCTATGGGGTGCAACAGTTCATCGGTGTGGAGCAAAAGGAAGGCGTAGCCATTTGCGGATCTAGATTGGGCAAAGACATAGAGTTACCCAGGTTCAGCCCCTTCGGCGAGTAAAATGCCTACTTCTTCTAGTTTGTATTTCTTAGAGAGATTACAATGGAGGGTGCTCTCGATTCGGCTATGGCGACTGCGACTAGGGTTGGAGGTTTAAGATTCAAATCATTCTAGGGTTCCATGTCGAGGGCTTACATGAGCACCCCCCAGTTAGGGTTTACATGATTATGCACCCAAGGCGATTACAAACGCCTAGGCCTAATGGGCCTTGGTGCTACTCCGTCATGCTTCATCTGGGCCCACTACCTGGTGACTCCCCTGATTGAATCGCTCCGGCGAGTAACGTGTGCTTCCTGGGCTAATTGCCACTGGAGATTGCTTCTGGCGATGGACCCTGATACGCGTAGATGCACACGTCCGTTGGGAACCCCAAGTGGAAGGTATGATGCGTATAGAAGCAAGTTTCCCTCAGTATGAAACCAAGGTTTAATCGAACCAGTAGGTGCCAAGAAGCACGTTGAAGGTTGATGGTCGCGAAATGTGATGCGGCGCAACACCAGGGATTCCGCCAACGCGGAACCTGCACAACACAACCAAGTACTTTGTCCCAACGAAAGTGAGGTTGTCAATCTCACCGGCTTGCTGTAACAAAGGATTAAACGTATCGAGTGGAAGATGTTTGCAAAGAAAACAGTAAAACAAGTAGATTGTATGCTATGTAAAGAATAGGACCGGGGTCCACAGTTCACTAGAGGTGTCTCTCCCATAAGATAAAAGCATGTTGGGTGAACAAATTACAGTCGGGCAATTGACAAATAGAGAAAGGCATAACAATGCATATACATGATATGATAAATATAGTGAGATTTAATTGGGCATTACGACAAAGTACATAGACCGCCATCCAACTGCATCTATGCCTAAAAAGTCCACCTTCAGGTTATCATCCGAACCCCCTCCAGTATTAAGTTGCAAAGCAACAGACAATTGCATTAAGTATGGTGCGTAATGTAATCAACAACTACATCCTTAGACATAGCATCAATGTTTTATCCCTAGTGGCAACAGCACATCCACAACCTTAGAACTTTCTGTCACTGTCCCAGATTCAATGGAGGCATGAACCCACTATCGAGCATAAATACTCCCTCTTGGAGTTAAGAGTAAAAACTTGGCCAGAGCCTCTACTAATAACGGAGAGCATGCAAGATCATAAACAACACATGAACAATAGATTGATAATCACCATAATCATAGTACTCTCTATCCATCGGATCCCGACAAACACAACATATAGAATTACATATAGATGATCTTGATCATGTTAGGCAGCTCACAAGATCCAACAATGAAGCACAACAAGGAGAAGACGATCATCTAGCTACTGCTATGGACCCATGGTCCAGGGGTGAACTACTCACTCATCACTCCGGAGGCGACCATGGCGGTGTAGAGTCCTCCGGGAGATGAATCCCCTCCGGCAGGGTGCCGAGGCGATCTCCGAATCCCCGAGATGGGATTCGCGGCGGCGCGTCTCTGTAAGGTTTTCCGTATCGTGGCTCTCGGTACTGGGGTTTCGCGACGGAAGCTTTAAGTAGGCGGAGGGTCAACGCGGGGGCCACACGAGGGGCCCAGGGGATAGGTCGGCGCGGCCAGGGCCTGGGCCGCGCCGCGGCCACCCCCCTGGCCTCCTCGTGGCCCCACTTCGTTAGGTCTTCGGTCTTCTGGAAGCTTCGTGCAAAAATAGGACCCTGGGCGAAAGTTTCGTCCAATTCCGAGAATATTTCTTTACTAGGATTTCTGAAACCAAAACAGCAAAAAAAGCAACGGCTCTTCGGCATCTTGTTAATAGGTTAGTTCCGAAAATGCATAAATATGACATATAATGTGCATAAAACATGTAGGTATCATCAATAAAGTAGCATGGAACATAAGAAATTATCGATACGTTGGAGACGTATCAGCATCCCCAAGCTTAGTTCTGCTCGTCCGAGCAGGTAAAACGATAACAAAGATAATTTCTGAAGTGACATGCCATCAAAATCTTGATCATACTATTTGTAAACATATGTAATGAATGCAGCGATCAAAGCAAAGGTAATGACATGAGTAAACAACTGAATCATATGACAAAGACTTTTCATGAATAGTACTTCAAGACAAGCATCAATAAGTCTTGCATAAGAGTTAACTCATAAAGCAATAAATCAAAGTAAAGGTGTTGAAGCAACACATAAGAAGATTAAGTTTCAGCGGTTGCTTTCAACTTATAACATGTATATCTCATGGATATTGTCAACATAAAGTAGTATAACAAGTGCAATATGCAAGTATGTAGGAATCAATGCACAGTTCACACAAGTGTTTGCTTCTTAAGGTGGAAGGAGATAGGTAAACTGACTCAACAATAAAAGTAAAAGAATGGTCCTTCAATGAGGAAAGCATCGATTGCTGTATTTGTGCTAGAGCTTTTATTTTGAAAACATGAAACAATTTTGTCAACGGTAGTAATAAAGCATATGAGTTATGAAAATTATATCTTACAAGTTGCAAGCCTCACGCATAGTATACTAATAGTGCCCGCACCTCGTCCTACTTAACTTGGACTACCGGATCTTCGCATGCCATGTTTCAACCAAGTGTCACAAAGGGGTACCTCCATGCCGCATGTACAAAGGTCTAAGGAGAATGCTCGCATTTCGGATTTCTCGCTTTTGATTATTCTCAACTTAGACATCCATACCGGGACAACATGGACAACAGATAATGGACTCCTCTTAAATGCATAAGCATGTAGCAATGATTATTGTTCTCATATGAGATTGAGGATATATGTCCAAAACTGAAACTTCAACCATGGTTCATGGCTTTAGTTAGCGGCCCAATGTTCTTCTCTAACAATTTTGCATGCTCCAACCACTAAAATGATAGACCTTCAGACAAGACGGACATGCATAGCAACTCACATGATATTCAACAATAGTTGATGGCGTTCCCCAGAAGCATGGTTATCGCACAACAAGCAACTTAATAAAATATAAAGTGCATAAGTACATATTCAATACCACGATAGTTTTTAAGGCTATTTGTCCCATGAGCTATATATTGCAAAGGTGAATGATGGAATTTTAAAGGTAGCACTCAAGCAATTTACTTTGGAATGGCGGAGAAGTACCATGTAGTAGGTAGGTATGGTGGACACAAATGGCATAGTAGTTGGCTCAAGTATTTTGGATGCATGAGAAGTATTCCCTCTCGATACAAGGTTTAGGCTAGCAAGGTTATTTGAAGCAAACTCAAGGATGAACAAGTGCAGCAAAACTCACATAAAAGACACATTGTAAACATTATAAGACTCTACACTGTCTTCCTTGTTGTTCAAAACTCAATACTAGATATTATCTAGACCTTAGAGAGACCAAATATGCAAATCAAATTTTAGCAAGCTCTATGTATTTCTTCATTAATGGGTGCAAAGTATATGATGCAAGAGCTTAAACATGAGCACAACAATTGCCAAGTATCACATTATCCAAGACAGTTTAGAATTACTACATGTAGCATTTTCCAATTCCAACCATATAACAATTTAACGAAGAAGAAACTTCGCCATGAACATTATGAGTAAAGCCTAAGGACACATATGTCCATATGCAACAGCGGAGCGTGTCTCTCTCCCACAAAGTGAATGCTAGGATCCATCTTATTCAAACAAAAACAAAAACAAAAACAAACCGACGCTCCAAGTAAAGAACACAAGATGTGATTGAATAAAAATATAGTTTCAGGGGAGGAACCTGATGATGTTGTTGATGAAGAAGGGGATGCCTTGGGCATCCCAAGCTTAGACGCTTGAGTCTTCTTAAAATATGCAGGGGTGAACCACGGGGGCATCCCCAAGCTTAGAGCTTTCACTCCTCTTGATCATAGTATATCATTCTCCTCTCTTGACCCTTGAAAACTTCCTTCACACCAAACTTCAAGCAAACTCATTAGAGGGTTAGTGCACGATTAATAATTCACTCATTCAGAGGTGACACAATCATTATTTTCACTTCTGGACATTGCATAATGCTACTGGACATTAGTGGATCAAAGAAATAAATCCAACATAGCAAAAGAGGCAATGCGAAATAAAAGGCAGAATCTGTCAAAAACAGAACAGTCCGTAAAGACGAATTTAAAGTTGGCACTAGACTTGCTCAAATGGAAAAACTCAAAACTAATGAAAGTTGCGTACATATCTGAGGATCACGCTCGTAAATTGGCAGATTTTTTCGAATTTTCTACAGAGAATTGTGCCCAGATTCGTGACAGACAGCAATGCTGTTTCTGCGCAGCGATCCCAAATATAACATCAACTTTGACATAGAAACTTTACTTGGCACAAAAACATGATAAGGAGAGGTTGCTACAGTAGTAAACAACTTCCAAGACTCAATAAAACAAAAAATTGCTGTAGGTAAAAACATGGGTTGTCTCCCATAAGCGCTTTTCTTTAACGCCTTTCAGCTAGGCGCAGAAAGTGCAAATCAAGTAACATCGAGAGTAGAAGCATCAACATCATAGCTTGTTCTAATAATAGAATCAAAAGGCAACTTCATTTTCTTTCTAGGGAAGTGTTCCATACCTTTCTTGAGAGGAAATTGATATTTAATATTACCTTCCCTCATATCAATAACAGCACCAACAGTTCGAAGAAAAGGTCTTCCCAACACAATTGGACAAGATGCATTGCATTCGATATCCAAGACAACAAAATCAACGGGGAAAAGGTTATTGTTAACCGTAATGTGCACATTATCAATCCTCCCCAAAGGTTTCTTTTTAACATTATCAGCAAGATTAACATCCAAATAACAATTCTTCAATGGTGGCAAGTCAAGCATATCATAAATCTTTTTAGGCATAACAGAAATACTTGCACCAAGATCACATAAAGCATTACATTCAAAGTCATTGAATTTCATTTTAATGATGGGCTCCCAACCATCCTCTAACTTTCTAGGAATAGAAGTTTCAAGTTTTAGTTTCTCTTCTCTAGCTTTTATGAGAGCATTTGTAATATGTTTTGTAAAGGCTAAATTTATAGCACTAGCATTAGGACTTTTAGCAAGTTTTTGTAAGAACTTTATAACTTCAGAGATGTGGCAATCATCAAAATCTAAATCATTATGAGCTACAGCAATGGGATCATTGTTCCCAAGGTTGGAAAAAATTTCAGCAGTTTTATCACAAGCAGTTTCAGCAGTTTTAGCAATTTCAGGTAGTTTTGTACGCTTTGCACTAGGAGTAGAAACATTGCCAACACCAATTATTTTACCATTGATAGTAGGAGGTGCAGCAATATGTGAAGAATTAGCATTACTAGTGGTGGTAATAGTCCAAACTTTAGCTACATTATTCTCTTTAGCTAGTTTTTCATTTTCTTCTCTATCCCACCTAGCACGCAGTTCAGCCATTAATCTTATATTCTCATTAATTCTAACTTGGATGGCATTTGCTGTAGTAGTAATCTTATTATCAATATCATTATTAGGCATAACTTTCAATTTTAAAAGATTAACATCAGAGGCAAGTCTATCAACTCTAGAAGCAATAGTATCAATTTTATCAAGCTTTTCCTCAACAGATTTGTTAAAAGCAGTTTGTGTACTAATAAATTCTTTAAGCATGGCTTCAAGACCAGAGGGTACATTCCTATTATTGTTGTAAGAATTCCCATAAGAATTACCATAACCATTACCATTAGCAGAAGGATATGGCCTATAGTTATTACCAGAGTTGTTCCTATAAGCATTGTTGTTGAAATTATTATTCTTAATGAAATTCACATCAACATTTTTTCTTGAGCAACCAATGAAGCTAAAGGAACATTATTTGGATCAACATTAGATCTACCATTCACAAGCATAGACATAATCACATCAATCTTATCACTCAAGGAAGAGGTTTCTTCAACAGAATTTACCTTCTTACCTTGTGGAGCTCTTTCCGTGTGCCATTCAGAGTAATTTATCATCATATCATCAAGAAGTTTTGTAGCCGCCCCAAAGTGATGGACATAAAGGTACCTCCAGCAGCTGAATCCAATAAATTCCGCGAAGAAAAATTTAGTCCTGCATAGAAGGTTTGGATGATCATCCAAGTAGTCAGTCCATGGGTTGGGTAATTCTTTACCAAAGTTTTCATTCTCTCCCAAGCTTGAGCAACATGTTCAGTATCTAATTGTTTAAAATTCATTATGCTACTTCTCAAAGATATAATTTTAGCGGGAGGATAATATCTACCAATAAAAGCATCCTTGCATTTAGTCCATGAATCAATACTATTCTTAGGCAAAGATAGCAACCAATCTTTAGCTCTTCCTCTTAATGAGAAAGGAAACACTTTCAATTTAATAATATCACCATCTACATCTTTATACTTTTGCATTTCACAAAGTTCAACAAAATTATTGAGATGGGCAGCAGCATCATCAGAACTAGCACCAGAAAATTGTTCTCTCATAACCAAATTCAGTAAAGCAGGTTTAATTTCAAAGAATTCTGTAGTAGCAGGTGGAGCAATAGGTGTGCATAGGAAATCATTATTATTTGCATTTGTGAAGTCACACAACTTAGTATTTTCATGGTTGGCCATTTTAGCAACGGTAAATAAAACAAACTAGATAAAGTAAATGCAAGTAACTAATTTTTTTGTGTTTTTGATATAGAGAGCAAGACAGTAAATAAAGTAAAACTAGCAACTAATTTTTTTGTGTGTTTTGTTTAGGTGCAGCAAACAAAGTAGTAAATAAAATAAAGCAAGACAAAAACAAAATAAAGAGATTGAGAAGTGGAGACTCCCCTTGCAGCGTGTCTTGATCTCCCAGCAACGGCGCCAAATTTAGCTTGATACGCGTAGATGCACACGTCCGTTGGGAACCCCAAGTGGAAGGTATGATGCGTATAGAAGCAAGTTTCCCTCAGTATGAAACCAAGGTTTAATCGAACCAGTAGGAGCCAAGAAGCACGTTGAAGGTTGATGGTCGCGAAATGTGATGCGGCGCAACACCAGGGATTCCGCGCCAACGCGGAACCCGCACAACACAACCAAGTACTTTGTCCCAACGAAACAGTGAGGTTGTCAATCTCACCGGCTTGCTGTAACAAAGGATTAAACGTATCGAGTGGAAGATGTTTGCAAAGAAAACAGAAACAAGTAGATTGTATGCTATGTAAAGAATAGGACCGGGGTCCACAGTTCACTAGAGGTGTCTCTCCCATAAGATAAAAGCATGTTGGGTGAACAAATTACAGTCGGGCAATTGACAAATAGAGAAAGGCATAACAATGCATATACATGATATGATAAATATAGTGAGATTTAATTGGGCATTACGACAAAGTACATAGACCGCCATCCAACTGCATCTATGCCTAAAAAGTCCACCTTCAGGTTATCATCCGAACCCTCCAGTATTAAGTTGCAAAGCAACAGACAATTGCATTAAGTATGGTGCGTAATGTAATCAACAACTACATCCTTAGACATAGCATCAATGTTTTATCCCTAGTGGCAACAGACATCCACAACCTTAGAACTTTCTGTCACTGTCCCAGATTCAATGGAGGCATGAACCCACTATCGAGCATAAATACTCCCTCTTGGAGTTAAGAGTAAAAACTTGGCCAGAGCCTCTACTAATAACGGAGAGCATGCAAGATCATAAACAACACATGAACAATAGATTGATAATCACCATAATCATAGTACTCTCTATCCATCGGATCCCGACAAACACAACATATAGAATTACATATAGATGATCTTGGTCATGTTAGGCAGCTCACAAGATCCAACAATGAAGCACAACAAGGAGAAGACGACCATCTAGCTACTGCTATGGACCCATGGTCCAGGGGTGAACTACTCACTCATCACTCCGGAGGCGACCATGGCGGTGTAGAGTCCTCCGGAGATGAATCCCCTCTCCAGGGTGCCGAGGCGATCTCCGAATCCCCGAGATGGGATTCGCGGCGGCGTGTCTCCGTAAGGTTTTCCGTATCGTGGCTCTCGACGGGGTTTCGCGACGGAAGCTTTAAGTAGGCGGAGGGTCAACGCGGGGGCCACACGAGGGGCCCAGGGATAGGTCGGCGCGGCCAGGGGCCGCGCCGGCCACCCCCTGGCTCCTCGTGGCCCCACTTCGTTAGGTCTTCGGTCTTCGGAAGCTTCGTGCAAAAATAGGACCCTGGCGAAAGTTTCGTCCAATTCCGAGAATATTTCTTTACTAGGATTTCGAAACCAAAAACAGCAGAAAAAGCAACGGCTCTTCGGCATCTTGTTAATAGGTTAGTTCCAGAAAATGCATAAATATGACATATAATGTGCATAAAACATGTAGGTATCATCAATAAAGTAGCATGGAACATAAGAAATTATCGATACGTTGGAGACGTATCAGACCCCCTGGGCCATATCCCCATCAGTAGTCCCTGAGTGTGTCAGGGATTCAACATTGGCCTCAAGATGGATGCGCGAAGAGGAGACCATATTGCAATCGATGGCGAATCGGTGGTGAACTCTTGAAAAAGAAGAAGTAACTTGTAAGGGGCATCCATTCGCTTTGGCGACTAGGTTCGGTGAACCGATGTCTCCTAGTTGTCCCGGCATGTGGAGAATGGCAAGTGATGTGTTGGAGCGACTATTGGCCGGAGCTTTGATCGTCTTTTTGTCTTCTAGCCGTTAGCTTTTCCGTGACGTTGACGATGCTCTAACGGCTCTTTGGAGGATCCGTCAGGATTCGTGACCGTTAGATTAAGTGACGCTTCACAAAGCAGATCCCCGTCGTAGATTACTCGCCGTTCCTATAATGGTAACAACAAAAACTTGGGGGCATAAAAGGGGGAGTGGGGATCCACTGCCTTTCGAACCCTCATTTCCTTCGTCGTCTTCAACCCTGCGAGATCACTCCGCCGCCACCACTGCGAATCCAAATCCTAGATCCAAATACCTGATGGTGATCAAAGGCTCATGGATGCGCTCGAAGTGCACAACGCGCATGCTTATTTCCTTCATCGTGGCGGGGCTCATCCCTGAGATGAAGACCGGACGCTGGAGAATCCTGACAACGTCGGAAACGTCACCGAAGCCTCGACCTGGTGAATTTGTGTTATTCGCAAGTTTCCTAGAGCGAGGCCTTTCTCTCGCTACCTGTCACTTCCTCCGACGCTTTATCAAGTTCTATACTATCAAGATTTTATATCTTGGCCCACACAACCTCTAGCAGATTGCTCTGTTCGTGGCGCTGATGCATGTAAAATGCATACATGAACTTTATCCTTTATCATATTGAATTCCCACATATTTGCAACATATATGATGATAATACCATGTTTTTCATCGATTTATGAGGATTTACCAATGATCCCCTTTATTTGGTTTGTAACCCTGTAGAAAAGTAAAACCCTGTTTCGCGCATATTTTCACTTTCAAAGACCTATACCTATACGGGCTCAAATTGACGTGGGATTTTTGCAGCATCATTTTCTCATCGGAGGGAAAAAGAGGCCCGAGGGCCAAAAGAGACCAGGTGGCACAGCCAAGAAGTCTGGCCGCGCCACCCATGCTCTTTCAGCCATCGATCGCCCGTTTGCCCTGATTCTTTCGCGAACCGACGTATTTTATCCTAAAAACCACTATATATATATGTGGCTCCAAAGAGTTCTCGGGAGGAGAGCGCCACAGAAAGACGGAAACACCAAAATGGAGGCTGCTGCAGAGAAGATTGGAGGGGGAAACTCCGCAGGGATCACTGCCGGAGGAATCTCCACGTTTTCCACCGTCTCCATCATCATCATCATGACCAAGAGGGAGTAGTCCACCTCTGGACTACGGGTTTGTGGCAGTAGCTTGATCTATTTCTCTGATGTTCTTCATAGTACTTAGTGCTATATGAGCCTCTCATGATTATGGTCATATTTGTAATACCTATGTGGTGGATCCTTGTTCTATGATATTGTTTTATGAGATCTGATCTTATTATATTGTGAGATGTATTGATAGATGCATATTATGTACCCCGTTCTTAAGTTTATGTTCTGATCCAACATCTATGCAAGAGTGTGTGTGGGGAGATGTGTGTGTTAGATGGAGTAGCAGGGTTTTAGTGATTGGATAGTGACAATATGTTCATGGTCTATTATGGATTTGCTTTTCTTTTGCTACCTCACTAGGTATAAAGTGAATGCATGTGCTATTTCATCATGTAACAGCAATGATGATCTTGTTTGTTCAAGGTAGCATATTTGATATTCAAACTTTATGTCAAAGTACTTATTGCTATGCTTTGTTAATTCTTAATACAAGATTGATGAAGTTTCTTTCTTGTGGAGTATAAGAGAGATATGTTGCATCATCTCTATGTTAGGACGTGATGCCCATATTAATTTCGACCTTACATATAATATTATCTGCACCTTCATATCTCATTGATGAATTGCCTTTTGTCCGCCATAACTTTACGAGAGAATATTCAATTGAACCCATGAACCACGGTCCACTTTTTATCATAAAAAACACCTTTATATTGTTTTTACATTGTTTTCTATTTGCTGAACTATTTTAATCCTTAAATACAAAAATATTTACTTTTCCTATTTGCATCCAAACCACTAAAAACAATCAATCTCTTTTACATTTTTTACTTAGTTATTTTATCTAGTTTAGTTTCTACTTGTTTTATTGCTACTTGTGATATTTACTTACGTGAAACCTTGTGCTTGAAAACCACACGGTGGAGTTGGGGACACAAGGTATTTATATTACTTGCAGGATTGCTTGAAGAAGAGAGAAGAGTACACTCTTGCTTCTAGTTCCGCGAGAGTTTGATATAAACCCTTGAGTCACCCTTGTGGAGAAGATGCTCCCTTGATACAACGCTCTGCACTTGGAGTCCCAACGTATCAAGATATTTTCGGCGTTGCCAGTAGCCGTCATCAAGAGTATTTTATGGCGCCGTTGCCGGGGAGTAATCAAGGCACTCCCTCAAGCCCGTCAACAGCCATCAGACGATGTGCGAGAGCTATCTCTCTTGCCCCCCTATTTTCCTCGCTAGCTCTCCATCTTCCATGGTTATGCCAATCACATCGGTGGGAAGGGCTTGTCTTTTGTGGACACCGCTGGGCTAACCTTCCAGGTGAAAAACAGGAAGGAGTTCCTCGATCTGCAGCTGCCAAAGAAGGCGCAAAGCGAGTGGAAGAAGTTTTGGTTCCATGCGATGGAGACGACTCCGGCGGGCGAAGAAGCTCTGCTCCAGTACCCGCCAAAGCCGAGCAAGCCTCGACAAATTTGCGTGAAGACGTTGCCGAGGGAGCAGGCGGCGGTGATGAGAGGAATGCGGATCCACATTCGCCACTTGAAGGAAGCAGGCTCGATGACTATCAACCTATACAACTGTTGGCTCACGCGGCGACTGGCGCACCTCCGTAGTTGTGCCCACTTAATGTGCGAATACACTGGGCAGAACGACTCCACTCGCACGACGACTGCCGAGTGGACCATGGCGGAGTACGCGAAGGCGCTGGGATGGATCACCACGTCGACATTTACCTCTTTTGACGAGGAGAAGCTGCCACTGTTCGGAACCATGCTACGACATGGAGCATGCAGACAATGTGGGAGCTCATAACTGCTTGTATGAGCATGCACAACATGATCGTTGAGGATGAGCGCAATAACTTTGTGTATGGCCAAGCATGATTAAAATTTCAGGGTGAATTAGTTGCGCCCAAGTCTCCGGCAGACTTGGTTGATTTTCTTCATGTGCACCATAAACTGCGAGACTGTGCAACTCACAACCAACTTTGGAAAGATTTCGACCAACATATATGGTTGATTTTTTATGTGTTTAAAAATAACGGAAAAAAATACTCCAACCGTGGATAAAGCGAAGACGCATATTCTTCAGAAGGATGCAGTCGTTGATGCATGCATGTATCTTCAGAACCTCTAAACCTAGAGGGCAGACAACCTTCTTTGCTTCATACGTACTGGAGGGCAACTCGTTATTCTTTGGAAACATATTCTTCAACATTTTCAGCAAGTTTTCAAATCTCGAGTCAGCTACACCTTCCTGTGCCTTCCATCTCAGCAAATCCAGTGTGCAGCCCAGCTTTTTCAGACCATTATCGCATCCTGGGTACAGCGACTTTTTGTGATCCTCTAACATGCGATCCAAATTCTCCCTCTCCTTTTCAGTTTCGCAGCGACTCCGTGCATCAGCAATGGTCCGACCAAGATCATCAGCGGGCTCATCGCGTGCCTCTTCTTGATCACCTTCCCCTTCACCTTCCCCACCTTCAGCATCATCCATGAAAGTATCACCGAAATGATCAAGATAGCTCTCATCGATGTCATCCCCTTCTTCATCTTCTTCCATTATAACCCCTCTTTCTCCATACTTGGTCCAATAATTATAGCTTGGCATGAAACCATGCCGAATCAGGTGCAGGTGAACTTCCCTTGAGGAAGAGTAACCCTTCTGATTCTTACAGTCAACACATGGACAGATAACAAAAACCCCCTGCTTGTTCGCATTAGCCACTACGAGGAAATCTTTCAAACCCGTAGTGAATTCGCCGGAGAGTCGGCTAGCGTACATCCATTGCCGATTCATCTGCATTATTATAATACAAAATATATAATTAACCATCATGCATTTGTTAAACTAAATAGAAATTAAACAATGAACTACACACATATGCATATTTTATCAATGACACATATATATATGAAAGGTTCAAGTGTTGTTGCTAACCGCGATCGAGGAGGAAAATATAAATGAGGAAGCTCGATCAAGTGTAGCTCCGACACTTCATATCATGTTTGTTTCATGCTCTTGGGACATTTCATCAAACACCTTGTGTGCATAAGAGGAGCCAAAAGCAAACCCTACACCCCCTTGTGAAGTTTGTGAAGAGAAGTGGGCACCAAATGGCTAAGTGCTGTGGGCTGGATGGTATATATAGGGGAGGGGCCAGGCCAACCGCGACTAAAGGCCTTTGGGCCAGGCCTGAGGACATTTAGTCGCGGTTGGCCAGGCCAACCGCGACTAAAGCCCCTCCCGTCCACCAGCTGGCCACCGAGCGCGCTGGGCCCAGGCATTTGGTCACGGTTGGCAAACCGAGCCGCGACTAAAGGCCCCATTGGTCGCGGTTTTTGCATTTCCGCGACTAATGGGGCTAGACGGAAAGCCTTTTTTCTACCAGTGCAGGCTGCCACTAGTACATTCACGGTGATCTCACGTAGTCAAGTCTCATCGTAAAATATGTAATCTCTCCTTTGTGCATCAATGTAAAATGTTTTAGGTATTTTATAGTAAACTGGTTGACACAAACCAAAGTGAGTGAACCTATTATATATAAAACTAGACTAGATACAAATTAAAGTGGATGAACTAAACCAAACGTTTCAACATCTTTTCAAACGGAGCGAGTAAACGCTAATAAAACTGAGAAAAAAAAGGTTGTTGGATGACACGCACTGCATGCGATGTTTATAAGTTCAAGCATGGCTCCGTGGAGGTGGAGATGATAGCCTCGCTGTAGAGTAGTGTCAAACGGTAGTACAGCGTACCGGACTAGTACGTACGTGACGGAGAGATGCGATGCATGGCATCAAGGTGGCCCCCGCTCCTTTTGCCCTGGGCCGGTCGTCTTCTGTTATGTTTAGGATATGATACGTCTACGACAGGAAAGATGTGTCGCCTTTTCCGAGACGGGTTCGGTTCGATACGGCGCGGAAAGGAAAGGGGCGGGCGGATGATATCATTCTCCATCGGCATCCACCGGCCGGTACGCTGCAAGTAGCGAGTGATGCGATGCGCCCGTGTCAACCAGAAAGCTCTTCATTTGAAGCTGGCGAGTGGACATTTCTCAGCTCCCTTGTTGTGTTTCTTTTTGCCCTCTTTCTCATCAACATGCAAAGATTTAACAAGACACAACAAACAACACATGTCGCTCATGCTTCAGAGAAGGCTCCAAGTTTCTCCATCAAAGAGGAAACTTAACAGCACACATCTCGCGACAAACTTATTAGGTAGCACACGCTTAATAAGCTGAAGTTCGCTAGCCATAGAGCACTATAGCTAATCGATTGGTCCGACTACATAACGAGTGTAAACCATCTCTTGTAATCATTGAACTTCTGCATCCATATATCAAATAACAGGTGCGTCATTGTTTACAGCTGAATGGCATCGAACTTACCATATTCCAGGTTGCATAGATCAGTGGTGGAATGTTGTATGCAGGGCACAAGTTACTTACTGATTGGTACGTCAGTACGTGTGTGTTGGGTAGTGGTTTGCGGCCTCAAGGAACGAAAGGTTTTGCATCTCAAAAATCGGTCAAAGGTCCATGTAATCTATAGAGTTTTAAGAGAATTCCTTGGGAATTGTAGCATAAGGTATATGGGGGTCGTTTCCAAATTCCACAAATTCTAAGTTTGACCAAATTTATATAAAAAAATAAACATCTAGAATTCTAGTAATTATACACTACTAGAGAAACCCCCTTTAGTACCGGTTTCAAAGGGCCTTTAGTACCGGTACTAAAGCCTTCCTCCCTTTAGTACCGGTTCCTTACGAACCGGTATTAAGGGTGCCTCCACGTGGGCATGGAGGAGCCCGCGGGGCTGGAGATCTTTGGTACCGGTTCGTAACACGAACCGGTACTAAAGGCTATTTCGTTAAAAAAAATCATTTTTTTCTAATTATTTTTCACTCCCTCTTTTTTATATTTTTTTCTTCAGAATTTCTAGTATTTTCGTTAGTATCTAACTACACTTAATCTCTAGTCAAATTACTTACTTGTGGTCAAACTTCCCGGTCGGTCACCCATCCTCACACTACTCCAACACTAGCACGTTTAACTTCCGAGTTACTTCCCCTCACACTTTCAAGTGCTTCACACGCATGTTGTTGATAGTAGTATCATATCAATCCTATTAACATGTTGGTCGATATCACACTTCTTCATTGTTTAAATTCCGTATAATTCTTTTAATAAACAAAATTAATGATGTAATAATAATGTTGAATAAATAAATAAAATTAACTTTTTTAATTTGTATTATTTTAAATTATTTTTAATTTTTTTTGCCAAACCTAAAACCTGAAATTTTGAAAATCTTATAATTTGCTAAAATTAATAGTAATCTTTATGCAGATAAATTATTAATTTTAATTTTTTTAAAAAATAAAAATATATAAAATCCTAAATTTCTAGAAAAAACTAAAATCTTCCTGCTTATATATTTCTATTTGGAATTTTGAGAATCTGAAAATTGGCTAACTGGGTAAACCTAGGTGAATTCGGATGTAACTTTTTCCCACGATGATTTTGATATATTATACGTTTTTTTTCCGACGTCGTATGCAAAAGTTAATGCGGTTTTACCATTTATCAAACCTTTTTTGCAAAAAATGAAAATTCGAATTTCTTAATTTCACCGAATACTAGGTTGCATAACATGTTGGAATCTCAAAACATTTTATTTTTTGAATTTTCTATTATTTTCTTTTGTATTTTACAAAGCAAAAAAGCGATCCAAGGGGGGTGGAGGTGCGTGGGGAGCAGGAAAACCGACACGAATCGGTACTAAAGGTCTACCCTTTATTACCGGTTTGTGCACGAACCGGTACTAATGGTTTTCCAGCTGAAGCCAATCCTTTAGCACCGGTTCGTAACACCATAGACGATATTCTACTAGTGATAGTAGCTTCACCATAGAGTATATTCTCAATATGCTTATTCAATATTGTAGTGTTGGTATTTTCTGTAAATATTTAGTCAAACTTAATAGGATTGAGTTATATGACTAAGCTTATACGCCTCATACTTTAAAAGAGAAATTTGCTACAGGACATCGCTATTTTTTGGTCTTTGCCGAAACAGACTGCCAGAACGGTGTCTTTGCCCATTACAATTTTGCGGTACGTTCGCCATAACACACTAGATGCCAAAAAGAAAAAATTATTTATTTTATCCTGAAATTACAAATTACCTAGAGTCTAAAAACATAAAACCAAACCACAATTGGTTTTCTACCGTACACCTTACATCCAAGGGGGTGAATTCCAGCATCGATCAACGGTTAGCCCTAGCGGCCTCCGTGAACTTCCATCCTACATCACAGCGGTCGTCATCCTTCTGCTGCTCGGCGAGCATGAATACCTCCATTCCATGATTGTCCCTATATCCCGTCCGCACCATTGGCGACCTACCGTAGGGACACAAGTGTCGCGGCACCGAGGAGGGTTTCTAGCCCTTATCCGATGCTCTATGCCGTTCTCACCGGCACCCTCGGCCGTAGTCACCGGCGTCGTCGCGTTGGACCACGATCTGCTGGCAGCCATGGACGACGACTAGGCCTGGGTGCATGGATCCTAATTGAGCGCATACAAATGATTCAGTACTAGCTCACATCTCATAAGAAATTTGCCAAAATCTGCTATGTCCATAGAGTTGTTTATTGTATATGTTGGATTTCATAAGCAATCTTATGGAAATTCGAGTCTCATAATCAATGAGAACCAAAATGTGGTTGGATGGTTAGGAGGACAGTAACACCCTCATGCCATTAGAGTTTAAATCTCAGATTTGACACTTTGGTGTATTATTAAAAGACGGAGTATTCTTCAGTGGGAGCCGACGTTCTCGTCGACATCGATGTGTTTGTGGTGATTTCGTCAATCTTAAGACCCGCCAGATCAGTTTCTTGGACTGAGCCTCTCGGAGATGCTCATAGGGGTAGGGTGCGTGTGCGTTCATAAGGGTGAATGTATGTACGTATGCGTGATCGTCTATGTTTATACTGTGTTTCGTAGAAAAAAAGGTCTCGTAATCAATCTGCAATCTTCTAGTTTATTCGGTGTATATCTTGATTCATTCAATGTACATATCCAGTCAGTCTGGTGAAAAAACTACAGACCACCGGACCCAAATTTTAACGGGAAAAAACTACATAGAAAAAAGGTCTGAACTAGACATGGATGGTCATCCTAACACTACTAGGAAAAAGCTTTTATGTGGCGCACCTTTTTGGACTTCTGTGGCGCATATGCCTTGCACCACAGTTGTCACGCGACAGATATTTGAATTCTATGGCGCATATATACATGCGCCACAAAATTTGTTAGAACTTCTGTGGCGCACCAGGTCAAATGCGCCACATAAAACTTCTGTGGCACACCTAGCAGTGGTGCGCCACAGATTTCTTTTTGATATTTTTTTATAAAATGGCGGAATTTCGCCGTTTTTTTTTGGAATTTCGCCGGAAGGTGAGTGGTTGGGTGGGTGGGATGGGGTAGGGTGGGGTGGGTGGAGGAGGAGGACGAGGAAGAGGCCGAGGAGGCTGGCCGGAGGAGGTGGTGGTGGGTGGTCGCCGGAGGAGGAGGAGGAGGAGGAGGAGGTGGTGGTGGTGGTGGAGGAGGTGGTGGTGGTGGGTGGTCGCCGGAGGAGGAGGTGGTGGTCACCGCCGGAGGAGGAGGATGAGAAGATGGTGGTGGTTGTCGGAGGAGGAGGAGAAGGTGGTGGTGGCTGGGGGAGGAGGTGTAGGTGGTGGTGGTGGTGGCCGGAGGTGGAGGAGAAGGTGGTGGTGGTCGCCGGAGGAGGATGAGGTGATGGTCGTGGTCGCCGGAGGAGGAGGTGGTCATCAGAGGAGGAAGCCGTAGGAGGAGGGAGAAGAAGGGAGGATAAGTGGAGGAGAAAGGAGCAGAAGTGAGGAGAAAGTGGATGAGAAGTGGAGGAGGAGGAGAATGGCGCCTCCAAAATTCAAAATTCGGGCTAAGATTCTGTGACGCATGTCCATATGGTGCGCCACATAATTTTGTTTCTATTTTTTATTTTTGCAGGAAAAGATCTTGACTTTGCCATATTTATTTTTGAATTTGGCGATTCTAAAAATTGTCTAACAGGGTAAACCCCGGTGAATTTGGATGTAGAATTTTCTCCCGGTCATTTTGATCTATTGTGCGTTTTTTTTCGAGTTCGTATGCAACCACAAATCCTGTTTGATGATTTTGCAACGCCAAATTTGCGAAAAAAGCCGAAATTCATGTTTGTTAATTCTCAGTGGTACTAGATGACATAATACATGAGCAACTCGAAGGATTTTATTTTTTGAAGTTTCTATCTATTTCTATTTTATTTTACAGTGCTAAAGAAGGCGATCCGGGGGGATTACGTGGGGAGAAAAAAGCCCTACACATTCTGTGGAGAATTGTGGACTCATACTGTTAGAGGTGGCCCCCACAAAGAATTCTGTGGCGCATATGCCAATATGCGCCACCAACGGCGAGTCCAGGAAAGAAATGGAGGGTGGGCTCAACATTCATCCTACTGAATCAAACACAGTTTTGAAAAAAAAAATCATTGTCTCAGGTCATCAATCAGAACCAAAGCGTACAGTGTGTGCACTGACACACCAACACATCCGGTACTGAAGAAATAGCAAAAAAAAAAAAGACAAAATAAATGGTATCTGACATTGCATCTTCCTACTGATGCTAGTGTTCATATTAGTACAATTAGACAATTATTAGTATTAGAGAGATAGCAAAATAATACAGTATGAGGATTAGACAAATAACACTATACCAGTGCTACCGATTACCGAACGCTTACGATTCCGATGCAGCGATGCTCCCACGCGGTGCCTCTCTCCAGCAACATGCACAACGAATTCTGGCTGGCCGGCCACTGGCACGCTCCTCAACCCCCGCCCAAATTTCTCGCCGGACGCCAGCGCTGCCGCAAGGGTTTGGCGGTTGGGCGCATCCGCCGTCTGCGCGTCGCCTTCTGCTGGTGCGATGCTCCACCGGATACCCAGCCTCTCCTTCTTGGAATCGCGGTGTCGGTGACTCCTTGGTCGCCGGCTCGCTGCCTCACCGGTCGTGGCCGCCTCCGTCTGGCTCGCTGGTGGCTGTTGCTTAATGGCGCGTGATGCACACGTCCGTTGGGAACCCCAAGAGGAGGTGTGATGCGCACAGCAGTAAGTTTTCCCTCAGAAAGAAACCAAGGTTATCGAACCAGTAGGAGATGAAGGCCACGTGAAGGTTGTTGGTGGAGGAGTGTAGTGCGGCGCAACACCAGGGATTCCGGCGCCAACGTGGAACCTGCACAACACAATTAAAATACTTTGCCCCAACTTAACAGTGAGGTTGTCAATCTCACCGGCTTGCTGAAACACAAATGATTAAACGTATGGTGTGGAGAATGATGTTTGTTTGCGAAGAACAACAGAGAACAAAGATTGCAGTAGATTGTATTTTAGATGTAAAAGAATGGACCAGTTCACTAGTGGTGTCTCTCCAATAAGATAAATAGCATGTTGGGTGAACAAATTACAGTTGGGCAATTGACAGAATAGAGATGCACAAACATATCATGATGACTACTATGAGATTTAATTAGGGCATTACGACAAAGAACATAGACCGCCATCCATCATGCATCTATGCCTAAAAAGTCCACCTTCAGGTTAGCATACGCACCCCTTGTATTAAGTTGCAAACAACAGACAATTGCATTAAGTATGGTGCGTAATGTAATCAACACAAATATCCTTAGACAAAGCATCGATGTTTTATCCCTAGTGGCAACAGCACATCCACAACCTTAGAACTTTCTGTCACTGTCCCAGATTCAATGGAGACATGAACCCACTATCGAGCATAAATACTCCCTCTTGGAGTCACAAGTATCAACTTGGCCAGAGCCTCTACTAGCAACGGAGAGCATGCAAGAACATAAACAACACATATATGATAGATCAATTAATCAACTTGACATAGTATTCAATATTCATCGGATCCCAACAAACACAACATGTAGCATTACAAATAGATGATCCTGATCATGATAGACAGCTCACAAGATCTAAACATGATAGCACAAGAGGAGAAGACAACCATCTAGCTACTGCTATGGACCCATAGTCGAAGGATGAAGTACTCACGCATCAGTCCGGAGGCGGGCATGGTGATGTAGAGCCCTCCGGTGATGATTCCTCTCTCCGGCAGGGTGCCGGAGGCGATCTCCTGAATCCTCCGAGATGGGATTGACGGCGGCGACGTCTCTGAAACTTTTCCGTATCGTGGCTCTCGGTAATAGGGTTTCGCGACAGAGAGAATATAGGCGAAGGGGCAGAGTCGGGACGCTCGACGGGCCCACCCCATAGGCGGCGCGGCCGGGGGGGCCGTGCCCCCTAGGGTGTGGCCGCCTCGCCCCTCTTCGTCTCCTCTTCGGACTTCGGAAGGCTCCGTGCAAAATAAGACCGTGGGCTTTTGTTTCGTCAATTCGAGAATATTTCCTGTAGGATTTCTGAAACCAAAAACAGCAGAAAACAGGAACTGGCGCTTCGGCATCTTGTTAATAGGTTAGTGCCGGAAAATGCATCAAAATGATGTAAAGTGTATCTCAACTATATAAAAAGGAGGAACTGGTCCTGTTTCCTCCGGTCGTAGTTTCGTCAACCATATTTTAAATAAGACCATTTTACCCTCCCACCTAGCTACTTACAAAAAAAAACTGCCGCACCAACAAACTCCATGATTTCAGTCACTTTCCAAAAATCCAATGAATCCAATGATTTCCGTCAAATCAGTATTTCCTTGCCATCCGGATCTTTTGGCCTTACCAAAAGTACTCTTTTACATAGGAAATCAATCACGCGGGTCAAAAAAAGGAAATCAATCACGTTTTATCAGGAAAGCAATCACGAGTTGTTATTTACTGCGCGCTGATCCGAGCGGTAGGTTACTACCGAATCTTCGCCTCCAAATTAATCTGCGTCGATTGGTTTCCTTTCTTTGATTTCCGCACTTCCCACACCTTCCATCCTCTTACCTTCGGTGACAATCTTTGCGTGCGCCTAGATCTTTGCCACCGCCCCTCCACACCCTCGCCAGGTGCCACATCCTCCAGGTCCCATGTGACAAATTACCATGCCGCGCGCCTCTCACATCCTCTCTGGCATGCATACTCGTGTGAAATCGATTGTTGTAGGTGACCATGGACGGAGACAACGTCTTGGGGAGATTGAAGAGCCGCGACGAGGAGAGGGAGGAGACGGTGGATGCGTCAAGGCGGAGGAATCCCGCCTTCGCCGCTGGCACATTTAGCGCCGCCCTGCCGGCTTGGTGGAATGAATATTTGCTCTAGACTTCGCCGGCAGCCGCTACCCGCTCTCACTGCTCTCATCGCGTCGGCGACTTGGTGGGTGCCGGTGGCGAGATATGAAATCCATACTTTGGTCCTGGAAGGGATGCTTGATTAACTCTGTTTACACATGTTTGCAAAAAAAATGCGTTTTTGTTGTAGATGATGGGTCTATTATATATTTATATGCTGAGATCCCAAACAATGCACCATATACGTCTTTTTCTGCTAACGTTTCTGCTATCCGGATTGTGTTGGTTGTCCTACTTTATTGCCCTCGATTTTTGATCATGCTTGGAGCTTCCTGGTTTACTCTGCTGCTACAAGAAATCAGAAGGCATCTTAGCTCCTGAAGTCATCCGTGCTCCTTCGGCTTCTGTAGATGCCCTGGGCGTCGTGAAGGAAGCATCAAGCCATCTATTCCTCAAATTACCAGATTTTTTTAAAAAGGGAGGTACGTTTCAAGTCCCGGATGAAGGACTGGAGGCGAGAGGCTGCTGCTGCCATCAAAACTAATGGGTTTTTTTGTCACGTGGATTAGTCTTATTTGCATGTTCATGATCTAAACAAAGTAGGGATGGATAGTTAATAATCTAAATAGATGCGGATGGGGATTACTGTACAAGGTCCAAAATTTGTTCGAAATCCATTCTTTATTCTATCCCAAGATCTGACTTTTTTTCATGATGCTTATGTGTTTGCAAGATTGTTTCTTGACAAAATTTGCGTGTACACGCCTGATGCTTTGTTCATGAGTTCGCTACTATTTTTCTTGTAATTTTTTTGAGGTAATATAAGTAATAATCTGTCATCTTGGATTAATCTACTAATACACTGCTCTCTACGGAGGTGAAAGAATTATTGATCTGCTTCTACTAAATATGAGCACTGAATATGTTCTTGTTGACGATGATTTGATTTTTTTTAACTAAATATGTTCTTGCTGGTGTTCTTTCCTGAACCGCGTGGTATGGATATTCCGAGATTCGGATGTTGCTGGGGCTATCAGCGGCAGCCTGCATTGGGCACATGGTTATGGCCACCGTGAAGAAAGGAAAGCCTGGCTTGAGAAAAGTTGTGCCAACACTCCATTGTGATACATCTCAAGCAAGCACCGAAGAATGTTGTCTACATGTACTTTGGAGGTACTGCTAAGCTCTTACGATGACTGAGTCATTCTAAGATTTAGTTTTAATCAATTTATCAATTGTGTAGTAGTGATACATCCATTGTTCTACAATAAATCGTCATGTTGGAGAAGATGTTCATCCAAGAAAAAATTAACCACTGGAGCTTGATGGAGGAAGATGACCGGCATGCATGGTAAGATGGACAAAATCTAAACACACGCCGTTTGCATTTTCCACTACATTTTTCTATGGTTGCGCACATGTACACTATTAGGAAAAGGGCTATAGCTGCAGGGAATAGTGTCGGCGCACCAATATTGACGCGCGCCGATGGCAAATACTGCCGGCGCGCCATACTAGGTGGGGCGATAGGCTTATTAATGCCTTCTTCATTGGATATACTTGTGCATATATTATTATATTTAGGCGGTCACATACTATCGTACATCCGCGAGACTCCAACAAGAATTATGTAAGCATTTGCAGATATTGAGAAGTAGGACTGAAGAGATTAGAGATTGTGGCCCGAAATTATCTAGCACAGTTATCTGCAAAAGTTTCACCCAAAATTTGATTTATTAACGCCATCCTTCCTCGTGTCTTCACAGGAGATAAGCACAACCTGAGATGCAGGTGCTCCATTTTTAGTTGTTGGTTTTTATTCATGTAGGTATTACCAATTTATAGTAGTAGAAAAACCGTTCCGTGTACATCACCTTCCAGAACCTAGAGCAAAATAGAACTCTTTGTTTTCAACTTCTCAAGAATAATATGCACATTTTTAGTTGTTGGTTTTTATTCATGCAGGTGGGTTTTTGGGATATTATCAGGGTGAGGTTTCGCAATGATTCGGTATTTTAGTTTTGGCTGTCAAGTTCGTGTTCAAATCAGATTTTTTGGTCCATTTTGTTGTCTTTTGGTTTAAAACAAAGCAGTATTCAGTACCCCTCTTTTTAGCGCACTAACTTTGGTAACGGATTGCACTGTTTTATGTAGAGTGGTATGTTTTCTGCTCATCCAAAAAGAACTGAGTTAGATTCTATTTATAGAATTTCCTAATGGCTAACCATGTGAGTATAGTAAAAAAATAGAAGCATTAAGTTGTGCGTTGCAGCCAAGTCAACAAACCAATCCGAAGCATTATATATAAGCCAAGTCAAAGCATTTGCATGCAATCAGGTCGTACATAGATTGTTTTGCACTCACTTATCTGCAGGCCAAAAAGAACCTAAATATAGAAGTTGCATGCACCCAGTAGATCTCCAATGTTAATATATATCCATGCACCATCTCATTTCTGTCTACACCAAACTTGCTTTAGCGCAAACACAAATATCAGGATTTTGGTAGACCTTGCATGTGCACACACACATAAAGATGGATATGGGCAATGGAAACATGTGCATGCCGTGGACAGAAGACGAACATCAACGGCTGGTAAGATCTTCCTTACAACAACCTTCAAAATTATTGATTGTTATTTGGTAATGCTATATATGAATCATGCAATAGTACAGTGCGTCCAAATGATCAAGTTTTTTTATTTTATTTAGGCAAACGTTTGGTTAAATAATTCCATGAAACATGACAATAGAAACTTGGTGACTGCTCAAATTTTGTGGATCAAATCACGGAAGAGTAAATGCAACCACTCCCAATGATAGGATGAGGAAAGCAAAGCAATGCAAGGACAAATGGCATAATATGAATTTCAAAATTCGGGGATTCAACAGCATGTGGTGTGGTTACAACAATCAGTACAGTAGTGGCCAAGCTGATGAAGACTTGGTTGAAAACACTATGAAATTCTATAAACAAATGGCAGGTCAACCTTTCACACACTACTTCACATATGGGCAGCCTTTCGGAACCATCCTGAATGGCGATGACTTGTATTATTATTCTTAATTAGCAAAAACTAGAATTAAATCATATTTGTCTAGAAGCTAATTGTAAAATATTTCCATGCCTCGTCGATTTTAGTCGGTGTCATGGATGTGAATCGTACATTGCATTGGGCATTGTTAGACCATTAGGCAGTGATACTTATTAAGTGGACCAAAAACAAACATGAAATCAACCCTATTGAAGTAAACAGAATTCAAATTACATGTGTTATATTTATTTGAGAGACGTGGGTTGCACATGCATTATGTTTAAATATACTTAGAAGAAAGTTAAAGACGGGCAAAAATGAGCCACTATATTATAAAGTTGAAATATTATTAAATATTTACAATAGGTCCGAAGGCCACACTGATGTCAGTCGATCGCCGTTTTGCATGCTTTCTATTAACCGGTAGTCTTGTCATTCATTTGATGATCACAATGTCGAAATAACATGGTCCTGACCTTGCACATATTTTCAGCTACACTCGTTCCTAACCACTGTCAACACCGAAGCAACATATTTGAGGAAGTTGGTTTGTTTGCAAACATACTTTTATAACTTTTAGACTTTATAAAAATTTCAAAATAGTTATGTCAACTAGACAAGAATTTTAATTGTAGCGTACTTATTTTATCTTCACGTCTGATATTAATTTGTAAATCATGTTTGAGTAAAATATACCCAATGATTAGCACAATCTCAATGCTTATTCGTTAAATATGACATCAGATGCATTGTGCGACAGTCCACATATACACTCGTAAGTTTTCATGGCCAGTCAAGAAAACCACGTCCTGCAAGTGAAATGGTATTCTCGAATTAATCACTTCGACTCGACTCAACAATGGTGGATTGAAGAGCAAATAAAGTTTTGAATCTTTGAAAAAAGCTATTTTTCCAAAAGAAGTATTCCATCAGTTATAACTGTGTTTACATCACCCATGTTTTATGAGATAATAATACATTAAAAAGCAGAGGTTATTTAGTTGGCAGTTATGATGGTCCATAACACAGGCGTGGGACTTACCGCGGATGAGTAATAAGAAAACCTAGAACTTGGAACCATGCAGTACAACAATGCTATCTTGTTCTTGTGTTCAATATTATCATGATGTATTACATTATGGTATTCCTAATTTATTTTGAATTTTCATAATGAGTTGAGAAATTTATATGTGCATTGAGAAATACAATTCAGAAACCCGTGGCAACGCACGGGCATTTATACTAGTATAAAACATGTGAGTATTGTCATAAAACTAGCATGGAACATACGAAATTATAGATACGTTTGAGACGTATCATTGCTCTGCATGCGTGAGTAGGGATTGTTTCGGGTGGAAGAGGTGGGATGCGAGGCTGCTGTACGGCGCGAGTTGGGCTGGAACCTGGACCTAACTAAGCAAATGGGCCTTCTCGTATAAGATTACTAGTAGTAAAAAATAAATTTGCTTTTTTGGAGGGCAAACTGAAGCCTGTTTAAGCCTCCCTATTGGCCTCGCCTTTTGCGTCACATAAGTTCAAATTTATGTGGCGTATGTAGGCAGATGTGCCACATAATTCCTTCGCCCATGTGCAGTACTGGACCCTCCGTGGGCTCCATAGAGATTCAGTGGCGCATCCGTCCACATGCGTTATAAAAAGCCACAATTCTGTGGCGCACCAGTATTACATGCGCCACATAAATTTAAAATTTCTGTGGAGCATATTTTTATATGCGCCACAGAAATATTTTTGTGTAGCACACAATTTTAGGTGCGCCACATAATATATTTCTACCTATAATGGTTTCCTAGCAGTGTAAGTAAAAGAAATAAACTTTCCGTTTTAGATCATTAGGTGTGTTTTGGCAAACGTACCAAAAAATTATAATGGTACTGGACAAAGACACATTCCCGTAGTATGTTTCGGCAAAGACCAAAAATAATGGTGTACCGTGACAAATTTTCCTTATTTTAAAACATAGGGAGTAGCTTTACAATGTCATATTATGATTTTCAAATGATTCTTGAACTGTCATGATCCAAATTACGCCAACATGAATATTTTACTGTTACCCTCTCCGACTTTATAAACTTATCGTAATATGTACTAAAATCTATCTAATGAAGTTCATCAAACCTGCAATAAGTATTTAAATTCGAGGGAGTATATTATTACAACGTTTGAACCTTAAAAGGTTATTACAACAGTGCACGGATTCGAAAAATGAAATGCTCTCGCTAGAGATCGACGGGCTTGTATTCCTGCACACATCATCTCGCTCGAAGAAAGCATCTGAACAGACTGCGATCATGTCTCTTGGTAAGTGAGTTCTCTGAGGGCATCTCCAGCGGCGCAACGTAAACGGACGCTGAGTGACCGTTTGTGTTCGCCGCGACCGAAAATGCGTCGTGCACCACCTCCAGCGGCGCGACGCAAAGTGACCGGTGAAAGAACATCTCTCATATTATGTTTTGAGTGTTTGATGTCAATGTATGTGATACACTAATGATTGTTTAAGTGGTACATGGATTACATAGATATTTATTCATGTGTGTTGGATTTGATCATCTGCCAAAAGATATCTGAAAATGTTGGGTAGGCCGGATAATCCGGGCCGGATATTGTTGAAATATCCGGCCCCCTGTTTTTGGCTAAGTCTTCGAGGAAAAGCAGCTCAGTATGGGGGCCGGACATTTGCCCGGTTATTGTCCCGGTATTGTACGCGTGCTACACTCTCGGTTACCTCTATCCCACTCTATCTCCTATATATTGCGTAGCTATATCTTGCTTAGTTGATAACCTTGTCATATAGGTAAATTCACTTAGTTGCATATCTAGAGAATTTACCTTTGTATCAAACCTAAATTGAAAAAGAACTAAAAATTGGTTAGCACCTATTCACCCCCCCTCTAGGTGCGGCGTACGATCCTTTCAATTGGTATCAGAGCCTCGGCTCTTATTTCGGGCTTAACCGCCTAAGAGTATGCCGGACGAGACGCCTATGGAAGAGTCCGATAAGTTGGTCATCATGGAGGAAATCAATTCGTTGAGATCCTCCATGGACGCTCAAATGGAAAGCATGAGAAAATTGATTTCCGAGCTTTTGACTCCGGTCCCTCCTAAGGCTACCGTCTTAGAGGTAAAGGACACGGGTGTGTTAGAAGAGGGAGGTGCTTCGGCACTACCCTCCTCTACCAAACCCGTGGAAGGTGATAACTTAAACACTAACAAATCTACCATTGCATCTCCTAGGGATACTAGTGGAGGTGAGAGCTACAATCGAGTAGCTCCACCTTTTCTATCTCCCGATATACCGGTCCCCCATCCTCATTTGAACATTCGGGGCGACCCACCTAAGTTTTCCGTTGAGAATTACGACACTTGGCGATTTGAGTTTCGCTCCCATGTTTGCAGTGCCTCCAATGAACTTTGGAGAATCATCCAGGAAGGCTTCAACCCTTACAACCCCGACAAGTTGACTAGAAGAGAAGCGGTTGATAGTCAACTCAACAACACCGCCTTGCACATGATTCAAACTAGTGTGGGGACAAAGGATTTGCCTCGGGTTCGGAACTACACCACCGCCAAGGAAGCTTGGGAAGGTTTGGCCGCTAGTTGCATTGGAAGTGAGAGCACGAGAAGGAACAAGTATAATGCTCTTCGGAATCAAGCCGAAGGATTCATGAGGCTACCGGATGAAGATCATCAAGACATGTATTCAAGACTCCTCATTGTTGCCGATTCCTTCCGGCTTATTGGTGCCACCCACATCAATGACTCTTGGATCAAGGAGAAGTACATTGAATGCATGATGCCATATGTACCCATTGATGTCAAGACCCTTGTTGGGAGAGAATGCTATTCCTCTCTCTCTTCTCAAGATGCCGTGCACGAGATGCAAGCCCTCAAGGTGCTCGAGCAAAACTCTCATGATTCTCTCAATCGTGCCATTGGTATGTCAAAAGGGAACAATCTTGCCTTGGTGGTCAACCCCTTAGAAGAAGTGCACCCTCAAGAGCAATATAGGGCATCTTGGAGTATGTCCTATCCGGAAGATTTGGAATGCCACTATCATGATCACATGGCCTTCCATGCAAAGTCCTTTTGGATTGATCCCTCCAAGGCCAAGGAAGACAACATCAAGAGAAACCACAAGAGTGGGTTCACTAGCTTTGGTCCAAAGACAAGATCATGCTACAATTGTGATGACAAGCGCCACTTCATTGCCGAATGCCCCTATGAAAATAGAGAGCTTCATAATGGAAGGCTCATTCCCAAGGACAAGAGCAAAGAATCAAAGGGCAAATACTCAAAAGCCCCCAACAAGAAGTTCTACAACAACAAGACCAAGAAGGGCAAGAGGCACCCAAAATTTGTGCTAGTGACTAGGGAAGAATATTCTTCCGATGAAGTTGTAAGCTCTAGTGATGATGAAGAAGGAAGCTCAAAAGAAGTGGCCGCCATCGTCACTACCAACATTCCCTCTTCATCTCTCTTTGAATCCCCCAATGAGAATCCTCATATCAAGAATGCACATTGCTTCATGGCAACGTCCTCCTTGGACACATCTATTGTGCTATCAACTCATGAAGAATATTCCTCCGGAGATGATGATGTTGATGATGAAGAAGATGCAACCTCTAATGGATTGGTCGCTCTTGCCTCCCTCTCCACTAACTCTTCACCACCAAGTGAATCCCCCAATGAGATCATTCATGTGGAGGAAGAAAGTTGTCTCATGGCCAAATCCTCCGAGGTATCATCTCCTAGCCCCTCTATGCCTAACATATCAAGTGATCTAGGGGTTGATGATGCTAGTCTAAAAGTGAAACAAGAAATGCTAGAATTTGATGAATTCATGTTTAACCTACAAGGTATCAACAAAAAGCATGTTTCAAATCTCATGGCTCGTTTAGCTCAACAAAATGATATGCTTGAGAAAAAGGGTCAAATAGAGAGAGAAGACTCTCTTGAAATCCATGCTCTTAAAAATGCCCTTGAGGAAAGTCAAGAAACTATAGCTTCTCTTGAGGAGAGGCTAGAAAATCTTGAAGAGCCTCAAGATGAAATTAACAAGCTCACTAAAGCTAGAGATCATTCTAGGGCTAAGACTAAATTGCTTAAAAAGGAAAAGGCCCAATTTGGTGTTGATCATGAGAAACTTGTGAAGGATCTAGATGAACTAGACAAAGCTCACAAAGCCTTGAAGAGTGAATACTCTCTCCTATCCAAGTCAAATGAGCAACTTCAAATTAGGCTTGCTTCATATGATGTACCTAGTTCCTCTACTCCTTCTTGTGATCATGCAACTATTATTGAGGAAAATGCTAGGTTGAAGGATGAACTTGCTAAGGCCTCCTCTCCCCAAAGTAAACTCTCTTTGGATGATCTTTTGAGTAAGCAAAGATCAAACAATGGGAGGGAGGGCCTAGGTTACAATGCCAAGGCGAAGAAGGCAAACAAGCAAAAGGCCAAGCCCGCACAAGAGAAGAAGAAAGATATCACCAATGGTGAAGCCCCTAAGGGCAACACCACTAATGATGATAATGCGGGAAATGCTAACCCTCACTATGTTCTATTTAAAGATTATTATGGTGATGTTTATGCTAAATATGTTGGCCCATATGATGGTTATGTTGCTTGGTCTATTTGGGTCCCAAAGACCCTTGTTGCTAACAAAAGAGGACCCATTGAGAAATGGGTACCTAAATCCAAGAATTGATCTCATGTAGGACTATGCCGCGGAGGTTCAAAATGGGTACTTGATAGTGGATGTACAAGTCATATGACCGGCGGCAAGAACCTCGTCAAGGAGTTGAGGCCCAACATAAACAATATCACCGTCTCCTTTGGCGATAATTCTACATCCGAGGTATTGGGTTTTGGCAAGGTTGTGGTTGCACACAACATAACACTTGTGGATGTCATGCTTGTCAAAACCCTTGGTTACAATTTGCTTTCCGTTTCCGCCCTTGGCAAGATGGGTTTCGCCGTCTTTATTGATAATGATATTGTGGTCCTCTTGTGGAGCAAGACTCTAAAAGCTTTCGTTGGGTATCGCGAACATAACTTGTATGTGGTGGACTTTTCGGGGACCACCACTTCAAGTGCGATGTGCCTATTCGGAAAGGCGGATGTGGGTTGGTTGTGGCATCGCCGCCTAGCCCATGTCAACATGAGAACTTTGCAAAGTCTTCACAAGGGGAACCATATTGTGGGACTAATGGAAAGTGTTTCTTTTGCCAAAGATCGTGTTTGTAGGGCTTGTGTTGAAGGCAAAATGCATGACTCTCCGCATCCAAGCAAGACTATCATCTCTCCCAAGAGGATCTTGGAGCTCCTTCATGTGGATCTCTTTGGTCCCGTTACTCATGCAAGTCTTGGTGCGAAGAAACATTGTTTGGTGATTGTTGATGATTACTCAAGATACACTTGGGTCTACTTTCTCAAGACGAAAGATGAGACTCAACAAATATTCATTGACTTTGCCACCGAGGTGCAACGCCAACACAACCTCCTCATTATGGCAATAAGAAGTGACAACGGCTCCGAGTTCAAGAACTACACACTCAATGATTTTCTTAGTGATGAGGGGATTCGTCATCAATATTCCGCTGCTTACACCCCTCAACAAAATGGTGTTGCGGAGAGGAAGAACCGGACTCTTATGGATATGGCAAGATCTATGATGGCGGAGTATAAATCCTGCTATAACTTTTGGGCCGAAGCCATCTCCACCGCTTGTCACTCTTCTAACCGGCTCTACTCCGCAAGGGATTGAACAAGACTCCATATGAAATACTCACCGGCAACAAGCCTAATATCTCATACTTCAAGGTGTTCGGTTGTAAGTGTTTCTACAAAATCAAAGGAGTTCGTTTGTCTAAATTTGCTCCTAAAGCTTTGGAGGGTATATTTGTTGGTTACGGTGCCGAATCTCACACTTATAGAATCTTTGATATAGCCTCCGGGATTATCATTGAATCTTGTAGTGTGAGGTTCGAAGAAAATGATAGCTCCCAAGTGGGGCAAGTTGATGTATGTGCAGGTGATGAAATACCTCAAGATGCCATAGTAAGAATGGGTGTGGGATTTTTCCGCCCCATTGAGGGACACGGTGTGGCGTCTCGGGAAGAACTATGCTCTACCACGGTGGAGCCCTCATCCTCTCAACATCAACAAACCCCATCTCTTGAAGCTAATGATGCACCAACCCAAGAACAAGAAGAAAACCCTCCCTCTCATGAACAAGATCAAGGACAAGATCAACCAAGCATTCAAGATCAACCATTTGATATTTGCACTTCACCAAACATTGTCCAAGATCAAGCACATGAGGTTGAGCATTCTCAAGAAATTGAGGAAGCTCAATTTGAAGGTCAAGACGGGGACCCAAATGATCAAGTTGATCAAGTGACACCTCCAAGGCCTACCAAGGAGGAGATCGAGGCCCGTCGTCTAGCAAGAAGAGAAAGGCAACTTGAACGTCTTGAACACACACATGACAAGGTTCTTGGTGATGTAAGGGCAAAGGTCTCCACAAGAAGGCAATTGGCTAACTTTAGCAATCATCATGCTTATATCTCCGTTGTGGAACCCAAGAAAGTATTTGAAGCCCTTGAAGATTCGGATTGGGTGGAAGCCATGCATGAGGAACTCAACAACTTCAAGCGCAACAAAGTGTGGACCTTAGTAGAGAAGCCAAAGGAGTGCCGCAATGTTATAGGCACTAAGTGGATATTCAAGAACAAGCAAGATGAGTTTGGAAATATTGTGAGGAACAAGGCAAGATTGGTGGCTCAAGGTTTCTCTCAAGTTGAAGGAATTGACTTTGGAGAGACCTATGCTCCCGTGGCTCGTCTTGAGTCCATCCGTATCCTTCTTGCTTATGCATCGCATCATAACTTTAAGTTGCAACAAATGGATGTTAAAAGTGCATTTCTTAATGGTCCTTTGCATGAAGAGGTTTATGTTAAGCAACCCCCGGGGTTCGAGGATCTCAACTTTCCTAACCATGTCTACAAGCTTGATAAAGCACTTTATGGTCTCAAACAAGCTCCTAGAGCTTGGTACGAGCACCTTAAAGAATTGTTGGTAGACCGTGGGTTTGATGTTGGGTTAATCGATCCCACTCTTTTTACTAAGAGGGTTAATGGGGAGCTTTTCGTTTGCCAATTGTATGTTGATGATATTATCTTTGGCTCTACAAACAAAGCTTTCAATGATGAATTTTCAAAGCTTATGACCGATAGGTTTGAGATGTCTATGATGGGAGAGATGAAGTTCTTCCTTGGGTTTTGAGATCAAGCAATTGAGAGGAGGAACCTTCATCAATCAAGCAAAATATCTCCAAGACATGCTCAAGAGGTTCAAGATGACCGAGTTGAAGGGCGTGGCCACTCCTATGGTTACCAAATGTCATCTTGCACTAGATCCCAATTGTAAAGAGGTGGATCAAAAGGTATACCGCTCCATGATTGGATCCTTGCTTTACCTTTGTGCATCTAGACCGGACATAGTGTTGAGTGTTGGTGTGTGTGCAAGGTATCAAGCTTCTCCTAAGGAGAGCCACATGATGGCTCTCAAAAGAATCTTTCGATATTTGGTTGATACCCCAAGATATGGTATTTGGTACCCCAAAGGCTCAAGCTTTATTCTCAATGGATATACCGATGCGGATTGGGCGGGTGACAAGGATGATAGGAAATCAACTTCCGGGGCTTGCCAATTCCTTGGTAGGTCCTTGGTGTGTTGGTCTTCTAAGAAGCAAAATTGCATATCTCTCTCCACCGCCGAAGCCGAATATGTTGCCGCCGCAAGTGGATGCACTCAATTGTTATGGATGAGGCAAACTTTAAAGGAATACGGTGTCATTTGTGACAAAGTGCCTCTATTATGTGACAATGAAAGTGCCATCAAGATTGCCTATAATCCGGTGCAACATTCAAGAACGAAGCATATTGAGATCCGGAATCATTTCATTAGGGATCATGTTGCCCGTGGTGATATTGAGCTTATCTATGTTCCTACCAAAGATCAACTTGCCGATATATTCACGAAGCCTCTTGATGAAGCAAGGTTCTCTTATTTGAGGAATGAGCTAAATATCATTGATTCAAGGAGTATAGCTTGACCATCTTGCAAACACACCTTTGTCTCAAAACTTTATTTGGTTTAGATGTGGGCATGGAAATAGGGGGAGTGCGGTTTAAACTATTGAGCTATCCCTCCCCCCATAATGCCAACATTAAAATAAATCATTCTCTTTATATCATATAATGATATGTGAGCTTCAATGATGAGTAGTGGTTTTGGGCCCAAGATACATCTTCGCGGTGCCATGCCATAACACTCATATATGGTGTCCTAGGCCACCACACTCTTCTTTGTGAAGAGTTGGAGTTATTTGGGTCTTATCGCTTTTTATTAGACAACTCCATGTTCTTATTGGAAATCACTCTAGTTTGGCCTTATTTGCTCATATCTTGCAAACTTGAGTGATCATGTACCATTAACAGTTTGTATCTTCTACAACCTAAGCCTACTCTCTACCATAAGCCATTTCCATCTTGCTCATTTGTCATGTTTGGTAAAAAACTTGGAGTTTGAGGTGTTTCGGTCGGATGATCTAGGTTGCTCCATCTTATTGGTAAATTTGCACCTTATATGTGACGTGATACTTTATTGCATCACACATGAGTCTTGCAAATAACCAAAGAAAGATGGGACGGATTCCCCGTGATTCTGGAATTTTTCAGAACCCCGGATTATCCGGCCCCAGGCGACACCGGATTATCCGGCCCGGCCGGATTATCCGCCTTAAACTAGGGCCGGATTATCCGGCCTGGGCAGATCTTGAAAGGGTTGAGGACGAGGCCGCGGGGGGGGCAAACGGTTCACACCACCCCCACGCGCCTCTCTCTCCTCTTTCTCCTCTCAAGTTCGCCGGACCTCCTCCTCCTCGCCGGAGACGCTCCGTCCGCCCCCTCTCGGAGTTCGTGGGTGGATCGGGTGCATCTCCTCCCTAGCTACCTTCTCCTCCAAGCGGTTTCCACAATGGATGTGGGTATGATTCACAATCTCTAACCCTAGATGTTGTGTTTTATATGTGCTCTTTTCTTGGTGGAATTGGTGTCTAGTTGTTCCAAACCTTTTGTAATGTACTCCTCTTGCATGCTATGAGGCCGATCTAGTCTTAGACATGATTTTGATTGGAAAACTGCAAATCTCGCAGGGCCGGATTATCCGCCCCCCGAGCTGGCCGGATTATCCGGCCGGGCCGGATTATCCGCCCCCAGGGGACACCGGATTATCCGGCCTGGAGCTTCATCGCCGCTGCAGTTTGGCTTCAATCTATCATGTCTAGATTTGTACCGACTTATAGCATGTTTCTCGAGTATATTACTGTATCTTACATGAGTTATGAGCATTACCTTTCCTTTGCTACCCGCCTTTGCTTCTCACAGGTGGTGCTTCTCGGGGTGGTCGGAGACGCTCAAGGCATGATCGATCTAGTGATGAGTTTGGCTCCAATGCACCTAGCAAGTCCGTCACTTCAAGGCGGAAGAACAAGGAAGTGAGGGAGAACTACAAGACCGTGGACCCAGTTTCTTACTCCGCTATCCGCTTGAAGAACTGGTATGATGATGTCCCAAGGGACAAAGACATAGCGGGCAGGAGATACTGGTGCACTGAGCAGGAGTTCATCTACAAGGACATCTATGAGCCCATGAAGAATCTGAGGCCCATGCAAGCTATCGATGTGGACATTCTGGCAATCAACGATCACTTTGAAGATGCAATCTGGGTAGCTGGAAAGATGGGCTTGCTTGATATCATGAAGATTCAGTGTGACTTTAGCCCAGATTTGGTGAAGCAGTTCTTTGCCACTTTGGCAATCAAAAAAGATGAGGATCACACCATGGAATGGATGACTGGCTCCACACACTGCAGTGCCACTCTGCGCCAGTTTGCTGGTTATCTTGGAGTTCCTGTTGATGGGGGTCGTCGCCTTCATGGACCACAACAGACAGATAAGAATGCTCTTGTGCATCTCTATACCTCAGCGGGAAAAATTGGTCAAGCTAAGGGGCTGCTTCCCATATACAGTCAGTTGCTTCGGTTCTTTCGGGCAACCATTTGCCCAAGTGGTGGCAACAATGATGCTCTTCGGGGAGCCCTTGTGGACCTTATGCACCTCAGCTATAAGTGTGCTCGTGATGTGAATGAAGAACGGGACTACACTCTTGATGTCATGGACTTTATCTTCCATGAGATCCATGATGCCATGGTCTCCCGGACCACCATACCCTATGCACCCTACATTCAGCTTCTCATCAACAACTCTGTGGCTGGGGTTGATGAAGACATAAGTGGGTATCCTTTGGTGAAGCACCATGTCAAGAAGCCCTACAAGCTTAAGCCAGTCTCTTCAGCCGTACCTGCTCCTGACACTTTCATGCGTGATGCTCGCTCTAGTGGCTTTGCTCCTGCTCGTCACCCTGATGTCCCGGCTATGAGGAAGCAAGTGAGCCGGCTTAGTTGGTTTCAGCGTCACATCTTGTGCATGAACATTGAGATACATAAGGAAAACTATGCTGCTAGCCGAGAGCGTTCTAAGATTAAGCACACTCAGGCGGTTATTCTTCACAAGCTCAGTGGTGATCAAGGACCCCCGCCTCAGCCTCCAGCTCACCAGGGTTACAGTGGATGGCACTCTGCACAGGTTCCATGGAGTGAGCTTGATGACTGCCTTCAAAGGTCCAACACCTCTCGCCGCTCCCCAGATGCACCTGACGCTGATGAGGATGAAGAGGAAGCGGCAGACGAGTCCGATGATGATTATGCCTCCGAGTGATTCCCATGGGACGAGTAGCATCGCGCTTGTCCCCTTTTTGGCGTTTCGATGCCAAAGGGGGAGAAGTGTTCTATTAGGAACTATCTCGGGGATTTGCATGGTTTGGGCACAAGCATTTGCGTTTACCATTCCTTTATTGCTTGTGTTCCCTCGTATTTGCACTATTTGCTTTGGTTGTGTCCCGTTTAAAACTATGTGCTATGTGGTGTGAGACATTGTTAAGTGTGAGACATTGTTATGGTTTTCGGATTTCTATATGTTGAGATCAAGGATGCTATATTATGTGTGATGTTATATCTCCGTATCTTATATCTACACATGGGTATGACTTCTTGCATCCTATCTCAACTTCATATTTGTTTATGTCTCGTGTTAGAGCTCATGATGGATATCTCTAGTGTTGAGGCAACTCAATCCTATGTGTTGTGTATTTGTATTCAAATGCAAATTACTTATATGCACACATGTAGGGGGAGTGCCTCTATGTTTTTGCCATCATGTTTATCTCTATAGTTATTCTCTTGCAAATCCGTATATTGTCATCAAACACCAAAAAGGGGGAGATTGAAAGAACATCTCTCATATTATGTTTTGAGTGTTTGATGTCAATGTATGTGATACACTAATGATTGTTTAAGTGGTACAGGGATTACATAGATATTTATTCATGTGTGTTGGATTTGATCATCTGCCAAAAGATATCTGAAAATGTTGGGTAGGCCGGATAATCCGGGCCGGATATTGTTGAAATATCCGGCCCCCTGTTTTTGGCTAAGTCTTCGAGGAAAAGCAGCTCAGTATGGGGCCGGACATTTGCCCGGTTATTGTCCCGGTATTGTACCAGGGCCGGAATATCCGGGCCGGATATTTTGGAAATATCCGCCCCCCCCGTTTTTGGCTAAGGACTGGAAGAAAAGTGGCTCTGGCATAGGGCCGGACATTTGACCGGACAATGTCATAGTTTTGTACCTGCGGCCGGATTATCCGGGGGGGCGGATTATCCGGCCCCAACTTAGGCCGGATTATCCGGCCCAAGGCTCAACGGTTGGATTTTGGGGAGGGGTATTTATACCCCTCTTCTTCTTCCTTACCTCTTTGCTCAATCATTGCTCAAGAATTCTGCCAAGCTACACCACCATTAGAGCCACCTCAAGAAACACAAGATTTGCAAGATCTCCTTCCTCCCCCAACCAAAGCTCTTGATCTTTGGGGATTCGAAGGAGAAGCCACCGATCTACATCCTCACCGAAGCGTTCTTCATTTCCCCCTCACTTGTTTGAGGGATCTCATGCTAGTGTTCCTATTTGGTTCCCTAGTTGATATGTTGTTGATGTGTTGTTGTTGATTGTTGTATTGTTACAGATTTGGGAGCCTCCAATTCAGTTGTAGATGTGTGCCCCAAGAACCTTGTAAAAGCCCGGTTTCTGCCTCGAGGAAATCCCTTAGTGAAAGTGGGCTAGGCCTTCGTGGCGTTGCTCACAGGAGATCTGAGTGAAGCCTTCGTGGCTGTTGGTTTGGCTTGCGTAGCAACCACACTCCTCCGAACATAGACGTACCTTCTTGCAAAGGAAGGGAACTACGGGAATCATCTCCGTGTCAACGCGTGCTACACTCTCGGTTACCTCTATCCCACTCTATCTCCTATATATTGCGTAGCTATATCTTGCTTAGTTGATAACCTTGTCATATAGGTAAATCCACTTAGTTGCATATCTAGAGAATTTACCTTTGTGTCAAACCTAAATTGAAAAAGAACTAAAAATTGGTTAGCACCTATTCACCCCCCCCCCTCTAGGTGCGGCATACGATCCTTTCAACCGGGCCGTCCGCAAAGACGCAAACCTAGCGCTAGGTTTGCGTCTCTGCGGACGCTGCGCGGACGCGCAAACTGTCCGCTCGGTCCTCGCACGGCCCGCCTGACAGCGGCACAACTGCTTCATCTTCCGCGGCATTACTTCCGGGCGGCGCGCTGCAGTCTTTGCAGGGCCGCGTTAATGGCGTGCCTCGGCTTCCGCGAGCGTGCGCAGCTAGTAGACGTTGCACTGGCAGGTCATTGATGGCGTCGGAGCCTTTTAAAGGGATGCTGCCGGCGGCCATTTCCACGACCAAACCATTGCCAAATTCCACAGTATCCACCCCACCGACGCCATAGGAAAGAAATGCTGGCCGTTCCGCAAGACGAAGAACGACCAGGAGGCTAGCGGCTCGCGTTCCGGCAAGAAGGCACGGGTCGGCCGGTACGTCCACGTTGACCTCGCGCGGCAGCTATGGGAGGAAAACCGGCCGGTGCCATGGCCGGACGCGAACTTGCCGGGAGGGGGCTGGTACCTGAACTCGCGGCGCGTGCCGATCCCCCCCGTGCCGCGCGAGGGCCGAGAGCGGCGGGACGAGGTGCCCCGCCGCCGAGCGATCTTGCCGCCGGATCTGCGGGAGGATCGGGCGTACGCGCTGAACTCCTACAACTGGATTTCATTCGGGACGTGGGAGTTCGACGCGCGCCGCCGCGGCTACCTCGGCGACGTGGACTTTTTGACCGAGAGATCGCCGCAGAAGAAGAAGAGAACGACCAGGAGGACGCGGACGAGGACGAGGATGCAGACGAGGACGTCGACATGGTCGACTACAACCACGACGACGGCGGGCCGGCGTGGGATCCGGAGACCCAGCCGCCGGACCTTTCCGAGGAGGAGGCCATTGCCATGGAACTGGCCAACAGCGCGCAGGACGAGGTCAACGAGCTCGCTTTGTGGGAGGGCTCGCAATCCAGCTCCGCGAGTCAGCGCTCGCGCAGGGGAGGCCGGCGACTCCTCCGGCCACGCCGACGCGTTCCAACGACCGCGCTCCGCCTGCTGCTCCGGCGTGGGATCCCTGACCACAACGTCCTGCCCTTGCGGCGGTACCTCCTCCACCGTCGGCGTACGAGCTTCCATGGCCGACGCCGGAGTTCATTGACCTTGTCAGCGACGACGACCAGTAGGCAGCAGCTACTTTTAGCACGCCTTTATGGCTTTTTTATTAATATAAATTATGGCTGCATGAATGATAAAAAAAATTATGCGTCGCGCCGTTGGAGCCACCCCCGACGCAAACGGACGCTCGGACGATTTCAACCATTTGGACCAACGCAAACGAACACGACGCCGTCCCTTTCGACGTCCGAAATGCGTCGCACCGCTGGAGATGCCCTGAATCCATGTACTCCTACCGTAACACACCGCAATAAGTTGTCATATATCAGTTCCGGCCGATCCACGTCCACCACAATTTGCGACAAAGATCGCTGCTGCTAGTCTACTAGGAGGAGTATGTGTAGTGCATGGATAGGCTTCGAGCGCCAAACCAGGCCCGGGCCATCTCGATCTGCTCCAATCCCAGCAGCTAACTGCAACCGCACTTAATCATACGACTCCATCTCTCTCCAGGATATACAAACCACAATAAACTCGAGATGTATCTACGTCATTTTCCAAACTTTTCCCGAGCTCAGTTGGCAGCCGGCCTTTCCAACTATCCATTTACATCATGTGAACGGCAATCAACCACTCAAAGGTGGATTGGAGATCGCCATGTACCAATTGAGTTGGTTCTCAAAGTTTCACCGACAACACCCTACAAAAAACAGCAAATCTTTGCTTAGTTTGCAGATACAAAAAGAAGAAAGATCGTGTCTTGGAACCCAGAGAGAAATTGAGCAGACAAACAATCTCACTACCGACGAGGTGCTGAAACATGAAAGAAACGGCCGCGTCGAAATGGTTCCCACCCACGGGATCATGGCGAGCAAGGCTCGTTTTGCTCCACCGCGCCTAATTTTCACCATTTTCGGCGATGTCTTTTAGCTTTAGCTCTGCCCATGGGTAAAAGAATGCACCACGGGCAGCTGCAGTTTCAGAGCTTGTCTTCGTTTCTCAGCTACACTGAGGCCGTCACGGCAGAACGAGCAGCCACAGTGGAGCGCTTAAGCATGGGAAACAGGTGCTTAAAATTGCAGTTGATGCATGGAGTAAGCGCTAGCTGCTTGGTAGCCATATTTTACACTGAATAATGAAGCGCCGGACTCTAACTTAGGCAGCGGTGCTAAAACTACCGGGAATAGGCAAAACAGCATCTATATCTCAACCATTTGTGTAAGGTCAAGGTGGATTTACACTTTTACAGGGTATTCGTTTCTTTTCCTCGTTTAGGAACGCGCTACTGAATCTAGCGATCGACATCTATTGTGAAACAGTGCTGACACAAGTTATCCACGTCAATTCCAGCACATTCACGTCCCCCACAATTTGCGACAAAGTTCGCCGCAGAAACGTCGCACTCAGCAGTCGGTACGTGCTGCTGCTACGATATGGAGTAGATGCGCTTGGAGCGCCAAAGCAGGCCGGCCATTGGCTGGCCCCATCTTGATCTGCTCCAATCCCAGCAGCTAACTGCAACCGTACTTTAATCATAGGAGTCGGTCCCAAAGATACGTAAACTGCAATAAACTCGTGATGCATCCATGTCGTTTCAAAACATTTCTGGAGTTCAGATGGCAGCCGGCCTTTCCGACTATATATGAATCCTGTAATACCTCAACCAATCAGAGAGGCAGTCAGGGCCGGCCCTAGGGGGGGGCGGGCGGGGCGGCCGCCCTGGGCCCCAGCAACCAAGGGGGCCCCAAGTCCGGGCTAGCAATGCTATATGTATGATGCAGGAGCGCTGGGCGTCATGCGGCAGCGCCATTAGAGCATGTCCGAGTTATTCGTTCCTGCAGTTCTGGAGACGATGACGAAGGGTTATGCTGCGTACTGGGCTGGAAAAGCCCTTTTTCTTTGGTTATTCTGGGCCCTTTTTGCTTGGTGAGCTTGGGCCTTTTTTTTGTTAGTTAGCTATAGGAGGTCGTAAAGATACTGAAAAATAGTGGGTGTGGTCAATCCACTAAATTCTTTTTTGAAAAATACTGGGTTATTTTTTGAAAAGTACAGAATTCTAATTTAGGCATGAAAAGCCAGAGTCAAATAAAAAAGCACATAGATTTACTCAAAGAGTCGCGCCCCGTGTGTCATGATGTTGGTCGCCATAGTTGGCTAGTTAATCCGCGGGTGTGCATTGGGATTTTGTATCACCCACCATGCTTGGCTAGTTAATCTGTGGGAGTGCATTGTAAACAATTTATGACGACCATTGGCACAACATGGTTCTAGTCAGAGAGTCGGTATGATAATCGTAAGATAGATATCGACATTTCACTGCAAACATATTTTCATCTACGGATGTTTAAATTCTTAGGCAATAAACATTTTTTTTGTAGCTTTTGTATGATTAAATGTTTATTGGTAATTTTTCTGTCAAACGCTTATAGGGCCCTAGACTGTAGTTTCGCCCCGGGCCCTTGAAATTTTAGGACCGGCCCTGGAGGCAGTAGTGGTGGATCAGTCAAAAGATTACTAGTTGGTCCTCAATTTTTTTTACCCCACTGCCCTAGGGTGCTCTACCGATGATCAATTTGAACACATTATTATTGGAAGGTTAAAGAAACCAGTCAATGGTTATTCTGCAAAGAATCTTATCAGGGTAGCTTGAGAAGTGTTGATTTCTCACCTATTCAATGAGCTGTTTTAGGCTATCGAAAAAGATGTCAAAAAAGATACAGAGTGTTATTACAAGATATGAACTTACGAGGAAAATCCACTGAAAAAATGGTGTGATATAGCGATCCTAAAAGTAATAGAAGTCATGGGTTTTAGTGATCTTCAACCTTTTAATCAAGTGAATGCTTACCAAGCAAGGCCGAAGATTAATGACAAAATTAACCAGATTCCTCCTTTGTACCACGGTTTTGAAAGGAAAATACGACCACAACTCTGATTTTCTCTCGGCAGGGTGAAAAGGAATTTATTGCACACGCGGAGAGCTATGTTGCATGGACATAGGTTTCTATTGAGCTATATGAAATCTCTGCTAATGATTAAACATCATCATGTTGAAGACATCAATACGGGAAAATTCAGTACTGATGATGTTTATTGTTGGTTATTCAGACCAAAAGTACATCAACCTGAGCCTATTATCACTTGGAACCCGCCGCTGGAGGGCTGGTGTAAGCTTAATACTAACGGTTCGTTTGGTCCGGGAGAGGATGCATGGGCTGGTATGATAGTTCGAGATCATAAATGAGAAACTATATTGTCAGGTTGTCGCTAGTTATTCTTGTGTAGGGATGCGTTGGAAGCTGAACTCTCGGCAGTTTTGGAACGGTTTTCATAAGCATTGTAATAGCGCAATCATCCCTTGATCATTGAGATGGATTGTTTGGAGATCACTGAGCTTCTGGAAAATAAAGATGTAGATCGCTCAGTCTATGCCATGGGGATTGAAGATATCTAAAACTTGTTGAAAGTCTGTCATGCTTGTGTTACTCATGTTAAGAGATGTTCGAACCTCACCGGGAATGGTTCATTCTCAGTGGCTTTCATGTACAATGCTTTAATTCGGCCTGATATTTCCTTCGATAATAATTCTAAAATTTAAAACATGAAGATACAACTTAAAAGGAAAGTGTTTTCATGGTATCTTCGTCGTGGGGTTATTCTCACTAAAGATAATCTTGCCAATTGCAACTGGCATGAAAGTAAAAAAAGTGTGTATTCTGTCACCAAGACGAGACTATTAAACACTTATTCTTTCAGTGTAAGTTTGCTAGGTTTATATAGTCAGCTGTCCAAATAGGGTCTACTTTATACCCACCACGTAGTGTTGTCAATATATTTGGTACTTGGCTCAATGGCTGTTAGGTTTAAGCGTCTTATTAGGATGAGAGCGATTAACGTTATTTGATCGCTGTGGATATGTAGAAATGACAAATATTTAATAATATTTCTTCCTCTCTTATGCAAGTCATATACCGGTGCACAGCTACGCTCTCATGGGTGCCGCTTCAGCGGGTGGAGCATCGAGAACTCTTTACGGAGGTATCTTCACGGTTGGAGGATACGGTGAGGGATGTTTTTTCCCAACATGGGTGGCAGCGTGATCTTCGTCTGGATCCACCTAGCTAGTTTTTTTTATCGAGAACTTTGGATTTTTGTCGTCGGAATTATTGGTGTTTTGTAACAGATATTTGTACAACTGTGTGCATCCTAGCTATGCAGATGCCGGATCTATTGCTTAAAATAGTAAAGTGCCTATTTTCGAGAGAGAAAAAGATGTCAAAATACTAGTAGTCATTTTTTGGCAAATTATGCTAGAACAAATGTGAATAGCAGTGTGGTTCGCCTCTGGTCTAGAGGGTCTAGGGAGTAAAAGTCACAGAGATTGCACTCCGTAACTGTTGAGTAATACAAATTCATTTAAAAAAATGACGAATGACGACGCCATCGTCTTTGGATTCTAGACCTGCACGGATCTTAGCTATATGACTAGTCAGCTCTCTGTATCTTATGTTTTCCAGGGCAAAGCGCTTGCACTCATCCATCAAACTATGCACGATTTCGTATATGCCTCAATAAATCTCCGGATGTTCTAAATAAGGTATTCACTAGCTAACTAGTGTCATCACGATATCCCGCCTACACCATCATCATCGAAAGGAGACAAAACTACGGACAAAAATGCCTTAGCACCGGCTAGTGACCTCTTGGGAGGCTTAGGGTTTCATCTCACCAGAATAATCAGTTTTTGACATATTGTCATGGTGTAATCAAACATATTTTGGTGTCGGGGGGAAATAACCACAATAGAAACCTATATTTTTGTGTGTGTCAGTTACGCCATTTTTTGAAACGTAGAGTTACGCCGTTTTTTAATATGGTTGTGCGAATCTTTAAGCCGGAATGGCTCTCTGAAACATTTGTTTACTGCCAAGGAGGATTTGCAGGCTGTTCATTTCTCCTCTCGTTCAGTACTTATTGTTGGGGAACGAGTAACTGAATCTAGTGATTAACATGCAAGAACAGTACGGCCGCAACTTGAGACATGTGTTAACCACGTCAATTCCACCCATCCACGTCCACCACAATTTGCGACAAAGATCGCCGCAGAAACGTCGCACTCACCACGAACTGCTGCTGCTACTAGCCGGCCTACTACTACTATACTATGCATGGATAAGCTTGGAGCTTCAAAACAGGCCGGCCATTGGCTAGGCCCCATCTTGATCTGCTCCAATGCCAGCAGCTAACTGCAACCGCACTTAATCATACGAGTCCATCTTTCTCGATCAAGGATATAAAATCCGCAATAAACTCGCAATATGTATCATCCACGTCGTTTTCACAACTTTTTCCGAGTTTAGTTGGGCAGCCGGCCTTTCCTACTATGTTTCCTGTAGTGTATGCGACCAATCAAGGAGGTAGCAGTAGACAGAGGTGGATCAGTCAAAAGATCACTAGTAAAGTTGGTCTTCAAAGTTCATCAACAAATTATGTTCAACGTTTGACCTAAAAAGACTTCAGAAAAGATAAATCTTCCGCAGCTCTATCTCGGTCTAAAGGTGGCCAACTATGGCCCATCATTAGCCCAGCCCGGCGACTCCACTCACACTACGGGAAAATCAGGCGCTGCCGTGCAGCCTATCTTTGCCGTGAGTTGCTGCACGGCAAAGATTTCTTTGCCGTGCGCAGCAAGAAGATCACACGGCAACGTCAAAACGCGGCAAAGTATGGGAGCAGGGCACGGCAAAGAAACCTACCACGGCAAAGAAAGACTTGGCGCACGGCAAAGCAGTATCTCACGGCAAAGTCTGGGAGCAGCGCACGGCAAAGATAGTAGGACGGCAAAGTCCCTGCAAGCCGCACGGCAAAGAAACAATGCACGGCAAAGGCCTGGGCACTGCCGTGTCCCGCCCCTTTGCCGTGCAGACAGACCAGTTGCACGGCAAAGGGTCCTTTGCCGTGCGCTGCTCCCTTTGCCGTGCGCCAATATACATTTTATTTGTTTTTCTAACTATTTTATTTCATCTACTACTTATATTTATTTTGTTAATTAGTTTTTCTTTTTGATGACTATTTATTACACTATGTGCAATACAAAATTAGTCTCCATGCTCATCCCCCACATATATCAGGGTTCCGGTGCTCCGGCGGCCGTCCCCTCCTTCCCCCAAACAGCGGGACGACGGGTCTACCCCCGTAGATTTCTCCGCGCGAGGGTGCAAAATGTACTTTTTCATTCTTTTAGGTTTGTTAGGGTTAGGTTTTAGGTCCACTTGCAAGTTTTGGTGGCATTCCGGTGCTCCGGGGGTCATTCCCCCTAAAAACGGCTGTCTGTGGGCCCCGGATGGTCTACCCCCTAGATTTCTCCGCGCGAGGTTCCACCAATATACCTTTTCATAGGTTTAGGTTTGTTTAGTCCATGGACATATGGAAAACCATGTGTGGCACCCTTTGGCACAGTCTAGCCCCCGATATACCCGCGGCGGGACACTTCACCGTACACGTCCAGGAATCTGTTAAGTGTTATCGCCCGAAGGTGAGGAATGTCAGACCGGGGATCCATGCCATGCACCATTTGGTGAATTACACCTTGCATCACACTTTGAAACATAGAATAGGTACACATGCAAGGTTTGGTGGGGTTCCGGTGCTCCGGCGGTCGTTATCCCCCTCCTCCCCCAAAACAGCGGAACGTGTGCCCCGGCGGGTCTACCCCCTAGATTTCTCCGCGCGAGGGTGCACCAATGTAACTTTTCATTCTTTTAGGTTTGTTTAGTACATATACACATGCAGAACCAAAGATTGGGAACCTTTGGCACATATACCCGCAGCTAGAGCCATTATCACACGATCGACGGTGTGCCTGATCTACTGGTTAGGGTTAGGTGTAGGGTTAGGGCTAGGGTTTAGGGGCTAGGGCTAGGGTTTAGGTTAAAGGGTAAGTATTTATGGTTAGGTATAGGTTTAGGGTTTAGGGTTAGGGTTAGGGTTTATGATGCATGGTTCTGCAGCTCCGGCGTCGTGGTTTAGGGATTTAGAGGGGTTTAGGGCTCGAAGCCTCCCCAGTTTAGGGTTTAGGGTTTAGGGGAGCTACTTTTGCACCATTACACCTTGCATCACACTTTGAAACAAAGAATAGGTCCACATGCAAGGTTTGGTGGGGTTCCGGTGCTCCGGCGGTCGTTATCCCCTCCTCCCCCCCAAAACAGCGGAACATGTGCCCCGGCGGGTCTACCCCTAGATTTCTCCGTGCGAGGGTGCACCAATGTAACTTTTCATTCTTTTAGGTTTGTTTAGTACATATACACATGGAGAACCAAGATTGGGACCCTTTGGCACATATACCCGCAGCTAGAGCCATTATCACACGATCGACGGTGTGCCTGATCTAGGTTAGGGTTAGGTGTAGGGTTAGGGCTAGGTTTAGGGCTAGGGCTTAGGTTAAAGGTAAGTATTTATGGTTAGGTATAGGTTTAGGGTTTAGGGTTTAGGGTTAGGGTTTATGATGCATGGTTCTGCAGCTCCGGCGTCGTGGTTTAGGGATTTAGAGGGGTTTAGGGCTCGAAGCCTCCCAGTTTAGGGTTTAGGGTTTAGGGGAGCTACTTTTGCACCATTACACCTTGCATCACACTTTGACACATATCATAGGTCCACATTCAAGGTTTGGTGGGGTTCCGGTGCTCCGGCGGTCGTTATCCCCCTCCTCCCCCCAAAACAGCGGAACGTGTGCCCCGGCGGGTCAACCCCCCTATATTTCTCCGCGCGAGGGTGCACCAATGTAAATTTTCATTCTTTTAGGTTTGTTTATTACATATACACATGGAGAACCAATATTGGGACCCTTTGGCACATATACCCGCAGCTAGAGCCATTATCACACGATCGACGGTGTGCCTGATCTACTGGTTAGGGTTAGGTGTAGGGTTAGGGCTAGGGTTTAGGGGCTAGGGCTAGGGTTTAGGTTAAAGGTAAGTATTTATGGTTAGGTATAGGTTTAGGGTTTAGGGTTAGGGTTAGGGTTTATGATGCATGGTTCTGCAGCTCCGGCGTCGTGGTTTAGGGATTTAGAGGGGTTTAGGGCTCGAAGCCTCCCGTTAGGGTTTAGGGTTTAGGGGAGCTACTTTTGCACCATTACACCTTGCATCATACTTTGACACATATCATAGGTCCACATGCAAGGTTTGGTGGGGTTCCGGTGCTCCGGTCGTTATCCCCTCCCCCAAAACAGCGGAACGTATGCCCCGGCGGGTCTACCCCCTAGATTTCTCCGCGCGAGGGTGCACCAATGTAACTTTTCATTCTTTTAGGTTTTTTTAGTACATATACACATGGAGAACCAAGATTGGGACCCTTTGGCACATATACCCGCAGCTAGAGCCATTATCACACGATCGACGGTGTGCCTGATCTACTGGTTAGGGTTAGGTGTAGGGTTAGGGCTAGGGTTTAGGGGCTAGGGCTAGGGTTTAGGTTAAAGGTAAGTATTTATGGTTAGGTATTGGTTTAGGGTTTAGGGTTAGGGTTAGGGTTTATGATGCATGGTTCTGCAGCTCCGGCGTCGTGGTTTAGGGATTTAGAGGGGTTTAGGGCTCGAAGCCTCCCCAGTTTAGGGTTTAGGGTTTAGGGGAGCTACTTTTGCACCATTACACCTTGCATCACACTTTGACACATATCATAGGTCCACATGCAAGGTTTGGTGGGGTTCCGGTGCTCCGGCGGTTATCCCCCTCCTCCCCCAAAACAGCGGAACGTGTGCCCCGGGTCTACCCCCTAGATTTCTCCGCGCGAGGGTGCACCAATGTAACTTTTCATTCTTTTAGGTTTGTTTAGTACATATACACATGGAGAACCAAGATTGGGACCCTTTGGCACATATACCCGCAGCTAGAGCCATTATCACACGATCGACGGTGTGCCTGATCTACTGGTTAGGGTTAGGTGTACGGTTAGGGCTAGGGTTTAGGAGCTAGGGCTAGGGTTTAGGTTAAAGGGTAAGTATTTATGGTTAGGTATAGGTTTAGGGTTTAGGGTTAGGGTTAGGGTTTATGATGCATGGTTCTGCAGCTCCGGTCGTGGTTTAGGGATTTAGAGGGGTTTAGGGCTCGAAGCCTCCTTTAGGGTTTAGGGTTTAGGGGAGATACTTTTGCACCATTAGACCTTGCACCACACTTTGACACATATCATAGGTCCACATGCAAGGTTTGGTGGGGTTCCGGTGCTCCGGCGGTCGTTATCCCCCTCCTACCCCAAAAACAGCGGTGTGCCCCGGCGGGTCTACCCCCTAGATTTCTCCGCGCGAGGGTGCACCAATGTAACTTTTCATTCTTTTAGGTTTGTTTAGTACATATACACATGGAGAACCAAGATTGGGACCCTTTGGCACATATACCCGCAGCTAGAGCCATTATCACACGATCGACGGTGTGCCTGATCTACTGGTTAGGGTTAGGTGTACGGTTAGGGCTAGGGTTTAGGTGCTAGGGCTAGGGTTTAGGTTAAAGGGTAAGTATTTATGGTTAGGTATAGGTTTAGGGTTTAGGGTTAGGGTTAGGGTTTATGATGCATGGTTCTGCAGCTCCGGCGTCGTGGTTTAGGGATTTAGAGGGGTTTAGGGCTCGAAGCCTCCCAGTTTAGGGTTTAGGGTTTAGGGGAGCTACTTTTGCACCATTAGACCTTGCACCACACTTTGACACATATCATAGGTCCACATGCAAGTTTTGGTGGGGTTCCGGTGCTCCGGTGGTCGTTATCCCCTCCTACCCCAAAACAGTAACGTGTGCCCCGCGGGTCTACCCCTAGATTTCTCCGCGCGAGGGTGCACCAATGTAACTTTTCATTCTTTTAGGTTTGTTTAGTACATATACACATGGAGAACCAAGATTGGGACCCTTTGGCACATATACCCGCAGCTAGAGCCATTATCACACGATCGACGGTGTGCGATCTACTGGTTAGGGTTAGGTGTACGGTTAGGGCTAGGGTTTAGGGGCTAGGGCTAGGGTTTAGGTTAAAGGTAAGTATTTATGGTTAGGTATAGGTTTAGGGTTTAGGGTTTAGGGTTAGGGTTAGGGTTAGGGTTTATGATGCATGGTTCTTGATACGTCTCCAACGTATCGATAATTTCTTATGTTCCATGCTACTTTATTGATGATACCTACATGTTTTATGCACATTATATGTCGTATTTACGCATTTTCTGGAACTAACCTATTAACATGATGCCGAAGAGCCAGTTGCTGTTTTCTGCTGTTTTTGGTTTCGAAATCCTAGTAACGAAATATTCTCAATTGGACGAAATCAACGCCTGGGTCCTATTTTTGCACGAAGCTTCCAAGACCGAAGAGGAGTGGGGCCACGAGGGGCTGCCACCATAGGGCGGCGCGGCCCAGGCCTTGGCCGCGCCGACCTGTGGTGTGGGGCCCTCGTGTGGCCCCCACGTTGCCCTTCCGCCTACAAAGCCTCCGTCGCGAAACCCCTAGTCCCGAGAGCCACGATACGGAAAACCTTGCGAGACGCGCCGCCGCGAATCCCATCTCGGGGATTCAGGAGATCGCCTCCGGCACCCTGCCGGAGAGAGGATTCATCTCCCGAGGACTCTTCATCGCCATGATCGCCTCCGGAGTGATGAGTGAGTAGTTCACCCTGGACTATGGGTCCATAGCGTAGCTAGATGGTTGTCTTCTCCTTTGTGCTTCATTGTTGGATCTTGTGAGCTGCCTAACATGATCAAGATCATCTATCTGTAATACTATATGTTGTGTTTGTCGGGATCCGATGGATAGAGAATACTATGTTATGGTGATTATCAATCTATTGTTTATGTGTTGTTTATGATCTTGCATGCTCTCCGTTATTAGTAGAGGCTCTGCCAAGTTTTTACTCTTAACTCCAAGAGGGAGTATTTATGCTCGATAGTGGGTTCATGCCTTCATTGATACCTGGGACAGTGACAGAAAGTTCTAAGGTTGTGATGTGTGTTGCCACTAGGGATAAAACATTGATTCTATGTCTAAGGATGTAGTTGTCGATTACATTACGCACCATACTTAATGCAATTGTCTGTTGCTTTGCAACTTAATACTGAATGGGGTTCGGATGATAACCTGAAGGTGGACTTTTTAGGCATAGATGCGGTTGGATGGCGGTCTATGTACTTTGTCGTAATGCCCGGATTAAATCTCACTATATTTATCATATCATGTACATGCATTGTTATGCCCTTCTCTATTTGTCAATTGCCCGACTGTAATTTGTTCACCCAACATGCTTTTATCTTATGGGAGAGACACCTCTAGTGAACCGTGGACCCCGGTCCTATTCTTTACATCGCATACAATCTACTGCAATACTTGTTTTACTGTTTTCTTGCAAACAATCATCTTCCACACAATATGGTTAATCCTTTGTTACAGCAAGCCGGTGAGATTGACAACCTCACTTCGTTGGGGCAAAGTACTTGGGTTGTGTTGTGCAGGTTCCACGTTGGCGCCGAATCCCTGTTGTTGCGCCGCATCATATTTCGCCACCATCAACCTTCAACGTGCTTCTTGACTCCTACTGGTCCGATTAAACCTTGGTTTCTTACGAGGCTTGCCAGTGCGCATCATACCTTCCTCTTGGGGTTCCCAACGGACGTGTACATCTACGCGCATCAAGCAAATTTCGCGCCGTTGCCGGAGAGATCAAGACACGCTGCAAGGGAGTCTCCACTTCTCAATCTCTTTACTTTGTTTTTGTCTTGCTTTATTTTATTTACTACTTTGTTTGCTGCACCTAAACAAAACACAAAAAAATTAGTTGCTAGTTTTACTTTATTTATTGTCTTGCTCTCTATATCAAAAACACAAAAAATTAGTTACTTGCATTTAGTTTATTTTGTTATCATGTCTAGCCATGTACTTGTTTTTATTTTCACTAGTTAAGCTTAATGGAAAACAACAAAAAAATTAGAGATCTTTATGAACTTTATCTTGAATTAGGACATGATGTGTTTGAAGAGAAAATTAAAAACCCATGGAACTTTGTTTGCAAAATAGTTGTAGCAATGTTATTAGCATGAACTCTTTGAACACTATTATTGCTAAAGCTATGGAAGAATTTAAGCTTGGGGAAGCTGGTTGTGATATTTTTAGTCCCCCAAGCATGGAGGAGAAATTTTACTTTGATGATACTTTACCTCCTATATATGATGCTTGCAATGATGAATATGATATTTTCAGTCCACCTACTATTGAGGAGAAAATTAATTATGATTCCAATATGCCTCCTATATATGATGATTATGGTGATGAGAATAATAATGATAGCTATTTTATTGAATTTGCTCCCACTACAACTAATAAAATTGATTATGCTTATGTGGAGAGTAATAATTTTATGCATGTAGCTCATGACAAGAATGTTGTATGTGATAGTTATATTGTTGAGTTTGTTCATGATGCTACTGAAAATTATTATGAGAGAGGGAAACATGGTTACATGCATCTTAATAATATTAAATTTCCACTCTTTATGTTGAGAATCTTGAAATTGCACTTGTGTTGCTTCTCTATGCTTGTCACTTTGTTCTTCATGAATTTATTTGTGTACAAGATTCCTTTTCATAGGAAGTGGGTTAGGTTTAAATGTGTTTTGAATTTGCTTCTTGATGCTCTCTTTTGCTTCAACTTTTATTTATTGCGAGAGTATCATTAAAATTACTGAGCCCATCTTAATGGCTATAAAGAAAGCACTTCTTGGGAGATAACCCATGTGTTTATTTTACTACAGCAATTTTTGTTTTGTTGAGTCCTGGAAGTTGTTTACTACTGTAGCAACCTCTCCTTATCATGTTTTTGTGCCAAGTAAAGTTTCTATGTTAAAGTTGATGTTATATGTGGGATCGCTGCGCAGAAACAGCAATGCTGTCTGTCACGAATCTGGGCACAAGTCTCTGTAGAAAATTCGAGAAAATCTTCCAATTTACGAGCGTGATCCTCAGATATGTACGCAACTTTCATTAGTTTTGAGTTTTTCCATTTGAGCAAGTCTGGTGCCATTTTAAAATTCGTCTTTACGAACTGTTCTGTTTTGACAGATTCTGCCTTTTATTTCGCATTGCCTCTTTTGCTATGTTGGATGAATTTCTTTGATCCATTAATGTCCAGTAGCTTTATGCAATGTCCAGAAGTGTAAAGAATGATTGTGCCACCTCTGAACATGTGAATTATTAATTGTGCACTAACCCTGTAATGAGTTTGCTTGAAGTTTGGTGTGAAGGAAGTTTTCAAGGGTCAAGAGAGGAGTATGATATACTATGATCAAGAGGAGTGAAAGCTCTAAGCTTGGGGATGCCCCCTGGTTCATCCCTGCATATTTTAAGAAGACTCAAGCGTCTAAGCTTGGGGATGCCCAAGGCATCCCCTTCTTCATCGACAACATCATCAGGTTCCTCCCCTGAAACTATATTTTTATTCAGTCACATCTTGTGTTCTTTACTTGGAGCGTCGGTTTGTTTTTGTTTTTGTTTTGTTTGAATAAAATGGATCCTAGCATTCACTTTGTGGGAGAGAGACACGCTCCGCTGTAGGGTATGGACAAATATGTCCTTAGGCTTTACTCATAATGTTCAAGGCGAAGTTTCTTCTTCGTTAAATTGTTATATGGTTGGAATTGGAAAATGCTACATGTAGTAATTCTAAAATGTCTTGGATAATGTGATACTTGGCAATTGTTGTGCTCATGTTTAAGCTCTTGCATCATATACTTTGCACCCATTAATGAAGAAATACATAGAGCTTGCTAAAATTTGATTTGCATATTTGGTCTCTCTAAGGTCTAGATAATATCTAGTATTGAGTTTTGAACAACAAGGAAGACGGTGTAGAGTTTTATAATGTTTACAATATGTCTTTTATGTGAGTTTTGCTGCACCGGTTCATCCTTGAGTTTGCTTCAAATAACCTTGCTAGCCTAAACCTTGTATCGAGAGGGAATACTTCTCATGCATCCAAAATCCTTGAGCCAACTACTATGCCATTTGTGTCCACCATACCTACCTACTACATGGTATTTCTCCGCCATTCCAAAGTAAATTGCTTGAGTGCTACCTTTAAAATTCCATCATTCACCTTTGCAATATATAGCTCATGGGACAAAATAGCCTTAAAAACTATCGTAGTATTGAATATGTACTTATGCACTTTATCTCTTATTAAGTTGCTTGTTGTGCGATAACCATGCTTCTGGGGACGCCATCAATTACTCTTTATTGAATATCATGTGAGTTGCTATGCATGTCCGTCTTGTCTGAAGGATCTGCCACCTTAATGATTGGAGCATGCATATTGTTAGAGAAGAACATTGGGCCGCTAACTAAAGCCATGAATTATGGTTGAAGTTTCAGTTTTGGACATATATCCTCAATCTCATATGAGAATAATAATTTTGCTACATGCTTATGCATTAAAGAGGAGTCCATTATCTGTTGTCCATGTTGTCCCGTATGGATGTCTAAGTTGAGAATAATCAAAAGCGAGAAATCTAAAATGCGAGCATTCTCCTTAGACCTTTGTACATGCGGCATGGAGGTACCCCTTTGTGACACTTGGTTGAAACATGGCATTGCGAAGATCCGGTAGTCCAAGCTAAGTAGGACAAGGTGCGGGCACTATTAGTATACTATGCATGAGGCTTGCAACTTGTAAGATATAATTTACATAACTCATATGCTTTATTACTACCGTTGACAAAATTGTTTCATGTTTTCAAAATAAAAGCTCTAGCACAAATACAACAATCGATGCTTTCCTCTTTGAAGGACATTTCTTTTACTTTTATTGTTGAGTCAGTTTACCTATCTCCCTCCACCTTAAGAAGCAAACACTTGTGTGAACTGTGCATTGATTCCTACATACTTGCATATTGCACTTGTTATATTACTCTATGTTGACAATATCCATGAGATATACATGTTATAAGTTGAAAGCAACCGCTGAAACTTAATCTTCTTTTGTGTTGCTTCAATACCTTTACTTTGATTTATTGCTTTATGAGTTAACTCTTATGCAAGACTTATTGATGCTTGTCTTGAAGTACTATTCATGAAAAGTCTTTGCTTTATGATTCATTGTTTACTCATGTCATTACCATTGTTTTGATCGCTGCATTCATTACATATGTTTACAAATAGTATGATCAAGATTATGATGGCATGTCACTTCAGAAATTATCTTTGTTATCGTTTTACCTGCTCGGGACGAGCAGAACTAAGCTTGGGGATGCTGATACGTCTCCAACGTATCGATAATTTCTTATGTTCCATGCTACTTTATTGATGATACCTACATGTTTTATGCACATTATATGTCGTATTTACGCATTTTCCGGAACTAACCTATTAACAAGATGCCGAAGAGCCTTTCTGCTGTTTTTGGTTTCAGAAATCCTAGTAACGAAATATTCTCGGAATTGGACGAAATCAACGCCCAGGGTCCTATTTTTGCACGAAGCTTCCGAAGATCGAAGAGGAGTCGAAGTGGGGCCACGAGGCCGCCACCATAGGGCGGCGCGGCCCGGCCTTGGCCGCGCCGACGTGGTGTGGGGCCCCGTGTGGCCCCCACGTTGCCCTTCCGCCTACTTAAAGCCTCCGTCGCGAAACCCTAGTCCCGAGAGCCACGATACGGAAAACCTTCCGAGACGCCGCCGCCGCGAATCCCATCTCGGGGATTCAGGAGATCGCCTCCGCACCTGCCGGAGGGGATTCATCTCCAGGACTCTTCATCGCCATGATCGCCTCCGGAGTGATGAGTGAGTAGTTCACCCCTGGACTATGGGTCCATAGCAGTAGCTAGATGGTCGTCTTCTCCTAATTGTGCTTCATTGTTGGATCTTGTGAGCTGCCTAACATGATCAAGATCATCTATCTGTAATACTATATGTTGTGTTTGTCGGGATCCGATGGATAGAGAATACTATGTTATGGTGATTATCAATCTATTGTTTATGTGTTGTTTATGATCTTGCATGCTCTCCGTTATTAGTAGAGGCTCTGGCCAAGTTTTTACTCTTAACTCCAAGAGGGAGTATTTATGCTCGATAGTGGGTTCATGCCTTCATTGATCTGGGACAGTGACAGAAAGTTCTAAGGTTGTGATGTGCTGTTGCCACTAGGGATAAAACATTGATTCTATGTCTAAGGATGTAGTTGTCGATTACATTACGCACCATACTTAATGCAATTATCTATTGCTTTGCAACTTAATACTGAATGGGGTTCGGATGATAACTCGAAGGTGGACTTTTTAGGCATAGATGCGGTTGGATGGCGGTCTATGTACTTTGTCGTAATGCCCGGATTAAATCTCACTATATTTATCATATCATGTACATGCATTGTTATGCCCTTCTCTATTTGTCAATTGCCCGACGTAATTTGTTCACCCAACATGCTTTTATCTTATGGGAGAGACACCTCTAGTGAACCGTTGACCCCGGTCCTATTCTTTACATCGCATACAATCTACTGCAATACTTGTTTTACTGTTTTCTTGCAAACAATCATCTTCCACACAATACGGTTAATCCTTTGTTACAGCAAGCCGGTGAGATTGACAACCTCACTGTTTCGTTGGGGCAAAGTACTTGGGTTGTGTGCAGTTCCACGTTGGCGCCGGAATCCCGTTGTTGCGCCGCATCATATTTCGCCACCATCAACCTTCAACGTGCTTCTAGACTCCTGGTCCGATTAAACCTTGGTTTCTTACTGAGGGAAACTTGCCACTGTGCGCATCATACCTTCCTCTTGGGGTTCCCAACGGACGTGTACATCTACGCGCATCGCAGCTCCGGCGTCGTGGTTTAGGGATTTAGAGGGGTTTAGGGCTCGAAGCCTCCCGGTTAGGGTTTAGGGTTTAGGGAGCTAATTTTGCACCATTACACCTTGCATCACACTTTGACACATAGCATAGGTCCACATGCAAGGTTTGGTGGGGTTCCGGTGCTCCGGCGGTCCTTATCCCCCTCCTCCCCCCAAAACAGGAACGTGTGCCCGGCGGGTCTACCCCTAGATTTCTCCGCGAGGGTGCACCAATGTAAATTTTCATTCTTTTAGGTTTTTTAGTACATATACACATGGAGAACCAAGATTGGGACCCTTTGGCACATATACCCGCAGCTAGAGCCATTATCACACGATCGACGGTGTGCCTGATCTACTGGTTAGGGTTAGGTGTAGGGTTAGGGCTAGGGTTTAGGGGCTAGGGCTAGGGTTTAGGTTAAAGGTAAGTATTTATGGTTAGGTATAGGTTTAGGGTTTAGGGTTAGGGTTAGGGTTTATGATGCATGGTTCTGCAGCTCCGGCGTCGTGGTTTAGGGATTTAGAGGGGTTTAGGGCTCGAAGCCTCCCCAGTTTAGGGTTTAGGGTTTAGGGGAGCTACTTTTGCACCATTACACCTTGCATCACACTTTGACACATATCATAGGTCCACATGCAAGGTTTGGTGGGGTTCCGGTGCTCCGGTCGTTATCCCCCTCCTCCCCCAAAACAACGGAACGTGTGCCCCGGCGGGTCTACCCCTAGATTTCTCCGCGAGGGTGCACCAATGTAACTTTTCATTCTTTTAGGTTTGTTTAGTACATATAAACATGCAGAACCAAAGATTGGGAACCTTTGGCACATATACCCGCAGCTAGAGCCATTATCACACGATCGACGGTGTGCCTGATCTACTGGTTAGGGTTAGGTGTAGGGTTAGGGCTAGGGTTTAGGAGCTAGGGCTAGGGTTTAGGTTAAAGGGTAAGTATTTATGGTTAGGTATAGGTTTAGGGTTTAGGGTTAGGGTTAGGGTTTATGATGCATGGTTCTGCAGCTCCGGCGTCGTGGTTTAGGGATTTAGAGGGGTTTAGGGCTCGAAGTTTTTAGGGTTTAGGGGAGCTACTTTTGCACCATTAGACCTTGCACCACACTTTGACACATATCATAGGTCCACATGCAAGGTTTGGTGGGCTTCCGGTGCTCCGCGGTCGTTATCCCCCTCCTACCCCAAAACAGAACGTGTGCCCCGGCGGGTCTACCCCCGATTTCTCCGCGAGGGTGCACCAATGTAACTTTTCATTCTTTTAGGTTTGATTAGTACATATAAACATGGAGAACCAAGATTGGGACCCTTTGGCACATATACCCGCAGCTAGAGCCATTATCACACGATCGACGGTGTGCCTGATCTACTGGTTAGGGTTAGGTGTACGGTTAGGGCTAGGGTTTAGGTGCTAGGGCTAGGGTTTAGGTTAAAGGGTAAGTATTTATGGTTAGGTATAGGTTTAGGGTTTAGGGTTAGGGTTAGGGTTTATGATGCATGGTTCTGCAGCTCCGGCGTCGTGGTTTAGGGATTTAGAGGGGTTTAGGGCTCGAAGCCTCCCCAGTTTAGGGTTTAGGGTTTAGGGGAGCTAATTTTGCACCATTAGACCTTGCACCACACTTTGACACATATCATAGGTCCACATGCAAGGTTTGGTGGGGTTCCGGTGCTCCGGCGGTCGTTATCCCCTCCTACCCCAAAACAGCGGAACGTGTGCCCCGGCGGGTCTACCCCCTAGATTTCTCCGCGCGAGGGTGCACCAATGTAACTTTTCATTCTTTTAGGTTTGTTTAGTACATATACACATGGAGAACCAAGATTGGGACCCTTTGGCACATATACCCGCAGCTAGAGCCATTATCACACGATCGACGGTGTGCCTGATCTACTGGTTAGGGTTAGGTGTACGGTTAGGGCTAGGGTTTAGGGGCTAGGGCTAGGGTTTAGGTTAAAGGTAAGTATTTATGGTTAGGTATAGGTTTAGGGTTTAGGGTTTAGGGTTAGGGTTAGGGTTTATGATGCATGGTTCTGCAGCTCCGGCGTCGTGGTTTAGGGATTTAGAGGGGTTTAGGGCTCGAAGCCTCCCAGTTTAGGGTTTAGGGTTTAGGGGAGCTACTTTTGCACCATTACACCTTGCATCACACTTTGACACATATCATAGGTCCACATGCAAGGTTTGGTGGGGTTCCGGTGCTCCGGCGGTCCTTATCCCCCTCCTCCCCCCAAAACAGCGGAACGTGTGCCCCGACGGGTCTACCTCCCTAGATTTCTCCGCGCGAGGGTGCACCAATGTAACTTTTCATTCTTTTAGGTTTTTTAGTACATATACACATGGAGAACCAAGATTGGGACCCTTTGGCACATATACCCGCAGCTAGAGCCATTATCACACGATCGACGGTGTGCCTGATCTACTGGTTAGGGTTAGGTGTAGGGTTTGGGCTAGGGTTTAGGGGCTAGGGCTAGGGTTTAGGTTAAAGGTAAGTATTTATGGTTAGGTATAGGTTTAGGGTTTAGGGTTAGGGTTAGGGTTTATGATGCATGGTTCTGCAGCTCCGGCGTCGTGGTTTAGGGATTTAGAGGGGTTTAGGGCTCGAAGCCTCCCCAGTTTAGGGTTTAGGGTTTAGGGGAGCTACTTTTGCACCATTACACCTTGCATCACACTTTGACACATATCATAGGTCCACATGCAAGGTTTGGTGGGGTTCCGGTGCTCCGGCGGTCGTTATCCCCCTCCTCCCCCAAAACAGCGGAACGTGTGCCCCGGCGGGTCTACCCCTAGATTTCTCCGCGCGAGGGTGAACCAATGTAACTTTTCATTCTTTTAGGTTTGTTTAGTACATATACACATGGAGAACCAAGATTGGGACCCTTTGGCACATATACCCGCAGCTAGAGCCATTATCACACGATCGACGGTGTTAGGGTTAGGTGTAGGGTTAGGGCTAGGGTTTAGGGGCTAGGGCTAGGGTTTAGGTTAAAGGGTAAGTATTTATGGTTAGGTATAGGTTTAGGGTTAGGGTTTATGATGCATGGTTCTGCAGCTCCGGCGTCGTGGTTTAGGGATTTAGAGGGGTTTAGGGCTCGAAGCCTCCCGTTTAGGGTTTAGGGTTTAGGGAGCTACTTTTGCACCTATACACCTTGCACCACACTTTGACACATATCATAGGTCCACATGCAAGGTTTGGTGGGGTTCCCTGGCGGTCGTTATCCCCCTCCTCCCCCAAAACAGCGGAACGTGTGCCCCGGCGGGTCTACCCCCTAGATTTCTCCGCGCGAGGGTGCACCAATGTAACTTTTCATTCTTTTAGGTTTGTTTAGTACATATACACATGGAGAACCAAGATTGGGACCCTTTGGCACATATACCCGCAGCTAGAGCCATTATCACACGATCGACGGTGTGCCTGATCTACTGGTTAGGGTTAGGTGTAGGGTTAGGGCTAGGGTTTAGGGGCTAGGGCTAGGGTTTAGGTTAAAGGGTAAGTATTTATGGTTAGGTATAGGTTTAGGGTTTAGGGTTAGGGTTAGGGTTTATGATGCATGGTTCTGCAGCTCCGGCGTCGTGGTTTAGGGATTTAGAGGGGTTTAGGGCTCGAAGCCTCCCCAGTTTAGGGTTTAGGGTTTAGGGGAGCTACTTTTGCACCTATACACCTTGCACCACACTTTGACACATATCATAGGTCCACATGCAAGGTTTGGTGGGGTTCCGGTGCTCCGGCAGTCGTTCCTCTCCTCCCCAAAGAGCGGAACGTGTGCCCCGGCGGGTCTACCCCCTAGATTTCTCCGCGAGGGTGCACCAATGTAACTTTTCATTCTTTTAGGTTTGTTTAGTACATATACACATGGAGAACCAAGATTGGGACCCTTTGGCACATATATACCCGCAGCTAGAGCCATTATCACACGATCGACGGTGTGCCTGATCTACTGGTTAGGGTTAGGTGTAGGGTTAGGGCTAGGGTTTAGGTTAAAGGGTAAGGATTTATGGTTAGGTATAGGTTTAGGGTTAGGGTTAGGGTTTATGATGCATGGTTTTGTAGCTCCGGTGTGTCAGCTCCGGTGTGTCAGCACGTGTAGTCGCTGACTACTGCCGGCCTGGCATGACAGGATACGATCTGCTGAGGAGGGTCAAGGTAAAGATATTTGCATAGCCTTTATTTTTGCTCTGCTAATTTGAGCATGCATTCATTCATTTCATAGCATGGTACACATTTTCCTCCTTCTCTTCACGATCGAGTCTTATTTACGGCTTTCTCTCAAGGATCAGACCCTCGTGAAAATACAAATGCAATAATTGTACAAGTTAGTAGTTGTATTCTATGTAACCTCCTACAATGGTTTTGAGTGAACCAAAGCATACTATATCTAGCCTCAAATCCCTTATATCAATGTCAGCAATAAAGGGTACAAAATAATCCTAGCACCCTTATAAATGAAATGGTAAAAATAAAAATAAAAATTCTTTGCCGTGCGCAGGCGCACGGCAAAGAACCCTGCCGCACGGCAAAGGAAGCCTTGCGCACGGCAAAGAGGCCCCACACGGCAAAGGCGCTTTGCCGCACGGCAAAGAACCCCGCACGGCAAAGAGCGCGGATAAGGCATGGTCGGGACGCACCTGAGCACCCCAGCTCACGTGCCCCCCTTCCACGCCGCCGCCACCGCCCGCCCTTGGCCCACCCGCCGCCGGCCCGCCGCAACCACAACCCTGCCGCGGGCCCCTCCCCCTGCCTCCGCACGCCCCAGCTCCTGCTCGCCGCCGCTTGCCCCTCCTTCGCCGCCGCCCGTGCTGCTGCTCGCGTCTCCCCTAGCCGACGCCGCTTGCCCCTCCTCCGCCGCCGCCCGTGCTGCTGCTGCTGCTCGCGGTTGCCTCCAACTCCGGCCGCCGCCTCCTCCTCTGATTTCGGGAGGTCCTCCACCCGGCCTGCTTCCCTGACCCGACGCCCTGCTGCCCATCGATCCCTAGCGCCCATGCATCTGCCCATCTCTGCAGCAAATTGAAGGTGAGGAATGTAGATAAATTGTTATGGAGTTTGGAAATTTATGGGCTATTTGTGTGATAGTTGGAAATCTATGGGTTGTTTGTGTGTTAAATTTAAATGAAAACTGCTATTTGTGTGATATTTTGACATGAGCCGGTATCTTATTCATGTCATGCATGAAGTTAAAATACTTTGCCTTATGCCTTTGGATGGATCAAGATAAGACACTTGAATGAGGCATAATTTAGTGTTGACTTGAATGACTAATTCATTTTTCCGCATCTGCAGGCGATGCTTCGGGGTGGACACATGGGCCGGCGTTGTCGGGCTGTTTGAGGAGCGTTGCTGAGAGTGACCGTTTTTCTGGAGGGGATTTTGCCGGCGGGTCGTTGGTCTTCTTCACCGGCAGTCGATCACGCTTCGAGGGTGAGAATCCGTTTGCCTCTCTTGTACCTAGGTTTTTCTTTGTGTCTAGATCACCAAGTCTGTCGCGATACCTAGGCGTCTCTTCCCGACCGTAAGGGTTACGCGGATAAATATGCATTAGTGGTCTCGCATATTATGAACCGTAACTCTTACGGCATTTATCGGGACAGCCGGCGGATGCGTAGTTGGGCACGTTCTCCGCTCTACCCCGATCCGAGATAGGATTTCGGTAGCGCCTCCCCGTTTTCTCCGGATGCACACCCTCTCGGCTTTTTGCCGAGACGTGTATCGGGAGAGCAGCGGGAGGTGCTGCCAAATTCTGTCTCGGATCGGGTAGAGCTGGGAGAACGTACTCAATCTACGGATCCGACGGCTGCTAGGAGCCCACCTAGTAGAGTTTCAGGTTGATGCACGCGTAAAATAAATAAATATATGATGCATTTATTTCATATTTGATATATAAATGCTATGTTCATCTGTTTTGTTGCTGATTAGAGGATGGATAATCGTGGCTGGATGTACGATGGCAGAATCAGTCAGTGGAACTATACTGATGAATGGGGAGAAAAGACCGAGCAGTTTGTGGATAGGGCGTTTGCCATCCCTAGCAGACCTATAAGTGTTTGGTGCCCTTGTAGTAAGTGCGCTAACCGAAAGGCACAGGACAAGGAAACTATGAGTATGCACCTGATCAAGTTTGGGTTCACACCGTCCTACAGGATTTGGACTTACCATGGAGAAAAGGCAAAGAAACGTGCTAGGAAGGAGGTGCGGCAGATTCAACCTAGGGGGAATATGACACTGGTTTTGATAGGTGCTTAGAAAACTTGGCTAATGGTAATGTGCCTGAAAGCTCTCATGTAGAGGTGGAGACACCTCAGGATGCGGAGACAAGTGAGGACCCGGAGGAAAACACAAAGGAGTATTATGAGGCTCTGTTTGCTTCGCAGAAACCCCTACATGAAAATACAGAGGTTACCCAACTAGATGCCATCGCTCGCCTTATGGCCTTGAAGTGCCATAGGAACTTGTGCAGAGATGGGTTCGATGAACTTCTGGTCATTCAGCCGAAAGGGCACCTCTTGCCGCAAAACTTCTACTATTCGACCAAATTGCTCAGTGACCTTAAGATGTCATCTCAGCAGATACACGCTTGTCCAAAGGGATGCATGCTATTCAGAGAGGAGCACGCCGACACAAACTATTGCATCAAATGCAATTCCTCTAGGTACTTTGAGGTAGACCGCAATGGTGATGGTCAGAAGAGGCAGACCACGGTTGCCAAGAATATCCTCCGCTATCTTCCAGTTCTACCGAGGATCCAGCGGCTCTTCATGACCGAGGATACTGCCCAGCAGATGAGGTGGGCCGTGGAAGGAAACAGATACACCGACAAGATGATACATCCGTCGGATGGTACTACATGGAAGAACTTTGTCAAGAAATTTCCACTGAAAGCAGGTGACCCGAGGAGCGTAGCAGTTGCGATATCAACCGATGGGTTCAATCCATATGGTATGTCGACTGCAGTATACAGTTGTTGGCCAGTGTTTGTTATTCCCATGAACCTCCCCCCTGGCGTCTGCATGAGATCAGAGAACATGTTTGTGTCGATGATAATCCCAAGGCTCAAATACCCGGGTAAGAACATGAATGTGTACCTGGAACCGCTGGTGGATGACTTGGTTCGTGGCTGGGAAGGTCGCGGGATCCGAACATATGACGCATCAAAGAAGGAGTACTTCGATATGTATGTGTGGTACCACACGTCCCTGCATGACCTGCCAGCGTGCTTTGTTCTGCGGGTGGTGTACACATGGGAAGTGGCCTTGCCCACAGTGCAGGCAGGCCGTGACTTTCTTCTGGCTAAACAAGGGAGGCAAGTATTCATGCTTTGATGAAGCTCGACAGTTCCTTGAGCGGAGGCATGCATACAGGAGTGATGTAAAGAGCTTCAAGAAAGGTTGTGTTGTCCGTGGCCCGAAGCCAATTCCAAATACCGGAACAGAAATCAAGGCCGAGTTACATGCTCTTAAGCCTAGCCCTGATGGGAATGGTTTCTTGGGATATGGGGAGACACACCAATGGACTCACAAGCCGTGCTTATGGAAGTTCCCTTACTTTGAGTTTCTCGAGCTCCCGCATAACATTGATGTAATGCACACCGAGAAGAATATCAGTGAAGCCATTTGGAGCACGATTGTGGACACCGAGAAGACGAAGGATAACATAAAGGCTCGAATTGATCAAGAAATGTGGTGCGATAGGCCGGAGTTGAACATGCAGCCACCTCATGGTGCCAAAAAACTTGGACTAAGCCACACGCTCCGTTCTGCCTCACAAAGGCCCAAAAAAGGGAGGTCTTCCAATGGATGAAGGACTCCTTGTTTTTCCCTGATGGGTTCGCAGCCAACTGGATGAGGGGTCTGAACATTGAAACGTTGCGAGTACAAGGGCTGAAGAGTCATGACTACCACATATGGCTTGAGCGGATAATGCCGGTGATGATTCGAGGCTATGTCCCTGAGAAGACTTGGTGAGTGCTAGCGAGGTTGAGTTTTTTCTTCCGCCAGATTTGTGCTAGGGAGTTAGACACTAAAGTGATTGAGAAGCTGGATGAAGAGGCACCCGTGTTGCTTTGCGATCTAGAGAAGATCTTTCCTCCAGGGTTCTTTAATCCGATGCAACATATGATCCTGCACCTCGCGGAGGAATGCTTAAAGGGGGGCGAATTGGGGCCGTTGGCAGTTTGGTCCCGAGAGAGAAACACAAAAGCTTCGTCAAATGACTGGCAATAAATGCAAGATCGAAGCATCCATAGCCGAGGCAGTCCTGAACGTGGAGGTGGCAAACTTCACCACTAAGCACTATGATCCCAACATTCCCACAAAGCACAACCCGGTCCTCCGTTACAATGCAACCAACAATGAAGAAGTACCCAAGCTTAGCATCTTCGTGGGGCTTGGTGGCAAGTCAAGTGGCTCGAAGCCGTACAGAACGGACCTGCAGGAGCGGACCTTGATCCACTCGTATGTCTTGAACACCATGGTCGAAGTGAAGCCGTACATCGAGTAAGTGCGAACCATTTAGTTATTCGCAAACATTCACTCGTATTTGCGTGGCTAACTCTTCCTCTTTTCATCGGTATAGGCAATTCAAGGCTATACATTGGAAGAATACCCACAGGGAGCCTACCCCGGAAGAATCCAAGCAAATTTTCGATAAGGGCGGCGGTTTCGGTTTCAGTAGCTGGTTCTGTAATTTGGTACTTTTCTATCCAAATTAGCTAGCACTTCCGACATTTATCGGTCATTTCTCGTTCTAAACTTCTCGTGCTAAACTTGTAGGCAAGAACTGACAAAGAGATGAAGTCAGAGCTAAGAAAAATTGCTAGGGGCTTTGACCATTCCCTCGAAGCGTTCAACTCCTATGACGTGAACGGGTATCGCTTCCAGACCCATAAATACACAACAAGCCGGCCCAACGCGAAGACAATAAATAGCGGGGTGGTATGTCAAGGTGACGATGGGCTCCATTACTATGGAAGAGTCGAGGATATATACGAGCTGAATTACGGGTTTCAGAAAGGGCTAAATCCCGTCGTCTTCAAATGTCATTGGTTTGACCCACGTCGGGTGAGACGGGATCCTGAAATTAGGTTGGTCGAAGTTGAAAGGAACTCTGTTTATAAGGGAGAGGATGTGTACATCTTGGCTACCCAGGCCTTTCAAGTATTCTATCTCCCGTACGCGTGCAGAAACCCGACAAAACGTCTACATGGATGGGATGTTGTGATGATGGTGCCTTCACGCAATAGGTCGCCCCCGCCAAACAAGGACGATTACCGCCGCGTAGACCCCTCAGGAAAGAGTGTCGAGTTCTATCAGGAAGAAGGGCTCCCCGGGCATTTCACAATCGCCTTGCCGACTATCGATGACATGGTCGTAGACGATGAACAAGAAGATGCGGGCATGGATGGGGACAATGCAGAAGATGAAGCTGAGGATGTTTGTGCCCCGGAAGACCTGAGTATGCTCGAGGCGTTCAGAGCAGGGATTGACCTCGATGCAGATGGACCACCTCCAGGTTTCATTGATGATTATTGGTTCGCCGAGCCTGATGACGATGACGAGACACGCGGTCCAATCACGGACGGCGACACAGGCTACTGATCTATGTAGTAGTAATTGTGAGGCTAGCTAGGTTATTTGTAATAACTCCGTGTAATAGAGATTGTCTAGCTAGGTTATTTGTAAGAACTCCGTGCTATGTTTGAGAGAACTCTATGCTTGCTATTTGTTGCTTCCACTAATTAATGTTCATCCTTTTGCATTATTGTTGCTTTCATTAATGTTCATCTACTTATATTTCTGTTGCTTTCACTAATATTTATCTCTTTACAATATTACGTACTAATAAACCACTCTCTTCATTTGTGTTTGCAGGTGATTGAAGCATGCCGCCAAAAAAAGGGGTGGCGGTCTTAAAAAGAAGCTCAAGGACTTGGTAGGTGTAGGGACTTCGAGGCGGGGCCGAGCTAGTACCCCCCTCCTAGCCCTCCTGTCGCTACCACAGCGGCCGCGTAGGAAGAATGCGACGCGGTACTCACTCCTAGTCCTAGCCCCCTCCCGCACCCGATGATGATGACGAGAGGAGGACCAGGAGCACCACGGGGGTGGGGAGGACCAGGGAGGAGGAGGGGTGGGGAGGACCAGGAGGAGGGAGGGGGTGGGGAGGACCAGGAGGAGGAGGGGGACGAGGAGGACCTCTCGGAGGATGAGGGGTTGGGGAACTTAGTGTTCGATCCTGATCAAAGCCTAGATTGGGTAGCGCCGGCGGATTACCAGTACGTTCCAGCTGTGGAGAGGCTGAGGCCACGTGATAGGAAGCCATATCGGCGTGGGATAACACAGCTCCCCGCGCTGAAGGACTGGCGCTACAGGCACGTTGTTCTAGAGCCCTATGGAAGGAGGTACATGTTAATTTTTGGCATTTCGTTATCGCAATTTTGTCATTATCAAAATTATTATCACATACATATTGATGTTGTCATTTCATGGTGCAGCTCGTTCCAGTATGCAGACCCGTCGCAGAGACCGCCACGTGGGTACTCGAACATCCTTGGGGGCCTACTTAGATGGTATTTCCCTGGGAAAGTCAATTTCCCTACTGGTGGCTGCGACGTAGCTTGGAGATGGGCGCACTACAGCCTCGCGGAAGATCCTATGGGCCGCGGCACCGCGGCGGATTTGGTTGTTGCCAAATTCTGGGTACGTGACTTTTGACTTCTTACCATTCATACACTCTCCTTGGTTCACAATAATTGCACTAATGCCCCTTGTTTTACCTATGTTCATGGTTGCAGAAATACTTCAAGAGGGCCGAGGGCAAGGAGAGTGCGTGCGATGATGTCCTACACCAGCTTGCAAGGAAGAGGGTGACTGGCATGCACTACGAGGCACGTGTTCAATGCGTCCGCGACTGGCACGCCGACCGCTTCGTCCACATGACTAAGGAGGACGCTTGCGACACGCTCATGCAGCCGTGGCAGTACATGCAGGTATTTGCATTTATGTGTTATTGATTTGCTTTATCGCCATGTAGTTTATTTTACCATAATGGGTTTATCTTGTGCATGTAGAACCCTCCTCAGTACGTCGGCAACGACAAGAGGTGCTTTCTTGCGATGGTCATGTGGTGGACATGCCCCCAGTACCTCAAGAAGCACGAGGAGGGCAAGAAGAAGCGGGCAGAGATGCGAGGTGGATCGCATATCCAAGGCAGCATCCCCTCTCTCTTCACCTGCAGAACGAGGTGAGCAAATTAATGGTTCCTTCATTCTTTGAATTCATGTTATATATTTGTTAACTCCGCAAGGGTGTGCCACTTCACTTGATTACATGTTCTCTTTGTCAGGACAGGAGCGAAGCCTAACGTCTTTGCCGTTCTAAAGAAGATGAAGCAAAGGAAGACGCCGATCCTGAGACGGGGTCCGTGTGGGTTAACCCGCAATGCGAGACCCAGTGCACGTCGTATGTCTCCAAGTTCAAGCAGAAGTACGGCGAGGAGGCCAACCCAGAGGCCGAGGACTTTGACCCTGAGGTCGCGGTGCTTGCGGGAGAAGGCTTGAAGCATGGCCGCCTATGGTTTGGTGACGGGTGCGTCGACCCAGCGAGGCCCTCTCTCCGCCAGATCCGTCGTGGTCGTAAGAGCGGCCAGCCTGAGGTAGAGCCCCGGCCACGGGCTTCGGATCTAGCTGTCGAGCGGTTACGGGTATGTTCTTCCTCGGGCCTCTACATTTCCTTTACATGCTTTCCATTGAAATGTTAATGACATCGCGGCAACACAACGTAGGAGGAGATGACAGCGAAGGAGCAGGCGGCCCAGGAGCAAAGGGCGCAGATGGAGCAGCAGATTCTGGAGTACCAGCAGCAGCAGACACAGATGATGCAGCAGATGCAACAGCAGCAGCAGATGATGCAGCAGCAGCAGGCACAGATGAGCTGGCTGATGAGCCGACGGTTCTGACTTCTCCACCGGGAGTCTTCCTGCCTCCACCTTACTCCATGCCGTGGATGCCGCCACCGCCCACTCAGACCCCGGGGACACCTATCACCGTGAACAACATGAACATCATCCGGAGCATGAACCGCGGTGAGTCCTCTTGTGCCCAACCCGCTACTTGTACTTGTTCAAGTGTTCAATATGCAAATGCAAATGCAAATGTTCATTCGATCAACCTTATAGATTATATGTCACAAGGAAATGACGATGAGGCCGGCGGAAGCGGAGGACAAGGTTGATGGCATGGTCTTCGTGCACTTTGTCGGATTGTATGCTTGTAATGGATTGTAATATTGGACATTGCACTATGGACTCTATGTAACTTGTGTGGATGGACTATGGACTCTATGTAATGCATTGTATGCATGAATATGTGTGTTTGATGTATTTGTGGTGTTCCCGTAGTGTTTGGTGATGTTATGTTGAAGATTATATGTGTATATGATTTATTGTCAATTGCTATATTTGAAATGCAGGGAATAAGCAAAAAACAGCAAAAAAATGAAAAAAACCCTTTGCCGTGCGTGTGCACACGGCAAAGGACTTTTGGTCACTTTGTCGTGTGCACACGCACGGCAAAGGAGCCACGTGGCTGTAGACCTGGGAGCTCCTGGGGCGTGCCTGTAGGGGGCTTTGCCGTGCGCGGTAGAGCTAGCCCGCACGGCAAAGGCGCGCACGGCAGCGAAGGCTGGTGCACGGCAACGACGGTCGCACGGCAAAGAAAAGCAGCGCACGGCAAAGTCTTCGGGCACGGCAGCCCCCCTGCCGCACGGCAAAGTAGAGCCGCACGGCAGCGTTTGCAACGCACGGCAGAGATGGAAGCGCACGGCAAAGCGCTTTGCCGTGCAATCCTTGCACGCGCACGGCAAAGGTGGCTTTGCCGTCGATGGCGTTGCCGTGCAAGCTTTGCCGTGAGGGCACGCACGGCAAAGCCGTTGCCGTGCGTATAGGCCTCTTTGCCGTGCAAAGTGGAGCACGGCAAAGGCTGGCTTTCCCGTAGTGTCATTTTGTAAACATAAAGCCTCTGGTTTGGCTTTATACATAAAACCACAAATGGAGGTATAGCAGATTCAGTTACAACACACAAATAAGTCTGATACAAACCAATATAGAGAGCGCATGCCACATCTGGTCAGCAGGAGATTGTAAAAGTCCGTCACAAAGAGCAGACACACACATATCAGCATAATAAACAACGGTCCGGCTCTAGTCTGCGTGTTTAGTCTCCTCACCGTGCCAATTGCCTCGTCTAGCTTCTCCATGTGACCATGTCTCTCAGTCTAACCATAGCCCTCCAACGCTGCATATGGATTGACATTTGAAACAAAACATCAACTGGCGGATTGTTAATCATCTTCCCCTCTATCGTAAGTTTGTTGCGAATAGTCCACAACATTCAGCACATGGCTGCGAAAGTGAACCAACCAAGCCTACGAAGGGAGCCCGAGAGACCTTGCTCTAGTCGCAGTGTAGTATCTCCCTAGCTCATGCCCATGCAAAGCGATCATGTGGTCAAGAGAAGAAAATGTGGGTGCAATCCTCAAACTCCCAACAAAGCGAGCAGAGACCCATCGATGAGCCTTGCCGCTTCGCGACCTGATCACTAAATGGAAATCTACCCCGTATCAACTACCATAGGAAGACCCTAATCTTGGGGGTACCCTAGTGCGCCACACATGAGTGTAATGTGTAACAGCCGCTCCATGTGACAAGCTAAGATACATCGATCTTGTCAAGTACACTCGAGGCTTCCAAAGCCCAAGACACATCATCCTCCCTTGTGTCATCTGAACTCCCTACACAATTTATCCCACTCCACCGCTTCATCAAGATTGAATTGCCTATGGAAAAGGATGTGACATTCCCCATGATTACCCCTACAACAAAGGTCCCCTAAGCCGTGGTGAAGGGATCGGCACAATAACCGAACAGACTCCACTCGTGAGAAGTCTTTATATGAATTTGGATCACAATATGACACACCCGGCTAACATGGCGGTGATGTTGACAAATAAAGCCACGTGCACAACGATGTATAATGCTACTAGTGATGGACATAAGCTTGAAGCTCGGTGAGTTTAATGAGCACTCATTTGTTCGACTCATTTGAGTATGGCTTGTTTTCTTAAAGAGCCGAGTTGAGTAACAATTTGTGCTTATAAGGTGCTTGGTAAGGTTAACAAGCTAAACAATCGAGATGACCATATTCGTGAGCTACAAGTTAATATCGGTAAAAAGCTAGTGCTAGTATAAGCTAGTATATTATAGTGTCCTTAGGCCCATCTAATGTGAGGCAAACATGCAACAACCAAGGCCATCAATGAAGACCAACGGGGCGACGACCCAAAGATCTAATGAAGCAGAAGCAGCCACCCTGCCTCTTCCTCGTCTAGTCGTCATCGTCATCCCATGTTCTCGATCACCCTGATAGTTGTGGTTGCGCCCTAGGGTTTCTTCTGACCACGCCCTGCCCGTGTGCTGCTAGCCTCTCTGTTATATTGTGATCCAAATTCCAAGAAGAGGCTAACTTCTGACGAGCGGAGCGAGGCCCGTCGCCGGTAGGCTTGCCACCGTCTATATATTTTCCCTGTAAGCCGCCGCTAGGGTTTGGTCGCATCATTGTACACCCACGGCGTTTGTAAACACCACCGAAATAGTGAAGTTTTGCTGGCTGGCGCCCGTGGTTTTTCCCTCGTGTGTTGCAAGGGTTTTCCACGTTAAAATCTCGTGTCCCCTGCAGTGTTTTACTTTTCGTTCTTCGTTTATTGTCCATCTCGTTTATAACACTCTCTAATCAGGCCAATTCACATCACTCCATCTTTCATTCTTGTCTGGCCCCTCACTCTGCCCGCATCAATGTGTCTAGGTTCATGCTCGTCAGCGCAATGGTTCAGCCGAAGCAACTGGTGTCCAAGTTCAAGTTCAAGACGACCTCCCATTCTGGCATGCCGTTGCAGTTAGCTTGCTTTGCATTATCCTAATTCCAATGCTAGATAGCTGGCCTAGCTTGCTACATGTACAAACATGCGTGGCTTGATTATCATCAAATCTTGAACATACAAGTTTACCTAGGTTTGGATTTCCCGGCTCACCCTTGCTGTCACACGCACTGACTTGAGAAGTTGGGTGAGCACGGAAGGATAGCTTGCCTCCAGGTGCTTATATCCCTCCGTCGCCAAGACGGCATGGAGGTTCTCGCGAGTGCTCACAATGAAGTCGATGCACATGGCCTTTAGCCGCCGATAGTTGTGCTTCTCGGCTAAGGCAAGAGTCGTCGCCGCCATGCCGACGTATATGGCACCAGATTGCAGCTTGCGTTTGCAGATGAGCTTCAGCCCGTCCACCTCGTACCTGTGGGCAGCTCCAAGTAGGTGGTGGGCAAACACCGCCACCGCCTCCATGTCCGGCTGTTCCTGATCGAATTCGGGTACCGTGTCGGTGTAGATGAAGTGAATCATGGCCTTAAAGGCCGCCGCGTTCATGTCCTTGACCTCCACGCATGGAGACTTGTGATGTTGACAAATAAAGCCGCATGCACAACGATATATAATGCTACTAGTGATGGACATAAGCTTGAAGCTCGGTGAGTTTAATGAGCTCTCATTTGTTCGACTCATTTGAGTTTGACTTGTTTTCTTAATGAGCCGAGTTGAGCAACAATTTGTGCTTGTTAAGGTGCTTGGTAAGGTTAACAAGCTAAACAATCGAGATGACCATATTCATGAGCTACCCGTTAATATCGGTAAAAAGCTAGTGCTAGTATAAGTATATTATAGTGTCCTTGGGCCCATCTAATGTGAGGCAAACATGCAACAACCAAGGCCATCAATGAAGACCAATGGGGCGACGACCCAACGATCTAATGAAGCAGCCACCCTGCCTCTTCCTCGTCTAGTCGTCGTCGTCATCCCATGTTCTCGATCACCCTGATGGTTGCGGTTGCGCCCTAGGGTTCTTCTGACCACGCCCTGCTCGGCTGCTCGTCTGCTGCTAGCCTCTCTAATCAGGCCAATTAACATCACTCCATCTTTCATTCTTGCCTGGTCGCTCACTCTGCCCGCATCGATGTGTCTAGGTTCATGCTCGTCAGCGCAATGAAGCAATTGGTGTCTACGTTCAAGACGACCTCCCATTCTGGCATGTCGTTGCAGTTAGACTAGTCACAATGGAAAATATCATATAGTGGTATCATGCATATGATACTAGTTTATGATACTATCTTCACAACGCATAATATCATGTAGTAGTATCATATGTTACATGTATTTGATGGTTTGTAAAATCTCAATACAAAAGTGTGTACAAGATTTGTTTGGCATTAATTTTTCTAGTTTTACTTGCTATGAGACGGTATCTATCTATGATACCACTATCATCTTTTTCATCATTAATTGACGTGACACATCAGTTTTTTGCATGCATGTAGTGATGATACTAGTTATGATACTCTCTCAATGCTAGATAGCTGGCCTAGCTTGCTACATGTACAAACATGCGTGGCTTGATTAATTATCATCAAATCTTGAACATACACGTTTACCTAGGTTTGGATTTCGCAGCTCACCCTTGCTGTCACACGCACTGACTTGAGAAGTTGGGTGAGCACGGAAGGATAGCTTGCCTCCAGGTGCTTATATCCCTCCGTCGCCAAGACGGCATGGAGGTTCTCGCGAGTGCTCACAATGAAGTCGATGCACATGGCCTTTAGCCGCCGATAGTTGTGCTTCTCGGCTAAGGCAAGAGTCGTCGCCGCCATGCCGACGTATATGGCACCAGATTGCAGCTTGCGTTTGCAGATGAGCTTCAGCCCGTCCACCTCGTACCTGTGGGCAGCTCCAAGTAGGTGGTGGGCAAACACCGCCACCGCCTCCATGTCCGGCTGTTCCTGATCGAATTCGGGTACCGTGTCGGTGTAGATGAAGTGAATCATGGCCTTAAAGGCCGCCGCGTTCATGTCCTTGACCTCCACGCATGGAGACTTGTCTCTAATGCCGTGGAAGAACTGGCGCAAGAAGACGACGGACTTCCCGGCCAATATGTACCTGTGAGCGGCGACAGACGCGCCGGAGACCAGGAACCTGACGTCCGCCTTCGCGTCGACCCTGGCCGCGCCGCCGTCCGTTCCAGCTCTGCGGCATAGGTCTCCGTCGAACAGACGCAGCACCCGCTTGGCCTTGATCCCGTTCTCCGTGGCCACGAACAACAGTATCCCCACTCTCGCGACCGCCCTGGCCAAGCAATCCCCTATCTCCCACGCGGCCGGGTATGTGCAGTACTCCCCCCTCTTTCTCCCGGACAAGGAATCGGCACTGAGCAGCAAGCTGGACGACCACTCCCATCCGAGGTCCTCCGGGCTGCCCTTCAGCGTCAGCTTAATGCTCTTTGTCGTCCCCGCGTCCGGTGAGCGCATTAGGCCGGCTACGGCCGCCGACACATCCAAGAACCGCGTCGCCTCGTGCACCATGTATCGGACCACCACCAGCGCCTGCCGCTCGGCGTCGGAGGAGGATATGTCGGCCTCCGCCGTGTGCGCGGCGAGCGCGTCCACTGCCTCCGTCATCTGCTGCCGACCGACGGCGAAGTCGATCGCTTCTCGTGCGCCACCGGCGAGGTCGCGGTACGTGCCGCCAAAGCCTAGGGACGAGGACCCCGGGATGAGGCCGCGCGGCCGGCGCATCACGCACACCATCGCCCCTCGCTTTCTTCCGTCGCTCAGCTCCCACCACGTGCCGTCGCTGCTTTGGAAGCCCGCCAGGTCGAGGTTATCGGCGCGGGTGGCAAGCGTTAGCGCGCTCGCCGGCGTCTTGAGGACGACGTGGAACCACCGGCGCGGCGGGATGCCGGGCTCGACCGGCGGGAGGACGGGGCGGCCGTGGGAGACGTGCCTCGGGTTACCCAGCCTCGAGCGGATGCCAGCGATGAAGGCGCCATAGTCGTCCCTGCTGCTGCGGGTGAGGTCGAACGTCACCGTGAAGAGCGGGTTCCTCGCCATGGACAAGAAACAGATGAGATGAGACAACGATGAGAGTTGACAATGGACCAAGAAGGAAAATATATGTGATCGATCGATGTCTTCTTCTTTTTTGCGTGGAAACTTAGGAGTTATTCAATATTCAAAGCTCCTACTCTGTCAGCTTGGTAGACACGAGGAAACTTGGTGGTTGTTTCATCCAAACACAAAAATTCCATATATAATTGCATCCAATGACAATGTCAACTCTTGCTCCCACCTAACGGTATAGAAATTGCTAATGCAAAATTGCAACTGTCTCAATAGGAACGCCGTGTAAGACATATCTTTATCTTTACTATTAAATAGGAGTTGGTCGTTTGACACTCAACGCATTTTGGTGGTCGTCATTGAAAAGATCCTGGCCGTTCAATCTAAGTCAAAGCCTCCGCTTAAAATTCATCCGTCCGATCAACTTTCCACTGTAAGTTGCCCCTCTTTCCCTTTGTTGCCGCTAATCAAGATATAAATAATAAATGCAAATTAAGTAGGAGATATATTGTCAGAAAAAGAGAGATTATAATCTGAAAAGCTATCCTATCGTATCTTTTCAATTTAATCTTGATTCACACCTTCCCATAAAGAAAAATAGAAAACCTCACCTTTCCAATCCCATTAGCTACAAGCCTACAAACTCTGTCCTATGGATCTTGGCACCCACGAGCCACGAGTGCTGACGCCGGCGAAGATGGGACGGCCTCGTTCTCGACACCCACGAGCTTCGACGCCTGCGAAGATGCGCGTCACTTGTGTGGCGCCGAGGTAGTCGAGGGAGAGGGCGCGCGGTCGCTTCCATGTTCCCGCGAAGATGGGCGTCAGTGCGTCGCTCGCGTGGCGCCGACGGAGTCGAGGAGATGGCTACCACCTCCAGGTCCATGATGAACGCGGCGGCAAGGCGTGCTGGTGAGGGCTTAAGGCCGCCAGTGAGTCGCACGTACTCCTCCCTTCCGGTGTGAAACGCCGCCGCTACCGTCGCCTATCGCCTCATGTCGCGCGGTCTCGGGGCTTACCCAATCAACTACAAAATAAGGATAAGAAAAGTTTTTTGATTGAGCCCCGATGGTACCGCCGGAGGCACGGTGGTGCTGGTGAATAACATCTACCTCTCCTGCGCCACTGCGACCCTACGTGCCTGATGCAGGACTTCCACAACTTCTACATCCCTTGTTCCACCCTGAATCAGTTAGTTTTTCTCCAATCTTCTGTTCGCTATTTGTCAGTGAATACATAATTGTGTTGATCTAAGGACCCATTTGATCAGGACGATTGCCAAAATTAGTAGACAATGGGGATTGTCAAAGATGACCTCCTTGTCATGAACCCAACTGTTCATCTGTTAAATAGTTTATTGCGCTATTACTTCGGTATGTCTGATTGCAGCAACGCTCTCCTCTCGAGGTATGTCTGATTTTAGATTCTTGGATTTTATTATAGCCAACTTTCTTGTTTCGGTCTGCTAAAAATGTGTCCAGTTTACATAGTAGGTTAACCAAATTGGATCAGCAACCGTGAACATTGAGGCCGTGAGAATGTCAAAACGTGCTGGCTGGCTATCTCATTCACCATCTTATGTTCCTGTACTTCGTATCTCAAATATTCAATTACCATCTCTTGCTGCAGTGTAAAACTGATTATACGTTTATTGCTGATTTGGAGGTTCGGCATCCAGTTTACATATTAGGTTCGGCGTGTGCCGAGCGGGAAGTTGCGGTCGAGGCCGAACACCAACAGCCACATGGGCGCACTGCGGCGGAGCACTGTCAGGGACAGTGTGATCTCGGCGGCGACTACTATGACATGGCCTCCATCATGGTGTAGTATGCGAGGGCGTCATCCAGTGCGACAATTCGGGTGGACTCGTACCCAGTGCCCGAGGGTGCAGTGACATTGAATAGCTAGGCACCGGAGCGGGGGAAGCAGTGGCGATCTGACGAGGGTGGTGACCAATGACGTCATGGTGGCGAGCAGCATGCTGATGCGGCGGTCACTAAGCAGTTTGGGCACTTCATTGTGATGGATCGGGCGACCGAAACAGGTGGAAATTTTCAGATTGACAATGAGGTTGTGCCCTGGTTGGATTTTATAGCTGGGTTGTGCTTTTCTAGGCATGCACAAAAAATATTTGGGTTGGTATCTGCTGGAGCACACTTTTTCCCTCCTACGAAAAAATAGTTTTTTGTGCGTCAGTCTATTTTAGTGCGTCTGGAGCTGCTCTTAATCTTAAGTGCATGTGAGTTTGCATCAAAATGCAGAAGTTTGCTATATACAGAGAGTTTGTGACGCAAAGTTAATGCGTAAATGCTATCAGAATGAACAGAACAAACATATATTAAAATTGTATGCCTGCATAATATTTCAGCACAGTGTTATGTAAAACTATGTATCTTGTTCCGGATTTATTTAGAAATTTTCAATATGCCATTTACCTGAAAAGTAATTACATGTGCATTTTTAACAGACAAAAAACTCTCAAAAAAATAAGAGGTGACATGCAAAGAAAGCCCTTCCCATTTTATATGTGTTGCACACTCTTTTTTAGAATTTGAATCTATTGAATATGGGCACACATAATTTGGGTCAGTGTTATTATATATGCATCTTTATGTTACCTCATATCCACTTCAATATTATGCACTATATGAACGACTAGCACGTGACATGTTACTGGAGTAGGAGGATTGTGGAATACATTGATGGTATTGTTGTATTGCGATGATTAGGAAGCACAATGGCGGAGACAAAATTCTTGAGGACCCGTGGCAACACCATTATAACAAGACCTCTTGTATTGCCACCGTTAGAGAGTTAAATTGTTCGGTCTAGAGAGACCGTAGCAACGCACGGGCATTCAACTAGTCCCTAATTAAAGAAGCAGTAGAGGTTGATCACAGTCAAAAGATTATTAGTAGTACTACTAAACCAAATAGTTGCTTACTTTGCAGAGACAAAAATATCATGCTTTGAAATCCGACATTAGATTTAAAGCTAGCCTAAGATGGTATCATATGTATAGAGAGAAACTATTTGGTCTTGAGGATGACGTGGAACCACCGGCGCGGCGGGGGCACAGGGCAGCCGTGGGAGACATGCCTCGGGTTACCGAGCCTGGTGCGGATGTTAGCGATGAAGGCACCATAGTCGTCCCTGCTGCTGCTCCTGGTGAGGTCGCCGTGAAGAACAGGTTCCTCGCCATGGACAACAACCAGATGAGATGAGGCAACAATGAGAAATTCTTTTTTAGATGACAACAACAATGAGAGTTGACAATGGACGAAGAAGGAACATATTATTTCTGATCGATCCACGAATAAACACACAAGAAACACAAATAATAACACCTGGCACGGTAGAAAAGTTGACATTGTTGAATGGGTCGCAACTTCCATATATAATTGCATCCAATTACAGTGTCAACTTTTGCTAGCACATGGTCGTATTGCAAAATTGCAACTGTCTTAATAGGAACTTACACTAATTAGTGTCTAGGTACATCTAAATTTAGAAAAATTTGTAACATCCTTTTCAGGACAGAAGTAGTAGTAAAGTTGGTCTTTAGAGTTTCACCGAGAACAGACATAAAAGACCAAATAGTTGCTTACTTGCAGAGACAAAAATATCATGCTATGAAATCCGACATTAGATTCAAAGCTGACCAAAGATGGATGGTATCACGATGTATAGAGAGAAAAATAAAAGGTTATTGAAGGTTATTGTCAATCTCAGTCCCAACTGTTCACTTGAGCAGACAGACAAATCTCCTCGCTGTCTCATAGAGGTGCTGAAACGGGAAAGAAACGGCGGTTGCAAATGTTACCACCACCTCTATTTACACAGTGGGTACACAAGTAAACAAGTCACCACGGGCAGCTACTGTTTCAGAGGTCCTCTCCGTTTCTCAACGTTCTAAACTAGCAGCAGACTTAGGCGGTCACAGCAGAACCCACCATGCCACTGGTTAAAATAACTTCCATGTTTCGCCTAGCAAAAAAGAAAATTCCACACCTGATCATGGATGGATATTAGCAGTCCGGTGCTGCTCCTGCACCCTTCAGAATGTTATCATCAGTGGAGGTGTCGAACAGTACAGTCGTCAGTGAACAAATACTCCTAGGTCGAACGAGAAGTTGAGCTTGGCCATTCCAAATCCCTGTACTTCAGAACGTCGATCTTGTCCAAGTTGTACTCCTGGCAAATGCTTGAAATAGTGTCACAGTCCAAACCCTCATCCAAGCCTATCCTTTCAAGGAACCCAGCAAGCCTCTTTGATGGCTGCAAATTCTGTTGAAGGAACAACACAGTGAGCATTTTTACAGAGTGCATGCCAAAAATGAGATACAGGGTACAGGACACTGGAACATATAGTTAGTCACACGTGAGGCTACATGCTAATGATCAGAAGGCTGCAGCCATGCAAGCACAAGAACTTGATACCCAAACCCAAAACACGCAAGAGACGAGAGTACAGAAAAAAAATGCACACCGAGGCTGACGATCACTGAAATCTAACATCCTCTTCCAAATAAACTTGAGGATATACATCAGAAAGCAAGAAGTGTAGAGTGCCAAGCTACCATTACCCAATGACTCTTGCACCTAATTGGTGAGATACATGCCGCTCTGAACTCTCAAGAGTCTACACAGAGGCATGTGTGACCAAGGACTTTTTTTTGATTCATCTACTTACCCAAGGAGTAACCTCTTTGTCGCCATCCTTTCCTTCACTAATTCCCTTTTTCTTATCAGCAAGTGCTTTCCATTTGCCCGGGGAATCTGAGACTAGCAGCTGGAGCCTCTCACTTCCCTGCATCAAAATAAATAACAAATAAACATATATATTTGATTCCCATTTTGCTAACTCTTATATGGTACATCTGTTATAGTACATCTCTAGCTCTATAACAACATCAAATAACACATGCCAGTCTAGGTGGTCAATCAAACAGTCCTCAAGTAGAAACTGTACCATCACCAACAACTCTTCTCTTTCTAGCAAACTTTTAACTTGCAACATCCTATTTGACTTGCATGCCCTCTATAGCTTCTTTTTTCGAGAAAACACAAAGGACCTTTGCGTTTCATTTCATTGGAAAGATGAGTTTAGATTACATCCTCCTAGGAGGCAGTTTATCCAATGGAAAACAAAGTTTTGCGTAAATTATTTCCTATAACACTATACACCACATTACCACAAACAAGTTTACAGAATATAACGAAAAAATAGAAAATCAATCAGAAATGGTGCTGACTGCTGAGAGAGCAAGTTCACAAGTTAGAATCCAAACAAACTGGAATTGTGTTCGACATGCTTTGAGTATATACACCAACATTGCACAGGAAAATCCTAAATTCACCCTCTACTACATTTCACCAAAAATATGGAGTTTGGGTAACAGCAGAGAATAGTCAAAAAAGAATTAGAGAATTAATTAGCTCTCATACCTGCAGAGCTCTCCAATGAGAATAAGAGCGAAACAGCATCCAGAAGAATGGTATGTTTGGTAAAGGCAGTACCTGTAGATGAATAAATAGTGTTCTGTTAACAACTTATTTACCTTATGTAGTAACAAAGTACAACAATGCAACATACAATCAGATCTATTGATGAACCAGATGATGATAAAGCCAACAAGCATAATAAAATACGATAACTGCACTGAAAATGATTACGTGCTAAACCACTAACTAGATAAGACGAATCACTCTGCTAAATAAAAGATAAGACGGATCACACTTCCACAAAGACAATCATTGTACAACATCTTTGAACATTGTGAGTATGATCCGTACTTCCACAAATCTAAGCCTGGTCCCTTAATCTTTAGATACACAAAATGAGCTTATCATTTCTCTTTTCACAGTTTGGAGTATTAAGTCACAAAGTAGAACACACGAGAGAGTTTCTCCAAGTATTAGACCTCAACCGACGCGGCACTGTGGCAGGAACAAATGTTTAAATGATGTCACCACTAAGATCTACTCCCTCCGGACGGATTTAATCGACGCCGGAGGTACTACATACGACGCGAGAGCTAAGCATGAGAGTGTGTCGATTAAATCAGTCCTGAGGTAGTACTATTTTCTCTGATCAGCACTTGATGGAACTAAAAAAACAGCGACAAGTATGAAATAACAATATCTTCAGAATGAACGACAAATGTGAAATATGATCTTCAAAATCATTCAAATAAATGTACTGGAGAAACTATCATCAATAGTAGCCGAGACTTTTTCAACGATGCCTTACCATGAACACACTGGTAACTGGCAACAAGCAAATAGAGGCGTATAGCCACTTCTTGTGAACAGAAGCACCCCTAACAGCAATGTGACGCAACCGCCGACGCACAAGACGAGGATTTATACTGCAGTTTAAAAAATGGTTTAAAATAAGTGTAAAATATGTTGAGGCCAGATGTAAGCACAAACTTAAATTGTACAGAACCCACTTATATATACTCAAAAACATGTGCTGCTCAGTGTAGTTGACTAGTTCTATCATCGCCAACAATGCCTACTTGCTGGTAAATGATATATCGCACGTGTACCTCCAATACCAAAGACACAGTTTACACTCAAAGTCACAAACATCAGAAAAATTTCAATACAAGACTAACAGTTTCGAAGTTTGAACATCAGGTTTCAAGAATGAAATTCGATAATTAAACTCAGCACGCACTAACACTTCCCTTCCATTTTAGCACCCACAAGACAAGCGAAAAACACTAGCACGTCCCTGTCATTTGAACACAGAATAGACAAAACAAAACAATAAAAGTGCACGTACATTGTACAGCCATGGAGAAATAGCAACACAAGCTATCATCACTGACCTTGCTGGCTAACAGAAGCTTAATCGCACAGAACCCACCTACATATAGTATAAAACATACCCTGCTCAATGTAGTTAACTAGTTCTCCCATTGGTGACAATGCCTACTTGCTGGTAATGATATATCGCTCGTGTACCTCCAATACCAAAAACACAGTTTACACTCAAAGTCACAAATATCAGAAAATTTTCAATACAAGATAAACTGTTTCGACGTCCGAACTTCAGCTTTCAAAAATGAAATTCGATAACTAAACTCAGCACGCACAAGCACCCCCCCTGCCATTTTAGCTCCCACAAGACAAACGAAAAATACTACCACCTCTCATTTGAACACCGAATAGACAAAACAAAACAATGCAAGTGCGCGTACATTGTACAGCCATGGAGAAATAGCAACAGAAACTATGACCACTGACCTTGCTGGCTAACAGAAGCTTAATCGCACAGAACCCACCTACATATAGTCAAAAACATACCCTGCTCAGCGTAGTTAACTAGTTCTATCATTGGCGACAATGTCTACTTGCTGCTAAATGCTAAAAAAAATGAGACCAACAGGGACTAGCCCTGTTGATTTTTGTTTACAATAGAAACAACCATCTCACACTAAATGCTAATGGTATATCGCAAATGCGCATCCAATAGAAAAGATATACTAATTTACATTCAAAGTCCCAAACATCAGAAAACTTTCAATACAAGACAAACTGTTTTGACGACCGAGCTTTTATTTTTCCAGAATGAATTTTGGCAGCTAAACTGAGCAGTACCACCCTGCCATTTGGACACACCCAACAGACAAAAAACAAAGCAACGCACATTGTACAGCCATGGATAAACTTCACCGCAGGACATCGCCACTCACCTCGCCGGGTACACGATGTCGAGCTTGGACACGTCCTTGGTCACTGACTTGAGCAGCATCTCCGACGGCCGCACCCGCGACAGCAGCTTGAGGCCAAAGCTGCGCGACAAAAAAGCGAAACGGCGAACGGGATCAGCGTCTGATCGATCATCCCGTCTCCACACACGCACGCGGACACGCCCAAACCTTCAAACCACGACGGACCTGTGGATCCGGCCCTTCACCGACCCCGCCGGCGCGCTCCCGAACCCGTTCCATGCCGTGTTCATCTACCAAGGAGGAGAAACCGGAGGAACCCTGTGAGAAACTGAAAACCCGCAGGGCGAGGGAGACCAGCGCAGAAGGAAAGAGGGGGAGACGCATTTGGTCGAATACTTTGTCTGCGACGAAGTCGGCGACCGCCTCGGCGTTCTCGGGCGCGGTGCGTCCGCCGGCGGAGATCCCGCGCCAGAGGTCCCTGATCGTCGGCGGCGGGGGGAGCGCGCCGTGGGCCGCGGCGGAGGCGGAGGCGGAGGTGGCGGGGGCCGGGGCGCGCGGGCGCACGAAGCACCAGGCGCCACGCCTGATGGGGAAGACGACGACGCGGGCCTGCATGGCGGTGCTCGGAGAGATCGTCGGCCGGCGAGGGAGGCGGCGGAGCGGCGGCGGCTGATCGCGGCGTGGGATGCGGCGAGGTGGAGCGGCGCGGTCGTCGAGTGGAGGCTTGCAGTGGGGGCACAGAGTGTTTTGTTTTGGGCGTGCACGCGGCGCGGGGTCGCGCTGTCTCAGCCGTTGGATGGCGATCCAACGGTGCTTGTTTCAGTTTATTTATTATTACAACTTTAGAACCGGATCGAGTCGTCTCTGACTGTTTAGACTAGTCACAATGCATAGTATCATATAGAAGTATCATGCATATGATACTACTAGATGTTACTATTTTCACAATGCATGGTATCATATACTAGTATCATAGTCTCCATATATTAATTGTTTTGTAGAATCTCAATGCAAATATATGTACAAGATTTACTTGACATTAATTTTTCTAGTAGTATGTGCTATGATACTGTATCTACCTATGATACTATACCCTCTCTCTCATCCTTAATTGCACTGCCACATCAGCATTTTGCATGCATGGAATGCATGATACTACCTATGATACTCGCATTGTGGCTAGTCTTAAAGTCTGACTGGAAACATTTAAAAAGAGAGTGTGACTGGGAAATGTTTCACATGAAACTCTCCAACCGGATAAGATGGGAAAAAATCGATCGGGGAACTTTATGGGTGGACTATTTTTTTTTTCGAGGATATTATGGGTGGACGATCGGACTATGATAATCGTCCTTAATGTTCATGCCAAGCATCTTCAAAGAATAGACAGCGAAAAGCTTTTTTTTTCGAAAAATCCGACAATCCATTGATAATCATTCATAGTACATAGAATTTAAAAATTATAAATTAATCTTTTCACCACTAGAAACGACTACATACACTAGCACGAGCCAAAGGCGCGTGGACACTCCATGACCAGAGCCAGAAAAAGCTTTCGTACTAGAGCTTATTGTACTGGACAAACGGAAAGTCGCCGTGTTAAGGCTCAAATGGCCATCGCAACATAGCATCAACCATCATCGAAGATGATATCCATAGATCAGAAGAGATAGACCTTAAACCACACCGACGAACACAAAAATCGAATGAACACCAGAAAATTTGCGGGACACACAACTCCACACGCCCTCCGCCGACGCTTGATGCACCAGGGAAGCAAGGACAATGTGGGGAGGACAGCGGAAAAGTATTTAGCATGTGGATGGTGCCATTTCCTGACAAGGTTCAGTGTTGGCAAGAACTGATTCTGTAGTACCAATGCTTAGATAGATGCACGTAAAATCAAGGTTTAAATAGCGTGCTAAATGAAATAGCGGCAGCCTCCTTCAAACGCTATGGACGTTATATCGTGCTAATAGCATGCTATGTTTCAAATAGCGTTTTGAAAAAAAAAAACAAATGTAGCCTAAAAATAAAAGATTTCGCTATAAAGGTTGGATATATAGTTCAAAGATGATTGAATCATACATACATAACCGCATACTTAATATCATGGAGCTCGTTTCTTTCCATGGTGCTGGCGGAGAAGATCATGAAAGCCGAGATCGGTGGAAAAACAATGGTGATCGGATCTTAGGGTGAGATGGTATTGGCTTGGTGCTTCGTGACTTCAAAGAACGACTTGTGTGTGGCGGCGAATGCACATGAGAAGTTCAGAGTTCTATCTTTTAGGGTGAAAATCCAAGGTCTGATCTTAATTGGTTGTGTCTAGCAATGTTCTTGTTGAAGGCAGTTTTGAGAGTAAAGACTTTTTTTAGGGTTAAAACCTAAGATCTTTGACTAGGCCACGACAGTGTTTGTACATTGTTTCCTTCTTGGAGGCGTCGCTTATGAAGAAGTTGATCTTCTGGTGTTGTCTTGGTGGTGTGAGTGTTGTTGTTTCAAGTTTTCGACCTCTATTGCGGGACTTTTTTTATAATTCTTCTTTTTTTGGTTGTGTGCATCATTTATGCCATTAGGGCATGATGTTGTTGCAGAGGCTGGGTGTAATTGGTATCTCCGCGATATTAATATATGCTCTTTATTAAATAAACATAACCACATACAAAAAAAATAGATCTCCAATTATTCAAAAGGGTAATATGAGCATTCCACAAGGCAACAATATAGCATAAATTATTTATTAAGAATCATAAGGTAAGCGATATTATTTTCTGATTCAGAAGAGGAAACAACATATTTCAGTTCATCACCATGAAAAACAATGAAAAAGTGAAAGCAACTTAGTTTGAAAAATAACGCGCTAACGCTACGAAGTTTTAGCGGGATATAGCATGCTATTTCATAAATAGCGTCATAGCAATCAAAATTACTACTCCATCCATTCCTTTCTATAGTGCCTATAAATTTTTGGCATATGTTTTAGAATATAAGGCTGTAGCTTGGCTTTTTTTCAATTACCCCCTCCACCGGTCAACCTCCCACACGACATGCATGAAAAAAATTCATACAAAATAGGAAACAATTAATTGAGATTCCTATGGCATGACCCAATGATTGCTTAGATTTAGGATGCAATGTTTTTTCTTTCTTAATTAAACCTGGCTGCACATATATGGTGAGTCAACCTGAGAGATTTGTGGGTTGTTACGGTAAGTTAGGAAGTTATCGATTCCCTAATTTTACTCCGATCTCAAATCGTTCAGCCAGGGGGTGTTGTGTAAAAAATACTCTTGCGCTAATTTCCGTGCCAAAAAACTATAGGCACTATAAAATGGAACGGAGTGAGTAAAATTTAGCGTGGACCCTTCAAATATGCTATAGCGTGCTATTAACAGAGAAATAGCGCGCTATTTTAAACCTTGCGTAAAATGGACCATTGGAGAGTGAAATTCTACGAATAAAAGGAACGGGAAATCCACAACGAGAACCAGAACGGATTAACACTAGTTGGGTTTGATGAAGTGACTGAAACCAAACCAAAAATATTACTCCCTCCGATCCAGATTAGTTACCACAAGTCTAATGTACATGGATAGATTTGGGCGACATTTTACCTAAATTTGCGGCAGTTAATTTGTATCGAAGGGTGTGCCAAGTTTGCAGAACACACGATTTGCTGCCCGGATGTTCATAACAAGAGACTGTTTTGATTTTGCAGCTCAGATCAGGAAGGTTGATTTCAGGTATTGCTCAAGGAAGATAAACAAAGAGGCTCATGAAATAGCTAGGATCTGTTATATAAATATTTTTTCTTGCCACTGGGTCGATGAGCCTCCTAGTTTCATTTTGCAAACTCTCCTAGATGATGTAATTATACTTTGATCTCGGAGCAGCAAGTTTCAGACATATTCTTTTTCTTACCAAGGTACCTAAAGAGGCTAGAAGATTTTTAATAAGGCGGCTTGCTAGCTTAATATATTATGTGTTTACCTAAAAAAAAATTAAACACGGGTTGAAACTAGTCTCGGCAGGTAGCATACCACATGATTCCATCTCCCAGAATGTAAACCACATAAGAAACGCGGCCCATCAGGTCTAAAAGACAGCTACTGTCACCCCTCTGGATAAAGTCAGCGAGCCAAAAAGAGGTATGTCGTACACGTGGAGAAGCATACTAAAAGGAATAGACTTACTGAATAAAGGAATTATTTGGAAAGTGGGCAATGGAAACAAAATAAACATATGGAATGATCCATGGATACCAAGGGGCATAACAAGAAGAGTAATATCCTGAAAGAAAAAGAACATAATTAATCTGGTTCGAGACCTAATCGATCCTACCACAAATATCTGGGATGTTCAGATGCTGAACCAAACACTGGAGAAAGAAGATGTCCAAGCTGTACTTCAAATACCAGTGTTCAACCAATTCGAGGACTTCCCAGCCTGGCATTACGATAAAATGGGGATTTTCCAAATCTGCATACAAGGTTGCAAAGGACGGGGAGGCTCATACATCTATATATGGAAAGCCATCAAAACTCTGAAAACAGCCATGAAAGGAGAAGCAACCAATGGAAACTGATGTGGTCTTTGCCTCTTCCTAGCAAAATAATTCACTTCTTATGGAGGTTAACAACAAACAGCCTTCCCGCAAAAAAAAACAACAAACAGCCTTTCTTTACGCATGAATCAGAAGAGGAGAGGTATGGATGTTGATACTAGATGCCCATTATGCTTAAGATTAAATGAAGATGGAGGCCATGTATTTCTCTCAGGTGCAAGTTGGCCAAACAAATATGGAGCCAACTACAAATGGAGGAGACAAGAGAGAAGCTATGTGAAGTTTCAAATGCTATGCTCATGTTGGAAACGATCCTTAATCTAGAAGAAGAAGAAAAACTGATGACATGATGTACGCTTTGGATATGGTGGGTAGAAAGGAACAAAGCCAACTCAGGTAAAATTATTAGAAAACCTCAACAAATAGTGTCATCTATTATATCTCATGCTATGGAGTACAAGGCCCTGGGTAAAAATGAACTAAAACAAAATATACATGTACAATCTAAATGGACTCTTCCTATGTATAGTTATGTCAAGATCAACACAGATGGTGCATTTCGAGAATCATCTAGATCAGGAGGCTGGGGTTTTATTTTGAGAAATGATGAGGGTATCCCTGTGGCAGGTGGATGTGGTCATATCCAAGGGATTGGATCTGCTTTGCAAGCTGAAGCCATAGCTACACTCCAAGCCATCAAAATCACATCCCGGATGGGATGCAGCCGAGTACAATTAGAGATGGACTCCTCTGTCCTAAAGAAAGCTATCACGTCAAAGGAGTATGATCTAGCACCACTAGGATCTCTTTTTAAAGAAATTAAGGCTTTACTTTGTAATGTTTATGACGACATAAAGCTATATGTTTGTAAAAGATCTTGTAATGTAGCTGCACATGAACTAGCTGCGCGAGGCGCTCTGTTTGAAGATGGCAACCAGGAGATCTGGTTTGCTGATCTTCCACAGTTTGTATTTGACTTATGTGCTGACAATATGTCCAGCACTCTGTTTTAATGGAATACATTAGTGTTCCTTTCCACACAAAAAAAGTCAGCGCAAACCAGAAAGGCTTTACCACTGGATGCTAAGGGCAAAATCTAGTGTCAAGTGCATAATAGTATGTCGGTACATACAAACAAGACACCAAACTACCTGATGCGGTTCACAAGATAAAATTCGGAGACCATCTTGGTGTAGCATCACAGCACAATTCACAGATGACCACTTGTGTGTTTCTTCCACCTGTTTAACAATTCAGAGATCAAATTTTCTGCTTCACTATGATTCTGATCATGTTTTAGTCAGGTTGTGTACATTGCAATATAACATTGCGTTCCTCCCAACATCTCATCTCATCTCCCTCATTACACGAGGAGTGTTTTTCAGTTTTCAGGTGGTGAGCTCGACGCTAAAGTCCCAGAGCTTCTTGGCCAGCTCCACGTCCTTGGCCTTCTCGCTCGCCTCGTACACGTTGCTGTCACTGAAATACTTCCCCGACACGCCCTTTGCGCCCGGGTGCAGCGCGACATAGCACGTGGTCGCTGCCCCCTGTTCGCGGCACAAACCCAAGGCTCATGTATCAGAGAGATCCAGGTAGAAAACCAAGATTGGAGGAATGTAATCTTAAGCTAGTCATTAAACTAGTGGTTTGGCGAGATCTAGATTTGTGCTACCAATGTAGTAGTAAACAGTATAGTAGTGGTTATCTTGCAGAGACCGTGCTTGCTAAACTAGATCTTCAAGTTTAGGGGCATGTAGCAGAAGAAGTGAGGTGCAGCCCTAAATCGACACCCTTACCACACGACACAACCCCGAGGCAGCACGAAAAAATGAATGCAGCATCCACATAACGGCAAACTAAAGAATGGTTACTTCCCAATGAACATTAGCATAGCCGTAAACAAATGACTTAGTAAGATCCACAGTTGTACTATCAATATAGTACAATATGGTAGTGGTCATTTACAGAGACTGTACATGCTAGAGTAGATCTTTAATTGTAGCGGTCTGCAGCTGAACAAGAAGAGGGTTCTTAGATTGCTAAATCTAGGGCAAGAGTGATATAACTATATATAATCAATCTCTTTACACTGTGCTCCAAAACTAAGGATTTGTATGTCATTTCCAGACAAGTTAAAGCCACCTGGATAACCCCAGGATACAAGTTGGCGACAGAGTAACATAGCAATCATTGATCAACACAATATAACACGAAATACTACATTTATTGTCTTTTCTTTCCTATTTATGTTCTCTAATATGATAAATATAAAGACCCTGAAGACTGAGAATAGTAGTGCAAAAGTGTACCTGACTAGCATTTTTCAGCACCAATTTACCAAGAGTACGAGTGAGAACTGCACATAATAAAATGATGAGATCAGTCGTTACCGCTACAAAATAAGCTACTAACCAATAGAAATCTAATGTTAACCAACAAGTAGAAGTATTGTTTATTTTCACAGCTAGAGGTAATTTGCATCATTTTGATTGTTGTCCGTGTTTCTGTCTAAATCTTAACATTTATGGCATTCCCTTTTTCTGCTTCTGTGAATACCATGAGTTATTCAAAGTAAGGAGAAACGTGATTCAAGACAATTTCTTTTGTGAAAGCAGGAGTGAGGAATTTCTGTCAAGCATATTTACCATCTATGATACCGTGGTAGCGCAGAAGGTTCGTGATGATACATCCAGGGTGGAGAGAATTTGCAGTGATGTTAACACCCTCTTCCTGTTAGATAAACTGTTGTATCATGGTCATGATGATTTCACATAGTTTAGCTCAAACAAAGCTATGTAACATGAAAACGAAACTGAAAACAGACAAAACAAGTTACATGCAAACAGTTTACAAAAGTCTGACACACTACTAGCCTATGAGGTCTCCCCATGGTTACAGTTTACAAAAGTTCTCCAATCGTGTGCAAAACAGCTTGGTTTCTTCAGCATAAGTACTCATGTTGGAAGTTTGGAACAAACACGAACATATAGCACACTGGACCTAACAAACCCGAAACATGGTGCAATGTCCCAACCACAAAATCTGATGAATGGACACACATTGAAAGATAACACTTCAGTGGAACTAAGCATACCTTAAATCTCCTAGCAAGTTCATTAGCATGCAAAATGTTTGCAAGCTTTGACTGCCCATACGCTCCAAAGGTGCTATACCTGCACACCACAATATTGAAGATCAATTAGACGGATTTGCCTTAATGAAGTAAACAGGAAGGGGGAAACAAATAATTACATACTCTGCTTCATCATTTATCTTGTCAAATCGGATGCCTTCCTTGTATGTAAACCTGTGGACCTCTGATGAAACATTGACAATTCTTCCTTCCACGTTTGATTCACGAGAGGTCTTCTTCATGGTCTCCAGCAGAAGATGTGTCAAGAAAAAATGCCCTGAATATTATGACACCAGAGTCATATTTTACTATGTTGTTGTCTGAAAACATAACACCATCCAAACTTTTGGTAAGGCAGACACCTTTCCATCTGAAACATGGGAGGGTGAGAAGTAAATTTAAATGGTAATAACACTATATTGTTCAGATGAAGCGTTGTAGTATATCAGGTTATGTAAGTGGTTTGTCATTAAGTAGATGTGAGTCCGTAGTTATACCGACATGGTTAGTTGCAAACTGTGTCTCTATGTCATCCTTTGAGAGGGTGAAAGGAGTTGCCATCACTCCTGCATTGTTCCTGCCAGAGAAAGCATCATGTAATCAGGGAATGCAATGAGCTTACTAGATGCAAATAGGAGATCTTGAAAAAACATGTGAGCGAGCAGAGCAGAGCTTGAAAATACTAGATGTAAATAGGAGATGTTTGTGTTTATCCAGGATTTAAGTGTCCTGGTGCAAGAATCGTCATAGGTAGTAGCTATGCAAGTACGTCGACTGTGGGACAAACTTATCGGACTGTAACAGTTGTACAGAATGAACTCATACTGATCAAACACCCGACGTACAGACAAACCTCAGAGATCATATGCTAGTAATAGTTGTCCTGAAACTAACTGCATACAGACAACCAGCTAATTACACCCGAACTGATAGTAGGTCACATCGCAGTTGTAGTACTCCTCGTACAATCAGGGATTTGGCGTTCACTAGTTGAAATCACATTAGATCTAGACTATTAGTACTAATGTACTATGGGAATTAAGAGCAGAGCGTGTACACCAGGATGTTGAGCGGGAGGCCCTTGGCGCTGAAGTCGGCAGCGAACTTGCGCACGGAGGCCATGGAGGAGAGGTCAAGCTCCATGACGTCAAGAGTGGCCGCGGGGGTGTCCGCCAGCACGGCCTGGCGCACAGATTCAGCGGCGGCGAGGTTCCTGGCGGCCATGACGACGTGGGCGCCGCGCGCCGCCAGGACCCGCGCCGTCTCGGCGCCGATCCCGCTCGACGCCCCTGCGGTTTGGAACGAACCGAATCGAAATGAAGGGCAGCAGCAAATGCAAGAGGAGAGGAGGCGGGAGGGAGGGGAGGGGCGTTACCGGTGACGATGGCGGTGAGGCCTGCGGCGGAGAGGCCTTGGGTGACCTGGTCGGCGGTGGAGGCCCAGCAGAAGCCCGAGGCGCCCTTCCGGCTGAAGATCCACGGCGGCATCGTCGCCTGCGGCAGTGCGGTTACTGATTTCCGGCGGATGAATCAATCAATCTCACACGGAGAGGGGGAATGGGGAAGGAGAGGAGTGCGGCGAAGTCCAGCACCACCCGACCGCCCGACGTGCTGTGCATATTGTATGCAGTGTTCGTTCTCGTCGAGTCAACGCACTCAGGGCGTCGGGGCCCGATTCAGATGATTCCCTTTCTCGATTTTACAGGCGCCGGTAGGTGTAGGTGTCACATCTATCGTCCACTCTCTGCTTTGAGATTGGTGAGGCTTTTGACATTTATCTAACATAAAACTAATAATTAAAACATAAGTGAAACTTTTTTGAAACTAAAGTGACACATGGAAAATATTGTGAAACTGATGACATCATTGCTGACGTCACTACGGTTTGTTTCACAAAAATATTACTGTTTCAGTTATGTTTCAAATTTGTTTTACAATTTTGGAAAAAAATTGGTCAGCACATGGCTAACGTTATTGCTGACGTCACTCCGGTAGGTACCGGCGCCTGTAAAAACAAGTTTTCGCTTCAAATAGCCTTTCCACATTGAGAATGGACTTTTGTAGCTCTACATGTAGGCCACTTTTTAAACCTACGAAAATTTCATTTTAAACATGTTAAAAAAAATCGAAAAAATATGTTGACGTAGAGAATGTTAAAATCTACTGATGTGTAAATTTTCAGAATGTTATAGTTTAGGCTAAGCCAAAATAACAAATTTTGATTTCAACATCGGTGATTTTGTCATTTTGTGAGACTTTGTTATTTTTACTGAGGGCAATATATGATGTATTTCAATCTAAAAATTTACACACGGATGGATTTCAACATTCTCTACGTCTAAATAATTTTTCAATTTTTTTCGAAACTTTGAAATCAGAAATTTTGAAGTTTGAAAAAGAAAAAACAAAACCGGGCTACATATATGTGATGTTTTCGTTCCACCTTACTTTATAAATAAAGCCATAACATGCAATTCGATACAAGGTGAAGAGGAGAACTTTTAATAAAATAGTTTTAGAAAACAATAAAGAACACAGAAGACCCACACTTGCTGTTCTAGTCAAACTTGTATGAAACAACCCGTAAGGGTGACGGGTGTGTTAGTTGGACTACTTTGGTAGTATGCATGTGGAGGTAACAACAATATATGTTGCTACGATTTTTACCATTTCACTTGTTAACTCACTAAGGATAAATGATTACTTATTTTATTGTACATCTAGTGACAATCTAGGTGGCTTTGTTTGCTCAAAATGGTATTATGTTAATTAACATTATGTTAATTTCTTGAGGTAATACGTTGTTCTATCTTAAACTTGGTTTGAGAAAAAAATTCCTTTACAAAAGAGTATTAGTGAGATGTGTTTCATCATCTCAATGCTAGGACATCATGCCCATATTAATATGTATCAACTACTCAATTTATTTTGCTTTCATTCATTGTTTGTTATGTAAATCTATATATGTATTCATGCTACCATGTTTACGAGAGATCAAGCAAAACCATGAGCTCCGTCCATTTTAGTCCATAATAAATAATTTTTACTTTGCTTTGTTTGCAATTTTACTTTCGATACTACTAATTTCGAAAATACAATAATAATTTCACTATATATTTATTTTCTTTCATTTTATTTTTGTTTTGTATTAGTTACACACCGTTGTGTGTGACGAACACCTTGGTGGAGTTGGGTACACAAAACTATTCTTCTGTATTTGCAAGTTGTTTGAAGATGATAGAGAATAGAACCATCTCCCGTCACCCCCATCCTCCTTCGGCGGAAGAGTTGATATAAACCCTCGAGTTATCCATGTAAGAAAAAATATGCTTGTTGCATTAGTGTGTTTGGAATCCCGGCGAGTTGGTAAACACATGTGGTTTTGTTGCCATCATCTGGTCCTTCATGCTCCGCCGCGTCCACTCAAAGTGCACCGTCCATCTGCAGCACAAGGAGTTGTACCCCCGCGTCCCGCACACGAGGAGGCCGAACGCGAGCTCTTGGCAAACGCTCCAATGCCAAATACAGAAGAATTGACGCTCTCTACAGTTAGATTATATGTTTCGGTTAAGCTAGACTTGTAACGCAAGCTAGGGTTTTAGGCTTAGTCGGTTGGCTCTATTATTTATATCCCTTGTACCCCAAACAGTTTTGTATCAATTTGTGAGACATAATACAAACTTACATGGTATCAGACTAATCGATCCTGACCTATTGCGCCGCCGCCTAAGCCGCCGCCGCCGCCTGGTTACTTCGACCAGCGGCCGCCGCCGCCGCCGAGGCCTCGGCCTCTTCTACCCCTCCCACGGCTACTCCTCTCTCCTACACAGACACCATAGCCGATGTCACCCCTTCATACCTATTACTTTAGATCTTGCCCAACACAACTACTACCATTGGCGCCACCTCTTTGAGGTTCACCTCGGGCGCTGCAACCTCCGTCACCACGTCGCCGCCGACGCCGCCCCTCGTCCTGACGACGCTCGCTGGATCACAGATGATCTCGCCATCATCCAATGGATCTACACACGCGTGTCCATGGAGATTTTCAATCTCGTTTTCCGTGAGGCCGCCATCGCCGCCGCCCTCTGGGCGTCCCTGCGCCAGCTCTTCCAGGACAACGCTGACGCCCGGATCAACAACCTCCACTCCGCGATCCGCAACACCCCTCAGGGGGACTCCTCGCTCAGCGTCTACTGTCAGCGCATCCAGACGATGGCGGATGAGCTCCGCGAACTAGGCGATCCTATGCCTGATCGCCAGCTTATCAACATCCTTCTCCAAGGGCTCAGCGACCGGTTCAAGACTCAAGCGGCCACAAGGTTTTAAATAGCGCGCTATTTCATTTAGCGAGGACCTTCTCCAAATGCTATGCACGTTATAGCGTGGTATAGCGCGCTATATATAAAATAGCGTTTTGCAAAAAGACATGCAAATGTTAAGGATTTTGGCAACTAAAATCTTGTCCAGCATACTAATTGCATAGCCAGATCATTTAAAGTAGATTTCCAGGGCCAAATTAAAGATAACATTTTTTAAGACATACTAACATTATGATTTAAGAGCCAAGGAGGCAACATCAGATGTGAAAGCACTCATTCAGAATCGGAAAAAGAATGCATGGCTTCATCTACAAATCGGAGGATAGCTTGTACACTACCAATCTAGTCATCTACAGATCAATAGTTCAATACATCTACGCATCTACAAATCAGGATGAGGAGGAGGTTCTAGTCAGCTCTAACCTGGTGGGTGATTTGCCTGCGGCGTCTCCGACATCCGAGCCGGAGGAAGTAGCCGACGGCACCTTGTGGGAGGAAGCAATGGACGTCGACGTCACGCTGGAAGAGGCAGCCGCCGCCGTCGCTTCCGTGGGGAACTGCTAAACTGGGATTTAGGCTAGGTTTTAGGTATTTAGCTTCGGTGGGGAAATTGGACCTTTGGACCGATGGGTTGGCTTTTAGCTTTGGATCTTTGCTTTTTGCAGCCAAACGTTTTAGCGCCGCTACGTGTTATACGTTTTAGCGTGATTTAGCATGATTTAGCGTGTTATTTCGTGTTTAGCACTGTAACGACCATTTTCTGTCAAATATAGCGTGGAAGGTCCAAATCCGCTATTGCGCGCTAAAATCGATGAAATTGCGCGCTATTTAAAACCTTGAGCGGCCATGATTCCCTTCATGCGGCCTCGCCCTTCCTTCGCGGAGATCCGGTCCCTGCTGCAGAACACCGATGATGACCTCACACGGCGGGAGGCGCGGCCTCACGTCTTCGCCGCCTCCACCCGGCCGCCCTGCTGCCTACTCCTGCACCGGCAGGCCCGACGAGCCAGCCCACTGCCGCGGCAGACCCCGGTACCGTTTCCAGCCTCGGCCGGGCAGCCTCCTCCTGGCTGGCGTCCCAGCCCCAACTACAAGGGCAAGAATCCGATGTACTGGCCGCCGCGATCTGCCACTCCACCAGCCGCCTCGACGCCCGCGCCGCGCCGCCGCTCCTCCCGCTTGGCGCCCGCCACCGGCGGCACCGACGCCTGCGCCAGCACCTTCCGCGCCGCCTACCTGGCGCCCTCCTCATGATCCCTGGACCGGCATGGTTCAGGCTTGGTCCATGCCCTGGGCGGCCCCCTCTCCGATCGGCGCTCCTCCAGCTTACACGGGTGCCTGGGCGCCGGGTCTTTGCCCCCACACTGGTTCCCCTGGACTCCTGGGCCAGCGCGCCCGCCGAACGCCTACCACGCCGCCCCGGCCTACTACGACGGGGGGATGCCATACATGCCATATCAGCACCCCCAGATGTTTCAGCCTTCGCCTGTCCTCATGCCGCCTGCTCCAACTGCACCGCTGCATCAACCGACCTCCGCTCCTTCACCGAGCTGGGACCAATCTGCGTTCTTGCAGGCCATGAACAACTTCGCTGCCCAGGGAAACTCAGGTATGGACTGGATTTTCGATTCCGGTGCTTCTAGTCACATGTCTGCTTCTAGTAATATGTTGTCAAATTTTTCCACCACACCACTTTCATCCATAGTCCTAGGAAACAGCACTACTATACCTATATATTGCACCGGCCAAACCACCATACCTACACCCACCAAACAACTCCTCCTACGTGATGTCCTTATTGCACCCGCGCTAATCAAAAACTTAATTTCTGTTCGTCAGTTCACCCGTGACAATCTTGTTTCTATGGAATTTGATCCGTTTGGTTTATCTGTGAAGGACTACCAGACCAAAGCGGAGATCGCTCGGTTCAATAGCTCCGGCGACCTCTACACTCTCCATGGCGCCGCCACCCACGACCCACCCACCTCCATGGCGGCGTCCGTCGACCTCTGGCATCACCGTCTCGGCCACCCCCACAACGCTACCTTGTCTTCTATACTTAGCGAATTTTCAATAAATTGTAATAAGGATAGTCATAATACCTCCATGTGTCCCTCTTGTCAGCAAGGAAAACATGTTCGCTTGCCCTTTAGTTCCTCTACTACTGTTAGTACCTTTCCTTTTGAACTTTTGCACTGCGATTTATGGACATCTCCCCATACTAGTATCTCTGGCTTTAAATATTATCTAGTCGTTCTAGACGATTTCACACACTTTGTCTGGACTTTTCCTTTACGCAACAAATCAGACGTACACACCATTTTCCTAAAATTTCACCAATATGTCGCCACACACTTCTTTCTTCCCATTAAATTTATCCAATGTGACAACGGCAAAGAATTTGATAACTTTCAAAACCGAAACTTCTTTCTTCAACATGGCATTCTTCTCCGATTCTCATGCCCATACACTTCACCTCAAAACGGCAAGGCAGAACGCTCGCTTCGCACAATAAACGACATCATTCGCACCCTTTTAATCCACTCCTCAATGCCACCAAAATTTTGGGCCGAAGCCTTACGCACGGCCACCTACTTACTTAACATCCGGCCTCACAAGTCCAACCCAAACTCTACACCATTCTACTCTCTTTACCTTAGTCATCCCAACTACTCTGAACTTCGCGTCTTTGGCTGTCTTTGTTTTCCAAACACTGGACTTCGCGTCTTTGGCTGTCTTTGTTTTCCAAACACTGCCGCCATCTCCACCAACAAACTATCACCTCGCTCCATTCCCTGTGTCTTTCTAGGATACTCTGATGAACACAAGGGTTATCGCTGCCTGGATCTTGTTTCCGGCCGCGTCCACATCTCTCGGCACGTTACTTTTTCCGAGCATATCTTCCCTTTCTCCACACGGACACCCTCCCAAACTCCCATTGACCCATCGCCTACCCTACATCGTCCCATAGCTCACCCCGCTAGGTTTCCTCACCACTACACCGCTCCTACTACACCCACACATCCGCCTCCTACCGCCACCCCAGTGCCCTCCTCGCCTGCCGCGGCAGACCCTTCAGCCGACTCCACTGCCGCTGCTTCCTCTGCCGCGTCCGCAGCTCCACCTGATACACCCATCTCCCCCGCCGCTCCTTCTCCACCTATTCCACCATCTTCGACGTCTGACTCATCCGCTGCGCCTGACGTCGTTGTTCATCCCACTCCACCTCTACCACCCCATGTTGTTCCTACCCAAGCTCCCACAAATGATCACACAATGCGCACTCGGGCCAAAACGGGATTTCACGTTCCAAAAAGGCTGCGTCTCAATCTTCATGCCACCACTTCTCCGATCTCCCCCATCCCTAAAACCTACAAAAGTGCTCTTCTCGATCCTAACTGGGCTGCCGCTATGCGTGATGAGTTTTCTGCTCTCATTCACAATGATACATGGCGCCTTGTTCCTCGCCCTATCGGTGCAAATATTGTTTCCGGCAAATGGGTTTTCCGCCAAAAATTTCTCTCCGACGGAACTCTCTCTCGCTACAAGGCTCGCTGGGTTTGTCGTGGTTTCTCTCAGCAGCACGGCATCGACTACGACGAGACCTTCTCTCCTGTTGTCAAGCCTAGCACTATTCGCACTGTTCTTAGCATCGCCACTTCCTCTTCTTGGCCCATTCACCAACTCGATGTCAAAAATGCCTTTCTTCATGGTGCTCAACCGATCATGTTTGTCTCCTTCAAAAATCTCTTTATGGTCTCAAACAAGCCCCTAGGGCTTGGTTCCAACGTTTTTCAACTTACATTCAAACAATCGGTTTCACTCCCTCTCTCACCGACACCTCTCTTTTTGTCTATCACACTTCCACACACACAGCTTATCTTCTTCTTTATGTTGATGATATCATTCTCACCGCTTCCACTAAGACTTTTCTTGATCATATTATTACACTGCTTAACTCTGAATTCTCTATCACTGATCTTGGTGTGCTTCATCATTTTCTTGGCATCACTGTTACACGTGACTCTAATGGTCTTTTTCTTTCCCAACGTCAGTACATTCTAGATCTTCTCAACCGCGCAGGCATGATTGACTGTCAGCCTGCTCGTACACCTGTTGACACTAGCGCCAAACTCTCTGCTGATGGCGAACCATTCTCAGACCCAACTCTCTATCGTAGCATTGCGGGTGCACTCCAATACCTTACTCTAACACGCCCAGAAATATCTTATTCTATCCAACAAGCCTGCCTATATATGCATGATCCACGAGTTCCTCACTACAATCACATGAAACGCACTCTTAGATATCTAAAAGGTACATTAGATTATGGCCTTCACATAAACACCACTTCACTTACCAGTTTGACAGCATACTCTGATGCGGACTGGGCTGGATGCCCCGACACTCGTCGGTCCACGTCCGGATACTGTGTTTTTATGGGTAACAATTTGCTTTCATGGTCTTCTAAGCGACAGGTTACGGTTTCACGCTCGTCTGCAGAAGCTGAGTATCGAGCTGTTGCACATGCAGTTGCTGAGACAGTTTGGCTACGGCAGTTGTTGGCTGAACTTCATCGTCCCATCCAGCAGGCCACTATTGTTTATTGTGATAATATTTCAGCGGTTTACATGTCCAGCAATCCAGTTCAGCATCGGAGGACAAAGCATATTGAGATAGATATTCACTTCGTCAGGGAGAAAGTTGCTTTGGGCCAAGTTCGAGTTCTTCATGTTCCCACTACAGCGCAGTTCGCCGACATTTTTACCAAGGGACTGCCGACACAGCCGTTTCATGACATTCGTTTCAGTCTCAACGTGATTGAACCCCACGTTGACACTGCGGGGGATGTTAGATTATATGTTTCGGTTAAGCTAGACTTGTAACGCAAGCTAGGGTTTTAGGCTTAGTCGGTTGGCTCTACTATTTATATCCCTTGTACCCCAAACAGTTTTGTATCAATTTGTGAGACATAATACAAACTTACACTATTGGAGATATGAGGATGAAATTGACGCTACATTCTGGTTATCCTGCTGCTCTATTTTACAACATCTATAGTTTTGCTTGTATCCTATTTTACATCATCTGGAGCTGGTGCTCTATATTATATGTCTTAAAACATAAAAAAATGCCCTATGTCAGTTTTGAGCCCATTTAATGATTTTTTTTTTGAAACTCACACTTTCCACCCTCCAAACAATATGCAAAAAAATACCTAGATATATACATCAAGATTGTACGCCAAAAATTCCATTTAAAAATATGTTATATTTTGGGAAATTCAAAAAGACAAATTTCTAAGAAAAATGCACGTATGTAAGCACTATATACTGTGAGATATTTATTTTTCTGCAGCCCAAAAAAAAAACAAGTCTTCTACTGAAACTTTGAACGGATATACACCATGTATGTGTATTCCAGAAATAAAATTTTGGAACCTTTTAAACTCAAAAGTACTCCCTCCGTCTCAGTTTACTAGTCTTCCCCGTATCCCTAGGTCACCAATTTAACCTATATAATTTAAATTATATAATATAAAAATTATATCATTACAAAAATAAAACATCTAAATTTTGTAATGGTATAATCTTTATAACATATAACTAATGCTAACTTGATTAAATTTGCGACCTAGGGGTACGCGTACGCCTAATAAACTGTGAGAAAGGAAGTACAAAAGGTATTTAATAAAGGAGGCCACACTGCGGTGCCTAGGTGCACCTCATTTCTCGTACTTTTCAGGTACGGGAGCGGGGAGCGGCTAACCATCACCCGTTAGCGATAGTTTATAACCATCGCTAAGGGGAAACCGTTAATGGGCCTGGCCCATTAGTTCAATTGTTTCAAAAGTTATCAAATTCGATATTTCTTTAGATTTGAAATATGTTCAGAATTGATATTTTCTCATATTCGTAAATTGCTTAGATTTCAAATATATCCAGATTTAAAATTTGTTTAGATTTAAAAATTGCTATTATGATGCCACGGCCCACGAGCGAAGGCCAGGAACATATGTACATGGGCTAGGAACATATGTACATGGCGCAATTCTAGGCAAATCCTATACACCGCCCACCGGCCAGGTCGGTGCCTACCAGGCACCGCACATCCTTGTCGGGTATTGGGCCTGGCCCATTTTCACCTTTTTTTCGTTTTCTGTTTCGTTTTCTGTCTCTGTTTTATTCTTTTCTTTTCTTTTTCCGTTTTCTTTTTTGTTTCCTTTTCTTTTATGTTTGTTTTTATTTTTGTTCAAAATTGAAAAGGTTCAAATTTGAAAAGTTCAAAATTGAAATAGTTAAATTCAAAAAATGTTCAAATTTGAAAAATGTTTAAAACGAAAATTGTTCAAAGCTAAAAATTGTTCGTATCCGGAAAATGTTCATAATCAAAAAATGTTCAAATTTAAAATATGTTCATTATCGAAAAATGTAAAAAATTTGGGAGAAATCGAATTTTTGAAAAAAAAGATCAATCTAAAAATGTTCAAATTTTGAAAAATATTCAATCTAAAAAATATTCAAATTTTGAAAAACAATATTCAAACATAAAAAATGTTCAAATCCGAAAATTGTTCAAACATAAAAAATGTTCAAATCCGAAAATTGTTCAAATTCCAAAAAATGTTTAATTCGAAAACTGTTCAAATTCGAAAAATTGTTCAAATCCAAAAATTGTTCAAATTCGGAAATTGTTCATATAAAAAACACAAAAATAATGCTTTTCAATTTTTCAAAAATTTAAAAATTTAAAAATATTCAGATTTTGGAAATTTTATATTATGTTTTTCCGAAAATGTTTCACGTTGGCATTTTAAATTTTAAAAAAAAAGAAATGAAATGAAACAACAGAAAAGGAGAAAAACAAAAGAAAAAAAAAACAAACATGACTGGGCCGGCCCAACAGGCATCCTAGGGGGTGCGGCACCTGGTCCGCACCGACCAGGGTGGTGTATAGCACCCCCCAATTCTGGATCACGGCGGTCCCTTCCTAAAACACTCTGCCAGGGGGCCCGTAATCTAGTGTCAAAAAGGACACCCAACTACCTGAGTAACCTCACAAGATAAAATTCAGACACCATCTTGGTGCAGCAACACAGCGCAATTCAGAGAGACCATGCGTGTGTTTCCTCCATGTGTACAACAGTTCCGAGACAAAATCCGTTGCTTCGGTCAGGTGTCTATACATTGCAATACTGTATCGCTTTCCTCCCATCATCTCATCTCTCACAGGACACGAGGAGCGTTCTTCAGGTGGTGAGCTCGACGCTCAAGTCCCAGAGCTTCTTGGCCAGCTCCACGTCCTTGGCCTTCTCGCTCGCCTCATACACGTTGCTGTCGCAGAAATACTTCCCCGACACACCCTTCGCGCCCGGGTGCAGCGCGACGTAGCACGTGGTTGCCGCCCCCTGTTAGCAGCACAAATGCAAGGCTAGTGTATCAGACAGGTCCAGGCAGGCAGCAAACCAAGATCGGAGGAATGCAATATTAGCATAGGCATTAAACTAAAGATTTGCATGCCATTTTCAGACAAGTTACATCCACCTGGCAGACCCCAGGATACAAGTCGGCGACAGAGTAACATAAAATTATTGATCAACACAATATAACACGACATGGTACATGTATTACCTTTTTTCCTATTTATATTCTTTAATATGATAAGGACCCTCAAGACTGAGCATAGTACTGCACAAGTGTACCTGATTAGCATTTTTCAGCACCAACATACCAAGACTCCGATGGAGAACTGCATGTGATAAATTGGCGAGAAGAGTGGTTACCCCTGCAAAAGAAGCCATTAACCAACGGAAATCTAATGTTAACCCACAAGTAGAAGTATCGTTTATGTTCACAGCTAGAGGTAATTTGCATCATTTTGATTGATGCCTGCTGTTTCTTTCTAAATCTTAACATTTACTTTGTTCTCTTCTTTTGTTGCTGTGAGCATGAGTTATTCAAAGCATGGAGAAACGTGATTCAAGAAAATTTCTTTTGTGAAAGCAGGAGCGCGAATATCTGTCAAGTATATTTACAATCTATGATACTGTGGTTGCGCAGAATGTTCGTGATGATAGATCCAGGATGGAGAGAATTTGCAGTGATGTTAACACCCTCTTCCTGTTAGATGAAATGTTGTATCATGATCATGATTATTTCACATAGGTGAGCTTAAGCAAAGCTATGTAACATGAAAACGAAACTGAAAACAGACAAAACGTTACATGCAAACAGTTTACAAAAGCCTGACACACTACTAGCCTATGAGAGGTTCGATGCAGATAGTTCTCCAACTATTTTAGACGCAGATAAAGAGTGAAACAAATGAAATAATGACATGCAGATCGCGTACAAAACAGCTCAGTTTCTTGAGCATAAGTACTCGTGTTGAAAGTTTGGAACAAACACAGACATATAGCATGCTCGACCTAACAAACTCGAATACAAACCAGGACATGGTGCAATGCCCCAACCACAAAATATAATGAATGGACCACATTCAAAGAAAACACTTTGGTGGCACGAATCATACCTTAAATCTTCTAGCAAGTTCATTAGCATGCAAAATGTTTGCAAGCTTTGACTGCCCATACGCTCCACTGGCGCTATACCTGCACAACACAAAGATTGAAGATCAACCGAACGGATTTGCCTTAAATGAAGTAAACAGGAGGAGGGAAACAAATAATTTACATACTCAGCCTCATTATTTATCTTGTCAAACCGGATGCCTTCCTGGTATGTAAACTTGTGGCCCACTGATGAAACATTGACGATTCTTCCTTCCACTTTTGATTCACGGGAGGTCTTCTTCATCGTCTCCAGTAGAAGATGTGTCAAGAGAAAGTGCCCTGAATTTTATAGCACCAAAGTCATATTTTGAAATGTTGTTGTTTGAAAACACATGTTACGGGCTGTGGTCCTACCACGTCACTTGCTGCCACAACTACGTCAATCGGGCCAACCAAGGAGGGTGCAACACCTGCTCGACAAAGCAAGCGGGGTCAGAGGCCCAACTCAAGGTACCGGTGACCCTAGGCCCAACTACCACGCGACAAGCGAGCACAATTCAAGTGTGGAGCTCTTATACACCGACTGGGTCGGTGTGGACAGGGTGTCGCACACCCCCCGACCCGGCGACTGCATAGTGGGTTGCGACACCATTAGGTAAGCTCGTTGTTTTTCTTATTCTATTTCTTCTTATTTTCTATTTATATATTTTGTATTATAAAAGCTGAATTATTTTTAGATCTGATTTTTAAAAATACAAAACTTTTAAATTTTGTTTTTCAAAAAAATCTATTTTTCAAGAAAAATTCAAAATTTTGATTTTTTCCAAAATTAGAACATTTTTCGAAATTGAACATTTTCCGAATATGAATATTTTCGAATACAAAACAATTTTTAACTTTGAACATTTTTCAAATTTGAACGCTTTTCAAATTTGAAAGTTTTCCGAATTTGAACTATTTTCAAATTTGAATTTCGATTTTCAAAAAATGAAAATTAAACAAAAAAACAGAAAAACGAACAACGAAAAACTAAAAAACAAAAATGGGCCAGGCCCAATAGCCGATCAGGGTGTGCGGTGCCTGGTAGGCACTGACCTGGTCGGTGTATAGGATTGGCCTCAAACCGAGACGTGAGCAAGGGGAAAGGGTATGGAGAAACTAGACACGCAACTGGCAGCCGGTTCTCTCTTCTCGGGTCCCCTTCTTCCTCTCTGAATTTGTGTAACTCTCCACAATTTGTATCGGATCAAAATTGGGAGGTTGGGAAGTAACTTTCAATGGTAACAACACGTTTAGATGAAGCGTTGTATATCAGGGTATGTTTCATCATCTGCTAGTCAACTAGATGTGAGTTCGTAGTCATACCAACATGGTTAGTTGCAAACTGCATCTCTATGCCATCCTTTGAGAGGGTGAAAGAAGTTGCCAACACTCCTGCATTATTCCTGCCAGAGAAAGCATCATGTAATCAGGGGGATGCAGTGAGCTATAAAGTACACTTGAACAAGCGTGCGAGCGAGCAGAACATGAAAATACTAGATGTAAATATTAGAATATCGCGAGGTTTGTGTTCATCCAGGACTAAGGCGTCCTCGCGCAAGAATCGTCATGGGTAGCAGCTATGAAGTACTTCCCTAGTGCTACTACCGATTGGCCGAAGCGATTTAACACCTTGAAACGCACGGGGAGGGAGGGAGTAGAAGCGGCGTACACGAGTATGTTGAGCGGGAGGCCCTTGGCGTTGAAGTCGGCGGCGAACTTGCGGACAGAGGCCATGGAGGAGAGGTCGAGCTCCATGACGTCGAGGGTGGCTGCTGGGGTGGCCGCCAGCACGGCCTGGCGCACGGAGTCGGCGGCGGCGATGTTCCTGGCGGCCATGACGACGTGGGCGCCGCGCGCCGCCAGGACCCGCGCCGTCTCGGCGCCGATCCCACTCGACGCCCCTGACGTTGGAACGACCCGAATCGTAATGAGGGACGGTAGCAAAAGGGAAGAGGAAAGCAGGCGGGAGGGGAGGGGCGTTACCGGTGACGATGGCGGTGAGACCAGCGGCGGAGAGGCCTTCCGTGACCTGGTCGGCGGTGGATGCCCAAGAGAAGCCTGAGGCGCCCTTCCGGCTGAAGATCGACGGCAGCATCGTGGCCTCCGGCGGCTCGGTTGTTGATCGCCGGCGGATGAATTAACCAATCTCACAAAGACGGAGATGGAAGTGGGGAAGAGGAGAGCGGCGAAGTCCACCACCCGTGTGCAGTGTTCTTCTTCTTCTGTCTCTTTTTTTGAACGGGTCAAAGGCCTCGGGGGGCCCTCGAAGCTTCATTCATACTGGACAGAGTTATATAAAAGATCCAGAATAAAAGTAATTACACCATAGCCCTTACAAATTTAAAAAGGACCTTACGTGAAAATTTGGATGCTACCCGGTCCTTCTTAGGAATGGCAATGGGTACCCATCACCCGTGTACCCGGCGGGTAAAAACCCAATAAAAATACGGGTATGGGATAAAAAATTATCCATGGGTATACTAATGGAAAAATATTATACCCATTGGGTAGAGTGGGTATGGGTATGGGATGGTAGAACCCATCCCCGTGTACCCGCGTACCCATTTAATATGCTGACATGTGGGGTTTCATATAATATCAAAATAATATCCTAACGTATCAAAAAAGTCTAAAATATAATCAGAGTAATAACTCTTCCATGATATTAGGTAATTATTGTTTGACCTTGTATCCCATGATTACCGCATGCCCTACCCTACGTATCACGTCTAGACTCTAGAAGGCCAGAACCTAGATCGATCTATTCTCCTCTCCTCATCTCCTGGAAACAAGTCACGCAAGGCCGCCGCCAGGGTCAGCGCGAGGCCATCGCTAGGGAGGTCGTCGGCGCATCCACCGCCGGTCAGACCACCACCCCCTCCAGCTTGGCGGCCTCCTCCAAAACTGACCATGGCTTCTTTGGCATTGCCTTGCAGACTTGCATGCGACGACGCCATGGACGCTGCCGGCAAAGCCAATCTAGAGATGGAGTTGCAGCTCGCGACGACCGAGACGGAGGATGGCGACCAGCATGGCACTTCGACCCCAAGTCCGTCCCCAACCCCGTCGCTTGATGGTGTTCTCCGTCTCCGGCCGCCGGGTAAGGGCTTTGTCCCAGGCCAACGTCCTGCACCTCCCGCATCAGGATCCAACGCACAGAATCGCGGCGGCAGTACGCCGGTGACGTCCGGTACGAGGGGGCGCCCTCCATTATCTGCTGCCGCCAAGCACAAGAATAAGAACAAGGCGGTTACAACTTGGTGAGATTTATTTTCCTGTATCATTCTATGAATATGCTGATGCGTGTACGGGTGAGATCAAATAAAGGTTGCCAATGTGTTGATTTGCCTGATTGTTGCACACGACCAGTACTCAGTTCCACGCTTCTCCATTATCGGCTGCCGCCAAGCACAGGAATAGCTTCAAGTTTTGCTAGCTAGTTAATTCACATGCTATCCATATACACATACTATTCAGCTACGTACTCGTACATGCGTTGCATGGATTTAGCGGCACCGCTGTCTAATTAATTGCTCATTAGAGTACTGATGGAGTACAGTACTACTTGCACTAGCAAAATAGATACATACGTACATGCAGGTCTGTAAGAAAATTGCATGGTTCACATCGACCATGTGTATATGATTGACATCCAGTATGAAAAGATTAAGTTGATTAACATTTATTTGATGCTTAATTTTTTCTTCCTTTTGTAGCGTCACTGTTGATGAGATATCTGCCCCAATGGATGTAGATGGAGGTCATGTAGTCATTTCAGATGACGAAGATGAACAAGAGGAGGATGTGGTAGCAGTGAACGGAGCTGGCAAGCGTAAGAAAACTTCAAGTGTTTGGTTAGAGATGAAGGAGGTGAAGGTGAAGGGAGAATATAAGGCAAGGTGCAACTACTGCCACAAGGATCTTACTACAGGACCCAAAGCAGGCACAAAGCATCTTGCTGACCATCTAAAGGTTTGTACTCTCAAGAAGTTGAAAACCAAGGGAGGCAAAACAATGTCTCAGTCTTCACTGATGATGAATGCTAAGGAGGATGGAAACGTTTCTGTGGAGAGCTATACTTTTGATCAAGAGGTTGCTCGAAGAGAGCTTGGCAACATGTTGGTGTTGCATGAGTATCCACTGTCTATAGTAGACCATGCTGGTTTTAGGAAGTTTGTTCATGCACTTCAACCAGTATTCAAGTTGCATACAAGAAATACTTACAGGTATAACCTGCTATAGTTTTATTTATTGTTTTGATGCTTAATTTTTCTTAGCAATTATTAAGTAACATATATTATACTCTTTTGTTTTGTAGGAAAGATATTGTGGAAAACTTCAAGAAAGAAACAAAGAAGGCTATTGATTACATGACCAAGAACCAATCAAGGGTAGCTATCACCACAGATATGTGGACTGCTGATAGCACAAAGAAGGGTTATATGGCTATCACAGCTCATTTCATTGATGATTCTTGGAAGCTTAGGATCATTATCATGAGGTACTAATATTTTCTGTTGTTTAGTGTGTGTTGGTGTTACTGTCTGTTGTTTCTTATGACGATGTGTTGCTGTTTCTGACTATACGCTAAATACCTACAGGTTTATATATGTTCCGGCTCCACATACTGCTAATGTGATATGTCAAGAGCTCTATGACTCCCTGCTTGAATGGAATATTGATGAAAAATTGATGACCGTGACTGTGGACAATTGCACCACCAATGATAAGGCAATTGAGATGATTGTGGGGAAGATAGGGAAGAAGAAGCTCCCTTTGGAAGGTACTTTGCTGCATATGCGTTGTTGTGCACATATCTTAAATCTTATAGTTAAGGATGGGTTGGATGTTATGAAGTCAGCTATAGTAAACATCAGGGAAAGTGTGGCATATTGGACAGCCACAGGGAAAAGAATAGAGAAGTTTGAGGAGATGGCAAAATTTAAGAAAGTAAAAATTACTAAAAAGTTGATTCTTGATTGCAAAACTAGGTGGAACTCTACTTTCGAGATGCTAGAAATAGCTTTGCCATATAGAGCTGTTTTTGAACGTGCAAAGCAAATTGACAAGCAATATGAGTATTTACCTACTGATGCAGAATGGGATTTTGCTGCAGATGTGGTAGATAAACTTAGATTGTTCTATGAGATCACTAAGCTATTCTCAGGGACTAAATATGTGACTGCTAATAATTATTTCCCCAAAATATGTGAGATTAAAATGAAAATGAGACAGTGGGGCACTTCTACCAACCCAATTATCAAAAATATGGCAGAAGAAATGACCACTAAATTTGACAAGTATTGGACGAACATTCAAGGTCTAATGGGGATGGCTACACTTCTTGATCCTCGATACAAAAAGCACATGTTGACAGCTTGCTTTGCCATGCTACATGGAATTGAGCCAGCTTCTTATGAGTGTATTGAGTTGGTTGACGATTTAGTTGCTAGACTACATGCATTGCTAGAGGAGTATGAAGTTGAAGAAAATGAGTATCAGCCCCGTGAAGAATTTATTTCTTCAAAAACTCCTGAGATCATGAATGTGTTCAATGACATTGTTGCAAAGCAAAGTCCCGCAACAGCTAGGCTACAAGGTGAAATAGAGATGTACTTGTCAGATGCATTAGTGCCTTACACAGAAAAATTCGATGTGTTGGATTGGTGGAAAGTAGCCGGAACAAGGTATCCAACGCTAAGGAAGGTCGCAAGAGATGTTTTTGCTATTCCTGTGACAACAGTTGCTTCAGAGTCAGCCTTTAGCACAAGTGGCAGAATACTTAGTGATCATAGGAGCCGCCTAACACCTGATATGTTGGAGGCTTTGATGTGCTCCCAAGATTGGCTTAGAAGCAAATACAAAGGTACACAAATTTATTTGTTTGTTCATATTTTCTCTTTACGTAACCTTACTAATAGTGTCTTTTCATGTATGTCAATTGTTTGTTCCAGATTCTATTAAAGGAGATGCTAGCTTTTGGACTTGCCTTCAAGACATCCAAGAGGAGATGGAGGTTTGTATTACCAACTTGCGTATCTGAGTGCATCTTGTTTGTACAATGTAAATTCTAACTAGTGAATGCATTCCGTTTTTTTCACCAGGACTTGGCCCTTTGAGTTGTGGAGTGGAAGCATGGTCACGGTGACTCATGTCAATTCATGGTGGTCAAGATTAATTAAATATTGTGTCCTGGTCTTTGTTTTGCTGCTACCGAATTGTTCAAGTTTATTTCGGTTGAACTTTTATATTGTTCACACTTTATTGTAATGCTTATTTGTGGCCTTACGTACGGTCAAATTACCTCTATATTTTGTGAGTTTATGAACCTCAAGTGATTATTGTGCCGCTATTTATTAATTATGGTCATATATTGTTGTCGAAAAGTATATTCTGTAAAATTTGATGTGTTTTGAACCCGGGTATTTTTTACCCGCGGGTACCCATTTACCCTACCGGGTGACGGGTATGGGAAAAATTTGTACCCATCAACGGGTATGGGTACGGGTGATGGGTGAGATTGAAGGAGATGGGTACGGGTATGGGGTGGCTCCACCCGCACCCATACCCTGCGGGTGCCATCCCTAGTCCTTCTCCACCGACGCAATTGATGGCTTCGACACTGTGGGCGTCAACTCCATCCTGGGGATGAAGAACACTGCTAGAGTCAACGTTGCAGCGTCGAGCTGATTCCAAAGATACTCCCGTCTTGGAAGATGCAAATCTCTTGGAGTAAGAGCTCCTGAGGTGCGGAGCAGCCCCCTCGGGCAAAGGTAGCGGTGGTTCACCTCGATGTTACCTGGAAGCTTCCGCAGGTAAAGCTTCACCTCTCCTCGATATCGCCAAGCATCATCATCGAGCACACCACCGCGTTGACCTCTCTCCTAGCCACCACGGTCTGCCAAAGAAAGCAGAAGTGGAGAGTGACGAACTCAGGCTTAGCACATCGTTGTGTTTTATTGATAGAGTAGCTCGTGGCTCCCCCCCCCCCTCGCGCATCTAACTCTAACGCCAGGAACATGAATTGTGGAAAATTGATATTTTTTCATCAAAAATAAATTATACATCTAAGACCATGGTGTTGTATCCCTCGTCTATATAAATCCAACAAGCCTAAGTCTACTCCAACTGGAGTTCGTACGAGGAAATGAAGTGCAAATTACTACATGAAATCATAAGGTGTAACGACCATCAGTGCAGTCGTCCATGACCATACCAGATGATCATACGTCACTCCATCGGGACCGTTTTGTCGAACCAAAGACTTTTTGTGTAGGGCGGAAGGACATATCTGGTGTGAGGGTTTACCAGGACGCAAAATCGACCTCTTCGAGGCTATAAAAGGCGGGGAGAACCCTAGCCGCCATCACCATTCATCACATCTTCACATGGCGGAGCCTGGCCTGCCGCCGTGTGGCTTCCATAGATATTCAACACAACCATCACACAATTGAAGGGAGAAGATAAGGAGAATTGGAGCTAGGAGCCACCGACATCGATTACACCATCATCATTCAAATGCTCTCCATTGATTCATCCATTCATTTTGTTGTAATCCAATACTTGATTATGCATTTAGACTTGTATCCATTCAGTCATATGCCTTCCATATCACTGCCATGATCATGTCTTGTACATCCATGTGTGATTACTTCTCTTTGTTCTTGGGAACATGGAGAAACCTGAGATATATATCATGAACTAAAATAAACATCCTAATGTCTTCATTTGTAACATGCATGTACTAGTTTTCTTCAATGATATTGTGTGAAGTCGACCACACAATAGCTTGTCCCTTTGCGGGTGTTGGAGAAAATCATAATTGTAGGTAGTTGGAGTTTTGGGTGTGAAAGTGAGAGAAACCCATCAACTCTCATCAACTACCATCAATGAGGAAATAACGGAGATCCTAGAACTAAATCCGTAACCATAGGGAGACCCATAATCACTGGTGAACTCTAGCGACATGCTAATTAATATAGGAGGTTTGGTGGTTGTTACACATGGTGCATAGCACAAAACACATGTGGCACAGCTTTATTGGACTCCACCCATGCATACATACTACACGGCCATCATAAATCCTAACCATGTTTGACAACTATGCTAGTAGGGAATCCGCAACTCTCTAAAAATTCGTTAACCTTATAGTTTCAAATACTTAATCATCGCCCACTTCGCTTGCTTTAGCTTTATTTTAATTACTATTACTTTGTTCGCACAAACAAGCAGTCACTGTGCACACTTTTGATTTGGATCAAAGATAGTTTGCACGTACAAACAAGCAAATGTAACAAAAGACTTTAAAACCATAGCAATTCAGCTCTCTGTGGATTCGATACTCTTCTATTTGAAACCAACTACTTTCACCTCTACACTTGCAGACATCACTAGCTTACTACAATCATCACATAAAATTGTGGCGTTGAGCAATTTTCTAGATACTGGATTGTCGTCACCATAGAGCTACTCATGGAATTGCTTCACGAATATGCGAGGTATTCTTCATGTAAAAAAAAATTCTTGAGTTTAGAATTTTAGGTTTAGCAAGATATGTTTGACTACAACCAGAGGATCACTCTCTTGATTGTGTTGATAAGCTAAGTCAATGGTTATGCATTGAAGCATATGTTTTACTTGAGCCCTGGGTTAATATTCCATCCAGTTAACCCTCATCATTAATTAGGAATTGTAATATTTAAAAAACCAGATAAAGAAGATGATTTTCTTTATGTCTTACTTAATATTTTTTGATTAATGTTAAGATTCACTACTGTAATGCTAATTCTTAGGCTTGTGTTAATTTTCCTAGAGATTTTGCATTACTAACTTCTATAGTTTGTTCATCAAAATGACGAACAATGTTCTTCTTGTTCTTGCACTTCTCCTCCTAGATGTTTCACTTGACTCTCTCTAACTACCTCACTTATAGTTTTTAGTTTGTGTTGGCTTATGGGGGTATGATACTTGGAGTTGGATGGATGGGCTATTTATAGTGGTTTAGGATGCTTAGCAGGGTGACACCGATGTGATGGCTCCTTAATTGCATGGGTGACGAAGATACGTAGTGTCAAGCTCTCCTTGAGAATACATAGTAGGTGACACCTTATATGATGACTTCTCACTTGCATGGACGACTAACCTAATTGGGTTTCATGCTCATATCCATTACTTAGCCATGACGCAAACTTAGGTAGCATGATCATTATTTCCTTATAGATATTTTTTATCATGACAAGTGGCTTTTGTCTCTAGATGGGCTTTTGGGCTCAACTGGAAATATGTGGGCTCGTTTACATCTTGAAGTTAAACTTAAAATGCAAATGTGAAATGTCCAGTTTGGGCCTTATCAGTTAAGCGAAAGCTTATTTAACATTACAGATGGTTAAATTGGATCTAAATATGACTTAACTTCCAATGATTTTGATTTCTTCGAGGCGTGATTATTTGAGTTGGAAAACCCACACAGTTAATTTTAATCAAGGTGTATGATTTATTTAACGTAATCTAAATGTTTTTATATTAGTTTTATAGGATTTCATATGTTTATTTAGTTAGGAGTGGTTATCCCATATTTGGAATTAATTGAATTAATATATGCTGGAATTTGTGGGCATTTGGCCTTTGGCCCATGGCCCATTATCAAATTCTGAAACTCACATGGCCCATATCATAAATCAGTGGCAGCACTAGTGGGGGCTAACATTTCTAGTTGGGAGAGAGTTGGAGTGGTATATAAGGTGGGCTGTTCTAGTTCTAGTAAGTGAGTGAGAAGAGAGAGAGCCCTCGCGCACTCCTCCTCCTCCGCCGCCTCGCCACGCCTCGTCACGTCCCGACGCGCCGCGGGTTGCGGGAATCTCGCCGAGCCGAGCTTATCTTTTGCTGTTCGGGAAATTAATTGTGTAATCAATCACAATTATGAGCTATTAACGGACGCGTTAACTCAGCCGTTTTTTCCGGATCGAACTCGTACGTGGGCTGCGTCCCACGACCTTCCCGAGCCGCACTATGTAAGCGCGGACGAGAACCCTAGCGTGCCACATATGCGACTACCAGCTTCCAGTTCATTGCGCCGCCGCCTTCGTTCCTCATCCCGTCCGTCGGCGTGCACCGACTGCCGGACAGTAGGCCTCCGGAACCCTGCCTCTCGTGAACTGTACGGGTGAGGGGCAATCAGGTTTTTGGGAGCGCTCCGCGCGACTCGGGCACGACGTCGTCTTCGGACGACGAGTTTCTCCACACCGACAACTTCTTCCCGACCTCAGCGACTTCTTCGACAACCTCAACATGGGCGACAACGACGCTGCTGCGAAGTATGTGATCTTGTCGTTTCTCTTTCGTTTCTGAGCTTCTTCTTCTAGTTTCGTGGTAGATGCGATCGGTTTGTCTTGTTTAGATGTGATCTGTTCATCTACCTTACTAGTCTGCACGATTAGTTTACTTATTGTTTTCATAGTCATGATTTATCAATTACTCGTACGGATTATTTCATATGGATATTTGCTTATATATTCAACAATCCAAAAACTTGATTATAGGCAAATCAATTCAAGCAGCATTGCTGCCGCAACTCGACCTCCCTCCTTTGATGGTATGCATTACAAGAGGTGGCGCACAAAGGCAGTTCTATGGTTTACAAACCTAGGCTGTTTTAGCGCCACAGATGCTAGACCTGAGGGGCCTCTCTCTGCAGAGGAGCAGGGAAAGTTTGAGAAGGTCGACGCCATGTTTAAGGCGGCCTTGTTCAGCATTCTTGGGGACAACATTGTTGACTCGTACATGGCTTTCGACCATGGTAAAGATGCGTGGGATGCGCTCGAGGCCAAGTTTGGGGTCTCGGACGCTGGCACTGAATGTATGTCATGGAGCAATACTATGACTACAGGATGACCGATGAGCGCTCCGTGGTTGAGCAGGGCTCATGAGATTCAGTCACTTGCCAAGGAACTCGAGCAGTTTAAGTGTACCTTACCGGACAAATTTGTGGCCGGTGGCATTATTGCCAAGCTTCCTCCTTCGTGGAGGAACTTTGCTACTTCTCTGAAACATAAGAGACAAGAGTTTTCCGTTTCGGATCTCATTGGCTCGCTTCATGTGGAAGAGAAGGCGAGAGCAAAGGACACACGCGCTCGTAGTTTTGAGGGAGGTTCCAGTGCCAATGTGGTACAGAAGAAGAACTTCCAATCTCACAAGTCTAAGAATAAGAACAATGGAAAAGGCAAGTTTGACGAGAAGAACAAAGCCTCAAACTCAACCAACTTCAAGAGGAAGACTCCTTATAAGAAGAAAGGGAACTGCCATGTTTGTGGCGCTCCTGGACATTGGGCTCCTGATTGCCCAGAACGCCATGATCGGCGTGGGAACAGCGGCAAGTCCGCAAATGTTGTTATTGGCGTTGATACTGAGATGAAGGACGTTGGGTACGGTACTTCTCCTACTGTCCTTTCAGTATGTAATTCTCCTGATTGGTGGATAGACACCGGAGCCAATACACATGTATGTTCTGATGTGTCTATGTTTTCTTCTTATCGGGTTGCAAGGACTTCCTCCGTGCTGATGGGAAACGGCTCACGTGCTTCTGTTCGTGGTGTTGGTACGGTGGATCTGAAGTTTACTTCGGGAAAGACCATCCAACTGAAGAATGTGCAGCACGTTCCCTCCATTAATAAGAATCTCGTTAGCGGATCGCTTTTATGTCGAGATGGTTTTAAGTTGGTCTTTGAGTCCAATAAAGTTGTAATTTCCAAGTGTGGACAATTTGTTGGAAAGGGTTATGTATGCGGAGGCTTGTTCCGCTTATCTCTGTCAGACATATGTACTCAAATTATTAATCATGTTTGCAATGATAGTGAGTCCGATATTTGGCATTCACGACTTTGTCATATTAATTTTGGGTGCATGACTTGGCTAGCGAATATGAATATAATTCCGAAATTTGCTATTGTCAAGAAATCCAAGTGCCAAGTATGTGTGCAAGCAAAGCAACCACGTAAGTCTCACAAGACTGTGGAGGCAAGAGACTTGGCACCGCTGGAGCTTATACATTCGGATCTTTGTGAAATGAATGGCGAATTGACAAAAGGAGTGAAAAGATACTTCATGACTTTAATTGATGACTCTACTCGATATTGTTATGTGTACCTCCTGAAATCTAAAGATGAAGCTCTTAATTACTTCAAAATATTTAAAGCTGAAGCAGAAAACCAACTTGATCGAAAGATCAAGCGGCTAAGGTCTGATCGTGGTGGAGAGTATTTTTCCAACGAGTTTGATTCTTTTTGTGCGGAACATGGCATTATCCATGAGAGGACGCCTCCCTACTCACCTCAGTCAAATGGGGTGGCCGAAAGAAAGAACCGTACTCTAACCGATTTGGTTAACGCCATGTTAGATACATCGGGTCTATCCAAGGCATGGTGGGGGAGGCGATATTGACTGCATGTCATGTCCTAAACCGTGTCCCCACAAAGAACAAAACCCTTACCCCGTTTGAGGAATGGGAAAGGAAAAGGTTGAAACTCTCTTACCTACGAACTTGGGGTTGTATGGCGAAAGTAAATGTGCCAATACCCAAGAAGCGCAAGCTTGGACCAAAAACCGTGGATTGTGTTCTTCTGGGATATGCTCTTCATAGCATTGGCTATAGATTTTTGATAGTAAAATCTGAGGTACCCGACATGCATGTTGGTACAATTATGGAGTCGAATGATGCGACTTTCTTTGAGGATATCTTTCCTATGAAGGAAACGTCTAGCTCATCAATTCAGGAGATGCCCAGTTCATCTACTCAGGAATTATTTCCTGAACCTACCATGGCTATAGAACACTTTGACAATCCTTTGGAGGATGACAATGAAGCTCCCAAAAGGAGCAAGAGACAGAGGACTGCAAAGTCTTTTGGTCATGATTTCATTGTGTACCTCGTGGATGATACTCCCACTTCTATTTCAGAAGGCTATGCATCTCAAGATGCTGACTACTGGAAGGAAGCTGTCCGTAGCGAGATGGATTCCATCTTAGCTAATGGAACTTGGGAGGTTACTGATCGTCCTTATGGGTGCAAACCTGTGGGATGCAAATGGGTGTTCAAGAAAAAGCTTAGGCCCGATGGTACTATTGAAAAGTACAAGGCACGTCTTGTCGCCAAGGGTTATACCCAGAAAGAAGGTGAAGATTTCTTTGATACATACTCACCTGTTGCCAGATTGACCACCATTCGAGTGCTACTATCCTTGGCTGCCTCACATTGTCTTCTCGTTCATCAAATGGATGTTAAGACTGCTTTCCTAAATGGAGAGCTTGAAGAGGAAATTTATATGGAGCAGCCAGATGGATTTGTAGTAGATGGTCAAGAAGGAAAGGTGTGTAAGTTAGAAGTCTTTGTATGGGCTTAAGCAAGCACCTAAGCAGTGGCATGAGAAGTTTGAAAGAACTTTAACACTTTGTTGTAAACGAAGCTGACAAGTGTGTATACTATCGCCATGGTGGGGGCGAGGGAGTTATTCTATGTCTCTATGTCGACGACATATTGATATTTGGGACCAGCCTTACTGTGATTAAGGAGGTCAAGGAGTTCCTATCTCGTTGTTTTGAGATGAAGGACTTGGGAGTAGCTGATGTGATCTTAAACATCAAGCTGCTGAAGGATGACGATGGTGGGATTACATTGCTTCAGTCCCACTATGTGGAAAAGATCCCGAGTCGCTTCGGGTATAGCGACTGCAAATCTTCTCCAACGCCTTATGATCCTAGTGTGATAATTCGAAAGAATAAAAGAATTGCTAGAGATCAATTGCGATATTCGCAGATCATTGGCTCGCTTATGTATTTAGCCAGCGCCACGAGGCCTGACATCTCCTTTGCCGTAAGTAAACTCAGCCGTTTTGTGTCTAGACCTGGAGATGTTCATTGGCATGCTCTTGAGAGAGTTTTGCGCTATTTGAAAGGCACTGCGAGTTATGGCATTCACTATACTGGGTATCCAAGGGTACTTGAGGGTTATAGTGATGCAAATTGGATATCTGATGCTGATGAGACTAAGGCCACAAGTGGTTATTTGTTTACACTTGGAGGTGGCGCTGTTTCCTGGAAGTCTTGCAAGCAGACCATCATTACGAGGTCAACTATGGAAGCAGAACTCACAACATTAGACACAGCCATTGAAGCAGAGTGGCTTCGTGAGCTCTTGATGGACTTACGTGGTTGAAAAACCAATACCCGCTATTCCTATGAACTGTGATAATCAAACTATGATCGTCAAAGTAAACAGTTCTAAGGATAATATGAAGTCATCAAGGCATGTGAAGAGGAGACTGAAAACTGTCAGGAAAATGAGAAACTCCGGAGTTATAGCGTTGGATTATATCCATACGTCTAGAAACCTGGCAGACCCCTTCACAAAGGGACTATCACGAAATGTGATAGAAAATGCATCGAGGGAGATGGGTATGAGACCCACACTATGAGCTGTCCACGGTGGTAACCCACTCTATGTGATCGGAGATCCCGTGAATTAGAACCGGGAGACAAGCTGTTGGTCAGTTGGGAGGAGAGTATATCCCTATAGCAATTTTACCACTCCGTAAGATGCAATACTCTCCTAATCTGCATGGCAGGTTGATAATTATCTTAATGTGTTCTAAGTGGCTTATTTTAGCAGAGATGTTGTCCTGCAGAACATCTTTTGAAGAACACACCTATATGAGTCTGATTGTTAAACGTCGCAATCTATGAGAGTTGGGTGCTCTCTAGTAGACTCATGAAAGGCCCTGGAGTATGACGTATAAGCTCCAAACCGCGAGGAAGCCTCGCGGCAGCCTAGTATCGGTCTAGGCTTTGTATGAAGCTAGTGCAGAAAACTTGTAGTTCAAGGCATAGTCCACTATCCAAGTTGCAATCTAGTGTAATATGAAGCTTTAAGTGGAAGTTCAACTTAACAGTCTCCACGACATACCGGTATATAAAACAATGTTCTGGAAACTTATTGATGAGATGTGCCAATGAGAGTTTGTGGGGGATTGCTGGAATTTGTGGGCATTTGGCCTTTGGCCCATGGCCCATTATCAAATTCTGAAACTCACATGGCCCATATCATAAATCAGTGGCAGCACTAGTGGGGGCTAAAGTTTAGTCCCACATTGCTAGTTGGGAGAGAGTTGGAGTGGTATATAAGGTGGGCTGTTCTAGTTCTAGTAAGTGAGTGAGAAGAGAGAGAGCCCTCGCGCTCCTCCTCCTCCGCCGCCCGCCTCGCCACGCCTCGCCTCGTCACGACACGTCACAACGCGCCGCGGTTGCGGGAATCTCGCCGAGCCGAGCTTATCTTTTTGCTGTTCGGGAAATTAATTGTGTAATCAATCACAATTATGAGCTATTAACGGACGCGTTAACTCAGCCGTTTCTCCGGTTTTTGGATCGTAACTCGTACGTGGGCTTCGTCCCACGACCTTCCCGAGCCGCACTATGTAAGCGCGGACGAGAACCCTAGCGTACGTGCCACATATGCGACTACCTTCCACATTGCGCCGCCGCCGTTTTCCTCATCCCGTCCGTCGGCATGCACCGACCGCCGGGACAGAGGCCTCCGAACCCTGCCTCTCGTGAACTGTACGGGTGAGGGGCAATCAGGTTTTTGGGGAGCGCTCCGCGCGACTACGCAGCACGACGTCGTCTTCGGACGACGAGTTTCTCCACACCGACAACTTCTTCCCGGACCTCGACTTCTTCGACAACCTCAACATGGGCGACAACGACGCTGCTGCGAAGTATGTGATCTTGTCGTTTCTCTTTCGTGTTAGAGCTTCTTCTTCTAGTTTATGTGGTAGATGCGATCGGTTTGTCTTGTTTAGATGTGATCTGTTCATCTACCTTACTAGTCTGCACGATTAGTTTACTTATTGTTTTCATAGTCATGATTTATCAATTACTCGTACGGATTATTTCATATGGATATTTGCTTATATATTCAACAATATACACTACATATTATTTAATTCGTAGTGGTCCAGAACACATTTCGAACCACTCCGAACTTCCTTCGGATTCTCCTCGAACCCTGTCGGTTCTCTCTTATCTATTCTCTGTTGTTTCCAATGATAGCAAAACGATCTCTAAGCATCACCGAAGCCTTAAGTGTGTTACCCTATGATTCGGGAACACTACAGACATGATCGAGATGCCTCTCCAATCATTGATCATCAGCGGGACTTGGATGCCCATAATGACCCCCCCTGTGTATTCCACAAATATACATGTAGCTAAACCATAACGTTGAGTCCTATTCACTTTGTTACTTTGATACCGGCATTTGTCTCAGATCTGATTATCGATATCATCATACCTAGTTCAATCTTATTGTCGAAAAGGCTATTCAACTCGTTATTGTGATATTCCATCCTCATGACCTAGTCATATGTTGTGCAGCTTCATGGGTGTAATCTCACCGAGTACATGGACCCAGAGTATATGTCCGTCACACGGATGAAAAAAATCCCGTTCTTGGTACATACTACACCTGGGCAAAGTTTGGGCTGGGCTTTAAAAAGCCCGCGAGTAAAAAGTCAGGCCCGAGCTCGGCCCGGCCCGATCGTCGGGCCTGTAATTTAAGCCCAAACCCGGCCCGAACGAGCAAAAACCCAGCCCAGCCCAAGAAGCCCGGCCCGACCAGGCTAAAATGCACGAAAATGAAGGCCCGAGCTCGGCCCGGCCCGACATTCGGGCTCAGATTTCAGGCCCGAGCCCGGCCTGAAGTGCAAGCCCAACCTGGCCCGGGATTTTCGGAATACCTGGGCAACACCTTTATGGTCACCCTATTACGATGTGACGGTTGATGCAGTCAAGGCATCCTTCGATGATAACGATTAGATGTGATCACACGGTCTAAGGATTATGTTACTACGCTTTCATAATCTTAACGATGAACTTTGTGACTTGATTTTGTTGCAATTCTTGTATTGGGTATGTCTATCATATCATTCACCCAATGATATGATCCCATTGTCAATTAACATAAATGTCCATGATCAGGAAACCTTGATCATCGGATGACCAATGAGCTAGTTCGCGCATAGGCTCACTATAGGGACCCTGGTTTGTTTACATACCACATATATCAATGTTTTCGATTGATAAAGTTACAGTATGGCATAAAAATTATTATAAACTAATGAGATATAATAATAATTACTCTTTATTATTTGCCTCTAGGGCATTATCTCCAACAGTCACCCACTTGCACTAGAGTACAACAATCTAGTTGCATTTGTTACTAATCGTAACACCATATAACATATGTGCTATTGATCATGCTTGCTCGTGGAAAAGGTTTTATTTATAGTCCGGATCATTCAGATCCTTATGTTCTTTGCAAATCGGTAATGTCACCTTATTTGACATTACTCTATCATCAAAATGATAATTTCTTAATTACACATTTGACAGTAGAGTGAGACTTTTCTTCTTGTGTTTACAATGACATTTTGTTCGGTCAATTGGACTTTCATTTGGTCATGTACACTAGAAAACACATGCTTGTGAAAGTGGAACTTTCTCAGCCAAACTATCACTGTAGATTTAAAATATAGTGCATCCAATGTGACTTCCTTGTCTAACCATGCTTATTTCAACTTAAGACTTTTATCAGTGCGAGATTTATAATCTTCTAGGTTAGTGTCGTAAATTGCACCCGCGTAACATCTTACGGTCAAATTTACTATCCTTTATAGATCAGAAGCATATTCTTAGTTCTCAATAGACATTGAAGAATAAACTTAGCTCTTGTTCAATGACTTACTCATAAATCACCTTAGAACATGTTCTACTGCCTAAGAACTTGGTCACATTATATCGTTTATACATCATGGTTTAATGATAGAACTCTATGACCAAGGCATAGAGGGCATAGCACATCCCTTTTCATTTATTCAACCATTGTCGTAGCACCGAGATTAACTCTACGCTACACCTAGTTATACAAGTAAGAACTTCTTCTTGGTTTGTTCTATTATGAACTTCTTCAGAATCTAAACCAAGAAAGTAATTTAGACTTAATGTGTATTAAATGCATCAACCTATCTTGATAGACCTTTAATGTTCTAATGTTCAACGTACTTCATCCATAGAAATATTTACTAGCTTAAATAATCAGTACTACCACTTTTAATATTCACAATATGTCATCTGCATATGAGAATATCGTTAAGCTCCCACTCAAATATATCAATCAACTATATGACCAGGAAAATATACTTAGCTCCCACTCAAAATATGTCAGACAGAAAACTCACTTAGCTCCCACTTAAAATGTGTCCTCTTCATATGAAGATTAGGAAAAGCTACTTAGCTCCCACTCAAATGTGTTATCTATACACAAGATTAGGAATGCTATTTAGGTCACACTCAATTTCTTGTAAATGAAGGTCTTATCGATATTTTGGGCAATTCCAAAATACTTTGATCATCCATCAAATCGAGAAATCCACCTACGAATTACTGGCATCGAAAAGATTTAAAAATAAACTTGTTTGTTGTACTTTAATACAGATATTGAAGGAGATGCAGTTTTGATAAGCTTTTATCAATTCACAAATTGTAGTAATTTCTAGTTAAAACCCCAATGACTCAAGTATCGCTACACAATTGTAGTCAACCCCTTTGAATTTGTTAAAACATACTTTTTGACAAATCGAGCTTTATGTCTTTCTTGAACTTTCATTCTTCTAAGGAAGATCAAGTAACATCTTTACTTAATAAGATCAAGTATCAGAATACCTTGTAGTCTTAAATGTAATTCAATATATGATTTCATGACTCATAAATCATTTCTCGTACTTAGGTCCACTGTCGCTTCTTTGTAGTTGGTAGGTATGTCTTATTCTAAGACAAGTGAATCATGAATATTACTTCGCAATGCGGCAAAATGTATTCTTGAATCCTACTTACTTTAATTGACATGCCATGATCATATCCATTGTTCTCTCCTCTACTTGTGGAACTTGGTTCCGGAACACATTCCGTTGCGCTACTCGATATATGGAGGTAAGGTCAACAACCTTGGTTCAGATTCACTTTCTTCCATCAACACATTTCCCGATAACATCTTTCTCGAGAAAGCACCATGTTTAGCAACCCTGTCTAAAGATTGATTTTGATTTGACAATTCTATTGGAGATATGGTGATGAAATTGACGCTACATTCGGGTTCTGCTATGTGTGGTGCCCTATTTACAGCATCTATAATTTTGCTTATGCCCTATTTGATAACATCTGAAACTGGTGATCTATCCCTATAACAGTTTTCGGGTCGAAAACTCATCCATGCTCTTGTAAAACCCCAAAAGTGGTGCCCTATAATAGTTTTCAGGTCAAAATTTTATCCATGCTCTTGGGCACCATTGGGCCCTATTTAAAAAAAAAAACTCGCACTCTTCGGTGTCCAAAATATTTACAAAAAAATACATCAAGATTGTACACCAATTTTTTTTGAAAAAAAATACCCTATATTTTGGGAATACAAAAAGGACAAATTTCTGACAAAAATACACATATGTTACCCCTATATACTGTTAGAAATTTGTTTTTTTTTGCTATAACCTATAACATAACGAGTTTTCTACTATATATACAGACAATGTATATGTATTCCAGAAATAAATTTTGGAACTTTCTGAAACTCAAAAGTACAAATTTCAAAAACATTAAGAGGGCAGCTGGTGCCCAGGTGCACCCAATTCGCATACCTTTCAGGTGCCCTATTCTATTAATGATGGTCTAGGGATTACCAAACACGCTGTGGGCAAACCAGAAAGGTTTTTTTTTTTTGTGAAACGAAACAGAAATGTTTTTAGCACGGGATGCCACGAGCAAAAGCCAGGAACATATGTACACCAGTTATAGATCACGGCGGTCCCTTCCTAAAGCACACTCTGCAAGCGGGCCCAGTATCTAGTGTCAAAAAGGACACCCAGCTACCTGAGTAACCTCACAAGATAAAATTCAGACACCATCTCGGTGCAGCAACACAGCGCAATTCAGAGACCGCGCGTGTGTATCCTCCACCTGTATAACAGTTCATAGACCAAACCCTCTGCTTCACCATCGTTGCCACAAAGTTTCAGTGAGGTGTCTACATTGCAATACTGTATCGCTTTCCTCCCATCATCTCATCTCTCACAGGACACGAGGAGCGTTCTTCAGGTGGTGAGCTCGACGCTCAAGTCCCAGAGCTTCTTGGCCAGCTCCACGTCCTTGGCCTTCTCGCTCGCCTCATACACGTTGCTGTCGCAGAAATACTTCCCCGACACACCCTTCGCGCCCGGGTGCAGCGCGACGTAGCACGTGGTTGCCGCCCCCTGTTAGCAGTACAAATGCAAGGCTAGTGTATCAGACAGGTCCAGGCAGGCAGCAAACCAAGCTCGGAGGAATGCAATCTTAGCATAGGCATTGAGCTAATGACTTGGTGAATCTAGATTTGTGCTACGATATAGTATAAACCAAGTGCAGCGCAGCTCACTAGATTGCCACCCACTGTTCTAGTTACGACACGAACCCGGAGGCAGCACGGAAAAATGAATGCAACAGCCACATAACGGCCAACTAAATAATGGTTTACTGCACACTGAACATTATCATAGCCATAAACAAATGGCTTAGTGAGATCCAGCGTTGTACTATCAATATAGTACAATATGGTAGTTGTCATTTTGCAGAGACCGTAAATGCTAGAGTAGATCTTTGATTGTAGAGGTTTGAATCTGACCAAGAAGCGTGGGTTTGTAGATCGCTAAACCTAGGACAAGAGTAATATAACAATATATTATCAATCTCTTCAGACTGTGCTCCAAAACTAAAGATTTGTATGCCATTTCCAGCCAAGTTACAGCCACCTGGCAGACCCCAGGATACAAGTTGGTGACAGATTAACATAGCAATCATTGATCAACACAATATAACACGAAATGCTACATTTGTTGCCTTTTCATTCCTTTTCATGTTCTCTAATATGGTAAGATAAAGTCCCTAAAGACTGAGGAAGTGCAGAAGTGTACCTGATTAGGATTTTTCAGCACCAATTTACCAAGCGTCCGACTGAGAACTGCATATGATAAAATTATGAGATCAGTCGCTACCGCTCCAAAAGTATCATTTATTTTCACAGATACAGGTAATTTGCATCATTTTGATTCATGCCTGTTATTTCTGTCTAAATCTTATATTTACTCCGTTCTTTTTTTGTTGCTGCGAGTACCATGAGTTATTTGAAGTAAGGAGAAGCGTGATTCAAGACAATTTCTTTTGTGAAAGCAGGAGCGTGAAATATCTGCCAAGTATATTTACCGTCTATGATACTGTGGTAGCGAAGAAGGTTTGTGATGATAGATCCAGGGTGGAGAGAATTTGCAGTGATGTTAACACCCTCTTCCTGTTAAATAAAATGTTGTATCATGATCATGGTGATTTCACATAGCTGAGATGGAAACAAACTTGAAAACAGAGAAAACAAGTTACGTGCAAACAGTTTACAAAAGTCTGACACGCTACTAGCCTATGAGGTTCGGTGCAGATACCTTAAATCTCCTAGCAAGTTCATTAGCATGCAAAATGTTTGCAAGCTTTGACTGCCCATACGCGCCAATGGTGCCATACCTACACAACACAAGATTGAACATCAACTACTGAATGAATTTGCCTTAAATGAAGTAAACAGGAGGGGTGGAACAAATAATTACATACTCTGCTTCATCATTTATCTTGTCAAACCGGATGCCTTCCTTGTATGTAACCCTGTGGCCCTCTGATGAAACATTGACGATTCTTCCTTCCACATTTGATTCACGGGAGGTCTTCTTCATGTTCTCCAGCAGAAGATGTGTCAAGAGAAAATGACCTGAATATTATGACACCAGAGTCATATTTTATTTACTATGTTGTTGTTGTCTGAAAACATAACACCATCCAAACTTTTGTAAGGCAGACACCATTCCATTTCAAATTTGGGAGGGTGAGAAGTAAATTTCAATGGCAACAACACTGTATTGTTCAGATGAAGCATTGTATAGCAGTACGTAATTGGTTTGTCATCAGCTAGTAAAGTAGATGTTAGTCCGTAGTCATACCGACATGGTTAGTTGCAAACTGCATCTCTATGCCATCCTTTGAAAGGGTGAAAGGAATTGCCATCACTCCTGCATTGTTCCTGCCAGAGAAAGCATCATGTAATCAGGGAGTGCAGTGAGCTGTAAAGTACACTTGAACAAGTGTCTGAGAGAGCAGAGCATAGAAATACTAGATGTAAATAAGCGAGAGGTTTGTGTTTGCCCTGGATTAAGTGTCCTGGCACAGGAATCGTCATAGGTAGTAGCTATGCAAGTGTACTTCTTTAGTGGGAGAAACTTATGACGGGTGTTATAATTGTACAGAATGAACTCATACTACTGAAATTGTCCATTGGAACTAGCAATTGTCCTGAAATCTGAATTAAATCTGCGAGGGAAATGTTCTGAAACTATGTGCATACAGCAAACCCGCTAACTGCACCCAAATTGGTAGTTGGTCACATCTCAGTTGTAGTACTCGTACAATCAGGAATTTGGAGTGTTTAAATCACATCAAATCTACTACTAGTACAACTCCTAACCGAAACCGAAGGGTCCTTGGCGGAAGCGATTTAACACCTTGAGACGCACGGGAAAAGGGGAGGGACTGTATTAATGGAAGTAGTTGTACTATATTAGTACTCATATGGAAAATAGGAGCAGAAGGGGCGTACACGAGGATGTTGAGCGGGAGGCCATTGGCGTTGAAGTCGGCGGCGAACTTGCGGACGGAGGCCATGGAGGAGAGGTCGAGCTCCATGACGTCGAGGGTGGCCGCAGGACTGCCCGCCAGCACGGCCTCGCGCACAGATTCCGCTGCGGCGAGGTTCCTGGCGGCCATGACGACGTGGGCGCCGCGCGCCGCCAGGACCCGCGCCGTCTCGGCGCCGATCCCGCTCGACGCCCCTGGGGTCCGAATCGAAATGAGGGGCGGCGGCAGAGGGAAGGGAAGGGGAGGTTTAAGGAGGCGAGAGGGGATGGGCGGTTACCGGTGACGATGGCGGTGAGTCCCTTGGCGGAGAGGCCTTGGGTGACCTGGTCGGCGGTGGAGGCCCAGGAGAAGCCCGAGGCGCCCTTCCGGCTGAAGATCGAAGCCAGCATCGTCGCCTCCGGCAGTGCGGTTGCTGATCTCCGGCGGATGAATCAATCAACCTCGCGCAGACGGAGAGGGGGAGTGGGGAAGAAGAGGTGTGCGGCGGAGTCCACCACCACTCGCGTGCTGTGCTGTGCAGTGCAGTGTTGTTGTTGTTCTTCTTGTTGTTCTTGTCGAGTCAACACACACAATGCTACATGCCAATGTGCGCGTGGGGCCCGATTCAATTCTTTTTTTCTGAACAAGAGAGGGGTCTAGAAGATCCTGGTGGAAGATCTATTAGCAACCACGTGGCAGGTATAAATTGCAGATATGCCCTTTACAACACTCGTCCTAAAGAATCCAGTATTTAAGTAAGGCCTATCTATTTACAAAAAACACCCCAGAACAAAAAGAAGAAAAGCAATCCGGTCCCTGAATGCCTCCGCCACCAGACGTCGGCGTCCTAAAGGCGTCGCCGGCGAGGAACAAGGCGAGAGCAGGCGAACGCCCCTTTCCGGCGTAGATTCGTCGCTGATGATCACCACGAAGCCACCGGGGACGCACCACTTGGTGGCGACAAAGCGTCGAGCTCCAGCAGCCAAGACGGAGAAGAGCCTCTGATCTTGAGGTTCTTAATGATGGGCCGCCATGCTGGCCAAGGATAGCCGAGGCGAAGAAGCCTATAGCTTGGTTGCGCGCGTTGATGAAGAACCACCGCCACCGGGCAAGGCGCCATCGGAAGAAGGGAATAACATCATTGTCTCGTCTCCCTCGCCACTAGGCAGGACAAAGACCAAAACAGAGCAGAGCTTCTCCTCCCCATACCACCCCCACCAAGAGCTTCGGCTTTATTGAAGGAGACGGTGCTCCTCAGCCTCACCTCTAGCTCTGGCCACTGGAGCAAGACGACGACTAGAAGGAGCCCTAAACCGCACCAGATCTGGCTGAACAGATCAAGCACTCCGCTCCTGACTAAATGGGATAGGGCCAGACTCCACATGGGAAGACAAATGAAACCTACATCTATACATGACAGAGGGCTGTCCTCTCATCCCCTTTCTACTCCGGTCGGTGAAGCCGCCTGAGGAAAGAGGAAGGAGAGCTGGGACGACCGAGACGACTCTCAGACGAGAGGGAGGTGGAGAGACAAGGAGGGGGAATGAGCCTCTGGGCCCGATTCAATTCAGAGATTTTCTACTCGATAGTGCTACAAAACAATATCCAGGCTATATGAAATTGTTTTCCGTGTGTTAACTTATTTCAAAGTTTGTTGTACAGATGTAATTCTTACCTGGTTATATGAAAAAAAAAAATTACGACAATATGAAAACAACATGCTACATTTCTTACCAAATTTTTTCATCAACTCAAATCTTCTCAGGTCGATGATCTTGTCTTTTCTCCTAGGAAATCTCCTTCATAAGACGACCCTTTCTTCATCTTCTTCTACTTCTTCTTCTACTTGTTTGTGGGTAAAACAAGAACTTTATTACTCAGATAAGGTTTCACACAAACTCGAGTAACCGAAGAATATCTTCATGCCGCGAACCAAACCAGCTTTCTAAAATTGTTTCTTTTGATAAGGTCCGACCTCTTGTGGTGTGGCCCGGTCTCACATTTTGACCTGCAGAATCATATCTAGCAATAAGCCGCCAACAGAGCAATCTCTGGATCTCCAACGACAAGCCAACAATGACTACAATTGAAATTGTTTTCTACTTACCAGCCGGTTCACAGATCCAATAGAAATCCTAAAGAATAGTAGCAACCAATAGGACACTAGGGAAGATTGATAACTATTAGAACATTAATGGTGAAGATTGCCAAGCAATACTTAGAATCTCATAAATAAAGGGGAACAACTCCATGAAAAGAGGCCTTGGAATCCACAATGGGATCTTCTCCACTAAGGAAGGGATGGGGTTTGTAGCTCATCTATCTAATAACACACGACAATAATGCTAACCGAATTTGTCCAGTAGGGAAATTCAAGTCTCATGACCACCACATCAAGTCACTGAGATTAAACACACGAGGTCTCATGGTTGAACCTTGCAAAATTGCAGTCCTGTTGCGGACACTCCCCAAAGCCAACGTGTATGTGTGAGGTGTGGGGCACCGCTGCCTCAACAACTTGACTCCATACACGAATCGATCGACGGATGCAGCGCAACGGGCAGGTAGCGGGGAACAAGACATGTGGGTTCGCGTGCAATGCAGCGTTGGTGTGCCGGGAAGCGAGGCGGCAGAAGGGGAGTCGCGTGTGAGGGCGACGGTTCGCAAGTAGAGTCGACGAAATTTGATTCGTGGAGCGAGGGTAGGCAGGGCGATAACAGCTTGCAACATGGCGTGGGTGGAGGCAAGGTGGCAGCGGCTGACGCCGGTGATGAGCTGGTAAGATCAGTTCTTCGAGAAAAAGAGGGTTCACGAGGGGATTAATTTATCGGGATTGATTAGCGCGAGCGTGATTTAGAGAGGACTGAGGACTTGTCGAGCGAGTGGATACCGCCTGGCACTGTTTTATCGTGAAAAGTGAAACTAATAGTCAGCGTTGATTGTAAGCTTGTACCGCCGTGATGGGTTGGATCTGCCCCCTCTCGCTTTTTTTTCCAGTATATTTATATATAGATATATATTGATGATGCCATGTTCTGACATTAACACGAGTTTATGTGCAGTTTAATTGAAAAATGTCATCCTATATTGGATGCAAGAAAATATATCTGAAAATCTGAAATTGGTTAAATCTGGAATTTATGATATATTTTGCCGTTTGGGTTGCGCCCCTGAAAACGGAATGGAATTTGTGCATCCAAACACAGTATCAGTAGAATTCAACCAAAATAAATGAAAAAAGGGAAAGCCTAGTGTCATCGTGATCTCTCCCTGGTTTCCTCTTCGTCTTCCTCTCGCCGACTTCCCCTGATTCCACCCAATGCGCTAGAGCCACCGCCGTGCCGCCTCAACCCCTGCCGCCGTCGCCGTCCCGCTTCACTGTGCCCGATCCCGTCTCAACCCCGTCCCTCGACTTCGGCCCGCTGGTGCATTTCCTTGTCCAACGACCGTCGCCTCCCAGAAACTTCGGATCCGGGCGATAACACGCCATGGCCACCTCCGGGCAGATCCAGCCGCTCAAGATCCCGGACGCCGTCGTCGCGCTCGCCCAGGCCGCCGCCAAGGCCAACGGCGAGACCGAAAAATGTATGTCATGCCGAGAGCAGGGCAGCTAGGTTGGGTCGTGCACAACGCACTAGTGCAGACGAAATCTGATTCGTGTTCGTTTGCTCCTGTTCTCGCAGATCTCCCGGGGTGGCCGCTGTTCTCGCCCCCGAAGATGCAGCTCACCAAATGCGCCAAGTGCCCCAGGGAGTTCTGCTCGTCGGTCGCGTTTCGGCGGCACTCGCGCGTTCATCGCCGAGCTCTCAAGATAGACAAGGTAGCCAATGTTGTTCGTATTTTCAGTCAATTAGGGTGAATACCTACTTTAGAACGTTTGTGCTTAGATGCAGACTGTCATTTTACACGATGTGTTTGTATACGCGGTCAACAAGATGCAAATAGGAAGAATGCGTGTTTCTGATAGTGTATTCAGAATTCTAGCATAACAAGCAAAGCAGCACTCACTAAGATTATGAAGCATCTTGTATTAAAAAAATGTCTGGTCCTCATTAACTTGTTTCAACATTCAACATTCTTACAACATTATTTCAACATATTACTGTGATCATCTGATGTTGGAAATGATATGCAAGTGCGCTTGTTTCACACCTTTAATTTTCCTTGTACTCGGCGCTTCTCCTTGTTACTTTACATTGGCATGACATATCTGCTCATGGTCTGTAGGATTTCCCCAAGAATAGAGACCTTGTTGCTGCATTCTGGGACAAAGTAAGATATTGCTTTGTGACTCCTTTTTTATGCTCTATCTTAGTGAATAAAGTAGATTGCTCTCCTTGCTACTGTGGATTGATAACATACAACCTATTCAAATGAAACAATATGTTCCCTCGTCTTCTACCATTCATGGAATTAATATGTCATGCTCTTCAGCTCACGGCGGATCAGGCCCAAACAATTTTGTCCTTGGAGGATGTGGTTATGGAGGTAATGATCATAGGTTGATATCTCCAGAACGTATAAGCTATATGCTTCAGTCGTATTTTGAAGGGTCTAATATCGAATACAAATACATCTTCAGGATATCAAAGGTTTATCTGTTTTAACCGCATTGTCGTCATGGATGTGTAAGCCAGGGTATGCTTCATTGCCGCTGCCATATGCAAGAGCTGGAAATGAGCTCCTGGTAAAGTTTTGATCAGACTTGACAGTACTCTACCATATGGATTTGGTGTTGAGCATATGTCTAAGCTTATCTCCTGTCCCCCTCTGCAGGACCTTATTCAAACAACGGCTTCAAGACTACCTATCTCCTCGAACGAACTATTTAGCATGCTGGATGAAGCAAGTGAGAATACATTTCTGTGTACCAACACAGCGGATGCTGCCTGTAGTCAAAAGTTTTTGTTTGATGGGGAGGTTGACAAAGTTGCAACAGAGCTGAAAAACGTTGTTGCGTGCACTAGTTACATCCTCGAACAGAAGCTGGTATGATTGTGTTTCCATTATGCAAAAGAGAGTTAGTGCATTTAGCCATTTACTCTTAGCTACGAGTTTCTATGATTTTAATGTTGAATGTTTAATAAAACAACAATAGGTTGAAGCATGGTCCACTGACAAGGCTGCCGAATCATTAAGATGCCAGAAGTTACTTGTGGAGGAAGAGGATGCTGCACAGAAAAGGTTATTGTGTATGAACACACTATATTTTACTTAAATTTGTGATGCGACCGATATCTCAACTATCGTTCTGTAACCTGTAGGCAAGCTGAAATCATGGAAAGGAAACGGATGAAGAAGCTGAGACAGAAAGAACAGAGGTTGAAAGACCTCAAAGATGAGGATGTCATCGTCCAGGTACCTGTAATGGTGGATGGTGCAACAGGGATTCATAGCGTCGAGGCTATTTCAGGTCTTGGTCTCTATGAGCAAGAAGATCCACAGTATCTTCAATTGCCAGCACCACCAACACCTTCAGGTGATAATGGTTTCAATGGAGAAGATGTCAGACATGAAGCTGATATTGGTGTTGTTTGGAGGGAACAAGCCATGTCAACAAGTAATCAGGACAGACTAGAAAACCTTCCCCATAACAGCACTGTCTCAGATTCCGTCGTTGCGTCGAAGCATCCATCTCCAACAAGGCATTTACGTCACAGGGATCCGAATGCCAGCGCAGCGTCAAACAGAAGCAAAACATGGGCATGGAAAGTGCGGACTGATGTCGAAGAACGATGCCCAAAAGCCGAGCTAGATGTTGATGGTGGACATGGGATGGCTCCGATCGCAGGTGAAAACTCCCGACTGCTGATAGGATCTATAAGTGTCGCGATCGAAGATGGCGGCCGTAAATGTTTGCAGGGCTTGCAGCCTTCCAAGGATTACACAAGCCCTGAATCCCATCAGGTAGTCAAGGTGACGCAATCAATCAGCCATGATTTGAATGGCTGTGAAGACAGTATTGGTGGTGATGCTACGCCTGCGTCAGAGAATCATTCTCCCTGTAGCCTTGTGACGGCTGAGAGCGGTTCAAGCTGCTGCGATGCAGAGGTGGCAGCGGGTGGAGGCACTGTGCTTTCCAGTAAAGAAGCGGCGTTCTTCCTTTCTCAGAGTAAGCACCTACCCTTATCGGCTGTTTGATTTGCAGGACTAAAAAAATGTGGTTTGGTACGATATTCCTGACTTGTTTTACTCAACTGCCTTCTATCAGTAGGTAGATTTACTCTACCTGGTTATTTGCTTGGAGTTTTTCTTGTACGGTGAGAGTAGAAGTTTTTGGTACTACCACACTTGTAGAACCAGGGAAATTTATACCTTGATTAATTCGTTGTTTAGACCAATGTATAGCAAAGGATGATTCATGACCCATGTATACTGCAGGATGGAAGGAAGCAATAGCTGGGGACCATGTGAAGCTTGTCTTGTGCTCAGAAAACTGAAGCAGCATAGCACTGGAATGAAGGTCTAGATAGGCAGTGCCCGCTGCTCATTGGATCTATATGTGAGCTCAGACAGCAGCAAAGTCTTGCATGGTGTTGCAAACTTAGGTCGAGTTGGCGGTTAAGCTAAGTATTGGTGAGATATGCAGAGAGCAGTTGAGTATTATTATTTTAGACTTGATGTTGAATTAGGGAACCTAAGCTGAAGGTCATACTGCAGTTGGAGAACTTATTCGACATACATTGCAGCAGATACCTTTCCTTGACAGATGACTGTTACTGAAAAGCTGGCTGGCTAGCTCTGACCTTCAATGTATGTAGTTGTCATGCTATCTCCTTCAGTTACGCAGAACAATTAATGGTAAGAAATGCATTGTTAGTTAGTTCTTGCACAGTTAGTAATATACATTGGACTTGCTGCCTGTTGGTCATGATCAACTTAATAGCTCCTTAGCTTTGAAACTGATCGAAGAGTGAACTTTGAAGACTATTTTTTGAAATTGATCCAAGAGACTTGGAAGACAAACCGTACTATGCTGCTGCATGTTGCCATGTTGGTCTTCGTCAGTGTGGTAGCTCATTAGCTTTGATCCAAGAGTAAACTCTGAAGAGATCAGGTCACATCCTGCTTGGTTCATTATGCTCTTCTTCCTGAAAATGGGAAGTATTATCCTGTGCTGTAGTTGATTCCCTCAGCTGCCTTAACTACAATTAGGATCTGTGTTCCATTTCTTTTAGGACGCCGCATGTGGACATGCAGTTGAGGTTGATGGTTTTTAGATAGGTGGTCCTGTTGGATGATGAAACTATTATGTGATGTTTGTTCATTTTCATTGACTACGCGGGTGAAGTTATATTATTTTTTGAGTACATCATAAAATTAGTTAAGCATCCGTCTTATATATACTGCTACCGTCTTTATTTAGTGGAATGCATACTACTGTCTCTCCATCGAAGTAACACAAACACAATCTGGGCCGCTACTTGGCCAGAAGGGGCCCTAGTCTCCCCTATCGGTTTCTTGTTAGCAGCATAGGGCCTCTTGTGTCTTCATAGTCACCTCCTGATTGCTGATGACACTGTTGCTATTCAAGGCAGATACAAAGTCTGCTGGGAAGGTCTATGAACTGCTGGACAAGTATTGCTCTGTATTTTGTTAAAGGATTAAGTGGGATAAATCCTCCTTCCTTAGCAAGAGGTGCCTGAGTAGAATAAAGGACTGCATCGGGGCAGTGAGACCCTGAATGAGAAATATTTGGGGATGCCCTTAGATATTGGGCTACGGAGAAGTGGCGTGTTCAAATGCATCAAAGATTTACATGGAGCAGAATACAAGGATGGGTGGAATGAGTTCTATCATTGGGGAGCGGAGGTCATCCTCATTAAGTATGTTTGCATAAGATGTGTTGATTTTCTCCATGGGTTGCTTCCGGCTGCCAAGGGGTCTTTGCCTCCATATCAAGGTGTTGTTGATAAATTTTTGGTGGGGCAGCCAAGAGGGAGAGAGGAAGACATGTTGGGTTTATTGAACTCTTAAATCTCTCCCTCCTAACACAAGGATGATGTCTGCTGCAAAACCCCAAACTCCTTGAGCGCTAGGGTTTTGAAGGCCGTTTACTATCAATATGTGAATATGTTGGAGGCTGCGGCAGGACTCAATTTTGGAGGCAGTTAATGAAGGAATGCAAGTATTGAAACAAGGTCTTGTTTGGAGGATTGGTAGATCCATCGAATGACCCATGGATCCCACGAGATGGCATGCTACGCCCAATTGTATGTCTAGCGGATTACCGACCAACCCGTGTTGCGGGTTGTATCGACGCGGCCACGACAACTTGGAAGGAAGAAAAGCTTCGTCAACTGCCTATGGATGTTGAAGCAATCATGCAAACCTCGTTGAGCAATGGGAGTCAAGAAGATTTTTGGGCATGGCTTAACGTCCGAAAGTGTGTCTTCTCGGTGTGATCAACCTATAGGATGTTAGTGTGCACAAGGGAGAAGTAGGAATCTGGGCTGGAAGATAGAGCCACTGTCTCAAGTGAACCGGTATAGTTGTGGCACACCCAAGACCCAAGTACCATCCAAGGTAAATGTGTGTTTGTGGAAGTTGGCAAAACAGTCCCTGGCCAACTAATGATGTTTGAAGTACATCATCGAAGAATGACCAACGACGATCGGTGTTAGATGTGCGGGGTCACAAACTCTTGGCGGCACATACTAATTGACTTCATTGCGTCACGCTATGTCTGAGCGCTCGTCGATGTAGGTACCTCAAGAAAAGCAACGACATAGGTAATAAGAAAACGATGATGAAGACGGGTTAGGGTGTGTGGGGATTGATCCCTCCTCTGCGAGTGATGGTGAAAATCTATGTTGATGCGGCTGTGGGGAACATGGGTAGAGCACCAGCCGTAGATCGGTAGTGGCCGTCACATGGACTGATAATGGAGAGTTCACGAGGGCCTATGCGGTGGTTTTCCTGGGCAACACTGATGCGAAAACTCTGGAGGCTCTAGCATATCAGGAGGAACGCGATATCGCTTGCATATGATATCAACGCCGGCAATCAATTAATCTCTTTCCTGGGTGTAAACACACATCGCCCAGGAGATCATAAAGTCAAGTCGTGACTTTCTCAAGTTGTCGTTTTGCCATGAGCGAGGGATTTCAAAAAAGGACATAATTTAGCTGGAAGTGTAGTGCTTGACGATCAAGGCCGCCAAGTGTGGATGGTAGCGCCGTCCCAGGGCTTATGTATCATAGTTCCTATTGAACTCTCTGGTTGCTTGGGTGATAGAGTTGTCGGCTCGATGAGTGCGTGCCTGGGGGCTGGTGTGGGTGCTGGAGCGGCGGCTCCTTTGTGGTAGGGTGTTTTCTTTGCTTGCTTCGGCTGTAGAGCTGATGGCTCGGAGGGTGCGTGGTCTCGGGACCAGCGTTTGTGTCGCAGATGTATCGGTTTTTTTTGCATGGTTTTACGTAATTAACCAGGTAGCTTTTCTTCTTAATCAATGGAATGGGCAAAGCTTTTGCCTGGCGTTTTAAAAAAAGGCGGTTCCCCAAAGAAACAGCAAGAAATCCAAATTCGGCCAATTTTGGATGGGAACAGGTAAAGTATTTTCAAATCAATATAGAATCAGCACGTAGGATGGAAATATTTTCATGGTATAAATGTACAGAATCTTACACACAAAGTAACGGTAGTGAACAAACCAAGATAATGTTAATGTGTAAAACATCATCGGTTAAAAAATGGAGGGAATACCCGTATATCAATATCACGTTGGGTAATCTCCTTTATACAGGAGCCTCAGTACCCTGGGATGCTAGTTTCACTATAAGAGCACATTCCTATATCCATTATTGTGAGAATAACTTTACTTCAATTGGTACACTCCACGCTAGCTGCACAAGATTCTACTATATCGGTATATTTAGGAACTGACCACATACATGCATGAATCTTTTGAAAAAACCGAAGGTTCTTCACGATAAAAAGGAACCTTAGCTACCAGGCGAGAAATTCTGTGGGGGTGGCGATCACTGAATAAACGTGGCAGCTTGGAAATGCAAGCCTTTTAGGACAATATCACAAATCTCTCAAGATGGTCAATCAAAACAAGACCTAGAAAAAAAACATGGAGGAGTAAAATTCTTTAACACCAATATTTCTGCAAAAGGTTATGCACTATAGAAGCATATTTCATGATAAGCTTAGTACTAACTATCATGATAACTAATAGAGAAAAACATTTGACAGGTATTGATTTTAAAAATAACTTTCACATCCCAAGGAGGTTGCATATGTGTAATGAAGCACACAAGATTCTGCAACTGATGTAACATTGTTTTTTGAAATGAAGGAAAAAGCTTTGCCTTATCCATTAATTAAGAAGAAGGTGTCCGGTTAATTTGCGAAAAACTGGGTAAAAATTACTGATGTAACATTTTTGTTTACTAAGTTTATGACCAAGAGAAGACAAGACAAATACTCAGATTCGTCAAGAGTGACAAACCCTCCAATTAACAGGTTGTTACTAAGACATATATGGCGTTGTTGAATTGGGGACGTGTTTTTTATTTATAGAGATCGATGAGTTTGAGTAACAGCTGGAAGAAACAGTTTTCTCACAGCTGCAAAAGAAAAGAGATGAAGAATTTAGAGGAGAGAAATGATTGATGCAGGCAGCATATGTTCTTTACTTTGAGGTCAAAGTCTTGAGTCTTTCTGATCACTGGATTCCATCTTGTTTGTATTTTCTGCGAGGAAATGCTTACAGGTAGCAGATTCGATCCGGATAGCTGTAACAAATTGATCCATTTGTTATGCTCGCCCGGTCGCCCGCGGTATAAATAGGTGCCTTGGACACCATCAAGCATCCATCTCAAGCTAGCTACACACACTAGCTAGCGCTCTAGTTGGACCGACAGAGTATCTAGCAAGAGGTCGCTTATTCGGATGGCAGTAAGTGCATGAGCACATGTGTGATGCCAACTATTTTTCTTGCCATTTGCGCACGCATTTACACAGATTTCATATAAATGAATATAGGACTCAGTGAAGGTTGGTCCGTGGGGTGCACCAAGCGGCAAACCTTGCGACATCAACAGCTATAGCAGTCCCCAACGCCTTGTGAGCATCAGCATCTGCAGCAACGAGACCCCGGGAGGCTGCATCAATGGCTTCTCCTTCACCTATGTCGACCAAACCGGAAAGGCCATCTCGTCCGAAACATGGGGCACTAACTTCATCGGATGTGTCACTACTGTACACACACATACTCTACCTAGAATTATTACTAGCTACATGTATGTCGTATGATGTCTAACGGACATGATATCAGCATGATATTAATATATCTTACAAAAAAAATATGTTGCAGATTAAGATGAATCCTGGCGAGCATGTGAACCACGTGAGCGGCACCGCGAACAACAGAGGGGTGACCTCTCTCAAGTTGGGCACCAACCAGACGGAGCATGGCCCCTATGGATGGCCGTCGGGAGCCGAGTTCAGCGTGCCTGTGCGGCAGGGCAAGAGTGAGGTGGTTGCCTTCTTCGGCCACTCAGGTGATACCCTTAAGGCCCTAGGCGTGTACGTGCCCGGGACGAAGGAGTCTCCCGTCAAGGTGGGTCCATGGGGCGGGCACGCCGGCTCATCCAGGGACCTCTTGGCGAGCAACATGCCAGAGCGGCTGCAGAGCGTCGCCATCCGCAGCAGCGAGAGGTCCGGAGGCCGCATCTACGGCTTCTCCTACACCTATCTCGACAAGAACGGGCAGTGCATCCGCGTCGGCCCCTGGGGGTCCAAGACCAAGGGGCAGAAGCGCGAGTTCACCATGAACGATGGCAACTACATAAACTTCATCAGTGGCACCCACGATGAATACGGCATCACCTCGCTCAAGTTCGTCAATTCCGAAGAAGAAGTATATGGCCCATTTGGGTGCCCGGCAGGAGCTGCCTTCAGCGTGCCACTGCCGGAGAATGGCGCTGCCGTCGGTTTCTTCGGCAGGTCTGGTGCTGATGGCCTTGTAGGCTTTGGGGCCTATGTGGCGCCGCAAGACGACGACTAGCTTTGCCATCCTACGTATCCACCAAAGCTGCAGTAAATCAAATCAGGTGCTCCCTCTGATATATAATAATTAAGCGGCAAGGGTTTAGTTTAAGTTTGAGCTAATTTGAGCTAAAACCACGCTTATTATGAATCGGATGGAGCACAATACGTATGTATATGATGAAATAATGAAGAATGATGGGAGCCACCAAGGATGCACGTGTGTGGGCATCAATATATATTGTAAGTTACTAAGGGTAAATGTATACATATATTGTATGCATGCATGGGTTTTCTACATATAGTGTATTGTACACCCCACCTTTCTAGAGTATTATCCATGTATAGTTGAGATGTGCAATGATACTTGGTTGGATCTACGGTGAAGAATAGGGTTTGACAAAAAATGGAACTATCCGGAAAACCTGAATGCAACCTTTCGCTTTCCTTTCTGGAACATCCAGGTTTCAAGGAGTCTAAGATTTAAATCACCGGGATCACGGTTTTACTAATTCTCGGCTGACTGTGATATAGCTTAGTTCTCAGTTGACTTCTAAATAATAAGAGTGTGACTTGACTCAATCATGCTAGCCATGAGTTACAACATAAATTGATTTTTCTTTCAGCTGAACATTAGGTTGCAACTGATATTTTAGTACTTACACATGGATGACATCACCTGACTGAGAATTAACTTAATTCTCAGTCAACCGAGAATTAGTCACGCACCGAAGATTAACCCATTTCTCTCCCTCCCTCTCTCTCTCTCTCTCTCTCTCTCTCTCTCTCTCTCTCTCTCTCTCTCTCTCTCTCTCTCTCTCTCTCTCCCTCCCTCCCTCTCTCTCTCCCTCTCCCTCTCCCTCCCTCTCCCTCTCCCTCTCACTCTCCCTCCCTCTCCCCCTCCTCTCTCTCTCTCTCTCTCTCTCTCTCTCTCTCTCTCTCTCTTGTGGAGTTGAATTTCCTGTACCACAGCAAAACATAATTGGACAAAATTCTCTATTTAGAAGAATTATCAACTTTTACAATACGAATCAATACATTAGACCCATCATGAAACATATTTTCACATTTCATTTATTTATTATTCTAAATTTTACATTGTTTTATATAAACTTGGACAAACATGGAAAAGTTTGATTTTTGAAAATATAATATGCATACCTTATAAAACAAAATAAGGGGAAGTATTTCTCAAACCTGACTATTAGTATTCTCAAGTTTTTGCTGCTACCACACTGATATCAAACCAAAATGGCAGAAGCACGAGTTTACCATGAATGATGACAACTACATAAATTTTATGAGTGCCACACATGAAAAATATGACATCACCACGCTCAAGTTGTCTTTTTTCGAAAGAAGGCAAAATATTTGCCATTGCATTGAACAAGAATAAGCTATTAGAACAAGTGCCTAGGGCGAGCCCTAGGTTTTAAGTAGCATACTCTCCCGGAAATACATTACACAAGAATTTAGCACCGGTTATGCTCCACATTTTTTTGCTTCATATTTGATCTTCACAATGATTATAGGGGCTGGAGAAACATGCTTACAAAAACTCTTGCATTTCGCTCTTTCCAAATTTCCCAAGAAACAAGCATGAGAAAGGAGGCCATATCTTTGTGAGGCATTTTCATGACTCGTGGCCATCTTTATCCACCAATCTTGCACGTAAGCCTCGTTTTCGCAAAGGGAGGTGTCTATATCTTGATGGCCAAACCAAGGTAGAATGTGTAAGGGTATATTGCCCCTATGTGTGGTTTTATTAATTAGTGAAAACTCCTATGGACTAATGTTTTCATTGAGTTTATATGAAGGAGTATTCCATAGGTACTACTTGTAGTCCATATGTTGGTTTCAAGTTTGGATGCCATGAAGATAAAGATATACCTTGAGTATTGGCATCGAGATCATCGATTTGAAGACATATATGTGATATGATCAAGAAGAAGAAATGAAGATGGATTTCCTATGTGGAACTCAATATTAGTCATGATCTATCTTATGTGTTAATCAATGAATGATCAAAATCTTGAGTACTTGATTTCCAAGTGAAGAATTCAAGATATGGCTCTAAGTCAGTGTCATGATAGTCTCATAAGTTGAGCTATGGTTGACTAAGATTTAGAGCATGCAAACAAACGGAGAATTCTTTATACACCTGATGTCTACGGGTGCTTCTATTCTTGTAGACAGTGTTGGGCCTCCAAGAGCAGAGGTTTGTAGAACAGCAGCAAGTTTCCCTTAAGTGGATCACCCAAGGTTTATCGAACTCGGGGAGGAAGAGGTCAAAGATATCCCTCTCAAGCAACCCTGTAATCACAAAGCAAGAAGTCTCTTGTGTCCCCAACACACCAAATACACTTGTCGGATGTATAGGTGCACTAGTTCGGCGAAGAGATAGTGAAATACAAGTAGTATGGATGTGTATGGGTGGTAATAGCAATCTGAATAAAATATGGCAGCAAGTAAACATGCAACAAAACAGTAAATAAGCGGTGTTTGCAGTATTGGAAACAAGGCCTAGGGATCATACTTTCACTAGTGGACACTCTCAACTTTGATCACATAACAGAATAGATAAATGCATACTCTACACTCTCTTGTTGGATGATGAACACATTGCGTAGGATTACACGAACCCTCAATGCCGGAGTTAACAAGCTCCACAATTAAATGTTCATATTTAAATAACCTTAGAGTGCATGAAAGATCGACACGACTAAACCAAGTACTAGCATAGCATGCACACTGTCACCTTCACACCATGTAGGAGGAATAGATCACATCAATACCATCATAGCAATAGTTAACTTCATAATCTACAAGAGATCATAATCATAGCCTACGCCAAGTACTAACACGGATGCACACACTGTCACCATTACACCGTGCAGGAGGAATAAACTACTTTAATAACATCACTAGCGTAGCACATAGATAAATTGTGATACAAAACACATTGCAATCATAAAGAGATATAAATAAGCACTTCACTACGCCATTCATAACAATAAGTATTCGTGAAATATAGCCTAAGAGACCCACACGGTGCACACACTGTCACCTTTACACACGTGGGACAAGGAGTCTCCGGAGATCACATAAGTAAAACCCACTTGACTAGCATAATGACATCTAGATTACAAGCATCATCATATGAATCTCAATCATGTAAGGCAGCTCATGAGATTATTGTATTAAAGTACATAGGAGAGATGAACCACATAGCTACGGTAGAGCCCTCAGCCCCAGGGAGAATTACTCCCTCCTCATCATGGGAACAGCGATGGCGGTGAAGATGGCGGTGAATACGGCGGTGGAGATGGCTCCGGGGCAATTCCCCGTCCCGGCGGAGTGCCGGAACAGAGACTCCTGTCCCCCAGATCTTGGCTTCACGATGGCGGCGGCTCTGGAAGGTTTTCTCGGGTTTCGTCGAACGTAACGTTGTTTTTAGGTCAGGGACGACTAAATAGGCAAAGAGACGGAGTCGGAGGGGCCACGGGTGCCCACACACTAGGGGTGCGCCCTCCCCGGGCCGCGGGGTGGCGTGTGGGGCCCCTGGCTCCCCTCTCGTCCTTCTCGGTGCTCTGGAAGCTTCCGGAATTATAAGGTCTTCGGTCTTGATTTGATTCCGAAAATATTTATTTACTAGGATTTCTGAAACCAAAAACAGAAAAAACTGGCCTTTCGGCATCTCGTCAATAGGTTAGTTCGGAAAACGCATAATAATGACATATAATGTGTATAAAACATGTAGGTATCATCAATAAAGTAGCATGGAACATAAGAAATTATAGATACGTTTGAGACGTATCAAGCATCCCCAAGCTTAGTTCTGCTCGTCCCGAGCAGCTAAAACGATAATAAAGATAATTTCTGAAGTGACATGCCATCATAACCTTGATCATACTATTTGTAAGCATATGTAATGAATGCAGCGATCAAAAACAATGGTAATGACATGAGTAAACAAATGAATCATAAAGCAAAGACTTTTCATTAATAGTACTTTCAAGACAAGCATCAATAAGTCTTGTATAAGAGTTAACTCATAAAGCAATAAATCAAAGTAAAGGTATTGAAGCAACACAAAGGAAGATTAAGTTTCAGCGGTTGCTTTCAACTTATAACATGTATATCTCATGGATAGTGTCAATATAAAGTAATATAACAAGTGCAATATGCAAGTATGTAGGAATCAATGCACAGTTCACACAAGTGTTTGCTTCTTGAGGTGGAGAGAGATAGGTGAACTGACTCAACATAAAAGTAAAAGAAATGTCCTTCAAAGAGGAAAGCATCGATTGCTATATTTGTGCTAGAGCTTTTATTTTGAAAACATCAAGAGAGTATAAAAGTAAAGTTTTGAGAGGTGTTTGTTGTTGTCAACGAATGGTAGTGGGTACTCTAACCCCTTGCCAGACAAAGAGCGGCTCCCATTTTATTTTATTTTTGGGTGGCACTCCTTCCAACCTTTCTTTCACAAACCATGGCTAACCGAATCCTCGGGTGCCTGCCAACAATCTCATACCATGAAGGAGTGCCTTTTTATTTTAGTTTTATTATGATGACACTCCTCCCCACCTTTGCTTTCTCAAGCCATGGCTAACCGAATCCTTCGGGTGCCGTCCAACAATCACATACCATGGAGGAGTGTCTATTTTTGTTAATTAATTTGGGACTGGAATCCCATTGCCAGCTCTTTTTGCAAAATTATTGGATAAGCGGATGAAGCCACTAATCCATTGGTGAAAGTTGCCCAACAAGATTGAAAGATAAACACCACATACTTCCTCGTGAGCTATAAAACATTGACACAAATCAGAGGTGATAAATTTTGAATTGTTTAAAGGTGGCACTCAAGCAATTTACTTTGGAATGGCGGAGAAATACCATGTAGTAGGTAGGTACGGTGGACACAAATGGCATAGTGGTTGGCTCAAGGATTTGGATGCATGAGAAAGTATTCCCTCTCGATACAAGGTTTAGGCTAGCAAGGTTATTTGAAGCAAACTCAAGGATGAACCGGTGCAGCAAAACTCACATAAAAGACATATTGTAAACATTATAAGACTCTACACCGTCTTCCTCGTTGTTCAAAACTCAATACTAGAAATTATCTAGACCTTAGAGAGACCAATTATGCAAACCAAATTTTAGCAAGCTCTATGTATTTCTTCATTAATGAGTGCAAAGTATATGATGAAAGAGCTTAAACATGAGCACAACAATTGCCAAGTATCACATTATCCAAGACATTTTACCAATTACTACATGTAGCATTTTCTGTTTCCAACCATATAACAATTAACGAAGCAGTCAACCTTCGCCATGAAAATTAAAAGCTAAGAACACATGTGTTCATACGAACCAGCAGAGCGTGTCTCTCTCCCACACAAGCATTTATTCAAACAAAAACAAAAACAAAAACATACAGACGCTCCAAGTAAAGTACATAAGATGTGACCGAATAAAAATATAGTTTCACTAGAAGTGACCTGATAATGTTGTTGATGAAGAAGGGATGCCTTGGGCATCCCCAAGCTTAGATGCTTGAGTCTTCTTAAAATATGCAGGGATGAACCACGGGGCATCCCCAAGCTTAGACCTTTCACTCTTCTTGATCATAGTATATCACCCTCTTCTATTGACCCTTGAAAACTTCCTTCACACAAACTTCAAGCAAACTCATGAGAGGGTTAGTGCATAATCAAAATTCACATGTTCAGAGGTGACACAATCATTTTTAACACTTCTGGACATTTCACAAAGCTACTGGACATTAATGGATCAAAGAAATTCATCCAACATAGCAAATACGGCAATGCGAAATAAAAGGCAGAATCTGTCAAAAACAGAACAGTTCGTAAAGACGAATTTTAAAATGGCACCAGACTTGCTCAAATGGAAAAACTCAAAACTAATGAAAGTTGCGTACATATCTGAGGATCACGCTCGTAAATTGGCAGATGTTTTCGAATTTTCTACAGAGACTTGTGCCAGAATTCGTGACAGACAATGCTGTTTCTGCGCAGCGATCCCAAATATAACATCAACTTTAACATAGAAACTTTACTTGGCACAAAAACATGATAAGGAGAGGTTGCTACAGTAGTAAACAACTTCCAAGACTCAACAAAACAAAAATTTCTGTAGTAAAAAAACACATGGGTTATCTCCCAAGAAGTTCTTTCTTTATAGCCATTAAGATGGGCTCAGCAGTTTTAATGATGCACTCAAGAAATAGAAGTTGAAGCAAAAGAGAGCATCAAGAGGCAAATTGAAAACACATTTAAGTCTAACATGCTTCCAATGCATAGGAATCTTGTAAATAAACAAGTTCATGAAGAGCAAAGTAACAAGCATAGGAAGATAAAACAAGTGTAGCTTCAAAAATTTCAGCACATAGTGAGGTGTTTTAGTAACATGAAAATTTTTACAACCATATTTTCCTCTCTCATAATAACTTTCAGTAGCAACATGAGCAAACTCAACAATATAAATATCACATAAAGCATTCTTATCATGAGTCTCATGCATAAAATTATTACTCTCCACATAGGCATAATCAATTTTATTAGTTGTAGTGGGAGCAAATTCAACAAAGTAGCTATCATTATTATTCTCATCATCAAATATAGGAGGCATAGTATCATCAAAGTAAATTTTCTCCTCAATGCTTGGGGGACTAAAAATATCATGCTCATCAAAGCCAACTTCCCCAAGCTTAGAATTTTCCATAGCGTTAGCAACAATAGTGTTCAAAGCATTCATATTAATATGTTCCATGGGTTTTTTAATTTTCGCATCAAACCATCCATGTCTTAAATCAGGAAATAGAATAAGAAGGTCATTGTTGTCCATTATGCCTAACTAGTGTAAACAAGAAACCAAATGTCGCAATTGCGAGTCTAAAGGAAATAGCTTCGAGTACTTACAACGGCGGAAAATAGCTTAGTAGCCGAGATCCGGAGTGTGAGTACCTTTTACCTTTCCTCCCCGGCAACGGCGCCAAAAGTGCTTGATGTCTACGGGTGCTTCTATTCTTGTAGACAGTGTTGGGCCTCCAAGAGCAGAGGTTTGTAGAACAGCAGCAAGTTTCCCTTAAGTGGATCACCCAAGGTTTATCGAACTCGGGAGGAAGAGGTCAAAGATATCCCTCTCAAGCAACCCTGTAATCACAAAGCAAGAAGTCTCTTGTGTCCCCAACACACCAAATACACTTGTCAGATGTATAGGTGCACTAGTTCGGCGAAGAGATAGTGAAATACAAGTAGTATGGATGTGTATGGGTGGTAATAGCAATCTGAATAAAATATGGCAGCAAGTAAACATGCAACAAAACAGTAAATAAGCGGTGTTTGCAGTATTGGAAACAAGGCCTAGGGATCATACTTTCACTAGTGGACACTCTCAACTTTGATCACATAACAAAATAGATAAATGCATACTCTACACACTCTCTTGTTGGATGATGAACACATTGTGTATGATTACACGAACCCTCAATGCCGGAGTTAACAAGCTCCACAATTAAATGTTCATATTTAAATAACCTTAGAGTGCATGAAAGATCGACACGACTAAACCAAGTACTAGCATAGCATGCACACTGTCACCTTCACACCATGTAGGAGGAATAGATCACATCAATACCATCATAGCAATAGTTAACTTCATAATCTACAAGAGATCATAATCATAGCCTACACCAAGTACTAACACGGATGCACACACTGTCACCATTACACCGTGAGGAATAAACTACTTTAATAACATCACTAGAGTAGCACATAGATAAATTGTGATACAAAACACATTGCAATCATAAAGAGATATAAATAAGCACTTCACTACGCCATTCATAATAGTGAATAAGTATTCTGTGAAATATAGCCTAAGAGACCCACACGGTGCACACACTGTCACCTTTACACACGTGGGACAAGGAGTCTCCGGAGATCACATAAGTAAAACCCACTTGACTAGCATAATGACATCTAGATTACAAGCATCATCATATGAATCTCAATCATGTAAGGCAGCTCATGAGATTATTGTATTGAAGTACATAGGAGAGAGATGAACCACATAGCTACGGTAGAGCCCTCAGCCCCAGGGGAGAATTACTCCCTCCTCATCATGGGAACAGCGATGGCGGTGAAGATGGCGGTGAAGACGGCGGTGGAGATGGCTCCGGGGGCAATTCCCCGTCCCGGCAGAGTGCCGGAACAGAGACTCCCGTCCCCTAGATCTTGGCTTCGCGATGGCGGCGGCTCTGGAAGGTTTTCTCGGGTTTCGTCGAACGTATCGTTGTTTTTAGGTCAGGGACGACTAAATAGGCGAAGAGACGGAGTCGGAGGGGCCACGGGGTGCCCACACACTAGGGGCGCCCCCCGGCCGCGCCGGGTGGCGTGTGGGGCCCCGGCTCCCTCTCGTCCTTCTCCGGTGCTCTGGAAGCTTCCGGGAATTATAAGGTCTTCGGTCTTGATTTCGTCCGATTCCGAAAATATTTCTTTACTAGGATTTCTGAAACCAAAAACAGAAAACAGCAACTGGCCTTTCGGCATCTCGTCAATAGGTTAGTTCCGGAAAACGCATAATAATGACATATAATGTGTATAAAACATGTAGGTATCATCAATAAAGTAGCATGGAACATAAGAAATTATAGATACGTTTGAGACGTATCAACACCTCAAGATAGTATGATAGAGCATGAGAAGATACAAAGTTGACCAATACAAAGAGTGAAGAATAGATTCAAGTTTGGTCAACACATGAAGAATGAAGAATGTGCCACGTGAAGTCATGTGGTATGGTAAGCCTTGTCAATTATGCTTTATGAACTAACCCATCATATATGTGCCATTGTGTTGTCTATGTGGGTTAGGTATCTTTCCATGGGCATGCATCCAAAGTGAGATTTAATATAGCCCATGAGAGGATGACATCAAGTGGTGATCGTCATCAAGGTTGAGTTGGGCAAGTTCAAGTTGAGCATCTCAAGAGGATCACATGCTTGAAGCTTGCCATCCATTTGGTGATAATGGACATGTGAAGATGTGCTTAATGAAGCTATCCCATAATGGCGTATGGGGGAGCAAATCATGAGTCTTCACAAAACAACAATGATCAAGTGATGCACTCCGGCTTGATGGAACTTGAAGCGTTGTCATCAAGATCAAGAGGGTTGCACAAGGCAAAGGTATGGCCTTGCTAGGTTTTCCTTTTACCGGTCTCAAGGTCGTTGTTGAGACACCGGGTTATAGGATATATAGTCACACTATCAAGAGGGGCTTTCGGTTGGGTAACTTGATCACATCGTCTTAGGGAGATCAATCATTTGCATACTTTGCATATCCCTGTTGCTTCTTGGTATTTCTCTGTGTGAGGTTCTTGAGCTTGTTGCTAGCTTTTCAACAAGCCCAAGCTCATCGAAAACAAAATCCGCATGCATCTTATATTGTGTTTTCGAGCTTGGACGTCTTCACCGTTTCTTGACGTTGGGAGACTCCCTCTCTAAATTCATCTACAAATATTCTGTGAGGAGTCTCAGTATTTCCAAAAAAATTGGTTTCATGTAAATCGGAGTTTGGGAGCATTTTCTGTTTAAAAGAAAAGGAAAAGGTTTTTTTAGGGGGTCCCAAAATCTGGCCCACCTCCGGCCGGGCCAGCCACCGGCCAGCCCGGTGGGGACCGGACGCTGGGCTCGTGCACACCGGCCTGCTCCAGGGGGGCTCCCGGCCCAAGTCCGGCACCCCGCCCGGTGGCCGCCGGACCGGCCGACCCAGCGCCCGGTCGACCGTCCCCCCCCCCCCTCCCCCGCCGGTTGGGCTCTTTTAGCCGCTGCCGGCCTGCTGCACCCCGTCCGGCCTGTGCGCCGGCTTGTCCGGCGCCCGGCCCGGTGGACCGGCCGGCTAGCCGGCTGGGTCGTTTTTCTGCCCGATTTTCTCCCCAACGGCTCTATATTTTCCTAGGCTATAAATAGGCCTTCTTCCACTTTGGGCTGGGTAAGTTCTTCCACTCTCTCTCCTCCATTGTTGAGTTTCAAGAATTTGCCCTTTCTCTTGATTCCCCCCATGATTCTTGCTTATTCTTGAGGGATCTAAGAGAGGAGATCTAGATCTATAATCCCCACCAATCCATTTCTCCTCTAAGTGAGGGGAACCCTTTGGATCTAGATCTTGGAGTCATTTGTTGATTTTATCCTTTGTTCTTCCTCTCTAATCTCATCCTAGCATTTGTTGCTTTGGTGGGATTTGAGTGTGAAGGATTTGAACACCTTTGGTGTTCTTGCTTTGCATCATTGCATAGTGTTGAGCTCTTCACCACGATTAGTTCGAGTGAGAGACCATGAGCTTGTTACTCTTGGAGGGTGACCTCCTAGTTGGCTTGGTTGGTGTCCCGGTGACCTCCTTCGTGGAAGGTTGTGAAGGGGCTCGGGCTTCTCCTTCGTGGAGCTTGTGAAGTGGTTGTGGAGCTTTCCATCTCCGGAGTGGAGGAAAAACTAACCATAAGTAAAGGAGCTATTCCTTCGTGGGATAGGCTCGGAGAAGAAGGTGAGCCTTCGTGGCGTTGGAAATCCTTTGTGGGATCCCCACCTCTCCAAACGTGACGTACCTTCTTGCAAAGGAAGGAAACACGGGAATACATCTTCGTCTCCACGTGCCTCGATTATTTCTATACCCGAGTTTACTTTTCCTTGTGATAGCCATCGAGCTTGAAGTATTTATTGTATCTTGCTATCACTTGTTGTTCATATATATATTGTGCCTATCTTGCTTAGCTCTAGTTGTTGTTGTTGCACTTAGTTGAGCCTAACATATTTAGGGTTTGTGCTTGTAAAATAAACGTTAGTTTAATTCCGCATTCTTACAAGTCAATTTCGTAAGAGTTTTTAAATCGCCTATTCACCCCCCCTCTAGGCGATATCTCGTCCTTTCAGAATGTCATTCCAAATTCGCACAATGAACCAACACTTGAAAATAATATGTGACGCTGATTCTTGCACTTGGTTGTAAAGGGGAAATTTTCGCAATTTTGCCTCTCTGAATCAAGTGGTCCTCCATCGAAACTATACTTTGCAAGATCAACCAAGCAAAGAACTTGCATTTTTTTAGGAACCAAAATTACCTATGTAGTACGGTCGTAGCGAGAGATAATAATATACTCAAAGTGCATTTTGTAGGACGAGGATGTCAAGTATATGCCATAATTAATTGGTGAGCTTCCAAATGATCAGGTCATTGCTCCTAGAATGGAGTTGGACGGTGGAGACAAGGTCCCAAAGAGCAAAAGAATGTTAAATGTGATCCACCTCGAAACCATTTCGTGTATCTACTTGCCAACCCAAAAGTTGTGGTCAAGGGCCTTCTATTAACTGAAATATTCTTTTGCTTTGTTAGCTTGAAGATTTTAGGGGCAATGTCTTTAGGCCTAATACCGGAGAGCCAAGGTGAATGCCAAAATTTATCTTTTTCCCCGTCACCAACATTGCCAATGGTTGCCGCATCAAAGTAGTCTTTATCCTTCTGATTACAATGGTTACCAAGGCGAAACCTGTTTTGGACTTATCAGTCCATTCAATCCATAGCCATCGAATTCTTAGAGAGGTGGCAAACTTTTCAAGATCTGAGATTCCTAGACCATAAAACTTTGTTGGGCGGCAAACCATGTCCCATTATACTTTGCACTTCCTTCCAGACACCTTATCACAACTAAACCACAATTAAACACGGAGGAGAGCGATGATATTTCGTAGCAATTACTTTCAAATCTCAAGAAAAGTGATGTGATAGATGGCTTGTGATGTTAGGACGGCTTTGACCAAAACTCTGGGCCCAACCAATGTAACTTCTTCCAACTTCCCATGCCTATCATGCACATTCAATGGGTTGGAAGTCTATCCTTCATAGACATTGAATGGAGAGGGGTATCCCCAAATATTGCGAAGAGAATGTTGATCTAACGTTCAGGAAGGATTGAAGAATGTCATCAAGAGGAATGTTCTCACATCTCATTGGATAGAAACAACTTTGCCACTTTAGCAATATGTTGCATATATGCCTTTACATTTTTCCCCTTTTATCTTCAATATTGTTTTGTGCTATCCATCTTCTTGTTCATGGAGGCGGCAGGCTAGTAGCTAACAAAGGGTCCTTGTCATCTTGCTATTAACTTCAGAACCTTCCAAGCGGGATCGTGTATGGCGTGCAGCAGGAAAGTAAGCCATTCTTTCAGCAATGTACACAGGAATGTTCCTAAGAATCAATATGTTGTTGGAAATTATTGGGGTTGACGAATAAAGAGAATAATGAAAGTGATATTTGTACTATGGAGGAGGAGGTCTCATCTTCCCACTAATAAGTATGCATGAAGAGTTGTGCATAGCAGACCTCATGCTGAGAAAATGTATCACAAAGTTTAATAAAAAGTAGATATTGTACACTTACCACAATATATTTATGAATGTAGCATATGATGTGTTGTAAAAGAAAGACAAGAGACGAGAATTTAAGAATATAGCATATGATGTGTTGTAAAAGAAAGACAAGAGACGAGAATTAAAGTGGTGCTTACACATACATATTTATTTTCTTTCACAATTATAAAATGGGCATTTTTCTCTATTTTTTATGTATACACTCATATTATACATAGGGGCGGGTGTGGCCAAGGGAAACCCCCCAAAGGGACCGGCCCTCGTCCACATTGACAATTTTCATGTTCTTCTTTACATTTATAAAATTTATGAAACAAATCAAGTGCAAGATAAATTTTAACATCCAAACTAATTAAACAACAATTCAAACATTGAAGTTCATATGAAAATTCAAATGAAAATTAAATTTTAGAAACTTTTTAAAAGTTTGATAGGAAATGTCCAATACGAGACATGAACATGCAAACTATAGGTTTCCTTTGACGATCCCCATGTGCTCAACTAGTGCATCTTTGAGCTTACGATGAATACATTCATCACGAATTAGCTGATGCGTCTTGAGGAAGTATGCAAGCTCGGCTGGTGCATGATTTGGATCGACAAGAGGCCCCCTGAAGTCCCACTATGGATCGTGCACTCGGAGATCATCACATTCATTCCCAAAAGCTATGTTGTGCATGATGACACTGTTGGAGAAAGCAAGGCCTATTCAACGCTTTAGCACGCTTAGCTACTAGGTGCAGGACATACGCCTCGCCTGGGGCATAAACGAAAGTCTAAGCAGGTCGACCAAGAAATTATTTCCCCAATAAGAAGTCATGCATATTTCACTTACGATCGAGATGGGGCATATTCTAATAGTATTTGTTAGTAATTTAATCATTTACATGATCTAAATTAATGTGTATTCACATATAATAATCCATATTCATATTTGATGGTAAAAATTATATGCGGTGCCTAGGGCGCTTAAGCTTTGCTTATGCATTAGGAAAATGCCAACCATTTTGCCTAAGCCTAGCGCCTTTCCCAACCTCAAGTAGTCATGACCTCCCCATATTTGATCTACTAATCATGTTCTAGCAGGGTGGAGAACAATAGCCCAACAAGCTTGGAGCACATCAAACACCCGTTGCACAATGCAACTCTCTTGTTGTTGTTGTGCAAAGAGACATCATTCGTCACCTCGTTGTTGATGATTGTTTTCACAAATGTCTCCCATCAAGGACATATGCCATCAGCTTGGCGGTATTTCTTGTTGTATCAGTGGCTATTTATCTCATTGTTGCACTTCGGAGTGTTGCCTTAACAAGTCTTACAAACACAAGAGAGCATTGCAGCACGTTGATGTCATTGTAAGATCCTGTCATACCAAATGAAGAGTTGTCAAATCCATATGACATAATTTAACACAACTTCAAATATGACAATGAACGCTCTAACATGGCATAATATTTACCAACCAAAATGGACAGTTCTTCCATTTTCAATGCATGCAATTGATGCATCTAAGTATCCCAAAAACTCCTGTAGCAACATTAATTGCCAAGAACCAAGTTACGTCTATAGCATTTGGTTCTCTTAAGTATTCCTTATCAATCATTGTTGTAAAAAAACATGTACATTGCATGATCAAGGCGTGAACTCTACGAGTCTCATGCAAAGGTACTCATCTGCCTGATCATAAGCAACTCCATACGCAAGACACCGATAGCAGCAACGTATTTCTAAATAGAAGAGAGCCCGACTAGGTCAGTGCAATCTCTCTTTACTTTGACTTATCCATCATACTATCTCACCCCCATCCCACCCCACGCATAATACATACACACCTCTTTGTGCATCATGAAGTGTCAACTTTCTGCATAAAGATTTTCATTGGATCTTAAATAGTGTTTGTAGAGGAGAATACTGCCGATAGCGTGTCAAGGTGGGATCCCGGTGGGATATCATTTTGTACTATGTAGTTCAAATTTTGATGTCAAAATTTGTACTAAAAAAATCAAATTATACTACAAGTGGGACAAAAGTGGGATCCCACTTGACACCCTTAACTGCCGACTACCCTTTCATGATCGATCGTAATGTGCCCCGATTTTGAATGTTGGTGGCGGGCCGATGCATTTGGTTGCTCCTCGCACAGAAAAGGGTCACGGTGATGAATATGCCAACTTCATCACAAGATTCATCATCGGATGATGTGTCCACATATTCATAGTAGAAGTACTCATTATCGATATCCATAGTCGACGCATCAAACAATGCAAACAAAAAATCATGAAATTTCATCGAAGAAACTTTGCAAGAAAAATTACCTAAAACCTTGAGTGTCAAATGGTTGAACACCTTGTGTGCGGACGGTGCTGAGGTGGAGGTTGGCTCCGCTGACGACATGAGGCTGACCGGTAAGGGCGACTGGCAGCTGCTGAGACGGCTGAGTGAGGGATGGAGACCGCTCTAGCTCAGACATGCTCTCTTGACCTCCCATGGCAGCGGAAACAACGACTGAATCCGTCTGTGCCCAAGGTCGCCCGCAACCGAAATGCATCAAAAACATCGACTAGAGTGGAGAAGGGTCACCTGGCGCGGAACAAAGACATGCGGTGACAGAGTGGAGTGAAGGCGCCAACAATTCAGTGGGGAGAGAGGAGGCAACCACGTGAGAGAGAGGAAGGGGTGAATGGATAGGTTGCTAGTAAGCAGGAGAGTCACAATCCTATCTTGAACATGTGGTATGGGCCAACCTAGTCAACCCTTCACATTTTTTTTTCTTGTTTTTTGTTTTCTATTTCTATTTTTTCATTTTTTCGTTCCTTTTCCTTCTCTCTTCTGTTTTCTTTTTTTCATTTTTGTCTCTTTTTTATCTTTTCAGACTTGGAAAATATTAAGATTTAGAAAATGTTGAGATTTAAAAATGTTCAAATTTTAGAAGTTCATATTAAAAAAAATCTTATTTAAAAAATTGTTTGGATTTATAAAAATGTTCAATCTAAAAATATTCAAATTAAAAAAAATACAAATCTCAAAAAATGTTAATGTTAAATGTTGAATTTTTAAAATGTTCATGTTTTTAAAAAAGAAAATTTATAAAATATTCACATTTTAAAATGTTAATTTCTTTTTAAAAAGATTTAAAAAAAGAAGCAGAAAAATAAATAAAAAACACATGAGATGAAAAAAACATACATGTCTTGTTGGGCCGGGACGCAATAGACAACCGCAGGGGCACGCCTGGGTCTCCAGACAAAAAAAAGGGACCACTTTTAGATCGATGGGGAGGCCCGTTGTTGCACATTCTTTTGTACATGCCCTCATCGAGCCAATGGTGGTAGTGGGAGGAGGGAGGCGGGGAAGGTCGACCGGGTCTCCTTGAAGATGGCCTTATTGTTGCCATTTTTGGATTGCTCTATGTGTTGGAAGTTCTGTATCAGAAGTATTTTTTTAAAGAACAGGTAAGTCTTTTTGTGTCTTCTTCATTAAGATAGATAGAATGTTTGGTTACAAGAAGTTCACACGATTTCAGTTACATGAACCTAAATGCATTCCACAGAAAGAAAAAAAGTACTAGTTCTATCTATAAAAAGTTGTTGCAAGTTGATCTAAATTATCTTTAGATACTCTTTAGCGTATAGATATATCCGAGTTTAGATAAATCTTGGTAAGCCTCCATGGCTCCATCTCTCGTGTTTATCTTCCTGTGGACTCCATAAGCATCGAGGCACATCTCTCATAATACTCTGTTGTTACCCTCTAGCCATAGTGATCTTGCCACGAGAGTGATGAATGCATTCACTTCGCGTCTGTCTACTCAGCTAGAATGGCTGTTGCAGCCGGAGTAAGAATAAATTTCTTACCGTGTGGGTGATAGCATTTATAAATTTCTTACCGTGTGGGTGATAGCATTTTCCAGCAAGGTTCAGTGTTGGCGAGAATAGACTCTGCTGCCATCGACTGCAGAGAGTGGTCCAAGTGAAACCATGGATCGTTGGAAAACGGAATTCTATGGACTGAATAGATCCACAACGAGAACCAGGATGGGATCGTCAACAGCAACGCATCAGCAAGAGCGCACCACCTGACTGTGATGCTTTGACTGTAAGCAAAAACAAACATGTTAGCCTAACACAAGTTCTATGCCTAAAGCTGACTTCCCTTCAAAAAAAATGCCTAGGGCGCCTACAAGTTCATAACAAGGAACTGCCCTTTATCAGTCACATGGTAGCACCAAGTCAAACTCCGAAGCTCTGTAAGTTTCAGCACCAGATAAGTGATGGTACAAAGCCTTACAAACAGCAACCACAAGATACGACTAGCATCAGATCATTCAAACTATGATACTAGTCTCGATTACTACAGAAGGCAGCGTATCACACGATTCCATCTGAGCTCGTCATCAGGTCTAAAAGACTGGTACTGTCAACTCTCTACACGTAAGTCAGGGCAAAGCTGCCAGAGTCTCTTGTGGAGTCGCCGCTGGGGCGGTCTCTGTCGCTGCCAGAGTCTCCTGTGGAGTCGCCGCTGGGGTCTCTTGCTGGGTCGCTGACGGAGAAGCCAGAGCCTCTTGTGCAGCTGTTTCTGCAAGTGGGTCTGGAGTCTCTAGCTGAGCCTCCTGTGGAGTGGCTTGCGAGGTCTCTGCCGGAGTTGGTTGAGAAGCCTCGGCTGGTGCTCGATCACGGTTGCGCCTCTGGAAGTACATCTGGGAGACCAGTTCAGCAGACTCTTCTGCATAGCTCTTCCTCACGTAATTGTCCAAGCACTTGATGTAGGAGAAGTCTGTCTGTGTTCCATCTGATGACACCACGTAAAAGCAGCGGCTCTCCTGGAACGTGTGGTGTTTGTTAACCTGCAACAAATCAAATGAGCCCATCACACACCCATGAATCAAATTGCTGTATTTCATACCCTATTATAGAGTATCACAGTAGACATAGAATGCACAAGAACCCATACCACTATATGATCAGTTTCAGAGGACAGCTTCTTATCCTTTTCAGGGTGGTGCTCCAGAATCTTCTCCTTGATGAACTTCTCATCCTCGAGGGAAAGATTTACACCATCACTGCGACATTTTAAGATAAAGATAAAGATGGAGACGGTGTAAACAAAGTAACTGTTTTGCATGTCGCATACTTTTGATCTGTTAGGACCTTTTAAAAACTTGATAGCGTACTATGAAAAACACAAAGCGCAAGAAATTGTGAGATGATTTACCATGATTCACGGAAGATCTTTCTGACTGATAATACAATAGGTTCAATTTCGTGTAAAATCTTTTTCGCATCAGCTGGTAGTTCGAACCGTGGTCTTGGTGGCCTCTCCACAGGTCTCATTGGAGGCCTACCCAGATTGTCTCTTTGGTCTCTCCGGCTTTCTTTGGCAGCCCATCCATCTGATTTCCATACTTTGTTGTTGTTAGAAACATCACTTTTGTTCAAATCATCAGTACTGGAGTCCTTGGCTTGAGCAGAACCCCAGCCATCCCAAGCATCTGGCTCCTTTGCTTCTGAATTCTCGTTTCCCTGGGAAACTGGAGCAGCATTCCATGCATTGTTGTTGTTAGAAACATCAGTTTTGTTCAAATCATCAGTACTGGAGTCCTTGGCTTGAGCAGAACCCCAGCCATCCCAAGCATCTGGCTCCTTTGCTTCTGAATTTTCGTTTCCCTGGGAAACTGGAGCAGCATTCCATGCATTATTTGACGGTGAAGCAGCCTTTCCCGCCACATTCTCCCAGGAATCATTCTGTGCATCCATATGCTCCGCAGAAGAAGTTTGAGTACTGCCCCAAGGAACATCTTCTGCAGTACAAGTCCGAGTCTTAGCTGCCACACTTCCCCAGGAATCATTATGTGCATCAGTATGCAGCTTAGAAGCCTTGTCGTCCCATGTATTTCTTGACGGTGGCACTGGCTCGTTTCCCCAAGAGGCCTCGACAACATTTTTCTTGCAAGAGCTGGCTTGCTTTTCCCAGGTACCATCACCTCCATCTGAATTCTTTTTGCCCCATGCACTGACTGATGGTGATGCTGGCATGTTCGGCTGCTTACCCCAGTTACCACCACCTCCATTTGTATCCTTTTTAGAACTCTGATCAGCCCAAGTGTTGATTTCAGCTGGTTCTTCTTGAAAACTCTTCTTATCCTTTCCCTTTTCACTGCCCCAGCCGTCCCATTCAGCGGAATCATTCTCCATTGTCGCAGGCACATTCCAAGATGCAATGCCTTGATCTGCTGGTTTTGCAGCTCCCGTATCAGCAGCTGCAGTTGCATTACTCCAGCCTCCCCAGTTTTCAGAATCATTCCCAACACTTGCATTTTGATCCCAGTTTGCATTTGCCGTTCGGTCATTATCCCATGAGCCACCCTTCTCCGTAACTTGTTCTTCAAGACAATCTTCAAAAGTAGACATACCAAGGGGTGATACACAGATATCATCCATCGTGTTGTCTTCAACAAGGTAGTCCACATCGTCCAAGAATGTGTATCTAGCCTTTTCTTGGCCAGTCCTCACCAAGGCCAGGAAATCATACAGGCCATCACCATACTCCTTGTTGCTTTTTAGCTGCAATGGTCAAATTAAAGCACAAAGGTGTGATTTAGCATTGTTAGACCACATCATGTAGTAGCATATCTTTATAGCAGTATCTAACTTAGGCTAGGTGTTGTAGTAAAACGGTAATTCATTTGACTACATAAATATTGGGCTTAAGCTCCATTAATAATATGAACAATAAGCTCAAGTAGGTTGAAAGACCAGCTTACCTGATTTTCGTTCCAAAGAATCTCAAAAGCTGACCCAGTGCCAAGTGCTGCATGCTTGCCCCACGAACATGATGAGACCACACAACCCAATGAATCTGAATGGCATTTCTCGGCAGCCTTCTCAAAGCATTTCATAGGGGTCTACAAAAGAAGACCAGGACATCAGCATAGTGCATGTTGTGATAAAAAAAACAAATCAAAAGATCTTAGAAATAAACTTACAAACAAGGTGGACTCTGTAAAAGGTACTTGAACTTTTAATGAACGGAAGGTTGCCTTATAACCCGCATTGTTGAACCCATTCAAGTTACCGGTGCATGTCATGCTGTTTGCCACAAGTACCAGATGGTCCTTAAGAATTCCTTTAGCAACCGTTTTCATAGTTGTCGAAAGGCGCTGCAAAAATCATCAAGAAAAAGAATACCTATTAAAATAGGGTGATAAAGTTGCGAAAAGGCGCTGCCCAAATCCACAACCATAAAACTGTTGCAGAAAGTTGTTTGACGTCATTAGCATTGCGTAACACTTGAGTCAAACAGGATGAAAGGTAAATTGCTAAGTAGTTATACATCTCGGAACTAGCCTGCTGCGACTAACTAGACACTGATCTTAAAGATGGTACTATCTACTGATGCCTACAAATTTGAATGATAAAATAGCTAGTCACACCTATACATATTTAATGGAAAACCGTATTTAACAAACTAAAATAATTTAACACTCACGGAACAAAACTATAATGAGGAACAACTTGGAAGTATACAAGGAACAACCTCATAGGTTGTGGGGAACAAAACAATTTGTACTGAGGAATAACATGGAGCATATGAGAAAGAGCCCCATGGGCTGAGGGGAACACATCCTTTTGTAAGTAGGAACAAGTTGGACACATATGAGGAACAAAAAAGGATGAAAAAAAAAATCCTACCAGAATAAAAAATAACGGCGCTAGAACATATCCCACTATAAAATAGGAATATTTTGTACTAAATAAAAGAAGTAAAAAACACGAAAAGAACTGAATTTAATACGAAGAAATAAAAAAATAAGAAATAAAAACGCATGAAGAAATATCAAAGAAAAAGAGAAACATAAATAGAGGGGAAAAAAGAATGAAGAAATCATACAATAAATAAGCTAGCTAATACACATACAAGCTAGTCAATTAGCTGGGTGGATCAGTATCTAGTGAGCATGCGTGCACAGGATGCAGATTTGCTTGTTCACGACCAGCGATGTCTGGCACGGACACGAAACGGTGAGAAAAAGGTGGGTCAATTAGCTAGCTAATACACATACAAGCTAGTCAATTAGCTACCGAGTCATTTGCCTGGTAAATACTAACTTAATAACACTTAATAACTTAAAACTATCATGTTGCACCCTTATAAACAGGTGGGTCATATTTTCTTCCAAACTTACAAAGATTTGAGTTAGTGGTCGTCCATTCCCTTGGGCCATCCCAATGCCAGAGCAAGGCCCATGCCGTTCAGGGGGCCATAGCTCGTATGTATACAATATTGATAATAGCAATCCCTAGGTAGCTACTTGGCCAGCTTTCCTAATGACCTAATTTTCTTCGCGCTTTTTCCCATATGACCGACCAATGCTTGTGTGATTCTGTTTCATTTTCCCTTTTAACAGTCCCATTAATTAGAGAAAAAGAAACTTTCCCACCGGAGCCCAAGAATGGTGCTAATGAAAGCAATTGTCTTAGCATCCCTAAGAATTACCAAAAAAGAAATTTTCCCAATGGAGCCCAAGAATGGTGCTAATGAAAGCAATTGTCTTAACGCCCCCAAGAAAAGCTGTTTTAGCAATGATTCGTCTAACTGGGGAAAACTATTTGAGGTAAATTTACAGTTTGTCACAAGAAAAGATATTTGCATCCTTAATTCCCATCCACCAACTCCAAATCTACAAATACAAATGTTAGTGATCCCGCAGGCAAACCCCTAGACAAGGGATTGGACAAGAAATGGGATAATGCCCGGTGCAATGGAGCACAGCAACAATTGTTTGACATGCTGAGACGGTCAAAATTGTTGATCCATAGCTAAGCAGGGGCATTTAGCTCCATAAGAGTGGCTGGGTTTTTTACGTTGGCTCGCCAAGCCTATCACAACTCTCCTCCTTTACCCTTTGCCACCAAAGGGTGGATCTTAAATAAAACACCTTTTCAGCTTTACAAAAAAAAGGTGCCAACAGAAAACTCTCCAGATGCAAGAAGGCGAACCTGGACAACTTGATCAAAGGAGCATGCTATGCCAAGAAGTTCCCGCACTTGCTGAATACCATAAGGTATGGACCTTCGTGTGTCGATGAGGTTCATTACTGGGATGCATGCATCCATCGTTATTCTCCATGCGTCACCTCTTTGCAAAGCTTCCCCTTTCTCAACAACAATTTCTACTGCTGGCTCACCCTTTGATGCCTTCTTTGTGTGTTTTACCCAAGACGTTGCATCAGACCCAACCCACGTAATTTTGGCCTCTTGAATTCGAGGATCACCTGCAGAGGAGAGCAAATGAAAAAAATAGTTGAGCTGAAAGTCCTTAACACTACCTAAAATGTTAATTGAGAAGAATTAATGGGCTGAAAAGAGTACATATATCAATTTCTTGCGCATAAACTTGTGCAAAATTAGTGGTATCCAAAAAATGAAAAAGGATATGTCTAAATCACAGCTATAGCACTGCAAATGACAACCAATACAAAATGCCAAGAGAAACATGCTGTTGCTTTGTAGGCCCAGATACGAATCATCCGTTTTAATCACTATATGTAAACTTTGTACCATATTCTCAGTTAAGTCCATCTATTAAATAAAAAGATACGTATTCATCATTAAAATGTTCCGGCTTCGTGAATCCGTCGTATGGTTCAACCAACAACAAGTTGTTTCGGAAGAGCCAAGGACCATCTCCCGTCACATGCGTGACCGGTATACATGTTGTTGCTTTGTTAGGCCCAGATATGAATCATCTGTTTTAATCACTATATATGTAAAATATTGTACCATAATCTCAGTTAAGTGGCCATCTATTACACAAAAAGATACATATTCATCACTAAAACGTGTCGGTATACATAGTACATAGGAGGACCACCCAAAAAGGAATAGGCATTAGAAGACACAAGCGTGAAAATTTACTGTTTTGGTTCTTCGGTGTGTTCAGAGTTCAGTACCCTAATGATCTTAACGAACAGGAACTCTGGATACAAAGCCAACGGCCAGTCCTTACACTGGTACCATAAGAACAGGCATACAGAACTACCAGTCCACTGAGAACAATAGGCTCATCCAAGAACACAGTTATAGTTGACTATACTGATGAAATTCTCTACTACCTCCATTCCAAAGCTCAAGGCTTATATTATTTTTAGAAAGTCAAACTATGTCAAGTTTGACCAAATTTTTGCCAAAAATCTTTAACATGTAAAATGCAAAATCAATATCATTAGGTATATAATGAATTATATTTTTATATGGTATCTACAGAATATCATATTTGTTAGCAGATTTTTCTAAAAGTTTGGTCAAACTTTACTTGGTTTGACTTTACAAAAAAAAATTAAGCCTTAAGCTTCGGAATGGAGGTAGTAATTTATATGCGAGCCAGTGTTGAAAAAATTAAAAGGTGCATCACATAAGAACTTTTTTTCCAATAAGATAGGAGAACGAAATTATATTTTAACAAGAAAATGATTTTAATTTGAAATATCCAGCGAACGAAATTTCCATGGAGGAAGACTAGTTTGTGCAGCTTAAAGTACCTTTTACAATTGTATGCAGAAGCACAGCACACATAGAATCTGCTAGCACATTCACAGCTTTCTCAACGGATTCAGATAACATAGGAATGTCCTCAGAAAAAGAAAACTGCAAACATGGAACCTTCCCATCAATCGGCTTTTGTGTGAAGGAACAATCACTGCCAGGATCAAGGAGGAAAATTTACACATTAGATTAACTCTAATAAATATCAGTGATCAGAGATTATGTCACATGAAACAGACAACAGTAAATCATATAAAAATGGTAACACTGAACAGTATGGTAATAACAAAGAGTGATGATTTCTGTCAAAAAAAAAGAGTGATGCTTCCCAAAACGATAATATATTGATACTACTTGTGTCCAGGCAACCATGTCCCAGCCCCAGGGGTGCAGGGTACCAAATCATTGAAATGTATATCTCCAAACTGATTTGGGATGCAGATAGAGATTGGATATACTTCAGCTGAGAACATAGTGCCATAACTCAACCATGTTCTAGTATCATTACTACAGAACAGATAACCTCATGTTAAGCCAAGAACAGGCAGTGATTGCAAACAAGCCAATGTAGACATTCTTTAGAACTGGTGACTACTCCATGTATAAGTCATTCAGTAACTGGCACAGTTTACTCCTTCCAATTACACCCTTTGTGTCACGTTTTAAGGGTTGCAATAAATATTCAAACAACAAGAGAAAATTGATTGTGTAAGAGAAAGGGGTAGTCTGTGGGATTATTCAAGGGCACTAAATTCATTTCATGTGTAACCTAGTTCTTATACAAAAAGCTAAAAGGATTTCTACTATTTGCAGTTGGAGGGGGTATTAAGTACCATCAACCAGTTGAAAAACATTTTCATCATTACAGTATCACCTACCCTTTCTTTCTGTTATGACCGTACTACTTTAATGGAGAAAAAATATTTGGGTGGCAAAGACATTGCTACTATTGAGGTTAACAATCTTCTTCTCACTTGCTGTCTCAGTTATTTTGAGTTGGCTATAAATCATATAGATCAATCACAGCAGGCAGCAACTCACCCACCGCTGGCATTTTAATCCGGGGATGCATGTCGGTAGGTTGATTTTTGTTTTACACAATACAGTAACCACTAAGGAAAGGTTAGCAGTAGGATTTCCCTCCTCTCATACACAGGAACGCCCTTCTCCCTAAATATTTTACTTGCTAACATCTAGGGTATTCTTGACATCCTCGTCTCAGTTTATGTTTGCAACACAACATGCATGCATGTTAAGAAGCATGTTAAAGAATCTATGTATTAAACATGAAAGGAAATAGTTACTAACTAAATCAAATATTCAGCTCCCATGTTGAAATAAATATTACCATCTTGATCAAGAACACCAAGTATAAAATACCCTGAAGGAACATTATTACGCCACCAACAACCAGCAACCACCGCAAGCTAGGCCTACCTCATTCCTGACAAATAACTATGCCATCTAAGATGTAACAAAAAAATCAATGCAGAGTAGAGAATAAATAGTTTACCAAGTAGAGAAAGTAATCTTTTTAAACAGGTGTGCAAGATGTCCTTTCTTCATCCCATGTTTCACAGAAACTTCTTGGCATTTATGAAGAATATCCTCAGTGCTAATGTTTATCGTTTCTAAATGTGCCTGCAAGAAATACATAAAGGAATATGTTGATATATATCATTTACATTTAAAGAAACATACTTCCCATGTGACACACTGACACTTATTATGGATCTGACGGAGTAGAAAACACCACAATACCCTTTGAAGGTGAATATGACCAACAAATGCTGGGGTAGCTTCTGAAATTCCATCTAAACTTGTTTGTTTCTGATACCTGAAAAATGAAAATGCCATATTCATGTCATTCAGCGCAAATGATAACAAATACTAAAAACAATCCTCTAGAGTAATTGTTGGTCTAAAAATTGAGTATGATAACAAATACTAAAATGAAAGTAATTCTAAAATTGACTGCACAGGTATACATACTCAATGCAGATATCAGTGGCACAGTCCTCTAGAGTGACTTTCTTTAGACAGCCCTGTACTGCAATAGCAGCCTTTTCTTTGCAGAACTTCTTGGGACAAGAGCAGTCATTAAGAAACAGGATAACTTTTCGATCTTTCGTATCGTTTTTATAGTTAACTTTCGTCTGAAGTATTTCCTGTTAGGTTAAGAACAAGTTAAACAGTAGTTAGGACATAACTTGAGTTGAATGCATATAATATTTGACTACAATAGTTTACAATGTTATTACCTTCATCAACTCCCATGAAGTATTATTACTTTGAGAAGCATCCAAGACAGCCTTATAAGCAGGGTTGGAGATAGCAGTGGCAGCTAAGACACCCACCGGTTCTCCAGGAGTTATATCACTTGGAAAATCAGTGGCATCATCTTCTCTGTACTTAAGTTGCATAATTGAATTGCTGCAGATGTTTCTCACAGTTCCATCATAGCATACAACTACATCTCGCAGGATGGCCATTAGACTCTTGAACAGAGTTCCTGGTTCTGTCAACCCTCTTGAGGAGCGGACGATAGTTTCTCTCGTGGATATAGCATGTACCAGCTCCTCATAAGGATTGAGACCATGGAAATATGAACTTTGCACAAGACCATAAGCTTCTGGAGGATGCTGGACTTCATTTCCAACATGTGGGTGTCTTTTCACAAAATTTGAGAAACAGTCCTCCACGAGACGGCTCGAGTAGAACTTCCCCTCGCGGTAGAGTTGCAGACCAACAAAACCAAGCTGTTGAACTACTTTTGACACTGATGGGTCACTCTTTGGGTCAATCAGAAGACCAAGATGAGAGGACTTCACGACAAAATCTGAAATTTGTTGTTTGACGTCCTTTAGATTGTTGTCAACCCGCATTTCCACTAACTGGCCTTTCGAGGACCTTGACTGCTCCAGTACAGCAGACTGTTTTTTTATGCTTTCATGTGCTTCTTCCAACAGAACCTTGGGCACACTAAAATCTTGCAGACTTACACTAAAACCATCCAGAAGTAAAAATTCCATCAACAAGGGCTGCAGCGCATTTAAGAATTTGAGCGCATCTCCTGGACCCTTTACACAATTAATGGAAGACACTAGATCCGAGAATGAGGCCTGGACGGATTCTTTTGCAAGATCCAGTTTTATGACAGTGCTGTCCTTGACTAGGAATCTGTCCCCTTCACAAGTCAATTCTGCTGGCAACGCACTTTGCAATATTTGTGAGATTGTCCAGTATGGCTTTGACTTGACCACAGCAGGGGCAGGAAGAGAAAGGGACATAAGCATGGCCAGCTGGTTAGCTGATTCTTTGCATAACATGGTTCTTGAAGACATGTGTTTCAGAGCTAGCAAACTGTCATTAGCTAGCTGTAGGTTTATTTTCCCGTTGTGTGAATTCGTCAGTTGCTTCTCCACACTGAAAAGCTCCAAGGCTTCAGCTTTTGCAGCAAGTGACTGAGGGTAATAAATATGCACACAATCACCGTCAAAATCTGCTGCAAGAGGAGAGCATATAAGGGGATTGATTTTGACTGTATGATCATCGTGGATGTATGCTTTAAATGCCTGGAGGGAATGCTTGTGAGTACTAGGTGGCCTGTTCAGGAACACAACATCACCGTCAACGATTCTTCTACTGATTGTTTGACCCACTTTAAGTGTTGTATATCCTTTCGATCCTACAGTGATTGCATATGTTGTGTCACCATCTCTATAGGTCAAACAGTCTCCCTTGTCAACAACCTCTTGCAATCTGTTAATGTTGATGTCTGTAACCTGTTCTTCAAAAGTTATTCTTTTTGCCACTTCAGAAGGCAGGCCAACTACATCTACTCCAATGTAAGGATCTCCAGTAAGTACACTACGTGATGAAAACCCTGAGCCTTTGCTGATGAACAATGTCCTCATCTTATCTAACCATTGTTTTGTTGATAAATGCGATGAGTCAGTGCTAATTGCATATCTCTTTGCGTCTTGAGGACCCTTCAGGACAAAGAGGTCCAAGTTACCACACTAAACTAGACACCAATGAATCTTATCAGAAAATAAATGCAAGTGGTGATGATAAAATATTGTAAGCAGAGGTTCTTTGATCAGCACACCGAGAACACCTATAAATGTGCAGGAGTTCCCTAATTCTGATGGTAACAAAATACGTGGGCAGGTTCAAAGAACTGAAAGAGTTTCAACCATAAAAACAGAAGAGTGCTCAGGAAACTCTTCCTTATGATTGTCTGGAAGAAGTTTTAAAGTTTTAAAGCTCAAACGAGGATATACACAATCATACATTCATACTGTCAACATTCCTAACTAGTTTATGTAAACAAGCATCATGCCGTTTAATGGAACCACTTGTAATCCTACTACTTAACTAGGTGATAGTGAAGAAAGCTTGGAAGTCCTGACTCGAACTTGGTTCATTTCAGCTAGAACTTCTTCTTTTTATATGGATTTCAGCTAGAGCTTGTTTTGCAGCTATCTTAATTCATGCACTATGTTTCACCATGTAGACATGGATAATTAGGTTACTTGCTTCAAAATCATGACACGTACCTTTGTAGTACCCCTGAGCTGTATGTATTGGCCAATAGAAAGTTGTAAATCACTTGATTCAACATCATGTGATTCGAAGTTTGGGGGACCAGCTCTTGATTTTTTTATCTGCTCTATCTTCTGAAGTATCTTCTTCAACAAAGATATAGATATGTCCTGAAACAAGAAGCAAATAAAATATGGGACATTATTCATAGGTATAAACCAGTCAATAAAATCACGAAGATTCAGTAACCAGACTAACATAGGACATGATGCTCTGTCCGTCTGTGAATTCTGGAATATAGAGGCAGTTAGGGGGTACTGGAAGATATTTCATCACATAACCAGACTGAGCTATGTATCCCCGTGCAGCTAGCTTTTTTTTCGTCTCATCTGGAATCTTCTTCAATATATTCAGAGCCTGGCAAATAATACAGGAATGAGATAGCAGGTTGCTATTAGAAAAGAAAATTAAGTAACTCCGTAAGAAATAATCAAGGGATAACTGTAGGGCCTTGGGTTCTGTGATCCTTGCTTTAGACGTTACCGTGTTTTCAGGGGTAACCAATACATGCCACTCATGAGACTAACATTCCATGATATACCACCCTACAGATTGTAACTGTAAATATGCCACTTCTGAGAGATGAAAACTTCTTAGTTACCATAAAAGAAATGATTTTCTTCTTTTTTCATCAACTATTAATTAACATGATCAAATGAAGGTACTTGGCCTTACTAACATTAACTAGTTACAGCCAAGGGATGCTGTGTAAGTTCTATACGTGATAAAGCAATGTTATGTGTTTCAAAAGTACGCGGCACAAATTAATCTCTTGAGAAAGAGCCAACGTGGCCCACTAGTTTTTTTCTGAACCAGACAGGGCCAGGAAAGGTAATTCATGTGAGAAAGATGTAAATGGAAAAACAGAAACTATATCTGGGGCACACATGCTCCAGCTAATCTTACCAAGCGACACTTCTCAAACATCCGATCTGGCACAATCCGCAACCCACTAGTCATTTGCATTTTTGAGTCAAAAGTACAGGGGAATTCCTGCATGTTGTACTAGTTGAGATAATTTTAGGAGATACCCTCAAAATATCACGGTGATATGGGGTACTGCTCCAGAGAAACAGAAAAAGGAAGGTGCCAGCAAATATATACTTCACATATATTCGGTACCACTTGTCACTTTTGAATACACTATGATTTTGGTACGGAAATCTCATGGGCATGACTGTACCATGATGTACTGCACCGTAATTTTCTTGAGATTCTTTGGTGCATTTCTAGCAGCAAAAAAATCTGCCCAAACTTAAAGTACATAGGTAAACCCATGCTTAGCTGGATCTTCAGCGTCCAAGAAACTACAATAACATCTTGAAAACAGAACAAGATGAGATTATTACCTCTTCTGGAAGCAATATCCTATTGTGGGAGGCTCCACCATAGTGAAATCCATATTGGTCAAGGAAGTTCCAAGAACGTTCCGTCATGTGTTTCTTCGGGGGTGCTTTCAGCTCTAAACGAAATGCACCATCTGCTGTCTTGGTTTCCTTCACAGATAGTGCCGGGAGAGCCTAAATAAAGTTTAGAAACATCAGTTGGCACTCATCCCATAACACGTGCCATACTGTCATAGTGATAGTGCTGGCACAAAACTAGCAGCAAAACTAAGGATGTAAAGTAGGAAGCCATCCACTGATTAACATAAAAAATTGTTACTGATGATCTCTGATGCCATGGTTGTTGAAGACTTCCAAGTTTCAATAGTATAATCTCAATAGATAGCACTACTGGATTATGTGTGGTGCAAGTTTCGGTGACAATATGTCACCTGCCAACATAAATTGAATCAAGTACACTATTATGGCATTCCATTTCCCTATGGTCTATAGATAAAAACTTCCCATCGATATGTGCCTTATTTCATAACTTCAATTTGATAAAAAAAAGACAAACCTACAATCATACTTGAGATTACCAAGTCAATGCTATTGTAAAAGCATTGTGGGACATGCTCTCTTCAACCGGACTTTTGGTTAAGTTAAGTACCAGTAAGCTAGTATTACTTGGACTAAATAGAGACCAAGGTCAAATTCAGAAGGTTTAAGAGGAATAGGGTTGACAAGTACCCGACAGTCAGCATAGTGGCATGCCGTTACTGACACATTTTCCTTTCCATTGCTCTGTTTGCCCTGAGACATGAAATATGTTGACTTAAATCAAAACAGGGAAATCTGTGTAGAAAAATAACAGAGTAAGACTAAGCTATTTTGGCATAAACAAACCTTTGCCTTCTTCATACGACGGCACTTCAAACATACCAAGGTCAGTAATTGCCTAAGTTCACTGACATGACATGGATGATATATAGGTACAGGCAGCTCAATGTACCCAAAATGCCCTAAAAGTTTGTATCAATTCTATCAGTATAATAAGAGAAACAAGGATACTGGCCACTAAAGGACAACATTTGCGGCAAGAAGAACAACTAATGAGAAGTTGTTGTTTTCGAACCTTCACACTTGCCATTTTCAGAGGCACCACATGACTCGCATTTCCCTGACTCAAGTGGTAAGCCAAGGAAAGGATTCCCAAGTTGACTGGGATGAGTAACAGGACAGTCGTTTATAGAGTAAGTACACTGCAGAAGATAAAAGGTTGCATACGGTGAGAAGAATCAAACTGATATGTTTTTAGTTCAGCATGCATCTCTACATGCCAGAATCACTAGTAAAACCATCAAAAAGGAGAACATACTATCTCAGCCTCGGTGGATAGGCTAAGTTTGATGCTCTTGATGGAACCTTCAGCGACCAGTACTGCAGATTGGTCCTCCTCCATCGCTCTGCAACAGGCAGGAGAAAGCAGTGTCACATATACAGTTAAAAGAATAAATAAGTAAGAAAGATGAGCGAACAACAAGAACCTAGAAACAACCACTATCAAATAGTATGCCATTAATTGGCAAACCCAGAGCAACAAAAAGGGGACCAAACAAGAAGCAAGACTTAAGAAGTTTCAGAAAACAGCAGGCATAGAAGCCCAAATTCTGGATACAACAGCTGCAAATGTTCACGCTTCTGAAATGCCACTCAAAATCAAATTTTACTTTAGCTAAAAAAAATCCTTTTGCCCATTTTCTTGGATTCTTGTGAATCCACATTGCCCCGAAATTGACAGCAAAAAATCATTTGATAAATGCCGAAAACTCTAACCAGAGCACACCCCAGGAAACATTTGATAAATCCTCCCAAGATTATTGTGAATCCACATTGCCCCGAAATTGACAGCAAAAAGAACATTTTTTTCCCTACCAAAATAATCATAAAAACTCACATAAACACCGCAACAAACACGCTCCCCAAAACCCGCCCCCAAAACCCCAAGAACCCATACCAGAGCACCCAAAAAAAAAATCCAACCAGATCAATCCAGCATTAAATTCGGCAAAAATCAGAGCAAACCCACCCAAATAAAGGGCAGATTCATCGATCCTGCAGGGATGATTCGCAATTCCTGGTGCCCAACACCGACAGCTAAAAGAAAAGAAAAAAGAAACATTTTTTTCCTCCCGCAAGAAAGCAAGAACCATCGAAAACTCACAGGAACAGAAATACAAGTCCTGCCAAAAGGAATGAATCCAGACTGTCATGAACACCGCAAAAACCACACCCCATACGGACGCAGAGACGCGACCCGCATGAACAAACAGACCAAAAACCGGGCCCCGAAAAAACAAAAAAACCTCATTTCCCATGGGGCGAACCCACCCGCCCCGTGCCCTGATCACCCCGAACGGCGGAATCCACCCCACATTGCCGCCCTCGACGGCAGAACAGAAACACGCCCCGCCGCGCTTACCAGACTCGCCGGCGCCGGCGCCGTCGCGCCCGCCGTAAAACCCTAGCCCCGGAGGAGAGGAGAGAGGGGACGGGGAGCGAGGGTTTTTGGGCTTCAGTGCGCCTCGGAGAGGCCGAGGAGGATGCTTTTGCTGTCGGAGGGGCGGTAGTGGAGGTGGCGTTTGGTGTCTGTGGCGCTCTGTTCCGGCACAAATGGAAAGAGGAGACGGAGCAGGTGGTAGGTGAGGTTACCGCCCGCGGCCGTGCCCCTACCCGTGGTGGCGGAGGCTCCGGTGCTCGCTGGCCGGTGGGCGCGTAGGAGGGGGGAGCCTACCCGTCGGTGGGACGAGAGGTGAACTGGGTTGGTTCGATGTCGCCGTTGGGGGACGGGCCAGCTTGACCGGGGGCATTGATTCTTGCATTTTCTCCACCGTGGGAGACAGCCCAGGGAAGGGCTCGGGTAGGGCGCAGGCGCGCAGCATACACCATACACATATTTTGTTGTAACAAAACATTTCCGGCTGAAAAAATCATGACTATTGCTATGCAATGCTGATTTTTTTTTACTTGAACAAAAAAATATAGGAGTACTATATACCATCTCACTTCCTTAATGTAAAATGTTTTGTGTTAAACGGTCAGACCGTTTTACATTTGGGAATGGAGGGAGCATAAATTGATCGAGATTTTCTTATGTCCAAGTCGATGGAGTTCCCCGTACGATCAAATTCCGTTTCTAAGGAATCTCGACACGGAGCCGTCGGCTAGTTCAAAGTGTTTTCTTAGATGTAATATAGAACTTTCCAAGAAAAGGTCGGAGAGTACTCGCAAGAGGTATATCACTCGAGGCAAATCAGAAGAGAAGAGTTAATTTACCCACAAAAAAACTTTGAGGTAGTGGAGGCAAGAAAAACATGAAGGTCCACCCCGTACTGCGGATTTGGGATCAAACCTCGATCGCGTGATTAAAAGAATCGCACTTACCAGTTACCATACCCACCGCCACATCGCCGCCCTAGTCATCGCGCTCGCCACACAACAACCTCTGAATCGATGTCAGGAAGGGGGAGAGTTCAGCTAGTGCGCGACGGAGAAACCGAGGAGGCGGGTGTGCTTTGGAAGTAGTAGCAATGGAGGTGGTGTTTTGTATTGTGCTTGTATGGGGAGGCGCTCTCTTTGGCACACATGGGAAAGAGGGAAAGTGGGGAGTATGTGGTTAGTAAGGTTATCACCCGTTCTCGTGAGCCTTCTTGGTGCACGCGACCCTTCTCCTTTTCCCTTGAAGCAGAAGGGAATAACAGGATTCACCTGGCTGTAGGATGGTGGGTGAGTCATGGTTCTTGGGATTGGTTCGGTCTTATTGTTGCAACACGCGTTGGGGCCATTGACTCCGCTAGTCACCGCCATTTTTTCTCTAACGTAACAAACCACACCAACAAAAATGTATATGATGCAATAAAGATGAAACATGATAGTCTTCCCACGAATAATTTCTTATGTCTAGACTGATGTTGGTTGCCGTCTGATGGATGTAAAATGCATACATGAACTTTGTAGTTTATTGACACATATTCCAACATATTTGCATCTTATATAATGTTATTTATATGTTTTATATTATTTTCGGAGATTTTCTAAACAATCCCCTCTACTCTAGTTTTAACTCTGTCCTGCAGAAAACACCTTCTGTTAGTATTTTTGACTTTCCAGAAGCTACATGACTCGAAAAAGAGCAAGGTTCAGGGGGCACGCTTCGAAATTTTAGAGACGAACAAAATAAGCTGAAGTGGGACACTAAGAGATCAATGGGCTGCGAAAGAGGCCCAGTGGCGCTCCCTCCCCCTATGGGCTCACCACCTGGGGTTTTCCCCCTCGATCGTCTGATTCGCCTCAATATTTCGTCCACGAACTTCCTTTGATCTAAAAAAACTATATATATGACACCCAGGGTTTCCTCGAGGCTACGAAGGCGGAGCTCAAAAACACATAAACAGAGAGTTAGCAGGCCGCCGACGGGGGAGATCGGAGGGGGGAAACGCTGCCGGAATCGCTTCTGGTGGACTCCACTCCCCTCCGGTGTGGTCATCATCATCTTCATCAGCACCCTCTGCGTCATCTTCATCTACCCCTTGTAATATATTGGAAAACATGATGTGTGAGGCAATCTATCATTTTCCCATGATGTATTGTAGCTCTATGTCAATGTTCGAGTAGTGACTTGTTCTTGGCAATTGTGAGATATTTTGTTGATGTTTGCATATAAGTATTTGTTATCTTCTATGATGATCTCTTGTACTGATACATTAGTACACACATATGCTGGGGAATGCATGAGGTTGTCACCATTGCATGATGGTAGGAGGAGGGACAACTGGAGCTTAACAGAAATCATGTCCCAATTCTTAGATTCATGTTATATTAATTCATGGTTAATCAACGGGGGTATAACTATGGGGACATTTAAACTTACACCGGTGGTTGGTCTTTATGTCTTAATAATTCTCTTGTTTGTTCTTAACTGGCATTGGGATCAATCACCAACGATGTAATTTCTTATATCAATGGTTGCACCTATATGTGGCTCCTCTCTAGAAGAAACACTAATAAGACTATACTAAGCTTCACTAATTGTGACAACCACACAAATGAAATAGAAATTGGCCAGAACACTTACACCCTTGAGTTACTTCCTCTTACTCCACTTAATATCACTTTAATTATCTTGTATTAGTTTTACTTCTTGCATTTTAAATTCCAGCACTTATAGTTTTATAGTGAAAAACTCTTCATACACACACTGTAGATCCTAGCTTTACATAGAAGGACATATAAGTGGGTTATAGGGCTTTATAAAATAGATAGTTGACCTTCAGCTTCTCATGGGTTCGGCACTCAAGTACTTATCGAATTGTACTCGGTGATTCCCTACACTTGGGGGTTATCAAGATACTTTTCTAGCCCTGTTGTCGGGGAGCGTAGCGCTAGGCTTCTATTCTTGTATGCATTGCTAGTTTAGTTTCATTACCTTGCATATTAAATTAAAATCATAAAAAAAGTATTAGCTAATGGAAGATGCTATGGAGATTTCTCGTGAGCCCCACAAATATATGATGTTTCGTTTGGATGTTTCCCTTGGGAGTCTAGGTATTGTATTTCGATAAAATGTTAGTATATCTCTACATGCAAGCCATCCATATCATCTATTCTATTAGCCAATCAAATATCCATATCATCCCCACTAACATTCATTATTGATGTATCCTTGCATGCAAGCTATCTATGTCACCATTTTTGATTAAAACTAGATGATTCCCCGCGCGTTGATGCGGCAATCTTTAGCAAAGCATGTGAATGAGAACATATAATACAAAAATGATTGTTTGGAAGTTACTCGACGGACATTGACATTATTTGAAAATCAGGTTGTAAGGAGTCGTACATCTATGTGACCAGAGACATCACACGATCGTACTATGAATTGGACAAACAAAATTAAAAGAGAAAACATAAAACCAAAACTAATGTGCCATAAATTCGGATGAAACAATGACAAATTGCCAAGCAATGAAAAACATACATTTCAAATGTAGACAAATACTTTGAATTGCAGTATGGGAGCAGCAAAATACTTTGAATTGCAACTACGTAGACAAAGCAAAAAATATTTATGATATATACGAATTTGACCTGCATAGATAAAAGATTTTAGTTAACATTTCATCTCACTTTGCTTTCAAATCAATGTAATATGGTCCACAACTAAAGATCAGTAGGAAAGCATTGGTCCTCCGTATCTCAAATAAGATGACAATGCATGCATTACCACAGACATAAATACTAACATTTTCGTACCACTGCATATTAATTGGGGGTCTGAGATACTGTCCATCAGAAGTGACCAGTTGACCAATGGCTGCACATACCGACCACCATCCTGGAAGATGGGAGTAGGAATCTGAAAATGATATATAGCACCAATACTGAAATACACCATGTACGTATGGGATATGAAACAGAATTAACAAAATCGATCAGGAGCAAACACCATGGTAAATCTTGCTCGCTTACTTACTTAAGAAGGGGATCAGCGTGGTTGCTAGTGCCCATTGGTGGAGAATTGGCCATGTAGAAGACACGAAGGCTGAACATGTTCTGGTGACACTGATTGGCCTCTCCGCAGAATGCTAGAATAGAAACCAAACACGCCACATGGAAGATTAGAAGGACGGTGTCCTGTTCCGATACCCATGAAATCACCAGGATTGTTTGCATGTGCTTCCTCCGCATATTTAAGATGGATTTGGTGGAGAAGACGCTGCGAGAGCTCATGGAGAGCGATGGCCTGAGCTCGAGTCGGTCGTCCCAGAGGTATATGGCGCGACTACAGATGCCGTGCAAGTAATGGGGGAGTCCGACTATGACGTAGAAGTGCGATTGGGAGTTGTTTTGATGGTTGTCTGGGTTGTCAGACTTGCAGGCTTGCACCAGCCATAGAGACAGCCGCCGCTCGCTCGGAGAAAGACCCAAATACGTAGGGGAACTATTTCAACACGGCAGTGGCGGAAAGTGGAGAATAAAGAGTGAGTCAGCCGGTGCCCGCTCGTCTGCCTTGGAAGTTACAGGTAAATCGATTCGTTTCTAAGGTGGGGGAGGCAAGGAGATGCAAAGATGAATGTTGTCAAGAAGACGATAGGGCCGCCGGCCGCAACTACGTGTCTCTTCGGTTAAAAATGGAAATTATAGTAATGACGTTGATTTAGGAACGATTTTTTTCTTGGCTCAGGTGGCAATTTAATGACACATGGCAAGCTACAATTGATCAAGAGTGCTTGATGAGGTGGATAGATTGCATGTTAAGAGAATTACCTTTAGTGGGTTGCTCCAATTTAGATATTATAGATGTCCACATAGCTAATTTATAGCCATCAAATATAAAAAATAATATGAATTAAATTTAGCATCTCAACTATTTTGGCCAATTGAATATTTCATACTTCTACAGACAATTCATATTACATATGTATTATATCATTTCATTTAGACAATATAATTTCTTAGAAGATTCTCGCTGCAACGCGCGGGGTATCCTTCTAGTTGATATTGAGACCGAATGCCAATATTTATGTTTGGATGTGTTAGATATTTGAAATCCATACTAGATATTGAACTTGAATGCCAAAAGTTGTTTGGATGGTAAACGTGATGAATTGCATTTTTTTATCTGTGGTAAAAAATTGTACGCAACAGCCACAATATTTTAGCTGAAATACATAAGAGCTCGAGTCTTTTCAGTGATCGCTCTTGTTTAAATCTGTCTCCAACTTGTGGACTGTTGTGTTCCAGTATCTTCTTTTTTAACTCTGTCTAGTACGTAGATGGCGCAGGGGTCGGGCCTTGCACGGAACGCTGATGCGCTTCCCATGTGGCCACAAGCACCAGGGAGAAGCGGTGGGGGGGAACGCTCTGTCCAGCTATAGCGTTGAGGGCATTGGCGTGGAGCCAGGCACACATCTGTGCCTCCAGCCCATGCGCGTACACAGTCATGCTCCCACTGCCGTCACCGGCACGCACGCTGCCAAGGCACGAGCCCTATTGCTGACCCTACTTGTCATCACATCCATACTATCTGCAGCGCCGCACCGCTGCAAAAGGCAGCACCCAGACATCTTCTTTTTCGTGAACTGGTGCCAGCACTGCTCGCCGGCGATGGAGGCACAAGGCAGGGAGATCGATCCGTCAGTGGCGGACATCAGAGGAAGGGAAGACGGACTCGAGGCCACAAGATGGTAGGGGCGGGAGAGAAACCACAATAGATAGAATCGCGGGAGGTCGACATCGTTGTTCTAAGTCAGAGACAGAAGGCGGGTACCTGCACCGTCGCGACGCTAGGTTGCGAGCGAACTTTTGCGTGCGAGTTCGCGAACGGAGGGAGGACGAGAGCGGTCGAACTGGTGCAGATCGAGCAATGCACATCAATGTCTAGCCTAACCCCTCAACATTTGATCTCCCCTTCTTTTGTCGTTCGGACCTATGTCAGATATTGAGACCAAATACCCAGCTTCAATACATCGACCAGCCAAAGACATGAAATTGAGGTATTCGGGCCTCAATCCTCTCGAATATCCAATGCCAAGGCTCAAAGAAAACATCCTAACGAACCGTGAAGGATATGCTATACAACTATGTTAACAGCTTGAATATTCCCTTGTGTATTTTGAATGCAAGAAACCATGTTGAGGATGCCATGGAAGAACAAAATAAGAAGGATGACAAAAGCATAAGCATGGGGATGCCCATGCAACCCCAAGAAGGGAACGAAAAAGTACAAGTGGAGGAAGAATGGAGTACCTGCCTAATACGTTCAAACATATCTATAATTTTTGATGTTCCATGCTTGTTTTACACCAATTTCTATATGTTTTGTTTACACTTTGTGGCATTTTTATGCATTTTCTAGAACTAACCTATTAACAAGATGCTACAGTGTTAATTCATGTTTTCTATTGTTTTTATATTTCATAAATGATGTACAGGAAATATTCTCGAAATTGGACGAAACAAAAAACCAAACCTCCTATTTTTCCCGACCTGAACACGGAGTCCAAAGCAGAGACAGAGAAGAGCCAGGAGGCAGCCGCACCATACCTAGGCGCGGGCCACTGATGCGCGTAGATGTACACGTCCGTTGGGAACCCCAAGAGGAAGGTATGATGCGCACAGTGGCAAGTTTTCCTTCAGAAAGAAACCAAGGTCTAATCGAACCAGGAGGAGCCAAGAAGAACGTTGAAGATTGATGGTGGCGAAATGTGATGCGGCGCAACACCAGAGATTCCGGCGCCAACGTGGAACCTGCACAACACAACCAAAGTACTTTGCCCCAACGAAACAGTGAGGTTGTCAATCTCACCGGCTTGTAACAAAGGATTAACCGTATTGTGTGGAAGATGATTGTTTGCGAAGAAAACAGTAAAACAAGTATTGCATAGATTGTATGCGATGTAAAGAATAGGACCGGGATCCACAGTTCACTAGAGGTGTCTCTCCCATAAGATTAAAGGATGTTGGGTGAACAAATTACAGTCGGGCAATTGACAAATAGAAAAGGGCATAACAATGCATATACATGATATGATAAATATAGTGAGATTTAATCGGGGCATTACGACAAAGTACATAGACCGCCATCCAGCATGCATCTATGCCTAAAAAGTCCACCTTCAGGTTATCATCCGAACCCCTTCCAGTATTAAGTTGCAAGCAACAGACAATTGCATTAAGTATGGTGCGTAATGTAATCAACAACTACATCCTTAGACATAGCATCAATGTTTTATCCCTAGTGGCAACAGCACATCCACAACCTTAAAACTTTCTGTCACTGTCCCAGTATCAATGGAGGCATGAACCCACTATCGAGCATAAATACCCCTCTTGGAGTTAAGAGCAAAAACTTGGCCAGAGCTCTACTAATAACGGAGAGCATGCAAGATCATAAACAACACATAAATAATAGATTGATAATCACCATAACATAGTATTCTCTATCCATCGGATCCCGACAAACACAACATATAGTATTACAGATAGATGATCTTGATCATGTTAGGCAGCTCACAAGATCCAACAATGAAGCACAATTAGGAGAAGACGACCATCTAGCTACGCTATGGACCCATAGTCCAGGGGTGAACTACTCACTCATCACTCGGAGGCGATCATGGCGATGAAGAGTCCTCCGGGAGATGATTCCCTTCTCCGGCAGGGTGCCGGAGGCGATCTCCTGAATCCCCCGAGATGGGATTTGGCGGCTGATACGTCTCCGACGTATCGATAATTTCTTATGTTCCATGCTACTTTATTGATGATACCTACATGTTTTATGCACACTTTATGTCATATTCGTGCATTTTCGGAACTAACCTATTAACAAGATGCCGAAGTGTCAGTTCTGTTTTCTGCTGTTTTGGTTTCGAAATCCTAGTAACGAAATATTCTCGGAATCGGACGAAATCAACGCCCAGGTTCCTATTTTTCCCGGAACCATCCGAACACCCGAGAGCCGCCGAGGGAAGCCTGGGGCCCCACACCACACCCAGGCGCGCCAGCCGCGCCGCCCTATGGTGTGGTGGCCCCAGGCCCCTCCGAGGCTGCCCTTCCGCCTATTTAAAGCCTTCGTCGCGAAAACCCTATTACGTTTGACGAAACCCACAGAAACCTTCCAGAGCCGCCGCCATCGCGAAGCCAAGATCTGGGGACAGGAGTCTCTGTTCCGGCACCCTGCCGGAGCGGGGAAGTGCCCCGGAAGGCTTCTCCATCGACACCGCTGCCATCTCCACCGCCATCTTCATCACCGCTGCTGCTCCCATGAGGAGGAGTAGTTCTCCATCGAGGCTCGGGGCTGTACCGGTAGCTATGTGGTTAATCTCTCTCCTATGTACTTCAATACAATGATCTCATGAGCTGCTTTACATGATTGAGATCCATATGATGAGCTTTGTATCGCTACTAGTTGTGTGCTACTCATGTGATGTTATTAAAGTAGTCTATTCCTCCTGCATGGTGTAAAGGTGCTAGTGTGTGCACCGTGTGGTTCTTGTCGTAGGCTATGATCATGATCTCTTGTAGATTGTGGAGTTAATTGTCATTATGATAGTATTGATGTGATCTATTCCTCCTTCATAGTGTAATATGGACAGTGTGTGCGCTATGTTAGTTCTTGGTTTATTTTGCAATGATCTATTATGCTCTAAGGTTACTTAAACATGAATATCGAATGTTGTGGAGCTTGTTAACTCCGGCATTGAGGGTTCGTGTAATCCTACGCAACGAATGATGTTCATTATCAAACAAGAGTATATGTAGCACATATGAGAAAGAGTTATTTATTATGCGATCAATGTTGAGAGTGTCCACTAGTGAAAGTATGATCCCTAGGCCTTGTTTCCAATACTGCAAACACCGCTTATTTACTGTTTTGTTGCATGTTTACTTGCTGCCATATTTTATTCAGATTGCTATTACCACTCATATACATCCATACTACTTGTATTTCACTATCTCTTCGCCGAACTAGTGCACCTATACATCCGACAAGTGTATTAGGTGTGTTGGGGACACAAGAGACTTCTTGCTTTGTGGCTGCAGGGTTGCTTGAGAGGGATATCTTTGACCTCTTCCTCCCTGAGTTCGATAAACCTTGGGTAATCCACTTAAGGGAAACTTGCTGCTGTTCTACAAACCTCTGCTCTTGGAGGCCCAACACTGTCTACAAGAATAGAAGCACCCGTAGACATCAGCGGCGTCTCTAGAAGGTTTTCCGTATCGTGGCTCTCGGTACTGGGGGTTTCGCGATGGAGGCTTTAAGTAGGTGTTACCCTCCAAAACCCACCGACGGGCAATGGCTAAGCAACAAGAAGATCCGGGAAGCTCCCAGGGCCGCTTAGTGGACCCTGGCACCTCGCGTCGTCCAGCAAATCTTCCAGCCCACGTCCTGGCGGTTGCTAGTGCGTGCCACGACCTAGACCCGATCAGGAAGGTGTTAGAGTGCTTCGATTGTTCCTGCATGGTAGACACGTAAACATTAAATACGAGCCCTATCGGCTCATCAGGTTTCCCTGTGGATCGGCTCAAAGAGCCGATCGCCCCATGTTTCACGTTGGATTTACAATGGCATGGGGATCCTGCTTGATCAGAACAAAGCTAAAACGATCCACGACGGTTTAGGGTTTTCACCGCATAACCGGAACGTCCTACGTGTGATCGGGCCTAACTACGGAAGATGATGCAAACTACCCCTACGAGAGGCCTAAAAACCAACATAACGTTGATTCCCGGAACATCCCTTGGGGACGGTAAACAACATCTAACGCACTACCGGATCGTCCGACCCCGCATAAGGCCTAACTATGCAGATATTAAACTAATCCGGAGCAAGGAGCAACTATAACGGATTGGATCTACTAAGTAACGAACAAGCAAGATGCTGCCCTTACACCCAGATAGGTGTAAGGGCAGCTAGGAAGGGACGGCATTGCCACGCAGATATGCACGCGAAAGCATCAATGCAAGCCCCTAGACACCTAAGGATAAATAGTACTGCTCGCCATCAACAAGGCTTCAACACGAGCAATACAAGGTAACGAATAAACGTATATCGCCTAGATCGCTAGATGCGATCTAGGCAGCATGGTGCTTACCGGAGAAACCCTCGAAGAAAGGGGTGGCGATGCGCCGATTTGTGTTGGTTGAACGATGATTGTCCTCTTTTTCCGATAACCCTAGATACATATTTATAGTCCAAGGGACTTTCTAATTGAGCGTGCACCTAACCGTGCACGGGCCGGGCTCTATCTTTTTAATCTAAATTACAACGCGATCTACTATATTACAGATACACGGGCAGTTAAGCCCAAACTCTTAGCGCAAGGCCGCTTCAAAGATACTCCACGTGTACGTCCTTCAAGCCCATCTTCACTTGCGGCCCATCTCCTGATTTGGCCAAAATCGGGTGGTAACACATGCCCCCTGGTTTTGATAATGATAATGGCAAAACCATCCGTCTCCTTCGAAGGGTCATGTCGCGGCAGAACCGTCGCAGTATTCTTCATGATGACGTCTTGCCTTCCCAACTTCTCTGCACGATTTGACGGTTCTGGCACCACGTCCTCGGGAACTGCTTAGGCATTAAACCACCATATCCCCCTTTTTATTTAGCCACTTCTTGCAGTTCCCTTCTTCATCCTCCTCGCACTAGCACTTCCAAAAGCCCTCCTCGGCCAACATGTCTTCTTCCTCTTCTTCTCCCTCATCGGGTCTTTCCACCCAATCCTCCACCTCCCGCGAGCCGACGCCGGAATGGGACCCACGGGAGGCCCACCGGCCGCCGCGCGCCATAGCCGACGGGGACGAGTCGACCCACGACTCCTTCGTCTGGTCCGAAGACGACCAGTCCTTAACGGACGGGGAGAGCGACCTTCGCTTCTCGCCATTGGGCAATCGGAGGGAAAGCGACGACGACGGCTTCTCCTGGGATGGTCTCTCCTCCCGAGGAGGTGAAGGAGGAGGAAGAGGAGGAAGACGACGCCTTCTCGACGCCGCCGGCCAAGCGTCTCTACCCTTGGCCGGGCAACATGAGCGACTTCGACAGCGACGATGCGATGCCGACGAAGAAGACGAGGACAACGAAGGTCCCGCGGAGGTCGCCACAGACGACGAAGAACCAGCCGGGAAGACACCGACGGTAGCGACGGCGACGATGAGGGCAGCGGCCCTTAGATAGGATAGAGCTAGGAGTAATAGATTAGGGCAATGTATCCCTCCAGCAGATCCTTTTGAGAGCAATCGGCTCCTTCTATGTAAGAAACCTGACTATCAATGAAGGAATTTCCAAAATTTGATTCTGTCAATTTCTTCCATATTGATCTAGCCGATTTTCCCCTACCCCGATTCTGCCGATTGTCACCTTGATTGATGTTCAATAAGCCGATGGCAATGCATCAGCTCTCATAATGAATTGTCAGACCGGTCAATCTAGTCACCTCCTCAGATGGTAACTTGTAATCCTTGAAATTCAGATCGGAACTCCCAATCGAACATGTCCAGCCCACAGCTCTGAGACCCTCAGGTCTTTGGATTCCAAAGTCACTCGATCGTAATGTTGGTCCTTGACGGCAAAACTCCTGGGTTAACGCTCCCAGGAAAGCTTCTTGGCCCATTGCTGCCAACCTTGATGTTGAAGCTGACACTCTTGTAAACAAGTGCTATTTGTTCACAGCTTCCCCTGTGATGCCCTGTTTCCTTGCAGCGACAAACTGGTCTAGAGCCTGATCAACGATGATGGCTCCTTCTTCAAACTCCTCTGGTCAACCCTGGTGGTTTCCCTCTGCAAGAGCTCGCCACCTTTTAACATGGTTACGATGCAGAGGCATCCGATTTCAACACCATCGGCTCTTCAAAATGAGGAATTTTCAAGGCCAGCCGCCCCCAAGCCTCATTCAAGGCGAGGATAAAAGTGCATCCACCGAATGGGCCACTATCGGCTTCCCAATTGTAGTGCAGCATCAGCCGATTCTAACCAAATCGACTTTCAAAAAGCAGAGAACCTTCAAGGTGAGCTGCCCCCCGAGCTTCTTCAGTCCAATGACACAATCTCTGGTGAGAATGCAGTTTAGTCCAACTGGACGATCGTCGGTTGTTCTCATGATCCTGGCCTGATCTGCACGCTCATACTGTTTTTGCTGTTGGCCAGGGCTGCGATCCTCAAACTTGCCGGCAAATACCAACAGATTAACTTGAGGGAAAGGGTCGTCTCGGACGCCCGAATTGACGCTTCTGCTGGTACTGCCGAACCTGAAATCCTGCAAGAGGAGTTGGGGGCCCTTGAAGAGAGGGCCTGAGTCACCAAGCAATTCCAATGAGGGGTTCCTCCAGTAGAGCCTCGCCACGTGACTTGGTGACTGCTCCATTAGGCTTCCGCTTGTAATAGTTGCATCCCTTGAGTCGATGGCCGTGCATCGGCTTTAAATTCTTAAGTCGATGTCTACGCATCGGCTGTGCCCAAAAATTTGTATTTTCGTTTTTTACGGCCGATTCGTTTACGTATCGGCCCCCATATTTGAGCTGTTGTGCTGGGCATTTGATATCCACTCCAAGCTTCGTATCCTCGTGTCTCATCCATCTATGTGCCCCCCGAGCCGATTCTGTCAAGTAATTGATGGTATCGGCTCTTTAGGCATCTGTTGGATCAATGCTGAACACAGACAAAAGTATGTTGAGGATAATTTTGGCCGATTGCGGGGATCGGCCTCCTTTTCCGTTGCACTGTTTGACGATGGCTTGCAACTTCTCGGATTTCCAAGCTACGTGGCATGCTGGAGATAAGATCCTTTGCTTTTCATTTTTTGAGGGCCGATCTCGGGGATCGGCCTTGCCACGTGTCCAATGCCTTGGACCTGCTACTCTGTTAGGACCACGGATATCATGTTTGTATCGCCGATGCCTGCACGCCGGCATCAGCCGATGCCTGCGCATCGGCTTTCGCTTTTTGGGCGCCATACTTTCTTTGGCGGGCGCGCCTTCGTCTCCAATGTTTGCTGAATCTTCACGGCCGGATCGGGCCGTGCTCTTCTCAACGTGTACAGTGCGTGCCTCGCTTCTTCCAGTTTCGCAGCCGCTGCACTCTACGCTTCCGAGAGTGAGTCCATCGGGGCACCACCTTGGCCGGTGATACCTATCTTCTTCTCCATCGGACTCCTCGAAGTCCTCTTCTTGAGATGACTCAGCTCGCTTGTTAATAGGTGGGAGAGGTCCTAGACGCTCAACCTGAAACTTCGTTGTCCTTCTCCTTTGCTGTTTGCATTCTGGGCAGTTCTCGATTGTTGGCAATCGGCTCATTCCTGAGTCCCAGCAATGTTTGAAGAAGGGACAGTCCCAGTGTTTATCCACGTTGTCTTGCTCCCTTGACCTCTCTCTAGTGTGACGTTCGTACCGTCGTTGTTCTGTCATATGCCTCTGTCCTTTTGCATCAGACGATATCTTTCATCGTCTTCGTCGTAGCGCCGACGTTGGTCGTACCGCTGCTCATATTTGTTGAGGAGATGCACGGAGAGTGGGCGTTGATACCGTATGCTTCTCACCTCCTCCTCGGTCAGGTACCGTCTATCATCATCTTGGGGCCGGTCGCGTGGAACGGCCTCCTCTTTATCTTTGCCACGAGAGTGGCTGCTCTCTGCTTTATCTTTGCCATGGCGGATCACAAACCCTGCCATATTGACATCAAAAGAGAACCCTGGCTCCCTTATGGAGTGGCTTAGGTCCACCATGTTGACGTCCGGAAACGGACGCATGTCTACCTTCATGGCAAACTGTCCGAAAGTTAATCGGCTGATTCTATCACCATCTGAATTTGTGCGCGTAATACTTTGCGTCGTTGGTGGCGTGCGTGAACGTATGATGCCATTTGCAGTATGACCTTTTGTTCATCTCTTGTGCCGTAGGGATCTTGTGGCCTTCAGGGAGCTTCAACTGCTTCTCTTTCAAGATCGAAGATCTGTTCGTTTTGCTCACATCAAAGTCCAACCCTCTTGGAGGCCCTGGTGGGTTCACCCATTTGCAGGACACGGTATTGGCGTCCGAGTCCACTCGCTACTGCGACTTCGATCTTCCGAGAATCTTCATCCTCATCAGCATTGACTAGGGTTATCGCGCGCTTGAACTTGTCCTGTACGCTTCGGATGGCATTCATATAAGGTCAGTCTACTGACCAGGTGCGTCAATGAGTTGTACTCCACTTGGAACGTCGGATCTTTGAATGACGTGCAAGGCTGCCACGGCAGTTTGATGCTTCTTTCTCTTAAATGAACCGAATAGCATCGGTTCTTGACAGTTGAATCGCTGAATGTACTCGACACTGTCTCTCCTCGCCTCTGCCGAACTGTGCTAATTCGGCAATACCGGCTTCAGTAGCTTCTGAATGATATTGGGTGTGGAATTGTTCCTCCACTGCTTCCATGATCGCTGAATTTGGCTGCAGCGAGGTGTACCATCCAAAAGCTGGACCGGTGAGGGATTGTGAGAAGCACCTCACCCGTAGCTGATCCGATGCCGAAGCCATGCCCAGTGGGCCAAGTATCGGCTCACGTGCTCGATGGAGCTAGATCCTTCTGACCCACTTTTGTTGAAGTCCGGAAGCCGGTACTTAGGTGGTAGTGGGATCAAGTCGAACTCATTGGGGTACGGCTTGGAATAGCCGATTATCTTCTTCTTCGGCAAGATGCCGAACTGATCTCTCGCTGATCTGATCTGCGGTGGAGGTAGTGGCAGCTAAGCTTTCCGGGACTGGTGCAGTGGTATACTTGGCTAGCCACGCATGTTTCTCAGCTTCCGCTCCCAAACTCCCGCCTGCGTCGTTCCTCTGCGGAATAATGGCTCCTGCTCCGGCAACCCCTCCTGTTGGAGCCGGATCGCCTGTCCAGTTGTTGCAGTCCGGCACAAACGTGCACACGTATCCGTGTGGGATCTCCTTGGGCGGCTCATATAGGAATTGGTAGTCGCCGGATCACCTCCAACCTTGTAGACAACGTATGCCGGTGAACCTTGTTGTTGTGGAGCTGCCATCGCGTACGGCAATGGTGGCCTGGTGTGGAGTTGCACTTCTCCTTGGTGAGTCCCTAGAGCAGGTCTGAAGGGGAGTACCGACGCTCCATGATCTCTTGGACCACCCAGAACGCAACGTGCTCCAAAGAATTCACCAGGCTCTCAGAATGCCGATGTAGCGAGTGGGCCACCACGTAGTTGATTTCCTGTCGCAGGGCTCTGGTACGTTCATCTGAAGGGAGAGACAGATCCACCCCTTCAAGGACGCCTTGTGGCGTGAATCCTTTGAACCTGCCGTGCGAACGGTCTTCTCAAAGGAGCCGATGAGTTCGGCTTCAACGATGGCCTTCACTCATCGTACTTCTTCTTATGATCAGGAGGGAGATCCTCGTATGTGATCTGTTCCTCGCCATCTCGGATGTCGGTGTTGACGTGGATGTTGCGTAAGATGTCCCACCGGGCGTGCTGAAATGTTACCCTCCAAAACCCACCGACGGGCAATGGCTAAGCAACACGAAGAGCCGGGAAGCTCCCGGGGCCGCTTAGTGGACCCTGGCACCTCGCGTCGTCCAGCAAATCTTCCAGCCACGTCCCGGCGGTTGCTAGGGCGTGCCACGACCTAGACCCGATCAGGAAGGTGTTAGAGTGCTTCGATTGTTCCCGCATGGTAGACACGTAAACATTAAATACGAGCCCTATCGGCTCATCAGGTTTCCTGTGGATCGGCTCAAAGAGCCGATCGCCCCATGTTTCACGTTGGATTTACAATGGCATGGGGATCCTGATCAGAACAAAGCTAAAACGATCCACGACAGTTTAGGGTTTTCACCGCATAACCGGAACGTCCTACGTGTGATCGGGCCTAGCAGCTACGGAAGATGATGCAAACTACCCCTACGAGAGGCCTAAAAACCAACATAACGTTGATTCCCGGAACATCCCTTGCGGACGGTAAACAACATCTAACGCACTACCGGATCGTCCGACCCCAGCATAAGGCCTAACTATGCAGATATTAAACTAATCCCTGCGGAGCAAGGAGCAACTATAACGGATTGGATCTACTAAGTAACGAACAAGCAAGATGCTGCCCTTACACCCAGATAGGTGTAAGGGCAGCTAGGTGTCAAGGGACGGCATTGCCACGCAGATATGCACGCGAAAGCATCAATGCAAGCCCCTAGACACCTAAGGATAAATAGTACTGCTCGCCATCAACAAGGCTTCAGCACGAGCAGTACAAGGTAACAAATAAACGTATATTGCCTAGATCGCTAGATGCGATCTAGGCAGCATGGTGCCCGGAGAAACCCTCGAAGAAAGGGGTGGCGATGCGCCTGATTTGTGTTGGTTGAACGATGATTGTCCTCTTTTTCCGATAACCCTAGATACATATTTATAGTCCAAGGGACTTTCTAATTGAGGCGTGCACCTAACCGTGGGCCAGACTCTATCTTTTTAATCTAAATTACAACGCGATCTACTATATTACAGATACACGGGCAGTTAAGCCCAAACTCTTAGCGCAAGGCCGCTTCAAAGATACTCCACGTGTACGTCCTTCAAGCCCATCTTCACTTGCGGCCCATCTCCTGATTTGGCCAAAATCGGGTGGTAACATGGGCGGAAGGGCAACGCGGGGGGGCACACGAGGGCCCCACACACCAGGTCGGCGCGGCCAGGGCCTAGGCCGCGCCGCCCTAGTGTGGCGGCGCCTCGTGGCCCCACTTCCTTTCCCCTTCGGTCTTCTGGAAGCTTCGTGCAAAAATAGGACCCTGGGCGTTGATTTCGTCCAATTCCGAGAATATTTCCTTACTAGGATTTCTGAAACCAAAAAAAACAGCAACTGGCTCTTCGGCATCTTGTTAATAGGTTAGTGCCGGAAAATGCGTAAATACGACATATAATGTGTATAAAACATGTAGATATCATCAATAATGTAGCATGGAACATAAGAAATTATCGATACGTTGGAGACGTATCAGCATCCCCAAGCTTAGTTCTGCTCGTCCCGAGCAGGTAAAACGATAACAAGGATAGTTTCGGAGTGACATGCCATCATAATCTTGATCATACTATTGTAAACATATGTAATGAATGCAGCGATCAAAACAATGGTAATGACATGAGTAAACAAATGAATCATAAAGCAAAGACTTTTCATGAATAGTACTTCAAGGCAAGCATCAATAAGTCTTGCATAAGAGTTAACTCATAAAGCAATAAATTCAAAGTAAAGGTATTGAAGCAACACAAAGGAAGATTAAGTTTCAGCGGTTGCTTTCAACTTATAACATGTATATATAATGGATATTGTCAACATAGAGTAATATAACAAATGCAATATGCAAGTATGTAGGAATCAATGCACAGTTCACACAAGTGTTTGCTCTTTGAGGTGGAGAGAGATAGGTGAACTGACTCAACATAAAAGTAAAAGAAAGTCCCTTCGCAGAGGGAAGCATTGATTGCTATATTTGTGCTAGAGCTTTTATTTTGAAAACATAAAGAGAGCATAAAAATAAAGTTTTGAGAGATGTTTGTTGTTGTCAACGAATGGTAGCGGGTACTCTAACCCCCTTGCCAGACAAACCTTCAAAGAGCGGCTCCCATTTTATTTTATTTTTGGGTGGCACTCCTTCCAACATTTCTTTCACAAACCATGGCTAACCGGGTGGTGCCAAACAATCTCATAGCATGAAGGAGTGCCTTTTTATTTTAGTTTTATTATGATGACACTCCTCCCCACCTTTGCTTTCTCAAGCCATGGCTAACCGAATCCTTCGGGTGCCAACAATCACATACCATGGAGGAGTGTCTATTTTTGTTAATTAATTTGGGACTGGGAATCCCATTGCCAGCTCTTTTTGCAAAATTATTGGATAAGCGGATGAAGCCACTAGTCCATTGGTGAAAGTTGCCCAACAAGATTGAAAGATAAACACCACATACTTCCTCATGAGCTATAAAACATTGACACAAATAAGAGGTAATAACTTTTGAATTGTTTAAAGATAGCACTCAAGCTATTTACTTTGGAATGGCTGGAGAAATACCATGTAGTAGGTAGGTATGGTGGACACAAATGGCATAGTGGTTGGCTCAAGGATTTTGGATGCATGAGAAGTATTCCCTCTCGATACAAGGTTTAGGCTAGCAAGGTTATTCGAAACAAACACAAGGATGAACCGGTGCAGCAAAACTCACATAAAAGACATATTGTAAACATTATAAGACTTTACACCGTCTTCCTTGTTGTTCAACCCAATACTAGAAATTATCTAGACCTTAGAGAGACCAATTATGCAAACCAAATTTTAGCAAGCTCTATGTATTTCTTCATTAATAGGTGCAAAGTATATGATGCAAGAGCTTAAACATGAGCACAACAATTGCCAAGTATCAAATTATTCAAGACATTCTACCAATTACTACATGTAGCATTTCCCGTTTCCAACCATATAACAATTAACGAAGCAGTTTCAACCTTTGCCATGAAAATTAAAAGCTAAGAACACATGTGTTCATATGAACCAGCGGAGCATGTCTCTCTCCCACAATCATTTATTCAAACAAAAACAAAAACAAAAGCACACAGACGCTCCAAGTAAAGTACATAAGATGTGACCGAATAAAAATATAGTTTCAAGAGAAGGAACCTGATAATTTGTCGATGAAGAAGGGGATGCCTTGGGCATCCCCAAGCTTAGATGCTTGAGTCTTCTTGAAATATGCAGGGATGAACCACCGGGGCATCCCCAAGCTTAGACCTTTCACTCTTCTTGATCATAGTATATCATCCTCTTCTCTTGACCCTTGAAAACTTCCTTCACACAAACTTCAAGCAAACTCATGAGAGGGTTAGTGCATAACCACAAATTCACATATTCAGAGGTGACACAATCATTCTTAACACTTCTGGACACTGCACAAAGCTTCTGAAAGTTAATGGAACAAAGAAACTCATTCAACTTAACAAAAGCGGCAATGCGAAATAAAAGGCAGAATCTGTCAAAACAGAACAGTCCGTAAAGATGAATCTGAAAGGGGCACTTAACTTGCTCAAACGGAAAAACTCAAAAGTAATGAAAGTTGCGTACATATCTGAGGATCACGCGCGTAATTTTGCAGATTTTTTAGAATTTTTTACAGAGACTTATGTCAGAATTCGTGACAGACAGCAATGCTGTTTCTGCGCAGCGATCCCAAATATAACATCAACTTTAACATAGAAACTTTAATTGGCACAAAAACATGATAAGGAGAGGTTGCTACAGTAGTAAACAACTTCCAAGACTCAACAAAACAAAAATTGTTGTAGTAAAATAAACACATGGGTTATCTCCCAGAAGTTCTTTCTTTATAGCCATTAAGATGGGCTCAATTTTTAATGATGCACTCGCAAGAAATAGTATTTGAAGAAAAAGAGAGCATCATGAGGCAAATTCAAAACACATTTAAGTCTAACATGCTTCCTATGCATAGGAATCTTGTACACAAATAAATTCATGAAGAACAAAGTGGCAAGCATATAAAAGCAACATAAGCGCAATTTCAAGATTCTCAACATAAAGAGGGGAAACTTAATATTATTAAGATGCATATAACCATGTTTCCCTCTCTCATAATAACTTTCAGTAGCATCATGAACAAATTCAACAATATAACTATCACATGAAACATTCTTGTCATGATCCATATGCATAAAATTATTACTCTCCACATAAGCATAATCAATTTTATTAGTTGTAGTGGGAGCAAATTCAACAAAGTAGCTATCATTATTATTCTCATTAAGTGTAGGAGGCATAATATAATCATAATAAAATTTACTCTCCATAATAGGCGGCACCAAAAGACCACTATCATTATAATCATCATAAATAGGAGGCAAAGTATCATCAAAGAAAATTTTCTCCTCAATGCTTGGGGACTAAAAATATCATGCTCATCAAAACCAGCTTCCCCAAGCTTAGAATTTTCCATATCATTAGCAACAATGGTGTTCAAAGCGTTCATACTAATATCATTTCTACTAGCATGCCAATAAGATTCCATAGGTTTTTTAATTTTTGCATCAAACAATCCATGTCTTAACTCAGGAAATAGAATAAGAAGCTCATTGTTACTTTCCATTATGCCTAACTAGTGTAAACAAGAAACCAGAAGATGCAATTGCAGGATCTAAAGGAAATAGCTTCGAGTACTTACAACGGCGCCGGAAAATAGCTTAGTAGCCGAGATCCGGAGTGTGAGTACCTTTTACCTTTCCTCCCCGGCAACGGCACCAGAAAACAGGCTTGACGCGCGTAGATGTACACGTCCGTTGGGAACCCCAAGAGGAAGGTATGATGCGCACAGTGGCAAGTTTTCCTCAGAAAGAAACCAAGGTTTAATCGAACCAGGAGGAGCCAAGAAGCACGTTGAAGGTTGATGGTGGCGAAATGTGATGCGGCGCAACACCAGGGATTCCGCGCCAACGTGGAACCTGCACAACACAACCAAAGTACTTTGCTCAACGAAAGTGAGGTTGTCAATCTCACCGGCTTGCTGTAACAAAGGAGTAACCGTATTGTGTGGAAGATGATTCTTTGTGAAGAAAACAGTAAAACAAGTATTGCAGTAGATTGTATGCGATGTAAAGAATAGGACCGGGGTCCACATTCACTAGAGGTGTCTCCCCATAAGATTAAAGCATGTTGGGTGAACAAATTACAGTCGGGCAATTGACAAATAGAAAAGGGCATAACAATGCATATACATGATATGATAAATATAGTGAGATTTAATCAGGGCATTACGACAAAGTACATAGACCGCCATCCAACATGCATCTATGCCTAAAAAGTCCACCTTCAGGTTATCATCCGAACCCCTTCCAGTATTAAGTTGCAAGCAACAGACAATTGCATTAAGTATGGTGCGTAATGTAATCAACAACTACATCCTTAGACATAGCATCAATGTTTTATCCCTAGTGGCAACAGCACATCCACAACCTTACAACTTTCTGTCACTGTCCCAGTATCAATGGAGGCATGAACCCACTATCGAGCATAAATACCCCCTCTTGGAGTTAAGAGCAAAAACTTGGCCAGAGCCCCTACTAATAACGGAGAGCATGCAAGATCATAAACAACACATAAATAATAGATTGATAATCACCATAACATAGTATTCTCTATCCATCGGATCCCGACAAACACAACATATAGTATTACGATAGATGATCTTGATCATGTTAGGCAGCTCACAAGATCCAACAATGAAGCACAATTAGGAGAAGACGACCATCTAGCTACCGCTATGGACCCATAGTCCAGGGGTGAACTACTCACTCATCACTCCGGAGGCGATCATGGCGATGAAGAGTCCTCCGGAGATGATTCCCTTCTCCGGCAGGGTGCCGGATCTCCTGAATCCCCGAGATGGGATTCGCGGCGGCGTCTCTGGAAGGTTTTCCGTATCGTGGCTCTCGGTACTGGGGGTTTCGCGACGGAGGCTTTAAGTAGGCGGAAGGGCAACGCGGGGGGCCACACGAGGGCCCCACACCCGGGCGGCGCGGCCAGGGCCTGGGCCGCGCCGCCCTAGTGTGGCGGCGCCTCGTGGCCCCACTTCCTTTCCTTCTTCTGGAAGCTTCGTGCAAAAATAGGACCCCGGCGTTGATTTCTTCCAATTCGAATATTTCCTTACTAGGATTTCTGAAACCAAAAACAGCAGAAAAGCAACGGCTCTTCGGCATCTTGTTAATAGGTTAGTGCCGGAAAATGCGTAAATACGACATATAATGTGTATAAAACATGTAGATATCATCAATAATGTAGCATGGAACATAAGAAATTATCGATACGTGGAGACGTATCAGCCACCCCCTGGCTGCGCCTAGGGGTGGTGTGGGCCCCTCGGGCGTTCACCGACCTCGCCCTTCCGCCTATAAGTTCACATCCTCGGGAAAACCCTAAACACCCGAGCCTCTATCCACGAAAAGTTCCGTCGCGACTGCCATCACAGACCCTAGCTCGGGAGGGTTTTGAAGCTCTTCCCAGCACCCTGCCGGAGAGGGAGATCATCACCGGAGGCCTCTTCATCACCATGCCCGCCTCTGAAGTGATGCGTGAGTAGTTCATCTCTTGACTACGGGTCCATAGCAGTAACTATATGGTTGTCTTCTCCTCTTTATGCTTCATGTTTTGATCCTGTGAGCTTCCTATCATGATCAAGATCATCTTTATGTAATTCTACATGTTGTGTATGCTGGGATCCGATGAATATTGAATACAATGGTTGATATTGATTATAGACATGTTTATATGTTATTTGTGATCTTGCATGCTCTCCGTTGCTAGTAGATGCTCTGGCCAAGTATGTGATTGTGACTCCAAGAGGAAGTATTTATGTTGGATAGTGGGTTCATGCCTCTAGTAATCTGGGAGAGTGACAGTAACTCCTAAGATTGTAGATGTGTTGTTGCTACTAGGGAGAAAATAACAATGATTAATCCAAGGATAATTCTATTATTTACTTTACACACTTTACTTAATGCAATAATCTATTGCTTGCAACTTAATACTGAAAGGGGTACGGATGCTAACCGGAAGGTGGATTATTAGTCATAGATGCAGTTGGATTACGGTCTATGAATCTTGTTGTAATGCCCAAATGAATATCATAGTAATCATCTTGTCATGTATGGTCTTTATTCTGTCAATTGCCCCGCTGTAATTTATTTACCCAGCGTGTTATTTATCTTTATGGAGAGACACCTCAAGTAAACTATGGACCCCAGTCCTTTTCTTTTACACCGATAAAACCATCTACTGCAAAGCATTGTTCTCTTTATTTCACTGCAAACAAACATCTCTTTCCACACTATACGTCTAATCTTTGTTTTCAGCAAAACCAGTGAGATTGACAACCTCACTGTAAGTCGGGGCAAACTATTCTAGTTGTATTGTGTGCAGGTTCCACGTTGTTGCTGACACCGGTAGTGCGCCCTACCAAAGTCAGCCAGCAACACCTTCAGAAGTGATTTATTTCTCCTACTGGTCGATTAAACCTTGGTTTCTTACTGAGGAAAAACTTGTTGCTATGCTCATCATACCTTCCTGTTGGGGTTTTCCAACTGCGTGCTCTGCACAACATCACTACACATCTTCAACTCCCAACAATGGTAACCCACAAATTCCTATGAACACCTCTTCTTATAATATTGATGATGATCCTCTATGTGATATAAGTTTGTCTAGTTCATTGGAGGATTATTATGATGTAAAAGAAATATATGATACCATAAGTTCATTATATGATTTCTCTTTATGTAGTGACTCTATTCACAACTATGTTGTTGAGTATACTTTTGATGCTTGAGAATATCATGAAAGAGGAAGAGATAAGATCCCTCTTTATGTTTCCATATTATTTAAAATGCAAGATGTTGATCATTATATGCACTGGCTACCACTAAGTTGATGTTATTTATTTATATATAAAATGCCAATGCATAGGAAGAGAGTTAGATTTGGAAGTTAATGGTTTCAAATCATGTGGTGTGCTCCATATGTTTTGAAATAAAATTAATTTGAGCACACCTTTATGTCCTTATTAAATTGTAAAAATTTGTACTTATTATTAGATAGTGATTAATTTATTAGTCTTAATAAAAAATAAAATACTATGGACAGTAAATGAGAAAGATGAGCAATGGAGAAGTTGGGGTTGACCTTGAGCATGTGTTGTACAAGCCAATGGAACCATTGCAATGTCTATATCATTAAAACTCTTCCTACACTATAACAAAATAAAAAGTGTGTTTCCTTTCTATAGATGTTAGTTTCTTGAATAAAATGGTTTCCCAATAATTACTATAGTTTCAATCTTGGTAGAAATTATCATATTATTTGTTTGGAGAACTAACCATTTTGTAGGCATTGGAGTATCATGGAGATGAAAATACTTCTTTGTTTGAGATGAGTAACATGATAGGATGAGGAAGAAGTAGAGCACAAGAAGTATCAAGATCATAATCTTGGGGATGCCCATGTATCCCCCTCCTCTTTCAAATATCTCAAGTAAATCATTTCAAACTCTTGTTCTAGTTTGATCTTCATGATCCCTTTTGTATGTTTGAGGAACCATGTTTTCATTTTCCTTTTGTTTTATTTGATTTTTTATTCTTACTTGTAAAACTGAAATAACAAAAATATTTTATGTTTCTTTATTTTGTTTTCTTTGGTTTTTATCTGCTTCTTCTTTTCCTTTGAACAAAACAAAAACAACAAAAAGATTTTCTTTCTTCATTGCTTTTTTTATTAGTTCTTTCTTGGTTCTTGTATTGTTATTTTTCATTTTTTCATTTTTAACTTTTCTTATCTATTAAAATAAAGTTTTCAGTCTAAGTTTTCATTTTTTTTAAATAAATTACCAAGTTTTACCCATTGGGATGTTTTAAAGTAGTGAAACAAATTGGAGTTGTTGATTTCTGCGCTGCACTTTTTAGTGCTCTACTTTATGATTTTTGGTAACTCCTAAAATCTTTATAAAATCAAAGTAGCTATGCACAATTTTCTTAAAAAAAATCATGACATGTCTAAGTGGTCAAAAAATCAATTTTTTTGCTGCTAATGTTTTTTACATATTCTGCCTCGTAATGTTTACACCATTCTTTTGGGTTTCAAAATAATTTTTCTTGAATCTTTTGATTTGATAAGAATGTGTAGAACTTTATGTGCTCTCTAGTACATAAAGGAATTATTTTACCTTTGAATAAAATGGCAGCAATGATATTATTCTTACACCACTAATGTCACCCCATAGAAAGAATGGTAGAAAATTTTGTGTTGAAGTTTTTTGGGAATAGAGGAACATCACACAAAGAGCTATCCAAGAATGGCCTATACCATAAGATTGGGGATTCCCAAGGCACCCCACTTGACTCATCTTAAAATTCTCAGTTTTCACACCTCTAAACCTTGTTTTTTGAGCAACATAGAATGATCGCAGAAACTTAGAGCGTCCTTTATTAGTTTTGTGTCTAGTTTTGCTTGAAATAAATAAGACCATCATGACTTATGAACTAGATACTGAATTAAATTATCATATTATTTAATATCTTAATGGAAATAATTTGCATACTTGTGTGGGAATTGATTAAAAAAGATGACGTGGGCATTACCCTTCGGGTAACTGCTATTGCGCTACCCTATACGGCCCAACTAGAGGCCCATGAAGACACCCGATGGCAAGGTATGCCACTACGTCGGTGCCGAAGAAGATTCCTTGAAGAACAAGACGAAGAAACGAAGAATACAAGGAAAGTTTAAAACTAGGACCCTTTGTAACCTAGTCGTACCCGGACAGATCTCTTGAGACCTGGCTCCCTATATAAGGGCCAGGAGAGGGGCTGCCGAGGACACACGAAATCTTAGCAATCATAGCCACCATAAGTCTAGAGCTAGGTCCCTGCAGAACGTAGCCTCTCGACGAGATCACAGCCGAAACCTTCGGCACCCCATTGTAACCCAATATTTACATAATCAAGATCAGACAGGCAGAACATAAGGGTTTTACCTCATCGAGGGCACCGAACCTGGGTAAATCGCTTTCCCCGCTTGTTTGATAACCGATGTCTCGTGTCAGCCTATAGGATTCCATCTACCCTAAGCCCCAAACGGAGGGCATTGCCAAGGAGTAACCTCGACAATTGGCGCCGTCTGTGGGAACCCTGTTGGCACAAGATCGGTCATCGGCAGATCCAGCTATGTTGTCGGCAGCTTCGTCGATGCCGTCGGCATCACCAAGCTCGGGGAGTCCGATCCGATTCGGTTCCTACGAGTTCACTCCGCACAGCGACTCTTCCCGTTCAACTTTCTCGGATCTGCAAGGAAACCTGGGTATGACGTTCGGGAGCGTCCACTGTATCATCAACGCAGAGGGAGTTCTTCGGTTGCTGGAGCCGTTCGTCCCTAGATCAGCAAGGAAATTGTCCCCACCAGCCGTAGAATCGGTCATGTCATCGTCGATTGATCTTTCGGCTGGCTTAACAGATTCGACGAGTTCGTCTCCACCGTCAACCCCTCGGTCGGTGTCTTCGATGTCAGTTGGATCCGATGATCCCATATCATCGGATATGACCTCGTACTATTGTCTGAACTGCGACACCAGGAACGGATTGGGATCAAGCGACACACCGTTCATCTGCAGCGCCAGATATTCATCAGGAGAGGAAAGCGTCGACAACGTTGTCAGGACAACCACCTGGAAGACAGCGCGCCATCAAGTCTATGCTACCAATAACGTAGGAAACGTAGGGAACGGAGGAGTCGAAGGAGATCGCACCCCCCGCTCCAGCAGGCGACGCAACTTTGAAAATAGTGCCAGTAACAACAACATCGATTACACCATCGCGGAGGAAGAATGGGCGACAGCCCGAGCAGCTGTATTCAACAATACGCTACTTCCCGCCGGCACTTCGGTTGGAACCCTTAATGCCTATCGCTCTATCCTGGAGAAAAATCGGGAGCGACTATCGAACGAGCAGGCCACCCTCCAATGACGTTTGATAGCAGCAGACCAATCTAGTGAACGGCGGAGGGGCTCACGAGGAAGCGCGTCCCGAAGCAGCCAAGGCGCAGGAAAGCATCGATCAAGGCTGTCTCGACATTCGGAGGACGATGCTAGAGAAATAACATCAAACCTATCAAAGTCCTTCATGACCACGGATACTGTGGGTATGTTAAGGCCGAAAACCGTTGAAGGAGCAACAGCCAACCTCACGACATACCTCATTAACCAACAACCCGAAGGTTCTATGGCTCAAGCCCATTGGGGTGCACTGGCAAGCCTGGCAATCCTGGGAGACAGTCTGGTTCCACGAAAGGAAAAATCCACGCTTCAAGCCAGCGGCTCGAAGCACCGTTCAAGGGACGCCTGATACGTCTCAAACGTATCCATAATTTCTTATGTTCCATGCTATTTTTATGACAATACCCACATGTTTTATACATACCTTACATCATTATTATGCATTTTCCGGCACTAACCTATTAACGAGATGCCGAAGAGCCAGTTGCTGTTTTCTGCTGTTTTGGTTTAAATCCTACAAAGGAAATATTCTCGGAATTGGACGAAATCAACGCCTGGGGTCTTATTTTTCCACGGAGTTTCCAGAAGACCGAAGAGCATACGAAGTGGGGCCACGGGGCCGTAACCATAGGGTGGCGCGACCAGCATGGCGCCCGCGCCGGCCTATGGTGTGGGGCCCTCGCCGCCTCAACTCGCCCTTTCGCCTATAAAATCCCTTCGTCGCGAAAACCTATTACCGAGAGCCACGATACGGAAATACTTCCAGAGACGCCGCCGCCAATCCCATCTCGGGGATTCAGAGATCGCCTCCGCCCTGCGAGAGAGGGGAATCATCACGGAGGGCTCTACATCATCATGCCCGCCTCCGGATTGATGCGTGAGTAGTTCATCCTTGGACTATGGGTCCATAGAAGTAGCTAGATGGTTGTCTTCTCCTCATTGTGCTATCATGTTAGATCTTGTGAGCTGCCTATCATGATCAAGATTGTTTATTTGTAATGCTACATGTCGTTTTTGTTGGCATCCGATGAATATTGAATACTATGTCAAGTTGATTATCAATCTATTATATATGTTGTTTATGTTCTTGCATGCTCTCCGTTGCTAGTAGAGGCTCTGGCCAAGTTGATACTTGTGACTCCAAGAGGGAGTATTTATGCTCGATAGTGGGTTCATGCCTCCATTGAATCTGGGACAGTGACAAAAAGTTCTAAGGTTGTGGATGTGTTGTTGCCACTAGGGATAAAACATCAATGCTTTGTCTAAGGATATTTGTGTTGATTACATTATGCACCATACTTAATGCAATTGTCTGTTGTTTGCAACTTAATACTGGAAGGGTGCGGATGCTAACCCGAAGGTGGACTTTTTAGGCATAGATGCATGCTGGATAGCGGTCTATGTACTTTGTCATAATGCCCTGATTAAATCTCATAGTAGTCATCATGATATATGTATATGCATCTCTATTTGTCAATTTCCCAACTGTAATTTGTTCACCCAACATGCTATTTCTTATTGGAGAGACACCACTAGTGAACTGTGGACCCCGGTCCATTCTTTTACATCTGAAATACAATCTACTGCAATCTCTGTTCTCTGTTGTTTTCTACAAGCAACATCATTCTCCACACCATACGTTTAATCCTTTGTTACAGCAAGCCGGTGAGATTGACAACCTCACTGTTAAGTTGGGGCAAAGTACTGTGATTGTGTTGTGCAGGTTCCACGTTGGCGCCGGAAACCCTGGTGTTGCGCCGCAATACACTCCTTCACCAACAACCTTCACGTGGCCTTCATCTCCTAATTCGATAACCTTGGTTTCTTACTGAGGGAAAACTTGCTGTTGTACGCATCACACCTTCCTCTTGGGGTTCCCAACGGACGTGTGCTTCACGCGTTATCAACGCCCGAGACGAAATCACCCAGAGTAGAATCGACAAAGCCAGGCGATGGCGAGCCGTGATACGTCTCCAACGTATCGATAATTTCTTATGTTCCATGCCACTTTATTGATGATATCTACATGTTTTATACACATTATATGTCGTATTTGTGCATTTTCTGGAACTAACCTATTAACAAGATGCCGGTGCCGTTTTCTGCTGTTTTTGGTTTCGAAATCCTAGTAACGAAATATTCTCGGAATTGGACGAAATCAACGCCCAGGTTCCTATTTTTCCACGAAGCTTCCAACACCGGGAAGGACCAGAGGGGGGCCACAGGCCCACCAGGAGGGTGGCCGGCGCGGCCTAGGGTTGGCCCGCGCCGCCTTACCCCCTCTTCGACCTTCCTCGCCCGCCTCTTCGCCTATATAAAGCCCCCATCGAAAACCCTTACGGAGGAAGCCACGATACGAGAAAAGTTCCAGAGCCGCCGTCATCGCGAAGCCAAGATCCTGGGGACAGAGTCTCTGTTCCGGCACCCTGCCGGAGCGGGGAAGTGCCCCGAAGGCTCCTCCATCGACACCGCTGCCATCTCCACCGCCATCTTCATCACCGCTGCTGCTCCCATGAGGAGGGAGTAGTTCTCCATCGAGGCTCGGGGCTGTACCGGTAGCTATGTGGTTAATCTCTCTCCTATGTACCTCAATACAATGATCTCATGAGCTGCCTTACATGATTGAGATTCATATGAGTTTTGTATCACTACTATCTATGTGCTACTCTAGCAAAGTTATTAAAGTAGTTCTATTCCTCCTGCATGTGTGCAAAGGTGACAGTGCGTGCACCGTGTTAGTACTTGGTTTATGCTATGATCATGATCTCTTGTAGATTGCGAAGTTAACTATTGCTATGATAATATTGATGTGATCTATTCCTCCTACATATGCATGAAGGTGACAGTGTGCATGCTATGCTAGTACTTGGTTTAGTCGTTTTGATCTATCTTACACTAAAGGTTACTAAAACATGAGCATTATTGTGGAGCTTGTTAACTCCGGCATTGAGGGTTCGTGTAATCCTACGCAATGTGTTCATCATCCAACAAAAGTGTAGAGTATGCATTTATCTATTCTGTTATGTGATCAATGTTGAGAGTGTCCACTAGTGAAAGTGTAATCCCTAGGCCTTGTTCCTAAATACTGCTAGTTACTACTGCTTTTTTGTTTTACTGTGTTACTACTGCTGCAATACTACCACCATCAACTACACGCCAAGCTATTTTCTGCACCGTTGCTACTGCTCATATATATTCATACCACCTGTATTTCACTATCTCTTCGCCGAACTAGTGCACCTATTTGGTGTGTTGGGGACACAAGAGACTTCTTGCTTTGTGGTTGCGGGTTGCATGAGAGGGATATCTTTGACCTCTTCCTCCCTGAGTTCGATAAACCTTGGGTGATCCACTTAAGGAAAACTTGCTGCTGTTCTACAAACCTCTGCACTTGGAGGCCCAACACCTGAGGAGGGAGAACGTAGACATCAAGCACTTTTGGCGCCGTTTTGGAGGAAAGGTAAAAGGTACTCACACTCCGGATCTCGGCTACTAAGCTATTTTCCCGGCGCCATTGTAAGTACTCGAAGCTATTTCCTTTAGACTCTGCCATTGCGACATTTGGTTTCTTGTTTACACTAGTTAGGCATAATGGAAAACAACAAAAATATGAGAGATCTTTATGAACTTTATCTTGAATTAGGACATGATGTGTTTGAAGAAAGAATTAAGAAACCCATGGAACTTTATATGCATGATAATGGGAATGTTATTAGTATGAATGCTTTGAACACCATTGTTGCTAATGCTATGGAAAATTCTAAGCTTGGGGAAGCTGGCTTTGATGAGCATGATATTTTTAGTCCCCCAAGCATTGAGGAGAAAATTTACTTTGATGATACTTTGCCTCCTATTTATGATGATTATAATGATAGTAGTCTTTTGTTACCACCTGTTATGGAGGATAAATTTGATTATGATTACAATATACCTCCTATATTTGATAGCTACTTTGTTGAATTTGCTCCCACTACAATTAATAAGAATGACTATGCTTATGTTGGGAGTAGTAATTATTTTATGCATGAGACTCATGATAAGAATGCTTTAAGTGATAGTTATATTGTTGAGTTTGCTCATGATGCTACTGAAAGTTATTATGAGAGAGGAAAATATGGTTGTAGAAATTTTCATGTTACTAAAACACCTCTCTATGTGCTGAAATTTTTGAAGCTACACTTGTTTTATCTTCCTATGCTTGTTACTTTGCTCTTCATGAACTTGTTTATTTACAAGATTCTTATGCATAGGAAGCATTTTAGGCTTAAATGTGCTTTGAATTTGCTTCTTGATGTTCTCTTTTGCTTCATTGTCTATTTTCATGAGAGCATCATCATTAAAACTGCTGAGCCCATCTTAATGGCTATAAAGAAAGAACTTCTTGGGAGATAACCCATGTGTTTATTTTACTACAGCAATTTTTGTTTTGTTGAGTCTTGGAAGTTGTTTACTACTGTAGCAACCTCTCCTTATCATGTTTTTGTGCCAAGTAAAGTTTCTATGTCAAAGTTGATGTTATATTTGGGATCGCTGCGCAGAAACAGCATTGCTGTCTGTCACGAATCTGGGCACAGTTCTCTGTAGAAAATTCGAAAAAATCTGCCAATTTACGAGCGTGATCCTCAGATATGTACGCAACTTTCATTAGTTTTGAGTTTTTCCATTTGAGCAAGTCTGGTGCCATTTATAAATTCGTCTTTACGGACTGTTCTGTTTTTGACAGATTCTGCCTTTTATTTCGCATTGCCGCTTTTGTTAAGTTGAATGAGTTTCTTTGTTCCATTAACTTTCAGAAGTTTTGTGCAATGTCCAGAAGTGTTAAGAATGATTGTGTCACCTCTGAACATGTGAGTTTTTGATTATGCACTAACCCTCTAATGAGTTTGCTCGAAGTTTGGTGTGGCAGAAGTTTTCAAGGGTCAATAGAAGAGGGTGATATAATGTGATCGAGAAGAGTGAAAGGTCTAAGCTTGGGGATGCCCGGTGGTTCATCCCTGCATATTTTAAGAAGACTCAAGCATTTAAGCTTGGGGATGCCCAAGGCATCCCCTTCTTCATCGACAACTTATCAGGTTTCTTCTAGTGAAACTATATTTTTATTCGGTCACATCCTATGTATTTTACTTGGAGCGTCTGTGTGCTTTTATTTTTGTTTTTGTTTTGTTATTTTCATTCTCTGAATAAGTTCATCCTTGTGTGGGAGAGATACACGCTCCGCTGGTTCGTATGAACACATGTGTTCTTAGCTCATAATATTCATGGCGAAGTTTCCTCTTCGTTAAATTGTTATATGGTTGGAATTGGAAAATGCTACATGTAGTAATTGGTAAAATGTCTTGGATAATGTGATACTTGGCAATTGTTGTGCTCATGTTTAAGCTCTTGCATCATATACTTTGCACCTATTAGTGAAGAAATACATAGAGCATGCTAAAATTTGGTTTGCATAATTGGTCTCTCTAAGGTCTAGATAATTTCTAGTATTGAGTTTTGAACAACAAGGAAGACGGTGTAGAGTCTTATAATGTTTACAATATGTCTTTTATGTGAGTTTTGCTGCACTTGTTCATCCTTGAGTTTGCTTCAAATAACCTTGCTAGCCTAAACCTTGTATCGAGAGGAAATACTTCTCATGCATCCAAATCCTTGAGCCAACCACTATGCCATTTGTGTCCACCATACCTACCTACTACATGGTATTTCTCTGCCATTCCAAAGTAAATTGCTTGAGTGCTACCTTTAAACCATTCAAAATTTATTACCTCTTATTTGTGTCAATGTTTTATAGCTCATGAGGAAGTATGTGGTGTTTTATCTTTCGATCTTGTCATTTACTTTTGACAGACTTTCACAATGGACTAGTGGCTTCATCCGCTTATCCAATAATTTTGCAAAAAGAGCTGGCAATGAGGTTCCCAGCCTCAATTAATTAACTTGCATTAATAATTCTCTTCACATGTTTTGCTCTGATTCATCAGTAAGCAACTTAATTTTGCAAATAGACACTCCTCCATGGTATGTGAATGTTGGAAGGCACCCGAGGATTCGGTTAGCCATGGCTTGTGTAAGCAAAAGGTTGGGAGGAGTGTCATCCATAAATAAAGAAAAACTAAACTAAAGTACATGTGTAAACAAAAGAGAAGAGGGATGATCTACCTTGCTGGTAGAGATAACGTCCTTCATGGGAGCCGCTCTTGAAAGTCTGGTTGATGAGGTAGTTAGAGTACCCGCTACCATTCGTTGACAACAACAAACACCTCTCAAAATTTTACTTTTATGCTCTCTTTATGTTTTCAAAACCAAAGCTCTAGCACAAATATAGCAATCGATGCTTTCCTCTTTGAAGGGCCATTCTTTTACTTTTATGTTGAGTCAGTTCACCTATTTCTCTCCATCTCAAGAAGCAAACACTTGTGTGAACTGTGCATTGATTCTTACATACTTGCATATTGCACTTATTATATTACTTTATGTTGACAATATCCATGAGATATACATGTTATAAGTTGAAAGCAACCGCTGAAACTTCATCTTCCTATGTGTTGCTTCAACACCTTTACTTTGATTTATTGCTTTATGAGTTAACTCTTATGCAAGACTTATTGATGCTTGTCTTGAAGTACTATTCATGAAAAGTCTTTGCTTTATGATTCAGTTGTTTACTCATGTCATTTACCATTGTTTTGATCGCTGCATTCATTACATATGCTTACAATAGTATGATCAAGGTTATGATGGCATGTCACTTAAGAAATTATCTTTGTTATCGTTTTACCTGCTCGACGAGCAGAACTAACTTAGGGATGCTGATACGTCTCCAACGTATCGATAATTTCTTATGTTCCATGCCACTTTATTGATGATATCTACATGTTTTATACACATTATATGTCGTATTTGTGCATTTTCTGGAACTAACCTATTAACAAGATGCCGAAGTGCCAGTTCCTTTTCTGTTTTTGGTTTCAGAAATCCTAGTAACGAAATATTCTCGGAATTGACGAAATCAACGCGGTTCCTATTTTTCCACGAAGCTTCCACACGGGAAGGAGGGGGGCCACAGGCTACCAGGAGGGTGGCGGCGCGGCCTAGGGTTGGCCCGCCGCCGCCCCCGCCCTTCGACCTTCGACGCCGCCTCTTCGCCTATATAAAGCCCCCTGATCGAAAACCCTTACGGAGGAAGCCACGATACGAGAAAAGTTCCGGAGCCGCCGTCATCGCGGCCAAGATCCGGGGGACAGGAGTCTCGTTCCGGCACCCGCCGGGAGCGGGAAGTGCCCCGGAAGGCTCCTCCATCGACACCGCTGCCATCTCCACCGCCATCTTCATCACCGCTGCTGCTCCCATGAGGAGGGAGTAGTTCTCCATCGAGGCTCGGGCTGTACCGGTAGCTATGTGGTTAATCTCTCTCCTATGTACCTCAATACAATGATCTCATGAGCTGCCTTACATGATTGAGATTCATATGAGTTTTGTATCACTACTATCTATGTGCTACTCTAGCAAAGTTATTAAAGTAGTTCTATTCCTCCTGCACGTGTGTAAAGGTGACAGTGCGTGCACCGTGTTAGTACTTGGTTTATGCTATGATCATGATCTCTTGTAGATTGCGAAGTTAACTATTGCTATGATAATATTGATGTGATCTATTCCTCCTACATATGCATGAAGGTGACAGGTGCATGCTATGCTAGTACTTGGTTTAGTCGTTTTGATCTATCTTACACTAAAGGTTACTAAAACATGAGCATTATTGTGGAGCTTGTTAACTCCGGCATTGAGGGTTCGTGTAATCCTACGCAATGTGTTCATCATCCAACAAAAGTGTAGAGTATGCATTTATCTATTCTGTTATGTGATCAATGTTGAGAGTGTCCACTAGTGAAAGTGTAATCCCTAGGCCTTGTTCCTAAATACCGCTGAGTTACTACTGCTTTTCTTGTTTCCGTGTTACTACTGCTGCAATACTACCACCATCAACTACACGCCAGCAAGCTATTTTCGGCACCGTTGTACTGCTCATATATATTCATACCACATGTATTTCACTATCTCTTCGCCGAACTAGTGCACCTATTTGGTGTGTTGGGGACACAAGAGACTTCTTGCTTTGTGGTTGCAGGGTTGCATGAGAGGGATATCTTTGACCTCTTCCTCCCTGAGTTCGATAAACCTTGGGTGATCCACTTAAGGGAAAACTTGCTGCTGTTCTACAAACCTCTGCACTTGGAGGCCCAACACTGTCTACAGGAAAGGAGGGGGAACGTAGACATCAAGCCGCAAGGGAGGAGTATGATAGTGACGCCTCGGAAGAAAGCTAGGAGTACGATGGCGAGATGAGGGGAGCTGATTGTTTAAGTTATAAGATCCGCGAGACAATGCCACCCAAAAGGTTCAAACCTACTCCTACTGATGCCGCTAAGTATGACGGGCAGCAGGAGCCGAGGTCTTGGATAGATGATTATCTGCAAACTGTGATCATACACAAAGGAAATCAGATAGCAACAATGCAGTGCTTGCAACTTTACCTGAAGGATTCGGCACGAGCCTGGTTGAGGGGCCTGCCGAAGGGCTCCATCAAGTCATGGGATGATCTGGTAGATGCTTTCATCAAAAACTTCCAAGCAACATACAAAAGGCCTTTTGGGATCGAAGAATTACGGCATTGCCAGCAGAAGCCGAAGGAGTCGATGCGCGCGTACATTGGGAGGTTCACTAAACTCCTGAACGCTGCCGAAGATGTTTCCGTCGACAGAGCAATCGATGCCTTTAGCGATGGTATTCGCCGTGAAACCTACATAGAGGAGCTTGGGCGCAAGAAGCCAAAGCCCATTACTAAGTTAATGGAAATTAACAACAGCTTGCCTGATGGTGAAGATAACGTGCGAAGGCCTCGACCACGCAGTGACGACGAAGACGATGATCAGCCGAGGCATGATTCGGGTGGCCGAAGAGATCGTCATAAGAAAAGGAAAGACCGCAGTTACGATGACAGCAACTTAGTAGCCGCAGGATATTCTGACCAACGAGATGATCAGTACGATGACAGGCAAGATGATCGACAGGATGTCAATCGGAGTAATTCTGGGAACCGTGGCAACTACAAACCACGGCCTCAGAGGACCCCCGAATTACCCTTCGCTGAGCAGATAAACGCCCCTTGCTACCTGCACGCGTACATCAATTCTAAAGACAACAAGAAGAAATCAAGTCATCTCCTTAGAGACTGTCGACAGTTTATCGAGATCCAGAAGCTCATCCAGCAGCAGTAGCAGCCAATTCCAGCACCACTTCCACCTCAGCACCAAGTTCAGCAGGTCCAGCCTCATAGCTCTAACGAGCCTTTTCCGCCACCACGTGGACAAATGAGTATGATTCATAGAACTGGTGTTTCGAGAAGGGAGATGAAGAAGCTCACCCAAAAAATCAACACGGCAGAAAGTATCATGGCTAATATTCCTGAATACATCGACTGGTCATCTCAGAGCATTATGTTCAGCAGAGCAGATCACCCGATGACAATTCCAAAGCCAGGGCACGCTGCCTTAGTAGTCGAAGCACAAATTGGAGGGTTCAAAATGAGCAAGGTCTTCATGGACGGTGGAAGCGGATTAAATCTGATATTCCTCGACACAATCAAAGACATGGGAATTACGATGAGGATGCTGGAAGAAATAGATACTTGTTTCCACGGGATTCTCCCCCCACTTTACCGGCGTACTCTCTTGGCAAAGTTTACTTGAGCGTTGTCTTTGGGAAACCCGACAACTTCAGGATTGAAAAGATCGAGTTTGAAGTAGTAAACTGGGAATCACAGTACCACGCTATACTCGGGAGATCAGCTTATGCCAAGTTCATGGTTGTGCCACATTATGCATACCTCAAGCTCAAGATGCCTGGAAACAATGGAACAAACATCACAGTCTATGAAAGTTTTTCACGCTCAGATAATTGTGATCGCGAGTTTCAGAGGATTGCTGCCAAGTTTGGATTAAAGCAAGAACCTGATGACTTCCCTTCAAAATCGTCAGCACTCGATAAAAAGGAAGATGAACGCGTCAAGAAACTGAAGAAGAAACCGGTTGATCTTGCCCTGGAAGCTTCGACAGTAAAACCTTCGGCAGCTGACGGCAAGACCATTATAGAAGAAAACAAAACTCTGTCACTCGCCGCAAGAACTCCTGATGAAACCAGTGACGCTTCCAAAGCCACCGGCGCGTCGGATAAGCTCGAAGATAAGAAGAACCCTCCTCTTGTTTAAAAGGATGGGTAGCATTATATTTAGTTTTTTATCTTTTCAATAGGATCCTTTTAGCCCCTTAGTTCTCGCTTATTTTGTTAATGAAGACTCAAGTTTCGTTTCTTTGAAGTATTGTAGTAATTCGGGACACCCGAACAAAATCATCAAGAACTTTGTTCGTATACTACAGCGAACATCGGTTTAATTGAAAATATGCCCAAAGATTGCACTCTAAAAAGCCTCTGAAATTACGGGTGCTATGATGCAAAATCGACGGGAATATTGCATTTTATCCTTAGCTACAGAAGCCTCAAAGAGTGCCGCAGATAGCAAGGATCATGAAACACGTACGGAAACGACCCATGTTCGGTACTTTACACTACATAAGTACTAAAGAGCGACAGAGTCATCGGCAGATCTAGTTCCACCGATTCATTCGGGAGTTGCTGTCAAGTCATGCATCGGTCGAAAGCAAAGTTGCACATACAACAGGTTTAGCAAAACCCGCAACACGAGTTGATCACTCAAATAATTTGCTACCGACAAACATACGTAAAACGAGTAATTAAAATTTACTCCTTCAAATTTTGCCAACGGCATTACCAAAAAGGAGGTAAATATATACACCTGCCAATAAATTAGTTTGACTTTAATCATCCGAACATTTGGATGCAGCAAGTATCGGGGCATTTTCTTTACAACAGGAATATTTTCTGAACTATTCCTGTGGAGCCTCCACTTCCTCGGCTACTATTGAGGATCCTTCAAGCCTTTCGATAACAATAGCGGCAGGAACCTCCACCTTCGGGTAAAGCGGCCGTAAGTTACCAACTGCGTTGGCAATTGTAATCAAGTCCGCCGAGGGATGATGTACAAGAACAAGGGAAAATGTAGCTTTAGCTCATGCGATAAGTTGTGCTCGGATCAAGCCTCGGATCTTCTTGGTATTACTGAATTCTGACATTAAAGTCAATAGCATGGGAGGAACCCCGTTCAACGGGAACATTGTCTTCCAGATTATTCTCAATCCTTTATAGCACTTGTCGAAGAATCGGTGGACCTGTTGAACCCGATCTTGGAATTTTGCGACAGTGGAAGCCTTTGATTGGTTCTTCCAGAAAACCTCATCTAAAGATGATAGTTGAGTCAACGCACTTACGCGTTCATGGATACTCTTGTTTTCTTCAGCTGGGTTCAAAGCTATGACTAGAAGGAGAAACGAAGGAAGATGAGAAGACACCTCTTATGGAAGTTAAGGAGCGGGAAGTTAAGAGCACTTACAGTTCAAACTTTCTGTGGCTCTATGCAATTCAGCAAGAGCATAGCGTTCTGTGTCAGCTGCCAGTTCGTTCTTCTTTCTGATAATAGCAGCCAAAGCATAAGTACTGCGCATATCCTTCTCCATCCGAGCAATTCGATCCTTCATGCGTTGGAGTCGATCATTCTCAGAACAAGCACCCGAAGAATCATCGGTAAACGAAGGCATAGGAAAAACCTACAAAATGTTATTAAGAAACATGATGGATTATATGGGTTCAACATTGGAATTTACTCCCATCGGGAGCGAGCAAGTAAAAGTGTTATACAAGAGGGTATTGGCAACATTGCCAGTACGAAATTTGGTACAATCACAAAAGTCTTATGACGGGAAATTGTTTCAATCAAACAAGATTAGAAAAATGAAGTCGATGAGCTTGAGTCTGGTTTGACAAGCTTGGTCCAGTGGACGATTTCTTTGCCGAGACCAATTCAAGAAGCTGGCGAGCACACTTAAGCACTGAGGTTTTAAAGTCACTCAAGTCAACAAATCGCCCATATTGGTCCTTCGGCAGTTCCTTGGACATTTCTTCGATATCGGCTTTGAAACCGTGACCCATCATAAGTTGAAAAGCTAGGAGGGCACCATAGGTGCGCGAAGTACGTTTGAATACCTCGATAACCTCCTTCGTGTTGACGGCAAAGGCATCGATTAGCTGTCCCAAAGTTTTGTTCTGGTCAATCTTGGGAAAGATCATCGAGTGCATCCTCGTCATGGCTCCCTTACCATTCTGGAGAAGGTCCTGAACAAGCTTGTGAGACTCAAGGGTCAGTGACAAAGCATTTGCCGGAGCATTGTTCGCGAGCTTGTCCAAAACTTCAGCGGGGATATCGGCAGCCCCTGCAAGGAACGAAAAGGAAGAGTTCATTAAAAATTGAATCAATAAAATGAAAGTCAAAAACAAAGCCAAATGAGGATTACTGAGCAAGGCCAAAGCAGATTGGCAAAGAAGATCATCCTTTTCGATCGTCCGAGCTTTGGTAGCAAGCCTGGATGCTTCTTCATCCTTTAGCTTCCTCTTCAGCTCCTTGAGCTCATCCTTTAAGGAATCGACCTCCTGACGTGCCTCGACAGCAATTTTAATTGCGCCCTCCAGCTTTGAAGAAGAAGACTCGAACTCCTTTTGCAGCCGGGTCTTATCAGCTTCAAGAGAAATATATTGGGAGGCGAAGGCCTCCATCGAAGAGATAACAGCTCGCAAATCCTGGGGAAATAAGAAAATATGATTATTATTAAACAGAGAATCAACCGCCAGAAAGTTTTAAAGACCCACTCGGGAGCTACCAGAGATGTATATATCATTGAAGCAGAAAAGGCTTACATGTTTATCAGGAGGAGAAGTCGTAGCTACGGCAGTCGAAGGAATCTCCTTCCCTTTGGAAAGGGAAGAAGCTGTCGAAATTTGAGCCACGGGGGCTGTAGCAGGAGTCGAAGCCTCGGAGGCTGCTGGATTCGGCTTGCTGGTGCAAGTTTTCGCCTTCTTGGACGGAGGTTCGATGAAACCCTCTTCACTACAAGAGTGATAAACTGATAAAGTGAAAATCGAATATAGATGGACATCATTAGAATCTAGTTTTGGAGAAAGAAATAAGGACTTACAAGTCATAAAGATCGTCTTCGTCGGCAAAGCCGCCGGATGATCTCTTTGGGGGCGGCGCGTCGACCTTCTCCGCAGCTGCATCAACAAAGGCAGCACGATCAGCGTCGTCATCATGGATTGACCCTGCTGTATCACTTATATCATCGGCAGAGGTTTGAGAATTGATGAAAGAAGCTTCAGGATTCATTGGATCATCATGTTCGTCTTCTGGGTTTATATTCCCTTCAGCATGAGACTCTACAGGGACTGAAGAATCTCTTTTCTCAGAAGCATCATTCGACGGAGCCTTGGAAATGTTCGGGAGCTGTAGGAATCTGTCGAAGTAATCGAGTAAGAATAATGAAAAGAGAGAAAGAAACGGGATAATGAGAACGCGAAGGAAAAAGATTTACCTCGGTTGGTAGGTGGTCAGCATCAAATGGCGGCTGGGGAGATACCAGTGGGATTGAGTCTTCTTGGCTAAAAAGAGTGAGGCGCTGGACTTCATCAAGCAGCTCCTTCTCGGATAACTCAGCAACATTTACTCTGGTCTCATCCTTGGGGCCTGAATACAACCACATCGGGTGGGCCCTGGACATGATTGGCTGAACTCGTCGCTTTAAGAACACAGCAGCTACATCAGTACCTATCATGGTTTGACCGTCGGATTCTTTGATCCGAAGGAATTTCTCGAATAATCTATCGGTTATTGGTTTTTCATCGGGTGAAAGGATATTTTTCCAAGACTTCTTGGGCTCAGCTTCCGGAACATCGGAGAATTGGGGGAGCTCGGTGTCGGTTACTGATGAATCTCTGATATAAAACCACTTCAGCCTCCATCCTTGAACAGATTCTTTCATTGGGAAGTTAAAGTAATTAACCTCTTTACGGACGACAAATCCAACTCCACCAATGACGAAAGACCCACCACTGAAGTTGTATCTTTCACGAAGAAATTTTTCTTCCACAAACCAAAGTGGGGCTCGATACCCAGGAACGCTTCATAGAGGGTGATAAAGTTGGCAAGATAAGGATTGAATTGGGAGTCAACTGCCACAGTTGGATCTCATACACGCGAAGGAGGTGATGGAGAAATTTGTGAGCGGGAAGCGAAAGACCTCGATACAAGAAGGATAAGAACATCACAGTAAAACCGGCAGGGGGATTGGGCCGTGAAGTCGCACCTGGAAGAATGAAGTTCCCCTCATCGGAAGAAATTATTCCAAGGCTTCGGGCCCTCTTCTCATCGCGCTTCGTTGTAGTAGAAACTGGCCAATCGCCGAGCATAGGCCCAGCTGTGGAGCTTTCTGGCGCAGGCGGTGCCGGAGCTGCGGGAGGAGCATCTGATGCGCTTCTCCTCGATGGAGTTGGAGGAGTCTTGGTGGCGGCGCCACTGGCGGCGAGAATAGGATTCTTCTTTTTCACCATTGCGAGATCTGAAGAAGATATGGGAAACGGCGGCGGCAGCACAGCGGTTGAGAGCGAGGAGAATGAATGAGGAAGAGAGGTTGCGAGGAGAAAGCGTAGAAAGGGGAGAATTTACCCTATGTGATTATAAAGTAAGAGGAAGATTGAGAATTGAGTGGGCACGTGTCGTTGCCTCCAATTTATTAAAGAGCTCCCTCTTCATCGTAACGCAGAAATCGAGGAGGCACCTTGGTAACTGCACGGAAGTAGGGGTCATTTCCTAAACAGAACCGCGCAGAGGTAGGATGGGCCCGTCAGGTCACGTCCTGTCAGTCAAAACTACAACAGTAGTTACGTCATCAGTGATGTCATAAAGGGCGTTGGAAGCATCCGAAGAAAAATTAAAACCATCGGGTGAATCAACTTGAAGTCTATGCATGGTTGCAAAGCATCTGTACCTAGACTCGGGGGCTACTCCCACCGGGAGCGCTGGACGCGCACCCGATAAATTTAGACTCGAAGACTTTCTTGCAAGGAAGAGTGTGACAAGAGTTTCCGAAGAAAGATTGAAATATTCGAATCGTTTGGCCTAAGTCTGCACTCGGTTGCAAGCACCTGCGACTAGACTCGGGGGCTACTCCCATCGGGAGCGCTGATTGCGCACCCGACGAAACTTTTTTGCACTCCAGGATCATGCCCGGGGACTTGATTCTGTGTAGGGTAGCGTTGTTTTGCCATCGGCAGTTAACCAGCAAAGCTGGGCACGTTACTCGATATCCTTTACGCATTAAACCTCGTTTGAAAAATTGAAGCCCCGATATAAATGTATCGGATGACTTATGAAGACCCGCAGGAAGCTTCGACAGAACAAAACATTCGAGTGGCACAACTTGAGTCTACGCACGGTTGCAAGCATCCGTACCTAGACTCGGGGGCTACTCCCATCGGGAGCGCTGGACGCGCACCCGATAGAAGAAGATGATGCTGCTACAAGAAGGACAAGATTTATCAAGAGAGGAGAACATTCGGTTGAGGCATGCTTTAGTCTCTACCCGAAATATCTTCGGCTAGACACTCGGGGCTACTGACGTGGGCATTACCCTTCGGGTAACTGTTATTGCGCTACCCTATACGGCCCAACTAGAGGCCCATGAAGACACCTGATGGGAAGGTATGCCACTACATCGGTGCCGAAGAAGATTCCTTGAAGAACAAGACGAAGAAATGAAGAATACAAGGAAAGTTTAAAACTAGGACCCTTTGTAACCTAGTCGTACCCGGACAAATCTCTTGAGACCCTGGCTCCCTATATAAGGGTCAGGAGAGGGGCTGCCGAGGACACACGAAATCTTAGCAATCATAGCCACCATAAGTCTAGAGCTAGGTCCCTACAGAACTTAGCCTCTCGACGAGATCACAGCCGAAACCTTCGGCACCCCATTGTAACCCAATATTTTCATAATCAAGATCAGATAGGCAGGACGTAAGGGTTTTACCTCATCGAGGGCCCCGAACCTGGGTAAATCGCTTTCCCCGCTTGTTTGATAACCGATGTCTCGTGTCAGCCTACAGGATTCCATCTACCCTAAGCCCCAAACGGAGGGCATTTCCGAGGAGTACCCTCGACAAAAGGTATGACACATTCGCTATATTTATGTGTGCACTTTAACCATAGCAGATACGTGTGCATAGTTTTATTAATACTTGGGGAAGTGATATTGGATGTTTACTATCTTTGTGTTCTCCTCGCCATATTTCATGCAAATGAGATATTATTGAGGAACAATACTTATACTTGATTGAGAGATAGTAACTTTGAATAGAAGTCTATGCATCCCATTATACTTGTTATTGCGGACTTGGTAAATATTCAGTGATGAATAATTATATTCCTATGGGTCTTTAAAATATGAAGGTTGATGTTTGTGTGATGGTCCAGTTTTTAAATGGTGAACCTCATTGCTGAAGCATATGTGAGCTGGCTGATAGTATCTTTAGTTGACCAACCAACCTCCTGCTAGCCTTTAAACCAATGAGCCACTACCTAGAAAAAGGAAAAAAGAAAAAAAAGAAAACTAAAGAAAAGAAAGAAAAAGAAGAGAAGAAGAAAAGAAAAGAAGAATAGAATCAACCCAATGAGTCGGCCAAAGAGGAAGTACCCCGACCACTCATAAGGTGTTAAACCTAAGAAGCGAACTCCTATCCCACTTCCACTCTATCATTTGGTCAACTAAAGATACTAGCTACTTACTCATGTGTGAGTCTTCGATTAGTGTTTAAATGTGAAAGGACATGAAGGATACGACATCCTCCCCTATTATTTGGTTTGCAATGGGCAAGCATGATGAATTACTAGCCAACAATTGAAGGAATCAAAGGTCTCAAAAACCTTACTCATGATTCAATCAAATGCGATGTGAGAACTCTGTTTGTTGCTACTATCAATTAATCATGCCCAAATAGTGTTGCCATATATTATCTCCCATGCACCATCTATAAACAGCAGAACGCCAACATAGTGGATCTTTATTAACATTTTGCTATTCATTAATAAAGCTATGTTTCAAATACTTTCCATGATTAAATTGTTATGCATGCATAGGGAAAAGTTCTTGTCAAAGTCTTGTTGAAGAAATGCAACAAACTCCAAAGTCCATGTTAGCTTTATCACCTTCATGCTCGAGGACGAGTATAGGTTAAGCTTGGGGATGTTGATGCATGTAAAATGCATACATGAACTTTGTAGTTTATTCACACATATTCCCACATATTTGAATCTTATATAATGTTATTGACATGTTTTATATTGTTTTCGGGGATTTTCTAAACAATCCTCTCTCCTTTAGTTTTAACTCTGTTTGGTATAAAACACCTTATGTTAATATTTTTTACTTTCCAGGAACTAAAGGAGTCGAAAAAGTGCAAGGTCAGGGGCTACGCTGTCCAACAGAGGAGGATCTTCATCAGCAGCAGGGGCACCGCGGCGACCTCTGCAATGGCGCCTACGCCACGGCACCTCCGACGAAGGTGGATCGGCTTCGCCCCCACAGAGAATGGGGTCGTCTTCACGGCCGTATTCCGAGCCTCCCAACGCCATCGCACTCGACACTAGAAGGAAGGAGAATGGAGGATTGGGAGAGAGAGTGGAGGATGATCCGCTGCTGCCACTCCCACTTCCCCTTTTATAGAAAGAAAAGGGATCGACTAGTGACCTCCCCGCTAACCTGAGGGAGGGCATAAGTCGTGCCCCCTCTGAAATTTCTTTTTATTTGTAGTATCTAAGTAATCGCAATCAATGCAAGTTGTTGTGGAAGCCAAGGCGAGGCGCGTCGTCTGCTCGAACGCTCAAGTGTGTACACGCCCGCGCACGCCAACTCTGTTCGAACTGGAGCGTGTAGACCCATGATGGCGTGTAACTCACACTTTGGGAACCCCAAGAGGAAGGTATGATGCGCACAGTAGCAAGTTTTCCCTCAGAAAGAAACCAAGGTTTAATCGAACCAGGAGGAGCCAAGAAGCACGTTGAAGGTTGATGGTGGCGAAATGTGATGCGGCGCAACAACAGGGATTCCGGCGCCAACGTGGAATCTCACAACAAAACCAAAGTACTTTGCCCCGAAGCAGTGAGGTTGTCAATCTCACCGGCTTGATGTAACAAAGGATTAAACGTATCGAGTGGAAGATGATTGTTTGCAAGAAAATAGTAAAACACAATTGCAGTAGATTGTATGCTATGTAAAGAATAGGACCGGGGTCCACAGTTCACTAGAGGTGTCTCTCCCATAAGATAAAAGCATGTTGGGTGAACAAATTACAGTCGGGCAATTGACAAATAGAGAAGGGCATAACAATGCATGTACATGATATGATAAATATAGTGAGATTTAATCCGGGCATTACGACAAAGTACATAGACCGCCATCCAACTGCATCTATGCCTAAAAAGTCCACCTTCAGGTTATCATCCGAACCCCATTCAGTATTAAGTTGCAAAGCAACAGACAATTGCATTATGTATGGTGCGTAATGTAATCGACAACTACATCCTTAGACATAGAATCAATGTTTTATCCCTAGTGGCAACAACACATCACAACCTTAGAACTTTCTGTCACTGTCCCAGGTGTCAATGAAGGCATGAACCCACTATCGAGCATAAATACTCCCTCTTGGAGTTAAGAGTACAAACTTGGCCAGAGCCTCTACTAATAACGGAGAGCATGCAAGATCATAAACAACACATAAACAATAGATTGATAATCACCATAACATAGTATTCTCTATCCATCGGATCCCGACAAACACAACATATAGAATTACATATAGATGATCTTCATCATGTTAGGCAGCTCACAAGATCCAACAATGAAGCACAATTAGGAGAAGACGACCATCTAGCTACTATGGACCCATAGTCCAGGGGTGAACTACTCACTCATCACTCCGGAGGCGATCATGGCGATGAAGAGTCCTCCGGAGATGAATCCCCTCTCCGGAGGTGCCGGGGCGATCTCCTGAATCCCCCGAGATGGGATTCGCGGCGGCGTCTCTGGAAGGTTTTCCGTATCGTGGCTCTCGATGCGGGGTTTCGCGACGGAGGCTTTAAGTAGGCGGAAGGGTAGGTCGGGGGCTGACGAGGGGCCCACACCATAGGCGGCGCGGGCCCCCTCCGGCCGCGCGGCCCTATGGTGGCGGCGCCTCGTCGCCCACTTCGTTATCTCTTCGGTCTTGGAAGCTCCGTGCAAAAATAGGACCCGGGCGTTGATTTCGTCCAATTCCGAGAATATTTCCTTACTAGGATTTCTGAAACCAAAAACAGCAGAAAACAGCAACTGGCTCTTCGGCATCTTGTTAATAGGTTAGTTCCAGAAAATGCATAAATATGACATATAATGTGCATAAAACATGTAGGTATCATCAATAAAGTAGCATGGAACATAAGAAATTATCGATACGTTGGAGACGTATCAACCCATCACGTCACGCCCCTCACGACAAGTTGGGTCCGCGCGCGGGCGAAGCCCGGCAGCAGCCTCTTCACGAAAGACGGAACAAGTTGTGATCATAAGCGATCCCAAAGCGTTGCCGGCCCTCGCCCGGGAGCTTCTGTCAACGTAATGAGACTAGGGCCTCTCAGGTTACACCGTGGTGCGTGGGCCTAGACCCACTAGTGAGAGGCTAAGCTGGTGTGAAGGCTAAGGCATGGAGCATGACACCCAGGGAAGGACTTTGTGTGAACCAAGAAGGTATGAGTTGTGCTAGTCATGCATGATGCTACTGAATCCTACCTTTGGCGTAGGCACCTCCGAGGCAGATAAGCGCTACGGGACGAAACCGAGCCAAGCCAACAAGGTAGAGACAAGAAGAACAGGACAAAGGACGCGAGGAGCAGCCCTAGCCGCCCTCCCGGGGCAACCCCGAAAGGAGGCTGGGGCAGCGGACTGGGGTAATCAGGCCAAGGTGTGGCCTCGACTACTCCTAGAAGGACCAGGAAGGCACCTCTCCTGGGCAGGAGCGGCCCTGGAACGGAGGTCAACTGAGCCTAACAAGGCGTGTTAGTCTCGGCCTTCGGAACAGGCGACACGCTTACATCCCTATGCGCCATCATGGCGCGGGCAGACAGCTGCTTGCGCGATAGACAGGACTGACAGCTCGCTGCCCAAGTGGTCATCCATTGGCCACCGGCACCGCCCACCTGCCTGAAGACCGCGTGGCCTCTAGCGATTGAGCACGGGAACGCCTTTGGTACAAACCCACCATTTTCCCACAAGCGTGCTTCCACGTGTCTATTAGGAGTCACTTCATCCACATATCCCCACGTGCTATTGCGGAACCAACAATATTGTGTACTATTAACGATTGAAAAATACACTCATCTTTTTTTCGTTTAAACCAAATATTTCTCACTATTTTCCTGAACATATCCTCTACACCTACCACTAATCACTATCAATTAGATAGACTAGAGTGGGCTTTTTCAACATAGAGTCATCACCTAACGAAACTCCAAAATCTTTTGGTCCACGGTAGTTGTAGCACCAATGCGGTGGTAGGGTATTCTTCTCGTTAAATTATCATATTTAATGAGTACAATATACATGGTACCCTCCAAGGGAAGAGAAATTTCTCCCTCTCACGTCTGGCACTGCGATGTCTGCTTCTTTTGTTGCTTCCATAATTGTTTTTAAAACTTGGTTCGTTCATGTTTATGTGTGCTGGAACCTCGTGAAAACTCGTTGGTGTAAAACTCTTGTTGGGTGCCCTGGAACTTTATATAAAGCCGGTAATAGCCTATTATCTGGAAAAAATCTCTAGTGATGTCATCCCCTCTCCGGCTACCTCTACCCCCCCACACACACCGGAGATCTCGTTTTCCTCTGCGGCGTCTTCCTCGGTAGGGTTACGTACCCTTCCTCCATGTGCTCCCACACCAACCACCATCAGCACCAGATCCACCTTCCTCACTAGTGCCGACCTGATTCCGCATCGTACGCACTCCATCCTTCACCATCACCATCACCACCTTGTCCATAGTGGTGCTCCGCTCCTAGTTCTCGAGCATGTCCATCGATTATACATTGCGCCACCATCGTGTTAGGTTGCGCCACACACTGCACAGGTCATGCCACTGGTTCAGCTCACATCGGCTCCACTGCCTGCGGGGGTCTCCTTCGTCTCATGGTGCATTCGACGTCAGCACAGCTCCCGATGCCTGCGTCGCCCCTCGGATCATGCTCATCATGCATTGCATCATGTCACGCTGCCTCTTGGTCTAGGTTGGGATGCCGCTGCAAAATAAACATGGGGAGAGAAAGTATGAACAAGCTCTCTCTCTCTCTCTCTCTCTCTCTCTCTCTCTCAGATGTTGGCCCTACAACATGCATTTAGTATTTGGCAGGGTGTCACTAAATTTCATATGAACCCTGTGGATCCACCATATTCGGACTGAGGACATATGCCGCCTGGAGCAACCTCGCATTTTCTAGTGGTGTTTCACTTGGTATAGAGTTTTTTTCGTTTCTCCATTTTCACGTGATACGTTGACTTCATGCAATCATTTATATCACCGGGTAAGCCATTGAACATACCGTTTACGTGAAAAAGATTGGATTTATCATTTATCAATACAATGCATCCGATTCACCCGAAAACCCAACTTGGGAATTAAGACAATATATATCTTCATTTTAGCTTATGTCTTTGCAATTTGCCTGGTAGTCCATTACTCAGAACTAAAAGATAATGGGTTTTAACATGTTCGTTGCATCTTGGTGGCCGGAAGGTATGGATTTGAAGCATGTCCATTATCTTCGACTAGTTGAATGTCCGTGCTTCGCCATGGCCCATATTTTTCCTTACAACATATATCAATTCTCTATTCTTTTCAACGAATAAGGCTTATTTTTTCTGAAAAGTCAAGCTGAGTAAACCTAGTCCGAACTTTTAAGAAAAACTACCAACAACTATAATATTATGTATATAGATATAATATAGAAATATATTTCATGATGTATCTAATAACATTGATTTTGTATTGTACATTAAAATGGAGGTAGTATAATAATTGCAAAAGCACACTTGTATGTACAATTAAGCCACAAAAGATATTCTAAAAACTCATATGATCCTGCCTCGTTTGGAGTTTATTTAAGCATAATGTGGTGTTGCTTGAATATGAAATAATCACTTCATTAATTATTTTTATTAATGAATATCTACTCTTGATTTTCCTTATATATTGTTTGACAATGCTAGAGATATTTTGTTGTGCTTTATTTTCATGATATTTTAGCAATGTACCAAGATTATTTGTTTCAGCTCGCCTTGGGAACTATGGGTATCTCCTTTTATCAAACAATTATCGAAATAAATTTTACAGAGTTTCATATGAGTATATGCGTAGAATAAAAAAGTAAGTCACCTCCTTTGACCATGTAGAACTTAGTGATTTTTCTCTTTTCTGTCTCTTCCACCAACATGGCATCGAAACATATGTTGGTGGGCTCTTTCGGATGGTCAACACTATTTATGTCTTTCCATAATCTACAAAAAGATATATAAAAGATCAAATATGGTAATATATATAAAACATGCATATATAATAATATGAAGAAAAAATAACTATCTCTTTGCACTTCTTTTGAATGTGTGTCTAACATCATTATGTTGGGGATTGTTGCCATATTAAAATAAAAATGAAATAAAGTATTGCATGTTTATAAGCGTAGAATTATCAAAACACAATCTATAAGTGGCCTTTATCGGATGTCTACGCGTGTGATGTTTAGAGTTGCACACTCTTGGTCTATTGGACAACCTGCAGGCCACAATGAATGTCTCCCTAGTATCTCTACGCGGCCACACTTCTATCAATGAACAAGTACAAACATCTCAAACAAAAAAAAGCAAAATATCAGTCATAGACAATTGCCACTCACATTCCCTAATTCCTCCATGTTCATCAACATAGCCACCCCTCATTGGCTCGCCGATGTGGATGACGAAGCCGCATCTCCTGCTCTCCCACGCCTCCCTCACCCTGCCACCTGCTTTATCCTGGAGCTGACGATGGCCACGCCCACCGTCTCCTCTCCCACGACTGGACAGCACGGGTTCCGGACTTCCGGCTGCCCTCTGGCACCGCCCGCCTCGACATCTTCGAAACTTGCACTCCCTCACTCCCTCTTCGCCTACAGATGCCTAGTTAATGCCTGTGCGTTGCCACGGCAGACGAAAAAATATTGTAGTTAGATAACTGTTACCATTAAAAGTATGTAAAATGGTACAATAACAAAGGGTTTTCATGCAAATAAAAACGAATTCAGATTCTCGCTTCTGCTTCTTTCCTCGACATTCGCCGTGTCTAACGATAGAGCCGCAAAATTTTCAGTCCGAAGGAAAATAATTGTAAGTCTATGTCAGTCATTTAGTGCCCTTGTTAATGTAGACCAAGCTTCTTCGACTTCTCAAAACTAAGTATACCGTCCTTTTTTAAATTCCATATTTTCCATACGTACGTACCTATATAAAAGTTGCAAGGAAATGGAGGCTCCTCAGCCACTCAGCACTATTCATGTGCGCATGAGAAGTGCCTACACATGAACAGTTGTCCTGAGTCCTTTTTAACCAAAAAAAAAAATCAAATAATTTTTTTATGATTTTCTTAATAATTTTCGATACGAATTTATCAGAAATTTTTCTCAACTTAGCCAAAAAGAATGGCATTGATTGTCAGTGGAAATCTATATTTATCAGTATAACTTAACTTCGGCGAAACATTTGACAGTAATTTATAAGTGAAAATCTTCAGTTTTGGCAGTTTTTTTTTGCGTTAATTCTTCTGGGGGCGGTATTCGTTTACAATAAGTATTCAACTTCGCGCGACCGTGATACTTTTTTACACTACTCTTCAACCTCAACGGTAGGCCGCCGGTAATTTCCGACATTAATTTCTCGACGCTGCATAATTATTCGACGGTAATTTCCCAATAATACTTCTTCAACGGCGCACGGACGGTATTTCTCTGGAATTATTTCACTGTCGGACGCATCTCTAGCCTTTACTCTAATCAAGAAACTATGTTTTTTATAGAGGTTTTAGAAAATATTTTTGAATAATAATTAAGCAACTACTATTGCCAAGGTTGAATACTCTAACTGCATGTGCCACATGAGCCACACCGTTCTTTTACCATTGGATGCACTCCTAACATAGGCGCTACACCCTTTTGATTTTTTTGGCTCCCCACTTTTTCAAGTGTTGCTCCATTGTTCTTGTAGTTGACCCTAATTTATGCTGATACAACAATAAGAAACACACAAAAAATTCTTTCTGTGAAAAACAAGTTGCTTATTTTATAGAACCTAGCTATTAATAATTAGAGAAAAGAACAACAAAAACTGAAAACATGTACTCCCATAGTCTCACACATATGGCATTATCACCGACCGGAGACCCGGAAGCCATTTGAATCATGTATTTATCGTGATGTCTTTTGATCTAAGTCGTCTCCTGGCCAACCACCACATCCTCGCCTCCTGGATCGTCTTCCTCCTTCCTCCTTCTATTGCTCGATGATGGAAGCGGGGAAAACGCCGGCCAGACTCCTCCTCTCCCTCGCCGACCCGCCCATCCACCAATGGCCTAACTGCTATCTCCTACCACCAGCGGCTGGCGTCGCTATAGCGCCACCTCGCCGCCTCACCCTACCCAAACCGCCACCTCCACTGGTCTGCCGCCCCTGGCAAACCATCCCTCTAAACCCCCTTCCTTCGGTGTTGCCGAGACCCCACCCGCACCCGCACCTCTAACCCTAAGATTCCTTCCTCACCTCCGCTGGTGACGTCGCGGCCAGCCGCGTCGTCCCCCTTTCCGGTGAGGACTTGGCATCACCATAGTCGGCATCGGCACACCACCTGGACCCACCAGCCCTAAGTCTTCGGCCGCGAGGAAGACGATCCCCACCCGCACCGCCTTGCTAACAGGTCTGCCCCACTACCGCACGCAAGCCTAGAAGAGGTATGTGGCGCGGACCATCCGCGCCGCAACTGGTGGTGTATAGGGCTTGCCTCACCTTCCCTGCAGGTCGATCACCACCCGGGCCATCAAAAGTTGCGCCCGCTAACCCACACATCTCGGTGTACCTTAACCACTGTGGTTGCCAGAGAACTTCTTTTTACCATGCTTACCAGATTCCATTGGGCAGGACAACCTCCTGCACCTCCTCCATACCTATGAGAACTGGGCTACTATAATTTATGGAACTGAAGGAAGGATTGGCGTGTGGCACTGCACTGATTTGCTGTGAACACGACGAAGAAGGTCAGGAATATGCCGTAACTATTCACTTACACATATATGCATCTAACTGAAACATGCCCCCTCCACCTCCGTTTAGATCCCACCTTGCATGAAGAAAGAGAAGACACAGGTGTAGATAAAAATGAAGTAAGAGGAGACATTGGTACAAAACCTGTACGCACCAAACCTGGTGTCCCTCGTCTTCCTCTCTATCAACGAATCTTTGAATCAGATAAGAGCCCATGAAACACATGCAGATCACAATATATATTTTGTCTGTCACATGCCGTCGCGGCGTCAACCATGCACCTAATCATCGCCTTAAATGAGAGATTAGTTGTGGGATAAGATAATTAGCGTGCGGTGAGAGGGTCAATGAGCGGCCTTCTGCCCATCGGTCGAAGCAAAAACTGGTCGGACTCATCGACCAGCCGGTGCCTAGGTTTGGCGGCGTACTCTTTGGTCCAGGATGTTGCCACACCTACACAGGATGACTGTTGTCCACTAGTGGAGAAGAGGGTGCGCGAATGTGGTGTGAACCAAACCAATGGGGGCATTGGTCCCGGTTCGTTTTGCCCAGGCGACCCCACCAGCTCAGAGCTTGTTCGGTAGTGGCCTGGACCCGGTTTGTAATACAAACCGGACTAAAGGTCCACGGCAGGCGCGGCATGCCGTGTCAGGCGTGGGGAACCTTTAGTCCCGGTTTGTATTACAAACCAGGTCCAAAGCCCCCCCCTCTGGACACGGTTTGTAATACAAACCGGGACAAAGTCCCCAATCTGGCTATATAACCTTGCCCCTGCCCAAGTGTGAGCCACACTTGGCCATTTTTTTACTTTCTTCACAAGAGGGGTGTATTGCTCTCCTCTCTTCTTCACATGCACAAATCAAACCACACTTAACTTGCTTTTTTTCTTCTTCATCGAGGTTAACAATTTTATCCTTTTCATCTGTAATTGATAAAATGCATGTGTATATATACATCGTGATGTTCTGTAATGGTTTTGATCAGCTTAATTATATCATGCAGATGAATCGGCAACGGATGTACATTGACCGACGGTTTGACGAGTTCACTTCGGGCCTGGATAATTTTATGGCCGTGGCGGAGGCAAACAAACATGGTGGCTTCATGTATTGTCCATGTGTCAACTGCAAGAATACCGTAAATTACGCTCACTCGAGTCTCATTCACAGCCACATTCTGCGATCCGGTTTCATGCCCAGTTACTATTGTTGGACCAAGCACGGAGAAAGAGGGGTTATGATGGAAGACAATGAAGAAGAGGAAGATGATGATGACGGTTATCCCAATTTCCCTGAATACGATGATACTGCAGAAGGCAATGAAGACAATGAAGTAGAAGATCAAGAGGCACCAGATGAGCCTGCTGATGATGATCTTGGTCGGGTCATTGCTGATGCAAGGAGAGAATGTGAAACTGAAAAGGAAAGGTTGGCCTTCGACAAGATGATAGAAGATGACAACAAAATTGTTATACCCAACTTGCGAAGATGGCCATAAAAATCTAGGCAGCACACTGACATTGTTGCAATGGAAGACAGAGAACGGTGTCACTGACTCAGGATTTGGAAAGTTGCTGACAATAATTAAGAGGAAGCTTCCAAGGGGTAACGCCCGCCAGTACGTACGAAGCGAAGAAGATTGTCTGCCCTCTAGGATTAGATGTGATACATGCATGCATTAATGACTGCATCCTCTACCGCGGTGAGTACGAGAATTTGGATGCATGTCCGGTGTGCACTGCATTGCGGTATAAGATCAGACGAGATGACCCTGGTGATGTTGAGGGCGAGCGCCCCAGGAAGAGGGTTCTGCCAAGGTTATGTGGTATGCTCCTATAATACCACGGCTGAAACGCTTGTTCAGAAATAAAGAGCATGCTAGGTTGTTGCGATGGCACAAAGAAGACCGTAAGAAAGACGTGATGTTGAGGCACCCTGCTGATGGCTCCCAATGGAGAAAAATCGATAGAGAGTACCCAAACTTTGCACAGGATGCAAGGAACTTAAGGTTTGGTCTAAGTACAGATGGCATGAATCCTTTTGGAGAGCAGAGCTGCAGCCATAGCACCTGGCCTGTGACTCTTTGTATATATAACCTTCCTCCTTGGTTGTGCATGAAGCGGAAGTTCATTATGATGTCAGTGCTCATACAAGGCCCGAAGCAACCCGGGAACGACATTGATGTGTACCTGAAGCCATTAGTCGAAGAACTTCTACAGCTGTGGTCCCTAGCAGGTGTACGTGTGTGGGACGAGCACAAGCAGGAGGAATTTGACCTAAGAGCGCTGCTTTTCGTAACCATCAATGACTGGCCTGCTCTTGGTAACATTTCAGGACAGTCAAACAAGGGATACAATGCATGCACGCACTGTTTACATGAGCTCGAAGGTGATTATTTGGAAAAATGTCAGAAGGTCGTGTACCTGGGGCATCGTCGATTTCTTAGGACTACCCATCCCGTAAGAAAGAAAGGCAAGCATTGCAACGGTGAGGCTGATCACCGGAGGAAGCCTCCCCATCGTGATGGTGTTGATATATTTGATATGGTCAAGGATCTAGATGTAATATTTGGAAAGGGTCCTGGCGGACGGTCTGTTCCGAATGACGATGCCGGACACGCGCCCATGTGGAAGAAGAAATCTATTTTTTGGGAGCTAGAATATTGGAAAGTCTTAGAGGTCCGCTCTTCAATCGATGTGATGCACGTGATGAAGAATCTTTGCGTGAACCTGCTAGGCTTTCTGGGCGTGTACGGGAAGACAAAAGATACACCAGAAGCACGGGAGGACCAGCAACGTTGGAAAGACCCCAAAAAGCTGCATGAGAGAGTTAAAGGACGTCATTTCTCCAGCTACGCTCTTACAAAAGTAGAGAAGGAAATATTTTTTGAATGTCTGAGCAGTATCAAGGTCCCGTCTGGCTTCTCCTCCAATATAAAGGGAATAATACATATGGAGAAGAAAACATTCCAGAACCTGAAGTCTCATGACTGTCACGTGATAATGACACAGTTGCTTCCGATTGCATTGAGGGGGCTTCTACCGGAAAATGTTCGACTGCCCATTGTGAAGATATGTGCATTCCTCAATGCAATTTCTCAGAAGGTAATAAATCCAGAAATTCTACCGAGGTTGCAGAATGATGTGGTCCAATGTCTCGTTAGTTTTGAGCTGGTGTTCCCACCATCCTTCTTCAATATTATGACACATCTCCTCGTTCACCTGGTCGATGAGATTTCCATTCTCGGTCCTGTATTTCTACACAATATGTTCCCCTTCGAGAGGTTCATGGGAGTCTGATGGCGTGTAACTCACACGTTCGTTGGGGAACCCCAAGAGGAAGGTATGATGCGCACGGTAGCAAGTTTTCCCTCAGAGAAAACCCAGGTTTAATCGAACCAGGAGGAGCCAAGAAGCACGTTGAAGGTTGATGGTCGCGAAATGTGATGCGGCGCAACACCAGACCGGCGCCAACTAGGAACCTGCACAACACAACCAAAGTACTTTGCCCCAACGAAACAGTGAGGTTGTCAATCTCACCGGCTTGCTGTAACAAAGGATTAAACGTATCGAGTGGAAGATGTTTGCAAAGAAAACAGTAAAACAAGTAGATTGTATGCTATGGAAAGAATAGGACCGGGGTCCACAGTTCACTAGAGGTGTCTCTCCCATAAGATAAAAGCATGTTGGGTGAACAAATTACAGTCGGGCAATTGACAAATAGAGAAAGGCATAATAATGCATATACATGACATGATAAATATAGTGAGATTTAATTGGGCATTACGACAAAGTACATAGACCGCCATCCAACTGCATCTATGCCTAAAAAGTCCACCTTCAGTTATCGTCCGAACCCCCTCCAGTATTAAGTTGCAAAGCAACAGACAATTGCATTAAGTATGGTGCGTAATGTAATCAATAACTACATCCTTAGACATAGCATCAATGTTTTATCCCTAGTGGCAACAGCACATCACAACCTTAGAACTTTCTGTCACTGTCCCAGGTATCAATGAAGGCATGAACCCACTATCGAGCATAATTACTCCCTCTTGGAGTTAAGAGTAAAAACTTGGCCAGAGCCTCTACTAATAACGGAGAGCATGCAAGATCATAAACAACACATGAACAATAGATTGATAATCACCATAATCATAGTACTCTCTATCCATCGGATCCCGACAAACACAACATATAGAATTACATATAGATGATCTTGATCATGTTAGGCAGCTCACAAGATCTAACAATGAAGCACAACAAGGAGAAGACGACCATCTAGCTACTGCTATGGACCCATGGTCCAGGGGTGAACTACTCACTCATCACTCCGGAGGCGATCATGGCGATGAAGAGTCCTCCGGGAGATGAATCCCCTCTCCGAGGGTGGGATCTCCAGAATCCCCGAGATGGGATTCGCGGCGCGTCTCTGGAAGGTTTTCCGTATCGTGGCTCTCGGCTGGGGTTTCGCGAGAGCTTTAAGTAGGCGGAAGGTCAACGCGGGGGCCCACGAGGGCCAGGGGGCGCGGCCAAGCCTAGGCGCGCGGCCACCCCCTGGCTGCCTCGTGGCCCCACTTCGTTAGGTCTTCGGTCTTCGGAAGCTTAAAAATAGGACCTGGGCGAAAGTTTCGTCCAATTCCGAGAATATTTCTTTACTAGGATTTCTGAAACCAAAAACAGCAAACTGGCTCTTCGGCATCTTGTTAATAGGTTAGTTCAGAAAAATGCATAAATATGACATATAATGTGCATAAAACATGTAGGTATCATCAATAAAGTAGCATGGAACATAAGAAATTATCGATACGTTGGAGACGTATCAGCATCCCCAAGCTTAGTTCTGCTCGTCCCGAGCAGGTAAAACGATAACAAAGATAATTTCTGAAGTGACATGCCATCATAATCTTGATCATACTATTTGTAAACATATGTAATGAATGCAGCGATCAAAGCAATGGTAATGACATGAGTAAACAATGAATCATATAGCAAAGACTTTTCATGAATAGTACTTCAAGACAAGCATCAATAAGTCTTGCATAAGAGTTAACTCATAAAGCAATAAATCAAAGTAAAGGTGTTGAAACAACACATAAGAAGATTAAGTTTCAGCGGTTGCTTTCAACTTGTAACATGTATATCTCATGGATATTGTCAACATAAAGTAATATAACAAGTGCAATATGCAAGTATGTAGGAATCAATGCACAATTCACACAAGTGTTTGCTTCTTAAGGTGGAAGGAGATAGGTAAACTGACTCAACAATAAAAGTAAAAGAATGGTCCTTCGCAGAGGAAAGCATCGATTGCTGTATTTGTGCTAGAGCTTTTATTTTGAAAACATGAAACAATTTTGTCAACGGTAGTAATAAAGCATATGAGTTATGAAAATTATATCTTACAAGTTGCAAGCCTCACGCATAGTGTACTAATAGTGCCCGCACCTCGTCCTACTTAACTTGGACTACCGGGTCTTTGCATGCCATGTTTCAACCAAGTGTCACAAAGGGGTACCTCCATGCCGCCTGTACAAAGGTCCAAGGAGAATGCTCGCATTTCGGATTTCTCGCTTTTGATTATTCTCAACTTAGACATCCATACCGGGACAACATGGACAACAGATAATGGACTCCTCTTAAATGCATAAGCATGTAGCAATTATTATTCTCATATGAGATTGAGGATATATGTCCAAAACTGAAACTTCCACCATGGTTCATGGCTTTAGTTAGCGGCCCAATGTTCTTCTCTAACAATTTTGCATGCTCCAACCACTAAAATGATAGACCTTCAGACAAGACGGACATGCATAGCAACTCACATGATATTCAACAATAGTTGATGGCGTTCCCCGAAGCATGGTTATCGCACAACAAGCAACTTAATAAAATATAAAGTGCATAAGTACATATTCAATACTACGATAGTTTTTAAGGCTATTTTGTCCCATGAGCTATATATTGCAAAGGCGAATGATGGAATTTTAAAGGTAGCACTCAAGCAATTTACTTTGGAATGGCGGGTAAATACCATGTAGTAGGTAGGTATGGTGGACACAAATGGCATAGTAGTTGGCTCAAGGATTTTGGATGCATGAGAAGTATTCCCTCTCGATACAAGGTTTAGGCTAGCAAGGTTATTTGAAGCAAACTCAAGGATGAACAAGTGCAGCAAGACTCACATAAAAGACATATTGTAAACATTATAAGACTCTACACTGTCTTCCTTGTTGTTCAAAACTCAATACTAGATATTATCTAGACCTTAGAGAAACCAAATATGCAAATCAAATTTTAGCAAGCTCTATGTATTTCTTCATTAATGGGTGCAAAGCATATGATGCAAGAACTTAAACATGAGCACAACAATTGCCAAGTATCACATTATCCAAGACATTTTTAGAATCACTACATGTAGCATTTTCCAATTCCAACCATATAACAAATTAACGAAGAAGAAACTTCGCCTTGAACATTATGAGTAAAGCCTAAGGACACATGTGTCCATATGCAACAGCGGAGCGTGTCTCTCTCCCACAAAGTGAATGCTAGGATCCATTTTATTCAAACAAAAACAAAAACGAAAACAAACCGACGCTCCAAGTAAAGAACACAAGATGTGACTGAATAAAAATATAGTTTCGGGGAGGAACCTGATGATGTTGTCGATGAAGAAGGGGATGCCTTGGGCATCCCCAAGCTTAGACGCTTGAGTCTTCTTAAAATATGCAGGGATGAACCACGGGGCATCCCCAAGCTTAGAGCTTTCACTCCTCTTGATCTTAGTATATCATTCTCCTCTCTTGACCCTTGAAAACTTCCTTCACACCAAACTTCAAGCAAACTCATTAGAGGGTTAGTGCATCATTAATAATTCACTCATTCAGAGGTGACACAATCATTATTTTCACTTCTGGACATTGCATAATGCTACTGGACATTAATGGATCAAAGAAATAAATCCAACATAGCAAAAGAGGCAATGCGAAATAAAAGGCAGAATCTGTCAAAAACAGAACAGTCCGTAAAGACGAATTTATAAATGGCACCAGACTTGCTCAAATGGAAAAACTCAAAACTAATGAAAGTTGCGTACATATCTGAGGATCACGCTCGTAAATTGGCAGATTTTTCGAATTTTCTACAGAGAATTATGCCCAGATTCGTGACAGACAGCAATGCTGTTTCTGTGCAGCGATCCCAAATATAACATCAACTTTGACATAGAAACTTTACTTGGCACAAAAACATGATAAGGAGAGGTTGCTACAGTAGTAAACAACTTCCAAGACTCAATAAAACAAAAAATTGCTGTAGGTAAAAACATGGGTTGTCTCCCATAAGCGCTTTTCTTTAACGCCTTTCAGCTAGGCGCAGAAAGTGCAAATCAAGTAACATCGAGAGTAGAAGCATCAACATCATAGCTTGTTCTAATAATAGAATCAAAAGGCAACTTCATTCTCTTTCTAGGGAAGTGTTCCATACCTTTCTTGAGAGGAAATTGATATTTAATATTACCTTCCCTCATATCAATAACAGCACCAACAGTTCGAAGAAAAGGTCTTCCCAACACAATTGGACAAGATGCATTGCATTCGATATCCAAGACAACAAAATCAACGGGGACAAGGTTATTGTTAACCGTAATATGCACATTATCAATCCTCCCCAAAGGTTTCTTTTTAACATTATCGGCGAGATTAACATCCAAATAACAATTCTTTAATGGTGGCAAGTCAAGCATATCATAAATCTTTTTAGGCATAACAGAAATACTTGCACCAAGATCACATAAGGCATTACATTCAAAGTCATTGAATTTCATTTTAATGATGGGCTCCCAACCATCTTCTAACTTTCTAGGAATAGAAGTTTCAAGTTTTAGTTTCTCTTCTCTAGCTTTTATGAGAGCATTTGTAATATGTTTTGTAAAGGCTAAATTTATAGCACTAGCATTGGGACTTTTAGCAAGTTTTTGTAAGAACTTTATAACTTCAGAGATGTGGCAATCATCAAAATCTAAATCATTATGAGCTACAGCAATGGGATCATTATTCCCAAGGTTGGAAAAAATTTCAGCAGTTTTATCACAAGCAGTTTCAGCAGTTTTAGCAATTTCAGGCAGTTTTGTACGCTTTGCACTAGGAGTAGAAACATTGCCAACACCAATTATTTTACCATTGATAGTAGGAGGTGCAGCAACATGTGAAGAATTAGCATTACTAGTGGTGGTAATAGTCCAAACTTTAGCTACATTATTCTCTTTAGCTAGTTTTTCATTTTCTTCTCTATCCCACCTAGCACGCAACTCAGCCATTAATCTTATATTCTCATTAATTCTAACTTGGATGGCATTTGCTGTAGTAGTAATCTTATTATCAAGATCATTATTAGGCATAACTTTCAACTTTAAAAGATTAACATCGAGGCAAGCCTATCAACTCTAGAAGCGATAATATCAATTTTATCAAGCTTTTCCTCAACAGATTTGTTAAAAGCAGTTTGTGTACTAATAAATTCTTTAAGCATGGCTTCAAGACCAGAGGGTACACTCCTATTATTATTGTAAGAATTCCCATAAGAATTACCATAACCATTACCATTAGCAGAAGGATATGGCCTATAGTTATTACCAGAGTTGTTCCTATAAGCATTGTTGTTGAAATTATTATTTTTAATGAAATTCACATCAACATTTTCTTCTTGAGCAACCAATGAAGCTAAAGGAACATTATTTGGATCAACATTAGATCTACCATTTACAAGCATAGACATAATCACATCAATCTTATCATTCAAGGAAGAGGTTTCCTCAACAGAATTTACCTTCTTACCTTGTGGAGCTCTTTCCGTGTGCCATTCAGAGTAATTCACCATCATATCATCAAGAAGTTTTGTAGCCGCCCCCAATGTGATGGACATAAAAGGTACCTCCAGCAGCTGAATCCAATAAATTCCGCGAAGAAAAATTTAGTCCTGCATAGAAGGTTTGGATGATCATCCAAGTAGTCAGTCCATGGGTTGGGCAATTCTTTACCAAAGTTTTCATTCTCTCCCAAGCTTGAGCAACATGTTCAGTATCTAATTGTTTAAAATTCATTATGCTACTTCTCAAAGAAATAATTTTAGCGGGAGGATAATATCTACCAATAAAAGCATCCTTGCATTTAGTCCATGAATCAATACTATTCTTAGGCAAAGATAGCAACCAATCTTTAGCTCTTCCTCTTAATGAGAAAGGAAACACTTTCAATTTAATAATATCACCATCTACATCTTTATACTTTTGCATTTCACAAAGTTCAACAAAATTATTGAGATGGGCAGCAGCATCATCAGAACTAGCACCAGAAAATTGTTCTCTCATAACCAAATTCAGTAAAGCAGGTTTAATTTCAAAGAATTCTGCTGTAGTAGCAGGTGGAGCAATAGGTGTGCATAGGAAATCATTATTATTTGCATTTGTGAAGTCACACAACTTAGTATTTTCATGGTTGGCCATTTTAGCAACAGTAAATAAAGCAAACTAGATAAAGTAAATGCGAGTAACTAATTTTTGTGTTTTTGATATAGCAAACAAGATAGCAAATAAAGTAAAACTAGCAACTAATTTTTTTGTGTTTTGATTTAGTGCAGCAAACAAAGTAGTAAATAAAATAAAGCAAGACAAAAACAAAGTAAAGAGATTGAGAAGTGGAGACTCCCCTTGCAGCGTGTCTTGATCTCCCCGGCAACGGCGCCAGAAAAAGTGCTTGATGGCGTGTAACTCACACGTTCGTTGGGGAACCCCAAGAGGAAGGTATGATGCGCACAGTAGCAAGTTTTCCCTCAGAAAGAAACCAAGGTTTAATCGAACCAGGAGGAGCCAAGAAGCACGTTGAAGGTTGATGGTCGTGAAATGTGATGCGGCGCAACACCAGGGATTCCGGCGCCAACTAGGAACCTGCACAACACAACCAAAGTACTTTGCCCCAACGAAACAGTGAGGTTGTCAATCTCACCGGCTTGCTGTAACAAAGGATTAAACGTATCGAGTGGAAGATGTTTGCAAAGAAAGTAAAACAAGTAGATTGTATGCTATGGAAAGAATAGGACCGGGGTCCACAGTTCACTAGAGGTGTCTCTCCCATAAGATAAAAGCATGTTGGGTGAACAAATTACAGTCGGGCAATTGACAAATAGAGAAAGGCATAATAATGCATATACATGACATGATAAATATAGTGAGATTTAATTGGGCATTACGACAAAGTACATAGACCGCCATCCAACTGCATCTATGCCTAAAAAGTCCACCTTCAGGTTATCGTCCGAACCCCCTCCAGTATTAAGTTGCAAAGCAACAGACAATTGCATTAAGTATGGTGCGTAATGTAATCAATAACTACATCCTTAGACATAGCATCAATGTTTTATCCCTAGTGGCAACAGCACATCACAACCTTAGAACTTTCTGTCACTGTCCCAGGTATCAATGAAGGCATGAACCCACTATCGAGCATAATTACTCCCTCTTGGAGTTAAGAGTAAAAACTTGGCCAGAGCCTCTACTAATAACGGAGAGCATGCAAGATCATAAACAACACATGAACAATAGATTGATAATCACCATAATCATAGTACTCTCTATCCATCGGATCCCGACAAACACAACATATAGAATTACATATAGATGATCTTGATCATGTTAGGCAGCTCACAAGATCTAACAATGAAGCACAACAAGGAGAAGACGACCATCTAGCTACTGCTATGGACCCATGGTCCAGGGGTGAACTACTCACTCATCACTCCGGAGGCGATCATGGCGATGAAGAGTCCTCCGGGAGATGAATCCCCTCTCCGGCAGGGTGCGGAGGCGATCTCAGAATCCCCGAGATGGGATTCGCGGCGGCGCGTCTCTGGAGAGTTTTCCGTATCGTGGCTCTCGATCGGGGGTTTCGCGACGGGAGCTTTAAGTAGGCGGAAGGTCAGCGCGGGGGCCACACGAGGGGCCCGGGGGGCAGGGCCGCGCGGCCAAGCCCTAGGCCGCGCCGGCCCCCCCTGGCTGCCTCGTGGCCCCACTTCGTTAGGTCTTCGGTCTTCGGAAGCTTCGTGCAAAAATAGGACCCTGGCGAAAGTTTCGTCCAATTCCGAAATATTTCTTTACTAGGATTTCTGAAACCAAAAACAGACGGACAATGGCTCTTCGGCATCTTGTTAATAGGTTAGTTCCAAAATGCATAAATATGACATATAATGTGCATAAAACATGTAGGTATCATCAATAAAGTAGCATGGAACATAAGAAATTATCGATACGTTGGAGACGTATCAGAGTCTTAAAGAAATATGTTCATAACCGTGCTAGGCCAGAAGGAAGCATCTCCAAGGGCTATGGAACGTGATACGTCCAAAACGTATCTACTTTCCCGAACACTTTTGCTATTGTTTTGCCTCTAATTTGTGTATCTTGGATACAACTAACACGGACGCTGTTTTCAGCAGAACTGCTCTGGTGTCTCGTTTTTGTGTAGAAATCCAACTTTCGGGAAAATCCTCGGAATTTCTTCAGATGGCCCTATTTTACCAAAATATTGACGGAGCCAGAAGGGCGAAGGAGGTGGAGGCCCGAGGGCCCCACACCATATGGCGGCGCGGCCGGGGGGGCCCGCGCGGCCCTATGGTGTGGCCCCCTCGGCCGGCCTCCGACGCCCTACTTACTACTTATCGGGTTCGACCTAAAAACGCACGGAGGAGGTCGACATCGCCAGAAACCCTCCAGAGAGCCGCCACATCGCGAAACTCCGTCGCGGGAGCCAGAAGTCTCCGTTCTGGCACTCCGCCGGGACGGGGAATTGGAGGAGATCTTCACCGCCATCACCGCCAACGCCTCTCCATCAACCAGCAATGTTTCCCCCATCCATGTGTGAGTAATTCCCCCGCTGTAGGCTGAAGGGGATGGTAGGGATTGGATGAGATTGGTCATGTAATAGTCATAAGATTGTTAGGGCATAGTGCCTAGTATCCGTAGATGTCACTTTTATGATATTGTTGCAACTTGTTATGCTTAATGCTTGTCACTAGGGCCCGAGTGCCATGATCTCAGATCTGAACATGTTATTGATTCATGAAGATATTCGTTGTTTATGATCTTACCTATAAGTTGTATACACATGTCGCTGTCCGGAACCAATGGCCCCGAAGTGACAAGAATCGGGACAACCGGAGGGGATGGTAGTGATGTGAGGATCACATGTGTTCACGGAGTGTTAATGCTTTGCTCCGGTACTCTATTAAAAGGAGTACCTTAATATCCAGTAGTTTCCCTAGAGGCCCGGCTGCCACCGGCTGGTAGGACAAAAGATGTTGTGCAAGTTTCTCATTGCGAGCACGTACGACTAAATATGGAACACATGCCTATTGATTGATTAGTACTTGGATACTGTTTTATTATTATCTGCAAATGCCCATGCTTTGATTGTTACATGAGTTTCTCTCATCCATGCAACGCCCGTTAAATCCGTCCTGTGCCTACAGTATTTTAATCCTGTGTTTACTATAATCACTACTTGTCTTAATTTCGCTGCTTGTTATTTCGCTATTTCCTGCCATAAAAATGTTACTCTGATAAACTCTTGCGAGCAAGTCTGTTTCAGTGCAGCTGAATTGACAACTCCGCTGTTAAGGCTTACAAGTATTCTTTGTCTCCCCTTGTGTCGAATCAATAAATTGGGTAATACTTCCCTCGAAGACTGTTGCGATCCCCTATACTTGTGGGTCATCAAGACTATTTTCTGGGCGCCGTTGCCGGGGAGCATAGCTTTATTTGGAAGTTCACTTGGATTGATATTGTTAGCTGCAAATTCTCCATTATGGGTAAACCTCGCGATACTAAGATCGCCATATTACCATCCACTACAAGAAAAGGTACAACTCTGAGTACCTCTGCTGCTCTTTGATTCACCATCTGTGATTGATAAACTTGTTTCACCGCCACATGCTTCACGTGCTGGTACTTCTGCTGAATCTGAAAATTCTCATAATATTGATAATGTTTCTGTTGTGCTTGATGATAGTGGTTCATTGGGATCTTTTCTAGATGCTACAATTGCTAAGTCTAGACAAATTGAAAATACTGAAACTCCTAATGCTGCTACACCTGTTAATTCACCTGAGTCTGTTGAATATTCTAGTGATGATCTTGATGAAGATTATGTAGAGCTTGATGATGATTTTATTGAAAAATGCAATGCTACTACTGATGCAAGAAAAATTAAAAACTTGCTCCTGATCCTAAATTTGCCACATCTCCTATAAACATTAGGGATAAAGATTATGATTTTTCTCTTGATCTATCTCATATAGCTATTGTTGAGAAAACACCCTTTTGTGGTACTGAAAAAGAAAGTGCTGTTGAACACATGACTGAGTTATCTACTCTTAGTGGCTTGTTTTCTGATGATATTAAGATGCGTACTTATTTTGTCGCTAAAATTTTCCCTTTCTCATTAAAGGATGATGCTAAAACTTGGTATAATAATTTGCCTCCTGGTTCTATTAAAAGTCCAAAAGAATTGCTTGATGTTTTCTTCCGTAAATACTTTCCTGCTAGTGCTCAACATGCTGCTTTGCAGAGAATTTATAATTTTGACCAGGAAGATGGAGAGAAATTGCCTGAGGCTTGGGCTAGATTTTGCTCTCTTATTAGAGCTCAGCCTGACCATGATTTGGAAAAGCATGATTTACTTGATATATTTTATAGTGGACTAACTATTGAGTCTAGGGCATACCTGGATAGTTGTGCTGGTTGTGTTTTCAGGAAAGAACTCAGAAGCTGAAGAATTATTGGCTAAAATAGGCCGGAATCATGATGATTGGTCTACACCTGAACCAACCCCGACACCGATAGTGAAGAAGAGGGGTATGATTAAATTGAATGATGAAGATATGAGGGAAGCCAAGAAGTCTCTTAAGGAGAAGGGTATTAAACCTGAAGATGTGAAGAATTTACCTCCTATAGAAGATATATGTGAGACAATTCCCCCTTCATCCATGATTGAGGTACACTCGCTTCAACACTTTACTAGGGAAGATATTCCGTATTCAAAATCTCCTGCTCAATGCTTAGATGAATTTGATAATTATATTGTTAAGCAAGAAAACTTTAATATGAGAGTAGAGAATCATTTAATGGAAAATTCCCGAGCTATTAGTGAATTGCATGGTATTGTGGAGAGAACCTCCAATGATGTTAAGATACTTGTTAAACATTTTCAAATGGTTCAAACTCAAATTGATCAACTTACTAAAGTGCAAAATGACTTGTTGGGAAATAATTCTAAAGAAAAACATGCTTGTGAAGTAACAACTAGAGGTGGTGCTTCTACCCAGGATCCTCTATATCCTGAAGGGCATCCCAAAAGAGTTGAACAAGATTCTCAACCAATTAAAACTAGTGCTCCATCTAAGAAAAAGAAAAAGAAACATAAGAATGTTGTAGAATCCTCTGAACCTGTTAATGATCCTAATAGTATTTCTATTTCTGATGCTGAAACTGAAAGTGGTAATGAACATGAGGAAGATAATGATAAGAATGATACTCCTGATAAAGAAGAAATTGAAAAAGAACCTGAAAAGCCTGCTAAAAATAAAAAGTACACTAAAGAAGACTTTATTACTGAAAAGCATGGTAATGAAAGAGAACCTTGGGTTCAAAAGCAAATGCCTTTTCCTGCTAAGAAACTAAAATCAAAGGAGGAGGAACATTATAATAAATTTTGTGATTGGATGAAACCTTTATTTTTGCAAATCCCTTTGACTGATGCTATTAAATTGCCTCCTTATTCAAAGTATATGAAAGATATTGTTACTAACAAAAGGAAAGTCCCCAATGAGGAGATTTCCACTATGCTCGCTAATTACTCCTTCAATGGTAAGATTCCAAAGAAGCTTGGAGACCCAGGTATACCGACTATTCCTTGTTCCATCAAGAATAATTATGTTAGAACTGCTCTATGTGATTTGGGAGCAGGTGTGAGTGTGATGCCTTTTTCTCTTTATAAGAGACTTGATTTAGATAAATTGATACCTACTGATATATCTTTGCAAATGGCTGATAAATCTACTGCTATTCTTGTTGGTTTATGTGAAAATGTTCCTGTTCAAGTTACTCAGCATTGCTTGATATTAACTGATTTTGTTGTGTTGGAAATGCCTGAAGATGATAATATGTCCATTATTCTTGGAAGACCCTTCCTTAATACTGCAGGGGCTGTTATTGATTGCAATAAAGGCATGGTTACTTTTAATGTTGATAATAAGGAACACACTGTCTATTTTCCCAAGAGGATTGATAAAGTATGTGGAGTCAATACAATTTTTAATGTGAAAACTATCAAAGTGGGATCCATTGATTGTCCTATATATGAGCCTAAAGAAGAATATCAAACTCTTGTGATTGGATCCATATCAATTCAATATAAGGTAACATGATTGATTTGAGGTTTATTTCTTCTTATGTCATATAAAATTTATTTGGTAGCAAGACTTGATCAACCTTGTTAACAAGTATATTTTATTGCATAGGAGAGTTAAACAACACTTCTTTCTTTCTCTCTCCTTTCACTTATTTTACTTGCTGTAGCACTTTTATTTTGCAATATGCTTTAGTCATTTAAGATTTTAGAAATCATTTTCCTGCGCAGTAATCATTAATTTAATACCCAGAAATGTGCATTTTTCAAAGTTCTCTAAAAATTACAAAAATTACACCGTTGGTCCTATTTTTCGACGAGGCACTGGGAGCACCAGAGGATGACCTGTGGGGGGGGTGCCACACCATAGAGCGCGCGGCCGGCAAAGGGGCCGCGCCACCATGTGGTGTGGGCCACCCCTTCTTCATCTCTTCCTCCCAGCACCTTCTCTCTCCCGAAAAAACTCGTACCAAGTTTCTCTCACTCGTGTTTCTGCTCAAGAACTCGCGATTTTTCGATCTCCTTGCTCAGCCCAGATTTCTGTCTGAAATTTGGCACATTTACTCCTTGGTATGTGACTCCTTTGATTGTCCAATTAGAATTTCATTTGGTTGAGTATATCTTGAATATTTTGCTGCTGTAGATAACATGTTTAGTGAGCTTGCATGCTTGTTCTAAGTGGTAGAAATTAGTTTTGATGCATGTTTAGCACTCTAGCAAGTTCCTATAGTAGTTCCCTTCAATTACACACCTTGAAATCAAATTTTATAATGATTGTTGAAAATTTCAGAAGGGGAAGATGAAGAAATTCAAGTTTGGAGAGTTGTTCAAGAAAGCAACAACCAGCACCGGTAGGCCCTCAAGGGCGTCCACTCAAATTAGGCGATCCTACAATGAGGATGTCATCGCGCCTAGCTTCGCGCCCGAGGAGGACCAAGGGGCCCCTAATGCTTCATCCTTCCCTTGTTATGAGTTTCTAACCAATGCAGGGTTATTGGATGACTTCTTCACCCTCGTCAACAGGGCAGGCCTAGCCACCTACGTGGGAGACGAGAGGGGACAATATTACAGGCTCACCAAGATTTTCGTTGAGAGCTTCAAGTTCCACAACACGGAATATGAGCCGACAGTCGCATTCAAGATTTATGATATTCCTGTTACCATGAAATTGGAGGAATTTTGTTTTGCATTGGGTATTGCCCCTGTAGGTACAGCAAGAAGGATTGATGACAACCCCCGGGACTTGTTGGAGCTCTATCGAGGGATCACCGGGGATGATTGCCGCACCATCCAGCGAGGGAAGATAAGAAACATTCAACTCCCCGCTATTAAGTATTTCGCATATTACATTGGTACTAGCATTTTGGGTAGAGAAAATACTAGTAACATCTCTAGCTACCATCTTGCTTTCTTGAATGTTGCACTTACTGGAGAGACACCTTATCATCTTGGTTCTCTTATTGCTCGCCGCTTGTCTAGCAGGGGGCCTATTTTTGGAGGAACTATTGCATCACGCATTCTAACACATCTAGATATTCCTCTTGATTCTAATGATGTACCATTAACCCCTAGGAAGCTAGATATTGCTGCTATGAAGAGCCATCATTTTGTTACTACTAACTCCACCATAGATAATATTGTCTATAAAATGTTGTTTGCTGATGGGAACGAGAAAGAAATCCCTCTTCCCCAGCAGGGTTTGTTTAATATTGACAGGCAATCATGGTCGCTAACAAAGGAGGTGGTGGAGGAACATATGAAGATACAAGAATTCCACCAGCAACATGACTCCGAGAACGTCGAGCCCTCCTACGACTACACCGTCACGTACCCCGACGTTTCCTCCAGCACATACATGGAACCGGGTCGTTCTTCGTCATATTACGAAGACACCACTTCATGGGGACCGTGGGAATGAACTCCACTTAGGCCAAAAGCCTAAGCTTGGGGGGAGGTATACCGGCATCACTCATTCTTTGCATATTATGATTGCTGGATACTTGTACATACTTGTTTAGTCTCTAGAGTGGTTTTCTAATGAGAGGAGATGATATTTGGGGAAGTGCTGTCCAAAAACAGATTCTGTGCTGTTACTAAAAAAATTCGTGCGCACAGCCAGAACGTTATTTTGAGTTGCCAATTTTTGAGCATGTTCCCCAGGTTGTTATCTAACTTTCATTAGTTGAACACTTTTTGGTCTGAGCAATGGAAGATTTTTGTTAAATTCGATTTTTGTACTGCTGTCAGGATTTGGCAGATTTCTGTCATCCTGCTTTTCTGTGTTTCTGTTAGTTTGCATTCTTTTGTTTTCACTTTGTTTCTTTCCTAAAACACAAAAAGACCAAAAATATTTCTGTTGTTTCTCTTCACCATTTATTTATTTGGTACCTTGCTCTTAGTTTGCTTTATTTGCTATCGTTAGTTTGCTATAAGAAAACCCAAAAAGATTTTGCTTTGTTTGCTTGTTTTCTTTCGTGCTTGTTTCTAATTCAAAAACACCAAAAATATTTGCTGTTCTTCTTTGGTTTGTAAAGTTCATCATGAGTTCAATGGTCTTCGGTGGCTGGAGCATGGTTTTCATTTCATATTATCCAAGCTACACAAGTGAAAAGGCAATAATGACGATCTACGACAATCTGATTGTGGTGAGAGGCTGGTATGAACTCTATTTGCTTTCATTTTTGTACATATACTCATCCATATGAGCATGCTTAGTTGGTTCATGTGAGGTATATGTTATTTGAGAAAGTCTAGTAGCTCATGATCTCTCATGATTAGTTCCAATTTATTAATATGAGTAGCATGTCATGGATGTTTGCTTGCATTGTTTTATTCATAAGTAAGTATGGCATTGTGGTATCCTCCTCTGAATAATTCATTTATATCGACTTGGCACATGCTCACGCATGCATATGACTGAACAAAAAGTCAATTAAGCCTCGATGATTTATATTGCTTCAGAGTTATTGTATCACTTTTATGCCTCCGTTAATTTATTTTGCCGCAAGCATGATTATGACAGTTACTGCTCTCTTGATTTGTCGCTCCCTAGTCTTTTGCTAGCCTTCACTTGTACTGAGCGGTGACGCCGCTCGTGCTTCCAAACACCTGAAAACCAAGTTGTTCCATAAGTGTCCACCATAAATACCTATGCATGGCATTTCAAACCATTTCAAGTAAATTCTCATGCGCTACCTTTAAAACCTTCAAAATGCTTCTCAATTTGTGTTAATGTTTCATAGCTCATGAGGAAGTATGTGGTGTTCAGCTTTCGACCTTGTCATTTACTTTTGACGGACTCTCATATGGACTAGTGGCACATCCGCTTATCCAATAATTTTGCAAAAAGAGCTGGCAATGGGATTCCCAGTCCCGAATTAATTAACTTAAATAGACACTCCTCCATGGTTTGTGATTGTTGGACGGCACCCGAGGATTCGGTTAGCCATGGCTTGTGTAAGCAAAGGTTGGGGGAGTGTCATCATCATAATAAAACTTAAATAAAAGGCACTCCTTCATGGTATGTGATTGATGGCAGGCACCCGAGGATTCGGTTAGCCATGGTTTGTGAAAGAAAGGTTGGAAGGAGTGCCAACCAAAAATAAATAAATGGGAGCCGCTCTTGTGAGTCCGGTTGATGAGGTAGTTAGTGTACCCATTACCATTCGTTGACAACAACAAACACCTCTCAAAATAATTTTACTCCTGCTTTACAAATGAAAAGCTCTAGCGCATGTTAATCCCTGCTTCCCTCTGCGAAGGGTCAATCTTTTACTTTTATGTTGTGTCTCCATTCTTTCTTTGAGCACTATCTTGAGAGCACAACTGTCATTCTTAGTATAATATGCTTGTCTCAAAATATGATTGATTGTGGTATAACTTTGATGCTTTTATCTTTGACAATCACTACTTCTAGTCTTTCTATGAACTCAAGAGGTGCCTCGGCATTTATGTTTTGCCGATCAAATACAGGCAAGCGAGATACCACTTTATCATATTCTCTTATGAACATTGCAATCCTGCTTATATACATGATTCATGGTGCTTATTATTAATTGTTGGTACTTCTCCATGATTGACATAGCTGTTGGATGATCTTATTTGCATGTATCTCATTATGAACTGCTTAAGTATTAGCCATAGCATGAGAATATATACATCATATGAGCAAATGTGTTCGTGAAAGTTCTTTTATCGCTCAGTTGTTAACTGAATTGCTTGAGGACAAGCAATAAGCTAAGCTTGGGGGGAGTTGATACGTCCAAAACGTATCTACTTTCCCGAACACTTTTGCTATTGTTTTGCCTCTAATTTGTGTATTTTGGATACAACTAACACGGATTAACGCTGTTTTCAGCAGAACTGCTCTGGTGTCTCGTTTTTGTGCAGAAATCCAACTTTCGGGAAAATCCTCGGAATTTCTTCAGATGGCCCTATTTTACCAAAATATTGACGGAGCCAGAAGGGCGAAGGAGGTGGAGGCCCGAGGGCCCCACACCACATGGCGGCGCGGCCCGGGGGGGCCCGCGGCCCTATGGTGTGGCCCCCTCGGCCGGCCTCCGACGCCCCCCTTTGGACTACTTATCGGGTTCGACCTAAAAACGCACGGAGGAGGTCGACATCAGAAACCCTCCAGAGAGCCGCCACATCGCGAAACTCCGTCGCGGGAGCCGAGTCTCCGTTACGGCACTCCGCGGACGGGGAATGGAGGAGATCTTCACCCATCACCGCCAACGCCTCTCCATCAACCAGCAATGTTTGCCCCATCCATGTGTGAGTAATTCCCCCGCTGTAGGCTGAAGGGGATGGTAGGGATTGGATGAGATTGGTCATGTAATAGTCATAAGATTGTTAGGGCATAGTGCCTAGTATCCGTAGATGTCACTTTTATGATATTGTTGCAACTTGTTATGCTTAATGCTTGTCACTAGGGCCCGAGTGCCATGATCTCAGATCTGAACATGTTATTGATTCATGAAGATATTAGTTGTTTATGATCTTACCTATAAGTTGTATACACATGTCGCTGTCCGGAACCAATGGCCCCGAAGTGACAAGAATCGGGACAACCGGAGGGGATGGTAGTGATGTGAGGATCACATGTGTTCACGGAGTGTTAATGCTTTGCTCCGGTACTCTATTAAAAGGAGTACCTTAATATCCAGTAGTTTCCCTAGAGGCCCGGCTGCCACCGGCTGGTAGGACAAAAGATGTTGTGCAAGTTTCTCATTGCGAGCACGTACGACTAAATATGGAACACATGCCTATTGATTGATTAGTACTTGGATACTGTTTTATTATTATCTGCAAATGCCCATGCTTTGATTGTTACATGAGTTTCTCTCATCCATGCAACGCCCGTTAAATCCGTCCTGTGCCTACAGTATTTTAATCCTGCTGTTTACTATAATCACTACTGCTGTCTTAATTTCACTGCATTGTTATTTCGCTATTTCCACGCCATAAAACTGTTACTACGATAAACTCTTGCGAGCAAGTCTGTTTCAGGTGCAGCTGAATTGACAACTCGCTGTTAAGGCTTACAAGTATTCTTTGTCTCCCCTTGTGTCGAATCAATAAATTGGGTAATACTTCCCTCGAAGACTGTTGCGATCCCCTATACTTGTGGGTCATCAAGGAGGTCATTGAATTCTGTGTTGAATTTATTCCTAACCTTAAGCCGATTGGTGTTCCTGAATCGCGGCAGGAAGGGAGACTAAGTGGAAAAGGCACGCTAGGAAGGAAATCAATGATATGTAGGGACGGGATTTCTTTGACTCAAGCACACTACACATGTAACATCCCAAATTTCAAATAAAGGAAGAAGAACAAATCCAATTATCCAAATTTCAGAACCAACAAAAACTTTTACTTTGCATATAGTACCCTGCATAGGACTTGTGCATTTTGAGTGATATGCCATGATGATTGTTACTTAATGAATGTGATGAACTCCAAAACCCTAGAGTGATCAAATGATGATCACCAAACAAATAAATCAAAAAGAGAAAGAAATCAAATATTAACAAAATCCTAAAAACTCTAACATATGGTCTATGTCATTTTTGTAAATTTGACCCTAGACCCATTTAATCTTCACCTCTACTTGTAATATGATATTAGAGAGTATTTACAACTTGGAGAATCAAAGATATACCATTTAAACCAAATTCAAAAATTAAAATATGATCACATGAGATAATGGTCATTTCTGACTTTTATATTCTGGTCACCACTTTGAGCCTCTCTATTTCAAAATTTCTAAACTAAACAAATCCAAATCTTTGCATGTCATCCAAGTACACAACAAGATGAACAACTTTTGTCAAGGGCACCATACCAAATTCATTTTGGATCAAGAGATATGAGCCAGCAAAGTAGAGACTTTTTATCAAGAACAAGATCACCACCATTTCGAAATTGACCAAACCAGACCACTCCTTGACCACTACCTGCCCTAGCCATGACCAGAGGACACCCCTACACCAAGCCCATGCCAAGAAACCACCAGGAGAGGGCAGCCATGGCGTGGACATGGCCATGCCGGCCACGTCGCACCTCGACACCTTCCCCTCTCTTTCCCTCCACGATCGGCCTCACCACCATGTCCAGGAGCTCGCCAAGGATCCCAGAAGATCGCCAGTACAAGCCCTTGGTCGTGAGGACGCCGACACGCCCCGGACGACGCGCGCCCACGACGTTCCTGGCGCGCCGCGAGCGGCATGGTGACGTCGCCGTGCACGGACACGTGCGGCACGGCCACGCGGCGTTCGCCGTACACCGCCGTACCCCGACCAAGCCCGCGCGCCCTGGTACCTGTCTTGCCACGCGGAGCTCGCCGGACACGCTCGCGTCACGCCTTGGCGACCACGGCCGCCGGAGAGGACGAGCGCGCCCGCCGCGGCCGCGACAGTACATGCACGGCCCCGACAACCCTACGCGTCCCCTTGCCGCGCCGTTCACGCTCGTAGCTTCGCCGTGACGTCGTGAACACGACCCCGTCGCCGCCTAGCCCCCTAGACCCCCGGAGCGGCCGCGCCCTTGTCGCCATTGCCGCAGCACCCCAGCACCCATGCTCGCCTATAAAAGGAGGCCTCCCCTCGACAATCCAAGCACACCACCATGACCACCACTCACCACCGCTTCGCCCAGCACCAGTAGCCACCTCAATCGTCGCCGGAGCAAGGCCAATCGACGCCTCACCGCCGCGGAAGCCCTGCAGCAATCGCCGGAGAAGGAGGCCGCCCCTGACGACGCCACTGCTACCAGGAGCCTCGCCGTCGTCCACAACGTCATCACGCACACTGCCATCTGTCAACACCCGGATTTTTAAGTCCAGATGCCTATTATGCCATTCATCGCAATCCCAGGAATATTGTTTTTGCGAGACATAATAGATTGATATCACAACACATCATTTATTACAACACATAATCGTCTTACAACAAAGGATCACATGATCCAGTCTTAATACAACATAGTGGATCTAGAGATCCTATTACAAAACACATAGCGGAAGCGAAATAACGGTCGTGGTCCATCGTTCACAGGCAACTGTTGACGTCGGGAGCGGTCCTAGCTGTCGTAGACGTTCTACTGTCCATCTTCCTCGTACTGTTCACCTTCATAGTCCGGCCATTTGAATAGCCAGGGACAAAGCCATGAGTACTTTTAAAGTACTCGCAAACTAATACTAGTGTAAGCACTATCAATTGTGGTAAGGGGATACTAAGCTCTAGGTTTATTTGCATAAAGCCAAGTTTATTTTATAAACATTTAGTAAAGATGCTTGAATCACTAGACTAACTCAAGTGGGAACATTAGTGTCATTCCCACAACTCTGTTGTGGTTCAGGTCAAGGTCACCATTCACCTTTCAACTTCAAGTCACCAGTCATATGTCACATTTTTAAAAATGGTCTGATGACGGAACAGTATGGCCTTTCCAATCGTCCGTAACCGTGGACACGGCTATTCGAATAGTTCTACACTCTGCAGAGGTCGTACACTTGTGCCACAATATTTGCAATAATCCGTCAGGGTTAACTGGCCCTGATTTATCATACTCCGTATGCGGACTACCAACCATAACCTTTCACTTATATACTCTAGTACAGGCACCTCTCCCCATGAGCTTGGCCTCCCGGTGAAAACCAACTGTTAACCCGAGAACTGCACAGGGCTTGGGCCGGACAATTCACCTCATTCACGTCATTTCACAATATCTCATATTTCTTTGGAGGCAGCCCTTGGCATAACCCCGATGACGCTTGTTTAGAGGGAACCCATACTAAAGCACATAAATTTCTAGCTAAGCCCTTACCCATTTTGGGTATTGTGGGGGTACTTTCAAAATTGGAATGGTATCGCATCTGAACCCAACCATCGGTTTTATATCAAAAATCACCATCTTCTCTTGGTCATATTCACCTTCAAAGTCATTCAATGGAATGAACCATCATTCCAAGGTTTCAACTTCATTTCAAAGTCACATGTTCCCATCTAGAGTAGTCAATTTTTAATTGATTAGCAATAGCAACTATATGAGGGGTGCTATCTAGCTTGGAGTGGTGTTAATCTAAACCAAGTATTGTTCTACTCTAGACCAAGTGAATCATAAATCAAAAAGTAAACTTTGATAAACCAAAAGCATTAAAGCTTGTAAAGTAAAATCCTTGGGATAGGATCATAAGGTAAAATGTAATGATGCCTTGCTCTGGTAGAGCTTTGCACTTAGTTTTAGCAAGGGTTAGCTTGCATTAATATCAGCTTGCAAGAATACTAGCTTGCCTTGATTGGTGAAGTGATCAAAGTATTCTTCTTCTTCCTCTTGGTAGAATACCTCCTCCTCTTGATAGTTTCCGGTACTAGCGTCTATAAACGAATACGAGGATACAATCACCAAACAATACTTAAGTACTCTTAATTAGCCTTAGTGGCTCACACAATGATCTAGCATCACTATTTAACATTTATCACAAGATTATGCTAGGGTTTTCTTATTTAGTAATAGGAAAATAATTTCCTCTTATTGAAAATGATGTGAGGGTTTCTCTTTAGTTTGTGAGAAAATAATTTCCTCTCATTGAATGTTTTTAATATTTAATTTCCCTTATGAATAATCTATGACCTAGGTTGACTAAAGTCAACCTCTTCATACTTATCATTTGGGAAAATGAGTTAAATGAGGTTCCATACCTCATGCAATTTAATAATAACCTGGTAGTGATTTAATGTCACCAAATAATTCAATATGAGGTTACCTAGACTATGATTACTACCTCATATTGGATTACTTGAGAACAAGATTTAAATGAGAGGAGTATCTCTCATATGATTTAACACATATTTGTAACTAATTTAAAGGACTATTATTGAGGTGATTTAATAGTCTCAAAATAACCAGGGCTGATCCTATGTTGACCAAGGTCAACACTTCACACTTAGTATTTGAGAAAGTGAGTTAAATGAGATTCATCATCTCATGTGATTTAATTAATTTAAATATTATTTAGATTTAAGATTTATAAAGGAGCAAGTATGAGCTTAGGAAAGTAAAGGTCAATACATTACTTCCTATTATTTGAGAAAGATAATTTAAATGAGGTGGGCACCTCATATTATTTTAATAACACCTGGCAATGGTTTAATACCATTAATTAATCTAAGGTGAGTTTTAATTTACCATGGGGTCTACCTCAGATTGACTTTGGTTGAGGTAAGATTTAAATGAGACCTAAGTCTATTATATGATTTAATAACTAGGTTTGAAATATTTAAATACCACTTATTAAAATGATTAAATATTTTCAAAGTAGGAATCTATGGGTTAATAATATAGGTAGTATTAATTCTTATTGAACTATTTGGATTAATGATTTTAGTGAGAGGCTATACCTCACATAAGTTAAACTATCATCTAATGATTTAAAATCTATAAGTAACTAAGCATGAGACTTACTTGACCAGGGTCAGTACCTCTAATTGAATTACTTAAGATCACAATTTAAATGAGAGAGAAGCCCTCATACTATTTAAATAATTCTATGTGTATGTATTAAATGTTCTAGAAATGGTTCCATAGCCATTATTTAACTCTAGTCCATGATCATGCAAAACAACCATGCTATATTTTTACATAAACAATTAGATTATGTCAAAAGTGATTTATTAGAGTTGGAATCAACTTAAAATCATTTCTAGATAATTTATAATATTTATTTGAAGTCAGAAAAGGCCCTGCCTTGTTATTTTTATCATTTAAATTTAATTTCTAATTTGGACATGAGGCCAGTGACATTGTTTAGATAATTTCATGGGCCTTCCAAATATATAAAATTTGTTAAATTTGGTGTAGTAGATTTCAAACTATTCAAATTTGAAGTGGGCAGCAGTATTGGATTTGAACTAAATAGATTAAATCAAATTTGAATTACTGGGCCACGCGGGAAAACAAAATGGGCTAAACTGACTAAACGGACTGGGCCGGCCCAGCTAACGTTTCACCGCCGCGGGCCAGCTGACATGGTGGGGTCTACACGTCAGCGACTTACAAACACCGAATCGGTACGCGTTATGTGATCCGTTCGATCAGAACCTGATCGCACGGTCGTGGGGCATCGTCGTCTCCGACGAGATGCCGGCGTGCTGGCGGCGTACCTAGGGGGTCGGAGGGCGCTGTGGGTCGCCGGCGGTCGATGGCGAGGTTCGAGGCGACGTTGGCGAGGTAGCAGAGGCTCCTGGTACAGTGGCGGAGCTTGGGGAGGCGCGGATCGATGGCGAGGATCTGCGGGCTCCGGCGGCTCCGAGCTTCAAATTGGGACGACTCCGGTGATGGCTGGTGAAATTGATCGGTGGAGAAGGCTCAGTGAGAGGAGGGGAGTGGATGGTGTGCAGAGAGAAGGAGCCGATCGTCTCCATTTATAGTGTCGCGTGGTGGCCGCGGGGTGCTGGGAAGGTCGACCATGGGCTCGACGTTTCTGGCGATCGAAGGGGCAGGCTATGGAGCGCAGCTGTAGGCGACGCCTAGGCGGTGCTAGCGCGCTTGATGGCGCGTCCAATGATGGTCTGTGGCGAGCTGGCGACGGTGGTGTCCTTGCAGTACCGTGGCGGACGGTGCTGATCATGGCGGTGGCTATGGTGCAGGGGCAGGCCTGGGGGTTTGTCTAGCGTGTAGAGGGCGGGGAGGCGGTGCTTGATGCAGTCGTAGCTTGGCCAGAGAAGGACGGGGGTGCTCGAGCGCTTGGCGTACTGGCGATGCCAGGGCGTGGTCACCGCGCGTGCTGGCACGTCCTGGCGTGTTTTGGGCGAGCGCGTTCCGGCCAATGCAGTGCGTTGGAGATGAGTGAGTGGTACAGGCTTAGTCCTTATGCATCAGAGATGCTCGAAGACAAGGTGAAAGAGAGAGGGGAGAGCCAGAGAGATGAGTGGCATGGGTGGCCGGCATGGTACTTGGCATGGCCAAGTGTGATCATGCCAATGCTTTCCACAGAGCCAAAGTGCTTGGCTTGATGCAGAGAGGGTACAAGGGTGTTAATGATCACCATTGGAAAGAAGTTTAGGCTAAAATCTGATGGATAATAGAGTGTATGCCCAATTCAGAATCATGCCTGCAAGGTGTTTGATGAAATGGCCGCATGAAACTTTTTGTCAAATTTTGGAAATATCTTTGGTGGATCTCATTTATATTATTAGAGAGGTAGAATGGTGGTGGTGGTGGTCAATTTGATCAAGGTTTGTGAGATTCCAAATTGGGGTTGATCTTCACATAGATTTAAAGTCTCCACTTGTCAAAATCATACTGGTCAACCTGGTCAACATTAGCAGAGATGGTCAACATGAAAGTTGTTGACCTTGACATGGTCTTGGATGACATGGCCTTGGTTGACTAAGTTTAGTTTGAGAATTGAGAAATACAGAGGGGTAAAGTGGGGAACATTTTATAAAATGGCAATATGACCATTATCACATGTATGTTGAATTTGAGATTTGCTTTGATTTGATTTTGGTTTCTTTGATGCAATTGTGTTTGTTTATCATATATAAGAGTTTTACAAACAATAGATCAAGCAATGGTGGCCTTGGTTGAAGATTTGCAATTTGGCATAATGTGTATGTGAGTGAATTTTGGGAATTTTCTCCCTATTTGATTTCTCTCTATTTTATTTGACTTTGGTTGACTCTAATGTGGTTCTTATGAGTTTAGAAACATTTTAAGAGCATTGAAACTAAATCAAATGGTCTTGTTCAAAGATTTGCAAATTTGGCCTTAATACATAAGAGATGAGGTGTCACTTTTTACTAAACTTGTAAATGGTTGATCTTGCTTCACTTGGACATGGGTTAGGGTCCATTTAGTGTTATATTAGGTTGAGAGATGGTTTCACACCATTTGGTCAAGGTTTGAAGTCATAGGTCAAGGTTTGGTGAAATGACTATGTGTCACATATGCTTTTATGCATATGTTGCATTTGATTTTTAATTTGACTTGGTTTGACCCAATTGGTTTTGTTGAGTGTTGAAATGGTATATGGAGGTGATCCAACCATTCACACAAGTCCTAGGATTAGTTTTTCTTAAATTCCTATATTTGCTATTTTACTCTCATATGCCTCCATGGCATTCTTAGTTTCTTTTTATTCTTTTTGGTTTCAACTTGGAAATGATTTAAGAAGTACTATATAAGGTTTATAAAGCTTTTCCAATCCTTTAAATAAAGTGGAAAGGTCTAGGGTAAAGATTTATAATTATATCCATAGGCACATATGCCTTTTTCTTATTTTAATTTCCTTTTATTTTATTTTAACTAGGATGGGAAAAGAAGGGTGAGGTTTTAGGGTTTAAGATTATTTCCAATACTAATAACAAGCAATCATGGCAAGAGCACAAGAATTATGCAAGATTATTATGTATCAATCTTAATTTAATAAAAGTTTTTGTTGGTTCCAAAATTTGGAACTAGGGAAATTTGTTTATTTTGTTTTGGAATTTCTGGGATGTTACAAACCCTTCCCCCTTAAACAAATCTCGTCCCGAGATTTTAAGAGGAGTTAGGTTCCTAAGAGAGATTGAGCATTTTGATTTAACAGGAAGGCATACTTGTCAGGTTCTGGGGTGCTTCCTGAGCTTCAGTGGCAGTCATGTGGTAGAAACGGCTGTTGTTGTTGTTCTGGTTCCTTCTACCTGCGAAGCGACGCTGTTGCTGGACAGGTGCAGCGGTGTTGGCGGCGATCTTGGCAAGCTTCTTGGGGCATTCTTTGGAAAAGTGGCCCACAACTCCACATTCGTAGCAGTTTACCGTTGACTTGTCCTTCGGGGCGACGGGGATAGCATTGCTTCCAGTCCTCGGGCCAGTGTTGGTGTTGGTGTTGTTCCCATTGTTGTGGTGGCTGTTGGGGTTGCGGTTGTTATTGTTGTTGCCTCCGGGCTTCGGGGGTCCTCCGTGGTTGTTGCTGTTATTGGGGCGATAAATCTGAGCAGGTGGCCTGTTGTTTCTGGGGGTGAATCCTCCAGAGGAGTTATTGCGGTGCTTCTGGGTATGGTGGGGTCCACTCTGGTTCATCATTCTGCGCTTGCGGTTCTCATTGGCCTGATGCAGCTTTCCTTCCATCTGTATGGCTGAGTCTACGAGGGCTTCGAGGTCAGCGAACGGGATATTCACTAACACCGTTTGCATCTCGTCATGCAGTCCGTTCAGAAATCTTTCCTTTCTCTTCTCATTTGTGTCGGTCTCGTCCGGGGCGTACCTTGACAGAGTGAGAAACCTGTCGCGGTATTCCACCACGGACATTCTTCCTTGCTTGAGTTCACGGAACTCATCTCTCATTTTCTTGATTAATCCTTGGGGCACATGGTACTTGCTGAATTTCAGCTTGAAGTCTTCCCATGTCATCATTTGTCCCGCATTCATTGCACGGGCACTAGTCCACCAGGCTCTTGCAGGTCCTGACAGGTAGTGGGTGGCGAACAGGACTTTTTATGCGGCTTCAACTCCCGCAACTTCCAGGTTGTTCTGTATTGTCTGGAGCCAGTCATCAGCATCCAAGGGTTCTTCGGTTTTGCTGAACATTGGAGGGTTAGTGTTCTGGAAATTTTTCAGCTTTGACCCAGGGTGATCGTGGTTTCCATGGCCTTGATTGTTCTGAGCTATTTGTTGCAGTGCAGCAAGGTTTGCTTGGCGTTCTCTTTCGGCTTCCCGGTCTGCCATCATTGTCTGCAGTAGTTGCATCATGGCATCCTGGGTGGCGTTGCGGTTTGGTGGGGCCATCTGATTATGTAGATATATCATGAGGTAAGAGGGAAATTTTCTATGGCTTATTTTGAGTTAAGTTTAAAATTAAACTTAAGATATTTTCAGGATGAACATAACACATATTTTATTTATTCACAATAGACATCACACATTACAAGTTAAAGCACTAAGGGTTTTAAGAACCCTTCTTCCATAATTACGATACATGGTACGGGATACAACTCACACCTACGTAAGTGAAGCTAGTGCAACTACTCCTCCTTGTCTTCATCCACATCGATGGGAATGATCCCATCCTCTGCCGCCTCCAGAAACTCGTAGTCCTCCTCATCAGTGAACTCGTCATCCTCAAAGTCGTTGTCGTCACTCAGAAAGTCATCGCCTCCTTGGATGTCGTCTCCATCCTCCTCCATCTCCTGGATCTGGTCCTGCTGTGTTCGGACAGTCACCTCTAAGGTGCGAAACTTCTCGCGAAGACGGGTGATAGTAGCGACATTCTTGGCGCGCTGCAGCGGAGTGACCGGCGGTCCTTGGCGAGTAGTCTGATGGCGTCGGCATGATGAGCCAAAGCCATCTGGGCACGGTGGGAGTGGACACGTGTCGCTCCAGTCCTTCCGGGTCTCATGAAGCATAAAGTCCAAATGCTGCACATGGATCCCGAGCACCGGGTGCGAAGAGAGTGCCATGGGCTCTCCCATGGTGTCGTGCCTCGCGAAGTGGGCGAAGCGGCTTCCCCGGAGTGCGGCGATGTTCTGTCCGCACACCCGAGCAAGTCCCTCCTGAAGGGCGTGAGCAAGACCGTCCACCCAGCTGTATGCCTTGAAGGAGAAAAGGATCCTCTCCGAGATGGGAGGTTCCGAGCTTCCCTTCAAGTCAGCGGTGATCATCCACTGCTGTTCCCCAGCGGGGGTGTTGTGGATCCGGACTCCGTGGAACTGGGGAGGTGGGCGTTCGAGCTTCTCGGACACTAGGTACAAGTCGCGCTCAAACACCAGACTTCCTCCGTTTTCCAGATCGTAGGTCTCCGTCTGGACGTAGGGCTCCATCTGAAAGTGAAATGGATGAGTAAGTTAGAGAGGTGAACAAGTGTGGAAATTTTAATGGATTTATAAGGAGGTGCATGGCTTATTATTTTTAAGAAGATTTGGTAGAGAAGAAAATGAATAAGTTTTTCACAAATACTCCCTCCATTTGTTTTAGAAACTAAAATTTTCCGAACGTCCATTCTAACTAGGGTCTCCTAAGGTCAAACAATGGCTCTGATACCAACTTGTCAACACCCGGATTTTTAAGTCCAGATGCCTATTATGCCATTCATCGCAATCCCAGGAATATTGTTTTTGCGAGACATAATAGATTGATATCACAACACATCATTTATTACAACACATAATCATCTTACAACAAAGGATCACATGATCCAGTCTTAATACAACATAGTGGATCTAGAGATCCTATTACAAAACACATAGCGGAAGCGAAATAACGGTCGTGGTCCATCTGTTCCACAGGCAACTATTGACGTCAGGAGCGGTCCTAGCTGTCGTAGACGTTCTGCTGTCCATCTTCCTCGTACAGCTGTTCACCTTCATAGTCTGCCATTTGAATAGCCAAGGACAAAGCCATGAGTACTTTTAAAGTACTCGCAAACTAATACTAGTGTAAGCACTATCAATTGTGGTAAGGGGATACTAAGCTCTAGGTTTATTTGCATAAAGCCAAGTTTATTTTATAAACATTTAGTAAAGATGCTTGAATCACTAGACTAACTCAAGTGGGAACATTAGTGTCATTCCCACAACTCTGTTGTGGTTCAGGTCAAGGTCACCATTCACCTTTCAACTTCAAGTCACCAGTCATATGTCACATTTTTAAAAATGGTCTGATGACGGAACAGTATGGCCTTTCCAATCGTCCGTAACCGTGGACACGGCTATTCGAATAGTTCTACACTCTGCAGAGGTCGTACACTTGTGCCACAATATTTGCAATAATCCGTCAGGGTTAACTGGCCCTGATTTATCATACTCCGTATGCGGACTACCAACCATAACCTTTCACTTATATACTCTAGTACAAGCACCTCTCCCCATGAGCTTGGCCTCCCGGTGAAAACCAACTGTTAACCCGGGAACTGCACAGGGCTTGGGCCGGACAATTCACCTCATTCACGTCATTTCACAATATCTCATATTGCTTTGGAGGCAGCCCTTGGCATAACCCCGATGACGCTTGTTTAGAGGGAACCCATACTAAAGCACATAAATTTCTAGCTAAGCCCTTACCCATTTTGGGTATTGTGGGGGTACTTTCAAAATTGGAATGGTATCGCATCCGAACCCAACCATCAGTTTTATATCAAAAATCACCATCTTCTCTTGGTCATATTCACCTTCAAAGTCATTCAATGGAATGAACCATCATTCCAAGGTTTCAACTTCATTTCAAAGTCACATGTTCCCATCTAGAGTAGTCAATTTTTAATTGATTAGCAATAGCAACTATATGAGGGGTGCTATCTAGCTTGGAGTGGTGTTAATCTAAACCAAGTATTGTTCTACTCTAGACCAAGTGAATCATAAATCAAAAAGTAAACTTTGATAAACCAAAAGCATTAAAGCTTGTAAAGTAAAATCCTTGGGATAGGATCATAAGGTAAAATGTAATGATGCCTTGCTCTGGTAGAGCTTTGCACTTAGTTTTAGCAAGGGTTAGCTTGCATTAATATCAGCTTGCAAGAATACTAGCTTGCCTTGATTGGTGAAGTGATCAAAGTATTCTTCTTCTTCCTCTTGGTAGAATACCTCCTCCTCTTGATAGTCTCCGGTACTAGCGTCTATAAACGAATACGAGGATACAATCACCAAACAATACTTAAGTACTCTTAATTAGCCTTAGTGGCTCACACAATGATCTAGCATCACTATTTAACATTTATCACAAGATTATGCTAGGGTTTTCTTATTTAGTAATAGGAAAATAATTTCCTCTTATTGAAAATGATGTGAGGGTTTCTCTTTAGTTTGTGAGAAAATAATTTCCTCTCATTGAATGTTTTTAATATTTAATTTCCCTTATGAATAATCTATGACCTAGGTTGACTAAAGTCAACCTCTTCATACTTATCATTTGGGAAAATGAGTTAAATGAGGTTCCATACCTCATGCAATTTAATAATAACCTGGTAGTGATTTAATGTCACCAAATAATTCAATATGAGGTTACCTAGACTATGATTACTACCTCATATTGGATTACTTGAGAACAAGATTTAAATGAGAGGAGTATCTCTCATATGATTTAACACATATTTGTAACTAATTTAAAGGACTATTATTGAGGTGATTTAATAGTCTCAAAATAACCAGGGTTGATCCTATGTTGACCAAAGTCAACACTTCACACTTAGTATTTGAGAAAGTGATTTAAATGAGATTCATCATCTCATGTGATTTAATTAATTTAAATATTATTTAGATTTAAGATTTATAAAGGAGCAAGTATGAGCTTAGGAAAGTAAAGGTCAATACATTACTTCCTATTATTTGAGAAAGATAATTTAAATGAGGTGGGCACCTCATATTATTTTAATAACACCTGGCAATGGTTTAATACCATTAATTAATCTAAGGTGAGTTTTAATTTACCATGGGGTCTACCTCAGATTGACTTTGGTTGAGGTAAGATTTAAATGAGACCTAAGTCTATTATATGATTTAATAACTAGGTTTGAAATATTTAAATACCACTTATTAAAATGATTAAATATTTTCAAAGTAGGAATCTATGGGTTAATAATATAGGTAGTATTAATTCTTATTGAACTATTTGGATTAATGATTTTAGTGAGAGGCTATACCTCACATAAGTTAAACTATCATCTAATGATTTAAAATCTATAAGTAACTAAGCATGAGACTTACTTGACCAGGGTCAGTACCTCCAATTGAATTACTTAAGATCACAATTTAAATGAGAGAGAAGCCCCCATACTATTTAAATTATTCTATGTGTATGTATTAAATGTTCTAGAAATGGTTCCATAGCCATTATTTAACTCTAGTCCATGATCATGCAAAACAACCATGCTATATTTTTACATAAACAATTAGATTATGTCAAAAGTGATTTATTAGAGTTGGAATCAACTTAAAATCATTTCTAGATAATTTCTAATATTTATTTGAAGTCAGAAAAGGCCCTGCCTTGTTATTTTTATCATTTAAATTTAATTTCGAATATGGACATGAGGCCAGTGACATTGTTTAGATAATTTCATGGGCCTTCCAAATATATAAAATTTGTTAAATTTGGTGTAGTAGATTTCAAACTATTCAAATTTGAAGTGGGCAGCAGTATTGGATTTACACTAAATAGATTAAATCAAATTTGAATTACTGGGCCACGCGGGAAAACAAAATGGGCTAAACTGACTAAACGGACTGGGCCGGCCCAGCTAACGTTTCACCGCCGCGGGCCAGCTGACATGGTGGGGTCTACACGTCAGCGACTTACAAACACCGAATCGGTACGCGTTATGTGATCCGTTCGATCAGAACCTGATCGCACGGTCGTGGGGCATCGTCGTCTCCGACGAGATGCCGGCGTGCTGGCGGCGTACCTAGGGGGTCGGAGGGCGCTGTGGGTCGCCGGCGGTCGATGGCGAGGTTCGAGGCGACGTTGGCGAGGTAGCAGAGGCTCCTGGTACAGTGGCGGAGCTTGGGGAGGCGCGGATCGATGGCGAGGATCTGCGGGCTCCGGCGGCTCCGAGCTTCAAATTGGGACGACTCCGGTGATGGCTGGTGAAATTGATCGGTGGAGAAGGCTCAGTGAGAGGAGGGGAGTGGATGTTGTGCAGTGAGAAGGAGCCGATCGTCTCCTTTTATAGGGTCGAGGGGTGGCCGCGGGGTGCTGGGAAGGTCGACCATGGGCTCGACGTTTCTGGCGATCGAAGGGGCAAGCTATGGAGCGCAGCTGGTAGGCGACGCCTAGGCGGTGCTAGCGCGCTTGATGGCGCGTCCAATGATGGTCTGTGGCGCCCTGGCGACGGTGGTGTCCTTGCAGTACCGTGGCGGACGGTGCTGATCATGGCGGTGGCTATGGTGCAGGGGCAGGCCTGGGGGTTTGTCTAGCGTGTAGAGGGCGGGGAGGCGGTGCTTGATGCAGTCGTAGCTTGGCCAGAGAAGGACGGGGGTGCTCGAGCGCTTGGCGTGGCGATGCCAGGGCGTGGTCACCGCGCGTGCTGGCATGTCCTGGCGTGTTTTGGGCGAGCGCGTTCCGGCCAATGCAGTGCGTTGGAGATGGAGTGAGTGGTACAGGCTTAGTCCTTATGCATCAGAGATGCTCGAAGACAAGGTGAAAGAGAGAGGGGAGAGCCAGAGAGATGAGTGGCATGGGTGGCCGGCATGGTACTTGGCATGGCCAAGTGTGATCATGCCAATGCTTTCCACAGAGCCAAAGTGCTTGGCTTGATGCAGAGAGGGTACAAGGGTGTTAATGATCACCATTGGAAAGAAGTTTAGGCTAAAATCTGATGGATAATAGAGTGTATGCCCAATTCAGAATCATGCATGCAAGGTGTTTGATGAAATGGCCGCATGAAACTTTTTGTCAAATTTTGGAAATATCTTTGGTGGATCTCATTTATATTATTAGAGAGGTAGAATGGTGGTGGTGGTGGTCAATTTGATCAAGGTTTGTGAGATTCCAAATTGGGGTTGATCTTCACATAGATTTAAAGTCTCCACTTGTCAAAATCATACTGGTCAACCTGGTCAACATTAGCAGAGAGGGTCAACATGAAAGTTGTTGACCTTGACATGGTCTTGGATGGCATGGCCTTGGTTGACTAAGTTTAGTTTGAGAATTGAGAAATACAGAGGGGTAAAGTGGGGAACATTTTATAAAATGGCAATATGACCATTATCACATGTATGTTGAATTTGAGATTTGCTTTGATTTGATTTTGGTTTCTTTGATGCAATTGTGTTTGTTTATCATATATAAGAGTTTTACAAACAATAGATCAAGCAATGGTGGCCTTGGTTGAAGATTTGCAATTTGGCATAATGTGTATGTGAGTGAATTTTGGGAATTTTCTCCCTATTTGATTTCTCTCTATTTTATTTGACTTTGGTTGACTCTAATGTGGTTCTTATGAGTTTAGAAACATTTTAAGAGCATTGAAACTAAATCAAATGGTCTTGTTCAAAGATTTGCAAATTTGGCCTTAATACATAAGAGATGAGGTGTCACTTTTTACTAAACTTGTAAATGGTTGATCTTGCTTCACTTGGACATGGGTTAGGGTCCATTTAGTGTTATATTAGGTTGAGAGATGGTTTCACACCATTTGGTCAAGGTTTGAAGTCATAGGTCAAGGTTTGGTGAAATGACTATGTGTCACATATGCTTTGATGCATATGTTGCATTTGATTTTTAATTTGACTTGGTTTGACCCAATTGGTTTTGTTGAGTGTTGAAATGGTATATGGAGGTGATCCAACCATGCACACAAGTCCTAGGATTAGTTTTTCTTAAATTCCTATATTTGCTATTTTACTCTCATATGCCTCCATGGCATTCTTAGTTTCTTTTTATTCTTTTTGGTTTCAACTTGGAAATGATTTAAGAAGTACTATATAAGGTTTATAAAGCTTTTCCAATCCTTTAAATAAAGTGGAAAGGTCTAGGGTAAAGATTTATAATTATATCCATAGGCACATATGCCTTTTTCTTATTTTAATTTCCTTTTATTTTATTTTAACTAGGATGGGAAAAGAAGGGTGAGGTTTTAGGGTTTAAGATTATTTCCAATACTAATAACAAGCAATCATGGCAAGAGCACAAGAATTATGCAAGATTATTATGTATCAATCTTAATTTAATAAAAGTTTTTGTTGGTTCCAAAATTTGGAACTAGGGAAATTTGTTTATTTTGTTTTGGAATTTCTGGGATGTTACACCATCCCTCGCTGGAGCCGCCGTAAGCCCTCCGACCCCCTACTGCCGCCGCATCGCGGGTTCTCGTCGGAGACGACGATGAACCACGGCCGTAGATTCTGATCTAATCCAACGCCCCAGACTCGTCCATACCGCTTCGGCGTTTAAACGTCGCTGACGAGCGGACCCCACCCTGTCAGCGCGCCGCGCGTCTGTGGACCGTGGTTGGGCTAGACTGGGCTGGTTTGGGTCGTTTTGTTTTGAATCTGGCCCAGTTAGTTTTCCCGCCAGCCTTTTTAATTCAAATCCGTTTAATAAATTTAGTTTGAATTTAATACTGGACCCAACTTTGAAAATGCATAGAATCTGTTTGGCTTGGCCAAATTTAACAAACTTTATATACTTAGAAAGCTTAGGAAATTATCTACACAATGCCACTGGTTTGAACCCTAGATTTATTATAGAATTAAAATGGAAAAATAACAAAGGCAGGGACTTTTCTGCCTTAGAATAATTATTAAAAATCAACCAAAATAGATATTTGAATAATTCCAACTCCTATAGCTCACAAGTAACTTGCACTAATTGTTTCTGCAAGAAAATGGTGTGGTCACTTTGAATGATCATACCCTAGATTAATTAATGGACACTATGGCTAGTTTAGTGAGTGATATTGTCCCAAAATTATTATGAAAATCACATGGAGGATTTCCCTTCATTTAAATCTTGTCCCAAATAAGTTCATGAGATGTTTGCACCTCTGGTCCAAACACTCCTATATGAATATTTGGGGATTTAAAATATTTAGGAATTATAAAATGGTATGAGGTGATTTACCTCATTTAAATCATTTTCTCAAATAATGATAAATGAATGTTTGACTTAGGTCAATATGAATTCATGTATGATTATTTGAGGAATTAAATCTTAAGAAAGTTTCAATGAGAGGAATTTATCTTCCCCAAGAACTAAATGGAAATTAGTAATTACATATGTAATGAGAGGAAATTATTTTTAATCTAGAAACCAATGCACCTAATTATTTTATGTGTGTGCTTAGCATAGTTTGTGTGGTGTAATGATGTGTTGAGTCTAGCTTTTGAGTATGATTAGTGATTATACCTCGTATTCCAATTTAGACGCTAGCACCGGAGATTACCAAGAGGAAGGAGAATTCTACCAAGAAGAGGAAGAAGAAAACCTAGAGAACTACCAAGGCAAGCTAATACTCTTGCAAAGTGCAAAGCCCTCCTTGGGCAAGGCACCATGATTCTTATCTTCTTCATACAATCTTATTCTACATTTATACCATACAAGTCTTACTTGTTGTGTTTTTTCAAAGAGTTGATTTCAAATGGTATAGTTGAATAAAACTACTAGAGTAGCAAAGTTAGTCTTATAGATAGCAAAGCAATGTAGCACCCCTCATGACTAGTGCTAGTGCTAAACTACTAAAAACTTGACTACTCTAGATGGGAACATATGAAAGAGTTTGAATTTGAAACCTTGGAATGGTGAACATTCCATGGAATGATTTTGGGTTGAATATGAACAAGAGAAGATAGTGATTTTTGATGAAAACCTGATATTGGTTTGAATGCGATACCTTTCCAATTTTTGAGTACCCCCACAATACCTGATTATGGGTAGGGCTTAACTGGAAGTTTATAGATTTTAGTATGAGTTCCCTCGAACACACATCATAGGGGTTATGCTGAGGCTGCCTCCGTTGTTGAGAACTGATGTGAATTGAGGTGAATTATACGGCCAAGCCTGTGCGCCCAGGTTAACAGTTGGTTTTCACTGGGAGGCCAAGCTCCTGGGGAGAGGTGCTCATACTAGGGTTTGTAAGTGAAAGGTTAGGGTTGATGATCCGCGTACTGTGTTACGGTGACTCGAAGATATTCCAACGGATGAAAGGCACAAGTGTGCAACCTCTGCAGAGTGTCAATATATTCGAATAGCCGTGTCCACGGTTACGGACGGTTGGAAGGGCCATACAGTTTCCGGTGTCAGATTTTGTTTTGTGAATGTGAATGGTGACCTGGTGACTTGTTGGAATTACAACCAATGTGTGGGAATGACACTAATGTTCCCACTTGAGTTAGTTAGAACATGATCCACTATTCATGAACTAAAATATGGCTTATGCACACTAAAATAGAGCTTAACTCCAAGAGCTAGCATTTTACATTGGTATTAGTTTGCAAGTACTTGAAGTACTTACGGCTTTGTCCCTGGCTATTCAAATGGCCAGAGTACGAGGATGAACAGAACTATCGCGAGGATGACCAGCAGGACGCCTATGACAACTAGGAGCTTTCTGACGTCAAGCGTTGGCCTGTGGACTACAGAGTCCCTTTATCTTTACGCTTCCGCTTTGAACTTGTGTTTGTTCGTTGATCAATAGATCAACTATTCGTGTAATATGAATCATGTGATTCAAGTTGTAAGACTTTATGAGTTGTAATAAATGATGACTGTGATACTTAACTATTATATCTCGCAACAACAATATTCCTGGGATTGCGATGAATGATATAATAGGCATCCGGACTTAAAAATCCGGGTGTTGACAAGTTGGTATCAGAGCCATTGTTTGACCTTAGAAAACCTTAGTTAGAATGGGCGTTCATCAAAACCTAACTTTGATATCAAAATGAAGTGAATATTTATGAAAACTTATACATACTCTTGTCTTTGAGGCTTGTTCAAAATTTGGTGAAATCAAGCTTTTTCTTACTTGAATCTACTTAAAAGTTTGTCACACTTGCTCACTCTCTCACACACCCATCCTTTTTCACTTTCAGATGGAGCCAACCCCTCAACACCAAGTTCTATCAGCTGGGGAATGGTGGAGACTTGATCTTTGAGCATGACCTCAACGCACTCTCTGACTTCCTTGGCCGCCCCCACCCCGAGTTCCACGGGATCCAGATGAACGACCAGGTCGGAGGCGAGTTGCAGTGGATCATCACCGCCGACTTGAGGGGCAAGCTGGAGCCTCCCACCTCGGAGAGGATCCTCTTCTCCATCCGCGAGAGCAACTGGCTCGATGGTCTTGCACGTGGCCTTCAGGAGGCACTTGCACGCCTCTGTGGACAGAACGTGGTGCGCCTACTTGCGTCCCGCTTCGCGCACCTCGTGAGGCGTGATGCTATGGGTGTGCCTATGGCGCTGCAGTCGCACCCACAGCTGAGGCACCATGCTGAGCATCTGGATTACATGTTGTACAACACTCAGAAGGAGTTAGACAACTTCCGTGCGTACGCGAACCGGACTCACCTTGCACTGATCACTCATGGCGATGCCATCAAGCAGCTGTCCAAGGATCGCAACAAGCTTCGTCTGAAGTGTGCGAAGAAGGATGTTACCATTACACGCCTTCGCGCACAGATAGCGTCTCTTGAGTCCACTGTCAAGGCTCAGGAGGATCAGCTGAGAGAGATGGAGGAAGACGAGGCCGGTGCCGATCTTCAGGGAGGAGACGCCTTCCTGAGTGACGATGACGACTTCGAGGAGGACGAGTTCACTGAGGAGGAGGACTACGCGTTCCTGGAGCCAGACCTGATGATGTCATTCCCATCGACATAGAGGATGAGGGTAGCCGCACTGGATCACGTCAGTAGGTGTGAGTTGTATCCCGTCCCGTGTATCGTAGCATGAAGGGTTCTTAAAACCCTGGGTATGAGTGTGTATCCCGTCTCTTGTATCGTAGCCTGAGAAATGGTTCTTAAAACCATGGGAAGAATGGTATGTTAGTTTGTAATGTGCTTTGTGGAATGAATGAATGTTTGTGTTTGTCATTTAAAGCATTCAAGTTTTACAAGTATTTAAAACTCACTCAAATAAACCATAGAATTTCCCTCTTATCCTATAATCTCATGTATATTCAGATGGCCCCTCCCAATCGCAACAACAATGATGCCATGATGCAACTGCTGCAAACCCTGCTTCAAGACAGGGAGACGGAAAGAGCTGAACGTCAAGCCAACATAGCAGCACTGCAAAACCTTGCTCATCAAGGCCATGGGAATCATGATCACCCCGGATCCAAACTTAAGAACTTCCAGAACACCAACCCTCCGGTGTTTAGCAAGACCGAAGAACCCCTCGACGCCGACGACTGGCTTCAGACTATGGAAAACAACTTGGAGGTCGCCGGAGTCGAAGCCAATGAGAAGGTCCTGTTTGCAACCCACTACCTTGCCGGACCAGCCCGAGCCTGGTGGACCAGCACCCGTGCCATGAACGGAGGTCAAGTCATGACTTGGGCAGATTTCAAGCTCAAGTTCAGCAAGTACCATGTGCCCCCGGGTCTCATCAAGAAGATGCGGGACGAATTCCGCGAACTGAAGCAAGGAAGGATGACGGTGGTAGAATACCGCGACAGGTTCCTTACCCTGTCAAGGTACGCCCCGATGAGACTGACACTACTGAGAAGAGGCAAGAGAGATTCCTGAACGGACTGCATGATGAGATGCAGACGGTCCTAGTCAACATCCCCTTTGCAGACCTTGAAGCCCTTGTTGACTCCGCCATCCAGATGGAGGGCAAGTTGAACCAAGCCAATGAGAACCGCAAACGCCGCATGATGCACCAGAGTGGGCCCAGCAATACTTCAAAGTATCGCCCCAGCTCAAGCGGAGGTTTTGCCCCCAGAAACAACAAACCCCAGATGCAGACTTCACGCCCCGGATTCCAGAACCGGAGTGGAGGAAACCCCAGGCCAGGAGGCCACCACAACAACCACCACAACTACCAGAATAACACCAACAACTTCAACCGCGCGCCAATGCGAGCCCCCAACAACAACAACAACAGCACCAACACCGCTCCAAGGACTGGGAGCAACGCCATTCCCGTCGCAACCAAGGACAAGTCCACCATCACCTGCTATGAGTGTGGTGTAGTGGGACACTACTCCAACGAGTGCCCCAAGAGGCTTGCCAAGCTCGCCGGCAACACTGCTGCACCTGCTCAACAGCAGCGCCGCGTCTCCACAGGAAAGAAGTTCGCCCCCAACAACCCCAATAACCGCAATGGTCGCCTTTTCCACATGAACGCTGAAGAAGCCCAGGAAGCGCCAGACGTTGTACTGGGTATGTTTCTGTCAACTCATACCTGCCAGAGTGTTGTTTGATTCCGGAGCATCTCATTCTTTTGTCACCGAAGACTTTGCATCAACAAGTAAAATTCAACCTCTCAGTTTGAAACATGTCATGATAGTTCAAATCCCCGGATCAACCACTAAAGCCAGAAAATTTTGTAAAAATGTACCCATCAGAATACATGAAGTAGAGTTTTATGCCAATCTGATAATTCTGGGAACCAAAGGTTTGGAGGTAGTGCTAGGTATGGATTGGATGGCCAAGCATCATGGGATGATTGACTGTGCAAAGAAAGCCATCACCATGACCAGTAGCACCGGTATCATAGTGGAACATGTATCGGAAAGACTACCCAGAAAATTTACCTGCAACCAGAGTGTAGCCAAGCCAACCTTGGATCAGATCAGGGTCGTTTGTCGATATCCTGATGTGTTTCCGGATGGTTTACCCGGTATGCCCCCAGATCGGGATATCGAGTTCATCATCGAGTTAATTCCCGGAACCGGACCTATAGCCCAGAGAGCCTATAGCATGAACCCAGCAGAGCTCGTGGAGCTGAAGAAGCAACTGGATGAACTACTAGCCAAAGGTCTGATTCGACCAAGTGCGTCACCGTGGAGATCCCCAGTGTTGTTTGTGGATAAGAAGGATGGTGCCAGTCGTTTATGTACGGACTATCGTAAGCTTAACGATGTCACCATCAAGAACAAATACCCCTTGCCAAAGATAGAAGACCTGTTTGACCAGCTGACCGGTGCCGTAGTATTCTCGAAGATTGACCTCAGGACTGGATACCACCAGCTGAAGATTCGTGCATCGACATTCCCAAAACTGCCTTCACCACCAGATATGGATTGTACGAGTACAATGTCATGTCATTTGGATTGACCAATGCCCCGCTTATTTCATGAATCTCATGAATAAGATCTTCATGAACTTTCTGGATAAGTTTGTTGTCGTTTTCATAGATGACATCCTAATCTACTCCAAGTCCGAGGAAGAACATGAGCAACACCTAGAAGCTGTCCTAGAGACCCTTAGAGAGCATAAGTTGTATGCTAAGTTCAGCAAATGTGAATTTTGGCTGAAGGAAGTAGGATTCCTGGGACATATCCTGTCCGCTGGAGGAATTGCCGTAAATCAAGACTGTTGCAGAATGGAAAGCCCCAACCACACAGACCGAGGTCCGCGCTTTTCTTGGATTAGCCGGATATTACCGCAGGTTTGTAGAAGGCTTTTCGAGCATCGCTCGACCAATGACCCAGTTGTTGAAGAAGGACAAGAAGTTCGAATGGACGGACAAATGTGAAGAGAGTTTTCAACAACTCAAGCTTAGACTGACCACAGCCCCAATCCTGATCATGCCGGATATCACCAAACCCTTTGACGTTTACTGCGATGCATCCAAGATTGGTCTTGGATGTGTGCTGATGCAGGAAGGAAAGGTGATATCTTATTTGTCCCGGCAACTGAAGCAGCATGAGCAGAACTATCCAACCCATGACCTTGAACTCGCAGCCGTAGTGTTAGCACTGAAGGTGTGGCGACATTACCTCATGGGTAACCGCTGCGAGATCTATTCTGATCACAAGAGCCTGAAGTATATCTTCACCCAGAAGGAGCTGAATATGAGGCAACGAAGATGGTTAGAATTGATCAAGGACTATGATATGGAAATTCACTATCACCCCGGCAAGGCCAATGTGGTAGCGGATGCGTTGAGTAGACTGCCATGTCAGTTGAACTCAATGATAGCCGAGGAACAACCCAGCCTATACCAGGAGTTTGAGCAGTTTAGAATGGAGTTAGTCGGTGAAGGATTCCTAGCCAATATGGAGCTGCAACCCACCTTGATTGGTCAGATCAAGGAGGCTCAGAAGGGAAATGCCAGCATCAACGGAATCAAGACCCGGTAGCTGCGGGAAAGCACCGGGATTCACCATAGATGAAGAAGGAGTCCTTTGGTACAACGGACGCTTGTGTGTACCGACTCAGAGTTGAAGCAAGTTATTCTGAAGGAAGCCCATGACACCTTATACTCTATTCACCCCGGAGGTACTAAGATGTATCGGGACTTGAAGGAACGGTTCGGTGGCATGGAATGAAGAGGGAGATCGGAAGTTACATCGCCAAGTGTGATATCTGTCAGCGAGTCAAGGCAGAACACCAACGACCCGCAGGACTGCAGCCCCTACAGATTCCCGAATGGAAGTGGGACTCCGTAGGAATGGACTTTATTACCGGTTTACCCAAATCCAGCAAAGGAAATGATTCGATATGGGTAGTTGTTGATAGATTGACCAAGGTAGCCCATTTCATCGCGGTCAAGACCACCTACCAAGGCCCAAAGTTAGCAGAGCTGTACATCTCTAGAATAGTCGCTCTGCACGGAACCCCGAAGTCAATAGTGTCAGATAGAGGTTCACAATTCACCTCAAGATTCGGTAAGGTGCATGAAGGACTAGGAACCCGCCTGAATTTTAGCACCGCCTATCACCCAGACTGATGGACAGACAGAAGAGTCAACCAGATATTGGAGGACATGCTGAGGGCATGTGTCTGAATATGGATCCAAGTGGGAGGACTGTGCCATACGCAGAATTCTCTTACAACAACGCCTACCAAGCCGGTTTCGATGGCCCCCTTCGAAGCCCCGTACGGAAGGAAATGTCGTACCCGAATTGGTCCGAAGTCGGAGACAGCCAAGTCTTTGGACCTGATGTGCTTCGAGAAGCAGAAGAGAAGGTGCACAAGATCCGAGAGTACCTCAAGACAGCTCAGTCCTGACAGAAGAGTTACGCCGACAAGAGACACCGAGAGATGACCTTTGAGATCGGAGATTTTGTCTATCTCAAAGTGTCACCCCTGAAAGGAATGCAGCGTTTTCAACTCAAAGGGAAGCTTGCACCCCGGTATGTCGGACCCTTCAAAGTTCTCAGCCGCCGAGGAGAAGTCTCCTATCAACTAGAACTACCGGAAGAAATGGCGGCTGTGCACAACGTGTTCCACATCTCACTCCTCCGGAAGTGCTTAGAAGTCCCAGAGAAGACCGGAGGTATTCAAGAACATAGATCACCGTTCGGTGGATATCAATCACGACCTAACATATCGCGAAGTTCCGATACGCATCTTGGAAGAAGCATACAGAACCACCCGCACCCGAAGCATCAAGTTTCTGAAGATACAGTGGAGCAATCATACCGAAGATGAAGCCACTTGGGAGCGGGAGGAAGATATGAAGAAGGAGTACCCAGATCTCTTTAGTACCTAGACTTGTTTCTTTTAGATCTCGGGACGAGATCTTTTGTAAGGGGGAAGGGTTTGTAACATCCCAAATTTCAAATAAAGGAAGAAGAACAAATCCAATTATCCAAATTTCAGAACCAACAAAAACTTTTACTTTGCATATAGTACCCTGCATAGGACTTGTGCATTTTGAGTGATATGCCATGATGATTGTTACTTAATGAATGTGATGAACTCCAAAACCCTAGAGTGATCAAATGATGATCACCAAACAAATAAATCAAAAAGAGAAAGAAATCAAATATTAACAAAATCCTAAAAACTCTAACATATGGTCTATGTCATTTTTGTAAATTTGACCCTAGACCCATTTAATCTTCACCTCTACTTGTAATATGATATTAGAGAGTATTTACAACTTGGAGAATCAAAGATATACCATTTAAACCAAATTCAAAAATTAAAATATGATCACATGAGATAATGGTCATTTCTGACTTTTATATTCTGGTCACCACTTTGAGCCTCTCTATTTCAAAATTTCTAAACTAAACAAATCCAAATCTTTGCATGTCATCCAAGTACACAACAAGATGAACAACTTTTGTCAAGGGCACCATACCAAATTCATTTTGGATCAAGAGATATGAGCCAGCAAAGTAGAGACTTTTTATCAAGAACAAGATCACCACCATTTCGAAATTGACCAAACCAGACCACTCCTTGACCACTACCTGCCCTAGCCATGACCAGAGGACACCCCTACACCAAGCCCATGCCAAGAAACCACCAGGAGAGGGCAGCCATGGCGTGGACATGGCCATGCCGGCCACGTCGCACCTCGACACCTTCCCCTCTCTTTCCCTCCACGATCGGCCTCACCACCATGTCCAGGAGCTCGCCAAGGATCCCAGAAGATCGCCAGTACAAGCCCTTGGTCATGAGGACGCCGACACGCCCCGGACGACGCGCGCCCACGACGTTCATGGCGCGCCGCGAGCGGCATGGTGACGTCGCCGTGCACGGACACGTGCGGCACGGCCACGCGGCGTTCGCCGTACACCGCCGTACCCCGACCAAGCCCGCGCGCCCTGGTACCTGTCTTGCCACGCGGAGCTCGCCGGACACGCTCACGTCACGCCTTGGCGACCACGGCCGCCGGAGAGGACGAGCGCGCCCGCCGCGGCCGCGACAGTACATGCACGGCCCCGACAACCCTACGCGTCCCCTTGCCGCGCCGTTCACGCTCGTAGCTTCGCCGTGACGTCGTGAACACGACCCCGTCGCCGCCTAGCCCCCTAGACCCCCGGAGCGGCCGCGCCCTTGTCGCCATTGCCGCAGCACCCCAGCACCCATGCTCGCCTATAAAAGGAGGCCTCCCCTCGACAATCCAAGCACACCACCATGACCACCACTCACCACCGCTTCGCCCAGCACCAGTAGCCACCTCAATCGTCGCCGGAGCAAGGCCAATCGACGCCTCACCGCCGCGGAAGCCCTGCAGCAATCGCCGGAGAAGGAGGCCGCCCCTGACGACGCCACTGCTACCAGGAGCCTCGCCGTCGTCCACAACGTCATCACGCACACTGCCATCCCTCGCTGGAGCCGCCGTAAGCCCTCCGACCCCCTACTGCCGCCGCCGCACCGTCGGGTTCTCGTCGGAGACGACGATGAACCACGGCCGTAGATTCTGATCTAATCCAACGCCCCAGACTCGTCCATACCGTTTCGGGTTTAAACACCCACGACGAGCGGCCCCACTGTCAGGCAGCCGCGCGTCTGTGGACCGTGGTTGGGCTAGACTGGGCTGGTTTGGGCCGTTTCGTTTGGCCCAGTTAGTTTTCCCGCCGGCCTTTTTAATTCAAATCCGTTTAATAAATTTAGTTTGAATTCAATACTGGACTTAATTTGAAAAATGCATAGAATCTGTTTGGCTTGGCCAAATTTAACAAACTTTATATATTTAGAAAGCTTAGGAAATTATCTACACAATGCCACTGGTTTGAACCCTAGATTTATTATAGAATTAAAATGGAAAAATAAATAAGGCAGGGACTTTTCTGCCTTAGAATAATTATTAAAAATCAACCAAAATAGATATTTGAATAATTCCAACTCCTATAGCTCACAAGTAACTTGCACTAATTGTTTCTGCAAGAAAATGGTGTGGTCACTTTGAATGATCATACCCTAGATTAATTAATGGACACTATGGCTAGTTTAGTGAGTGATATTGTCCCAAAATTATTATGAAAATCACATGGAGGATTTCCCTTCATTTAAATCTTGTCCCAAATAAGTTCATGAGATGTTTGCACCTCTGGTCCAAACACTCCTATATGAATATTTGGGGATTTAAAATATTTAGGAATTATAAAATGGTATGAGGTGATTTACCTCATTTAAATCATTTTCTCAAATAATGATAATGAATGTTTGACTTAGGTCAATATGAATTCATGTATGATTATTTGAGGAATTAAATCTTAAGAAAGTTTCAATGAGAGGAATTTATCTTCCCCAAGAACTAAATGGAAATTAGTAATTACATATGTAATGAGAGGAAATTATTTTTAATCTAGAAACCAATGCACCTAATTATTTTATGTGTGTGCTTAGCATAGTTTGTGTGGTGTAATGATGTGTTGAGTCTAGCTTTTGAGTATGATTAGTGATTATACCTCGTATTCCAATTTAGACGCTAGCACCGGAGATTACCCAGAGGAAGGAGAATTCTACCAAGAAGAGGAAGAAGAAAACCTAGAGAACTACCAAGGCAAGCTAATACTCTTGCAAAGTGCAAAGCCCTCCTTGGGCAAGGCACCATGATTCTTATCTTCTTCATACAATCTTATCCTACATTTATACCATACAAGTCTTACTTGTTGTGTTTTTCAAAGAGTTGATTTCAAATGGTATAGTTGAATAAAACTACTAGAGTAGCAAAGTTAGTCTTATAGATAGCAAAGCAATGTAGCACCCCTCATGACTAGTGCTAGTGCTAAACTACTAAAAACTTGACTACTCTAGATGGGAACATATGAAAGAGTTTGAATTTGAAACCTTGGAATGGTGAACATTCCATGGAATGATTTTGGGTTGAATATGAACAAGAGAAGATAGTGATTTTTGATGAAAACCTGATATTGGTTTGAATGCGATACCTTTCCAATTTTTGAGTACCCCCACAATACCTGATTATGGGTAGGGCTTAACTGGAAGTTTATAGATTTTAGTATGAGTTCCCTCTGAACACACATCATAGGGGTTATGCCGAGGCTGCCTCCGTTGTTGAGAACTGATGTGAATTGAGGTGAATTATACGGCCAAGCCCTGTGCAGTTCCCAGGTTAACAGTTGGTTTTCACTGGGAGGCCAAGCTCCTGGGGAGAGGTGCTCATACTAGGGTTTGTAAGTGAAAGGTTAGGGTTGATGATCCGCGTACTGTGTTACGGTGACTCGGAGATATTCCAACGGATGAAATCAAATGTTGTGGCACAAGTGTGCAACCTCTGCAGAGTGTCAATATATTCGAATAGCCGTGTCCACGGTTACGGACGGTTGGAAGGGCCATACAGTTTCCGGTGTCAGATTTTGTTTTGTGAATGTGAATGGTGACCTGGTGACTGGTTGGAATTACAACCAATATGTGGGAATGACACTAATGTTCCCACTTGAGTTAGTTAGAACATGATCCACTATTCATGAACTAAAATATGGCTTATGCACACTAAAATAGAGCTTAACTCCAAGAGCTAGCATTTTACATTGGTATTAGTTTGCAAGTACTTGAAGTACTTACGGCTTTGTCCCTGGCTATTCAAATGGCCAGAGTACGAGGATGAACAGAACTATCGCGAGGATGACCAGCAGGACGCCTATGACAACTAGGAGCTTTCTGACGTCAAGCGTTGGCCTGTGGACTACAGAGTCCCTTTATCTTTACACTTCCGCTTTGAACTTGTGTTTGTTCGTTGATCAATAGATCAACTATTCGTGTAATATGAATCATGTGATTCAAGTTGTAAGACTTTATGAGTTGTAATAAATGATGACTGTGATACTTAACTATTATATCTCGCAACAACAGGGATTGCGATGAATGATATAATAGGCATCCGGACTTAAAAATCCGGGTGTTGACAACACAGTTCTACAAAGTTCCACCTTGGTGGCTCCATATATCGGTGACCACAAGAACTTTCTACGCTCCCAGAACCCGGGGCAGTCGAACGATTGGATTAGACGTGAACACATGTCGACTTTCGGCGGTTGGTTGCAAAAACATCTCCTGAATAACAAAGATATTGAAGATCAGCTGTACTTGCTGGCCCAGACACCATCTTCGACTGTAGTTACTTTCCAAGGGTACGAGATAAATGGGAATACATTTTACACGATCGCCCAAGATAAAAAGAGCACCAACCAAAACAGTGGTGTCCGATTTGATGCAATAATGAATGAAGGCCCAAATGACACATATTATGGTTACATAGAGGATATATGGGAACTTGACTATGGACCTTCTTTTAAGGTCCCTTTGTTTAGGTGCAAATGGGTCAACAAAACAGGAGGCGGGGTTCAGGTAGACAAGTTGTATGGAATGACAACAGTGGATCTCAACAATCTTGGGTATATAGACGAACCATTCGTCCTAGCCAAGGATGTGGCCCAGGTTTTCTATGTGAAGGATATGTCTAGCAAACCAAGAAAAAGGAAACATAAGGAAACAAATACATCAAACGATGAGCCAAAGCGCCACATAGTTCTTTCTGGAAAAAGAAACATCGTGGGAGTGGAGGACAAGACAGACATGTCAGAAGATTATAATAAGTTTGATGAAATTCCACCCTTCAGAGTGAACATTGATCCAAGCATCAAGTTAAATGATGAAGATGCTCCATGGTTAAGGCCGAAGAAGATTAAATGATGAAGATGCTCCATCATCAAGTTAATTGAAGAATGTTCATGGCACAAATGAGTATCTCAACATGGCAATCAATTTCACTCAGCGTGGCTTCCACTCAGCAGGAGGATAATGATGATGATGACCAGGTGGTCGAGCCTCCTCGCTACCCCCCCCGTGGATGATCTCACTGAGAGCCGTCCTTGTGAGCTGCATGTTAAAGTTTTCAACCTATCCTTCAAGGCGGCGGTCGGCATCCTCTTACCTACAAGGTCTTACCATTGCCGTCCGGTCCAAGACGACCTTGTTGTTGTGATGGTGGATGAAGTGTTGAGAGATTATGAGCGGATGGTGCTTGAGCACCCTGCAGGTGAAGATGGGGAAATCAAAGAACTGGGAGAAGCCCGTAGAACCACCGTGCAATGGCCGAAGGAGAACATTGTGTTTCCAGGTGAGAAGCCACCAAACAGGCCACCTCCTCCACCTCCTCCGCCACCTACGCAGTCTCCTCCGCGTGATGATTCTCCTCTGCGCGATGATGATTCCCCTGTGCATGAGCAGTCTCCTCCGCGTGAAAATACTCCGCCGCCTCCTCCTCGTCAAGAGACTCCGCAGCCTCCACCTAAGCAAAAGAGGAAGCTAACCGCGGCACCTCCTACAGCTCCGAAGAGATCATCAACTCCGATGAGGGCACAGACTCCAGAGTTGTTACCACATGAGCAGACTGAAGAGCAAAAGGCGTTTCTTGCGCCGAAGAAGATGTTTATTCCACCGCATACAGTGAAGCACTTTGCCGAGACGAGAATGAAGAGACCTGAGCTGAGAGCTGATTATGACCGCAATCTTGGACAGTCCTATAGAGCGAGCAAAGAAGCAAAAAAAGTCCCCTAGCTTGGACAGCAGGACATTCAGTCTGCTGGCCACTTTGTCGTGCAGTCCTATGATGATCCAGAGACGGCATCTATGATCGAACGGGAGGCTAGAGGTCAGGGAGCAGATGTTCAGTACCAAGATTACTATCCAACGGCTCAAGTCGTAAACAAGTATAGATATGGATATAATCTCGTCAAACCTGGCGAGCTCGCGCGTCTAGGGACTCAGATGCGAAGGTTACATGAATGGTACCTGAGAGCCTGTCGAAGAGGTGATCGCTACCTCACTGTGTATCTTAGAGATGAGCATTACTTCCGGGGGCGGGAGGAGATAAACCTTGAGTTAGAAGAACTATTTCAGTTATTCAATCAAGACGCCCTCGACAAAGCTGTCATCAGTTGCTACTGCCTGTAAGTGATTTATTTATGTAATTAAGTCTGTAGCTCAGCTCATTCATTTGCACTAACAATTATCCTCACTATATTCTTTGTGTACGCTATATATTAATTATGCAGAATGAAGAAGCTCGAATGCAAAAGAGGCAAGCTCCAACCGCTGGGGTTCATTGACCCAAACACAGTTAATGAAGTTACGGTTCGAGACTACCCCAAGGACACAGAGGACAACATGCTAATGTTTTTAGTAAAGCAAGCAGACAAAGAGGATATATTCTTTCCCTACAACTTCAAGTGAGTGTTATAACATACATTATGCTTGTGTAGCTTCCACTTTATTCTCCTAATCATTGAGCTTTGCTTGTGCAGCTTCCACTTTATTCTCCTAATCATTGATCTTCACAAAGGAGACATAAAAGTCATGGACTCGAAACGTAAAGAACATGCGGAATGGGCGAACATGGCTGCTCTGCTCCAGAGGTAATTTCAATCAATTTCGTATCGGCATCTTCATCTGTTATAATTCGACGATATCATCAACTAATCAATAACTCATTTACTCATTTCTTCTTTGCCGGGCAGGGCTGGGAAACGGTTCATCAATACTGTTCTGGGTGAATGGAAACCGGAGCTTACATTTAACGATTACCCTATAAGTAGTACTATATATATAGCTATGTCCGTGAAACTCTATGATATTTTCTTTCAATACGATGCTTGATTATTAGTTTGATCGAACTATTTTTTCGTAAAGTGTATGAGGCAGGAACCCGGGAATAACTTATGCGGATACTACGTCTGCGACTTCATTCGTCAGATGGCCGGTCACAGGGATGCGGATGATGCTATACACCACACTCGTGTACGTGAACAATATTTCACAATTAATCTTATTACCATCAATTGTATTGAGTTCCATTCATATATATTGATCTCCTTTTTTAATATAGATGATACGCCTGCGGGACACTCTCATAACGGAGGATCGCATACGAGCAATTCAAGAGGAAATCGTGGGATTCTTTCTTAACGAGGCCATTGCTCCAACTGGCGAGTACTATCTGAAGGTCGTAGCTATGTATAATGGAACAACTACGTTAAGGCAAATAGATTTAGTAAAGAGATCCGACTTTATATTGTAAATATGCATGCATTACGTGCCATACTGTGTGAGGAAAGGCAACATTTGAGGAAAAGGATTTGTTTGTTCCAACTGAATAACAAGAATGTTATTGAGATAACGCGCATTTTGTGAAGAGATAAACGTGAGTAACAAACTCCACCCCTATTGTTGGTGTTCTAACAAACTATGGCCTGTTTTCAGTGCGTGTGAGATCACACTAATAGACGTGTGGTGGCATTTAGAATGTAAATAGTGCGAAGGGTGACATCACGAGAACTGTGACATCACAGGAAGTGTGACATTGCATGTTTCACTTTAATAGTAAAGATTTGGGAAGAAATTTTATACCAAACATTTGTTTGGTAAGCCTATGAATTTTTATCGTCGATTGGCAGTTTTGTGCCCAATAATACTACCTCCATCCCAAGGTTTAAGGCCTATATTTTTTTCCAGAAAGTCAAACATAGTTTGACTAAGTTTTTATAAAAAATCATTAACATGTCAAATACAAAATTAGTATTATTAGATAGATAATGAAATATATTTTCATATGCTATCTAAAAAATATCATATTTATTGATAGATTATTCTAAAATTTTGATCAAACTTTACTTGCTTTAACTTTTCTAAAAAAATATGAGCCTTAAGCCTTGGGATGAAGGTAGTACTACATTCACGGATGGTTTGTTACAGGGAAGCACCTACACAATGGCGTGGAGGTTAGGTGGAGCAATTATGAACCAAAATTCACGGGAGGTGAAATTATTTGGGCCAACGAAAAGGGTCCGTAAGTTTTAGCATTATTGATCTTATATGCCTCCTAAACACTGCTTAAAAAAGAAGGGGCGAGTTTAGTTATGCACAAGTATGAGTATGAGTATGAGTTCAAGCCTCCCCATTTAACCAAAAGACCAAGAAACATAAAACAAAAAAGGCAATTAAATTAGGCACACTTACGGGTGTTAATACTCCGCAATAATGATGGTAGATTGGAGCAAGGTCTGGCCGTCTCTCTCTATATCTGCTGCCATGAAAGAACAGGAGCCCTCCGTTGCAGCGGGTGATCTCACTGCCACTCCCAATTTTGGTTTGTAGCGAGGAACCAACAGCCGTGCCCGAGGTTTCGGTGCCCCTCCCACCGACGACAACACAAACAGACAAAACTGGTGATAGAAAATTAAATTGTAACGCCACAAATTAGAAATTATGGAGTAGAAGACTGCGGCGGCACACGGGGCACGTGAGTGTGCGCCTTCCCTCTCCGGTAGGGGGCCACGGTGTGATTCCCACTGCACCTCCCCAGAGCCCCCCGACCCTATAAATTGTGCACCCGCACATCCTAGAGACCATCCACCTTGCTCTCTGCTCTCTGTCCAAGTAGACTGTTCTTCCTCCTTCGAAGGAGCCATTAGAGGAAGGTTGGAAATATGGGGGTTTTAGGGGCGATTGGTGTGGTGTTCTTGTGGTTTCTCCAGGATTTTGGGTGTTGTTTCCTTTTATATCTTTTATTAAGTATGGGTGCTCTTTCCTTTTATATTTTTTAAACAGGAAGGCATGGCCAGCGGTGACCGAAGGCATGGAAAGGAACCGGCGGTGGTGGCGGAGGACAACTTCCCGGATGGGCTGCGCGTGCTCGCCGTTGACGACGACCCCGTCTGCCTGAGGGTCCTGGCGGCCGTCCTGCGCCAGTGCAACTACAAGCGTGAGCGCTCTTGACCTACCTCCTCCTCCTCTCCTTTTTCCCTAACCCATTAGAACCAGTCGAAGCTGGAAGTAATCCTTAGCATGCTTGCTTCCTTGGGTTTGATGCAGCAACGATAGTGACGGACGGAAGGACGGCGCTGAAGATGCTGAGGGAGGAAGGCGAGGAGCAGTTCGACCTGGTGATCACCGACGTGCACATGCCGAACATGGACGGCTTCCAGCTCCTAGAGATCATCGGCCTCGAGATGGATCTGCCAGTCATCAGTATAATTAATCTCTCTTGCACTATCCAGCTTTGCCATCCTGTGTTTTACTAAATATTTGCTGTCTAGCTCATGGTCATTAAGAATGTTTATTAGTCCTCAGTCATGCGGTTAGCAATGTTTCTATATATGGCTCCTAAATGCATTAACTTGTATAAAAGCACGTGCATATATATGTGTTGTTGCGCGCACACACCTCCTAGTTTTCGTAGAGAAAATCAAATGTTTTTTTTCTTGAATTGGGGACATGCAACTTTTTATTAAGTTATTATCAACGAATGCATCATGTTTATCAACATGGAGCAATGCGGTCACATCTAATGCATCATCTTTATTAGCGTGGAGCAATGCGGTCCCATCTAAGTGTTCGTCTTTTAGCTCGGATGGCTAGCGGGAACCGAGCAGAGGTGCAGCGACACATGGGTTAGGTGGGGATGACGGGACCGGCTACGGTGGCGGTTCATGAAGGCGAGGTGGTAAAAAGACTGGCGAGGATATGGTGATGATGGTTATGATTAGGACTCATGGGAGATGGTGACTCGTATGAGGAGCCTCTCGGCCATTATTAGAATCCCAGTCTTTTGGAAAGAATCTAATTTTAGCCCCAACCAATATGGTCCCATCTGACCGTGCATCAGTCAAATTGCACGGCCAGTGGAGCGGAGGTGGAGCGACACATGAGTTACGTGGGGGAGGGGTGCCAGTTCATGCGGGTTTGTGGTACAAGATATATAATTCTAGATAATTTGGTTTTATTAATTTTATACGTAATGCATGAACTCTGCAGTTCTATACCAGGAATACGAAAATCGAAATAAACGGATACATGTGTGTATTAGTTGAACTCATGATGGGTCTTCCAGTGATTAATTATTAAAGTCTCCTCTCAACTAAGTTCTATTCATGCTTAAAAAAGAGACAGTTTTTATACCTCACTTGAGATCAGTTGATGGTCTTTAAACCTATTTACGCCTGAGAATAGCATATAAAGTAGGAGTTCCCCTTTTATGCAGATGCATGTATTGACTGGATCTGCCATATGGATGGCATATAAATTTGTAGTTCCATCAATTTTAGAGAAAGTGTAACTAAAACACATATTTATTTGTCTAAATTGTAATGATAAAACTGTTTGCCATGCAGATAATCATACAAAACCTGAAATTTCAGATGACCACTTTACATGTATAAGAAAATTTCCTGGGAGGGTAGCTACTACCTAATAGGCTAGGGAAAAAAGGTGGTCAATAACAGTACTTGATCTTGAAGTTCAGCAATAATTAGAAATTATGAACATGGTGTGATCGTTTCTATATATGCATTGTGTTACGGTTAGTTCTGTGGCCATTATTTCTGATTCTTTATGTTGGGTGTGTAAACTTTACCCCGTTTATTTTACTTTGATGCATCAAACTGACCGTTATCGTGGTGCAATTTTGCCCATCGTGTGTAACGTATTTGCTTCTCCAATCGGGCTATCATTAAAAATATTGAACTCAAATATTTGATCTGGAATCATGAGGATAATTCGATGTCAAGTTTTATAGTTTTTAAATTTCCAAATTCCAAAGCTAAGTCTCTGGCCAAATGTCACGCAGTGCTATCTGTGAATGGAGAAAAGGAAACCGTGTACAAGGGGATAAAGCATGGGGCGTGTGACTATATTGTGAAACCAGTGAATATCAAGAAGATCAGAAACATATGGCAGCATGTTGTAAGGAAAAACCACGTCGCTGTGAAATACAGCAGCAGTGACACTGATGATGTTGATCAGAGGGTGGGGCAACCAGTGATTGTTGAGGGTGGCGCAAAGAGTAAAAAGTGCTCAAAGAAGAAGATACATGATAGAGAAGGTTCTGATGACAACAGAGAAAGTAGGAGTGTTCGGACCACCCGGAAGAAACCAAGGGTGTCATGGACCGGTGAGCTGCACAGCAGGTTCCTGGAAGTTGTCAACCAACTCGGCATCGACAGTAAGATCTCACAATTTTTTTCATTTCTTATTCACCAAATATAATTTTATGGTTCTTGGATTTGTTTTAAGTAACAAAATGTTATGATTACGTAAATGCAGGGGCGTTTCCAAAGGCGATATTACAAATGATGAATGTCCGTAACCTTAGTAGGGAGAGTGTTGCGAGTCATTTACAGGTTTAACTTCTATATATCCTTATGCTTCTGTTCATATTATTTCCGGACTAACAGATTTTCGTTTATTAGTCCAACCTTTAGTGATGCATCTTTTATGTAGATGTGTGTGAGAAAATAATATTTCCTTTGTGAAAATGTGGGACATATCTGATATGTTGCATGCCCCCAACATGTCTAGTGCTTTTGAAACACCTTCATATCTTTTTTTCTTCGCACATGCCTTCCATTTCTTTGCCATGAGCATGAATCTCATATATATTGTTGCATATATCTTTTCATTTCAGAAGTATCGGCTCTATCTGAAAAGAGTCATCGATGAACCCACCAAGCCTAATCCTCTGGGTGATTTGTTCGAGCGTAGGAACTCCTACATGGCCATGGGTCACCAGGTCCCGCTCCTGCCGTCGTCAGCCCTTTGTTCATGTGGTTCACAAAATCTCTGCGTAGGTCCTCCATCAATATTAGGACCTCAAGGTCTTTCCGTTCAGACCATGAACTGGGCCACGGGCACAGTTGGCAGTTCTGGCCTCATGCCTAACACAGGAAGCCTCCATGCTTCGGGTCCTCCGGCTGGCCCATTGGAAAAGACATCAGATCACCCAATGCAGGATGCATTTCCTCGTATCCAGGGCCCTTCTCGTATTCGTTCTCGCAAAGCCTACGAGAGCGTCCTGTGTGGGAAACTGTTGGAGGTGAACACAAGCATGGTGCCTTCCTCCCATCCTGGCAGCTCTTCCTTCCCAGCAGAAATGCAAAATGGTGGGCTGTTAGAACCTGCAAACCAGTTCCCGGTGCAGCCACCAGAACTGATCGGCCAATTCTCCGGTCCGATGGGCATGGCACCTTCTGCGCATGGCGACGCCCAGTTCCAGAACCATGCTGGGAACTGTAGCAATCCCTGGCAGAATGTGGCGCCATCAAGTTCTGTTGGTCATATGGTTGGAGCACCTCTCCTCGCATCATCACAGGTGAACGTGAACCTCCCCCAGATCAACCAGCAACTGACAATCTTTGCGCCCTCATCTGGCCAGATGGCCATGTTTCAGAATGAGCATCAGCTGAATCAGATGGCAGGGACCAACATCAACACTACCACATCAGTGGGTGTGTACAGTGAGCAGATGACGCCATTATTCAACATGGCAAGCAACACAACCCCAATGGAGATGACCAATGGCAACATCTCACCGATGACTCAGATGATGGTCAATGGCGGAAGCAACAACTCTCAATCGCCTAACCTTCAGGCGGGCAACCCTGTCGCGCCGCCGGCTCAGATGGTTAATGGTGGTGGAAGCAGCAGCTTCGCATTGCCTGGCCATCTAGACAGCTCTGTCGCGCCGCTGACTCAGATGGTTAATGGTGGTGGAAGCGGCAGCTCTGCATTGCCTGGCCATCTGGACAGCTCTGTTGCGCCGCAGACTCAGACGCTTAATGGTGGGGAGGGTGCATCTGGCATTCTACCTATGCAAGATGACCCAGCTGAGCAGGAAGCTCCTGATGATCAGCCAACCTACAGCACTACCAACTTTCTGGAGGATATTTTTGCCAGCATGGCTAGTCAGGTAACAACTTTTCTCATTCATTCTGCCTACTATACATTTCAGGCTCTGCATATGAATTTGCTGACCACATCAGGTGTATCTGAATCTGAACTTCTTTTCTTACTGCAGGATTTTAGTCCAGATGCTACTTTGTTTGGTGAAGAATATTAGTCCATTTGTTCGCCCCACCTGCACCAGAGATGTCTCCGCATTTTGTGCAGGCCAGATGCTGATCATCAATTCATGGTTCTTGCAAATTGTATGTGCGGAGTTGTGCAAAAAAAGGCCGAATTGTAGTAGGTAGTTAGAAGCGGTGTGGGCTTCTACTTTACTTCAGCCTTTGTTTTAAATTTATCCTCGTGTTTTAAGGATCCTATAATAACTTTATGTTCCCGACGTCGAAGAGGAAGTGCGGAATAATTGGCTATACGCATCGTCGATGGAGAGCCTTGGTTGTAATAAGACTTCCATTTTCTAGAATGGAAATAGTTTATGTTATGTCATATGGAACCATTTTTCATGTACTTGTTATCAGTGCAATGCTGCCTCTATTCCTGAGATTCCCCTGCAAATAAAAACATGACCAGCATTGGACCCACACATCATAGGTAGAGAAGTTCCAAAAGTGACTATTCAAGTTTTATAATTTCTGATGTTGAGTGACAGATGCTACTGAATTTGCAGTTGCACTAACGTGTTATCTTAATTTTCTTTGTCTATCACCGTGTGAATCACAAGAAAATCTTTGTACTTTGTATGGAGCGAAATATTTCTTTCCATCGGACTGTGAAAAACAAATGCCGCCTTCTTACTGCGACATCTCCAAAGTGTCCTGGTTATACTGATCTATCGATCCCTGTATAATCTCAATTTCTTGCCTCCTTTGTTTTACCACCCAGTCTGGATCATCCTTGGTTGCAACTTGCAAACTTAAAGTCCAAATGATGAGCCCCTGGACACCACCAACACAAGAAGTATACCATGAGTAAGCAAGTTGCAGAATATTTTTGCTCTGCATATTGTGCTGTATCCTGCTGAGTTAAATGGCCAATATCAGAAGACACAAAGTACACAGAAAGTGATGCCCAGATGACCTGGACAACAACTGTTTACTTGTAAACTTTTATCTAGTCTTTATGTGCATCATGGCGTTTTGGCCGTAATTTTTGAGAAGCTCCACCAAGTAACTGGAAGTGATTGAGCAAATAGTCAGTGTTTTAAGAAGTTATCTATTAGCTTACTGTCACTACTAAGGCAGCAAATCAGTGTAAGTGTAGGCTTCCTAAAGATTGTTGCCCTTGACTTGGAGAACATTGCTACTGTCAGCTAGTTTGCTACTACAGGATTGATGTATGCTGTACATTTCATCACAAATAAGATTCAGGTCTCCAATCAAGGTAAAATGTGAAGGATACCTGTTTACCATAGGTAACTGTTGATCCCTCTGCTGTGAGTATAACCAAGGGAATGAACTGCACGCTTGACTTGTCCAACTTGAAATATAGGATCATAGTGGGTTGCATGTGCAACAAGAGAATTATGTTTACTGGTAAGTAGTGTGCTTCCTGGGTCTAGCATAGATGTCTGCACGGATGATGATCATTGGGTGTACTCCATGAACAAAAATGACGGTTGGATGTAACTGGCTAGTGGATTGTCATCCAATTCCTGGGTCTAGCATATCACTAGGGACAGATCTCAACTTCTTCTGATGCGAACATACAGCTAGTGGATTGTCATCCAATTGTAAAGAACTTGTTGGTTTGTTTTCAGAAATTATGTACCATATTCATCAGGAAATTTCTCCGTAGCTTTGCACTAGATAAGTGGAAACTCCATTCCAAGAGTTGCTTTATGTTATGATAAAGTAGCAGCATCATGATTTCGATTTAAGTCTTGCATAAACAGTAAGTACCATGGCAAATATGAAATATCAAGCTGTACATATGCTCATTAAAAATCAAAGCAAGTACAGCAGCAATATAATAGTTCAAAAAAGGATAAAATACAGTGGCCGAATGCTTTCCCTCAAATACAGTGGCCGAACTAAACAGAACATTTTGATGTTGCGGATGGTTAATTTTCTTTAAGACGTATCAGACCAACTGCTGTTAAAATTAAATAATTGATTGCACAAGAAAAGGAGTTGGAAATTAGAGTAACATACACGCCAATGGAGCGATGAAACAGATAATCAGAACCCTCCTCCTCTGTTTACATCTAGTAAACTCGATAAGCAGGAGCAACCTTTCTGAACTCATCCTTTTTGTCAGTTAGTCCTATTAGATCTACATGAACTCTGACAAAGACAAATTGCTCATCATAATTGGCAATCAAACAAAGGGATGCTGCATTAGTGTAGGACAAGTTATAAGGAACTTCATGGGACTATACAAGTATGAATGTCATAATGAACTGTAAAGATCATCCAGATAGCTGAGTGCATGAAGAACAGTGTCACATACCATTAACATAGTCGCAGGATCACCTGCGATGAAAACCAGCATAATTTTAGCTCTTCTGGAAAGCAATAAAAGGGTCTTATATTAATTGGCATACAGCTTCACGACCAAAATACAGGAAGAGAGCAAAACATAAAATATGTTACGTGAAACTGTCTACTAGAGTACAATAGTTGTCTTCCAGTAGAAACTCCAAATTTTCATCAAGTTCAGTTAAATAAACCAATGGAACTCGGAAGTACATTTGCTCTTTCATACATTTGCTCTAAGTAGTAAGGCAAACATCATGGTAGCATTAACTCCTTAAGTTAGCATGTGACGGCATCATGGTGCATAGGACAAGAAAAGAAAAAAGTGATTGGGTACAGAACAGGGATAGTAACTAACATGATCTATCAACAGAACTGTATCCAGTGCATAGGAATCAACTTACTTTCGAGGCAACAGGAATCAACAGAATTGTGGCAGCCATCTTCTGAAAGTTCATCTGGATAAATGTCAGACAATGTGTGAATCGCCGTCCACGTAAGTCCTTTTCAGTTATGGGTTTCCGGTCTCCAACTATGGATCAGAAGCTTGAATGGGCCAGCAGTGGCTGCAGTGCATATGGATGCCGATTGCTCCACAGCCCTTATTCTGTTCTTCGTCTCTGAAAGTTTGGTCAGGGAAAAGGATGCACATGAGAAATTCGAACAGATACAGGCGGGAGTACAGGGAGGTGATAACTTCCTTTTATGCAGATGAAACTTTCACGATAAGCATTCGAAAAGGAACTTCCGCAATTCACATGCTTTCCATTTGTAAAAGGAGTGTTCTCGGAAATACTAGACACAGCAATTCTGAACGTAATGAGGAACGGACATCGTTATGACTCTATAGCAGATTTTTTTTTTTTGGAGCAACCGGCAGGAGCACTGCCTATTCATTAAGAAGAGGGAAATTTGGCCAGTTTATAAGGGAAACTGGCTTACTACATGTGCTCGTACCTGCTACCCCGTGGTGTTGTCGAAAGTATCGATAAGAAACGTCGTGCTTTTTTTTGGACCGGAAAGGACTCCTGTTCCGGTGCCCGTTGTCTAATTGCTTGGGATACAGTTTTGTTGTCTAAACAGGAGGGCGGTTTCGGCATCAAGGATCTCCACCGGCAGAACAGGTGCTTGTTGCTTAATTTCATCCACAAACTACACCAACCTGACCCTTTGCCCTGGAAGACATGGTTTTTCTCTCACACAGGTCGCGATCTCGGAGAGTGCTCTTCATCTCCCTCTTTCTTGGAGAAGATCGTCATCGAGTGCCTCCCTCTCTACCGCTCCATCACCAAGGTTGCGGTGGTGGATGGACGGGCTACGTCCTTCTGGCTCGACAAGTGGCTGGAGGGGGGGACGCTTGCGACGCGCTTCCCCGCTCTCTTCTCCCACTGTACCAGATGCCACGCTTCCGTCGCTACGGTGGCCACCGGAGGGCTGGACCTGCAGCCCCGCCTGACGGGGGCTGCGGAGGCCGAGCTTCTGGTGGTCCGCGGACTCATCACCAGCATCACCCTCCGCCACGGCGCGGATCGTCGCGTCATCGACTCTCCCTCGATACCTCGGTTCTGCTCGCGCGAGGCCTACCGCTCCCTCGCGCCAGCGCAGCCCCTCGACGCCTCTGCGTGCATGTCGTGGGCCCTCCAGGCTCCTTCGAAGATCAAGATCTTCACGTACCTTGCTGACGTCGACCGGTTGAGCACGCGGGTGAATCTCTTCCACAAGAGTTGCGCCCCCTCTGACACATGTGCTGCTTGCCCCTGCCCCGAGACCGGTAGACACCTGTTCTTCGCCTGCCGCCTCGCTACGGCGACGTGGTCCCGCTTGGATGTCCCAATCCCGGCCGGGGATTTCTCCATTTGGGAGCTGCAGGCCCCCGCGCCTTTCGACCCTGCGGTGTGGCGCGTTGGTGTAGCCGCGATCCTTTGGTCCCTCTGGAAGTCACGCAACGACCTCGTCTTCAACGGGGTCGCTCACTCGGCGGACTCGACGCTCCGGAGGGTCTGCGACGACCTTGCCCTTTGGAGATGGCGGTTCCGTGTCGCCCACAGGGAACCCCTAGATATTCTTCGATCATATGTCCTCTCATGCCTTGAGAGCTGAGTTTTCTCCTTTTTCTCGTTTCTCTCTCTCCCCCCCCACATGTATTCCCCTGTTATGTCTTTGGACAGGCTACTTGGCCGTTTTCGGGTAATATAACAAGCGGTGGGAAGTTCCCCCCGTTCACCTCGAAAAATAAGGGAAACTGGCCGAAAACCGTACAACCCAAACACCACACACCGACCCCGAGGCCGCGCACCACACGAGCCGACAACACTCCCGCCGTAGCAAGAAGTGTCAACGCTCAAAACAGAAGCACCGACACCGGTCCCGAGACCGCGCACACTAGCGAGAACCGCCCAAACACAACACACCGGCCCCGAGGCCGCGCACGCTACGAGCCGACGACACTTCAGCCCAAGCAAGAAGAGACGACGCTCGAAGACCCAAAGCACCGGAGCCGCCGCTCCGACTTCCACACCGGTCCCGAGACCGCGCACCCACCTAGCCGACGAAGCAGCTGCCATGCAAAGCATGCCAAACCTTGCCCAGCGGAGTACCAGACCTCCAAGGCACCGCCCCCAAGGGGGAGACGACGATGGCGCCGACGATGCCCGCTCTAGCGAAAGCCAAAGCTCAGGTTTTCACCCGGAGAGCCTGAGGCTTCACACGACGAGGGAGGTGAAGGAGCTCCTCGACAATGCCTCCAACGAGGGGAGCGACGTCCAAGGACGCCGACATCGCCGGCACCAACCGAAGTGGATACGGTGCTTTCGCGCGGAGTTCACCCAAACCCAAGTCGTTGAAGCCTGTCCACGAAGGCGAAGGAAAAGGCATGCCTGCATTCCAGCCCGCCGCCACCACACGAAGCCAAACCTGCGACGGCGCTTCACGCAGTCGTGCCCTGCCGCCCGCACGGCCAGGGCAGAGCAGCAAAACCTCCACGTCCCGAGCCGCCGCTCCGGCCTCCAAGCGCAGCAGCAGAGCAGACACCTCAAGTCGACTCGTCGCTCGCCTCGGGGAGCCAGCCAGCACCCCGACCACCAGAGAAGCGGCGCCGCCGCGCCGCCTTCCATCCACCATGGCACACCTCTACCATGGCCGGCAGGTGGCACAACCGCCGGGACGCCGCAAAACTGGGGCCACCACTACGCGACCGCCGCGCCGAGGCACCCACCAGCTCCATGGACCTCCACGCAACCACTGCGTCGAGGCACCGCCCGGCCGCCAACCACCCACGCGCAGTCCAGACGCCGCAGACGGCGAGGCGAAGACGCGCACCCGGGGCCGCCGCCCCGGCATCCCCAACTCCGGCAGAGAGCATGCCAGCACCGGGCACCCCCTCCACCTCCACCCGACACGAGCAGCACATCCCCGTCTGGGCCCGCCAAGGCCCAGAAACGGCTCCGTTTGCAACCGGCGCGCCTCCACCCGCCGCCGCACTCAGCAGACGCCCGCCGCGCGCACCACGCCCGCCCACCGCGGGGCGGCCCGCAACAACCGCGCAGCGCCCGCCCCGCGCTGAGCTCGCGCGCGCGCAAGGGAGCGCCGCAGACCGCTTCCCGGCCGCCCCGGCGTCCGCGCCAGATCCGGCCGCGCCGACCCCAGCCAGCCCCGCAGCTCCCGCCGCCGAGGACCAGAAGACGCCGCCGCCGAGCCGAGCGCCTGCCCCCGCGCCGCGACGCGAGACGAGCTCCCCGCCGCCGCCCACAGCCGCACGAGCTTTGCCCGTCGGAGCGCTCCGGCGGCGGCGAAGGGGAGGGGAGGCGGAGGGGGGGGGGGCGAGCCCGGCGGCTAGGGTTTCGTCACCCGAGTCGCCCGAGCGGGACGACGCGGGTTGCTTCAGAGGTATAGAAAGATGAACTGGCCCCTCTATAGCAGATATGGTTTGGACATTGCCTCCAGGGCTCCACTATTATGAAGATGCAATGTATGTAGAAAGCTGGGCATACTTCAGCAGCTTACACTATTATTATCATTAGCTGGCATAGGTTTATTTTCCCAATCAACAGGGTCCAGCAGTCCTACCTGACTTGGTACAACACGACTTTGAGTAGGCAAGTCTTTGCCATGACAACTGGCACAAACAACTCACCGTGTTAAATTAGTAATGTACCTTGAGTGTGACCATTCTCCTTGGCGCAGTACACCGCTGAGCTGATGAACTGAGTATCCCTCCTCCAGAAGCAGATGTAGACAGTCTTCTTCGATCTCTTCCACGATAGATATTGCGTGGTACGCAAGAGGGACCATTTCAGGCAATCGTCTCGATTCTTCACCTACGGAACCCGACAACGCATCTGATTTCAGGGAGCATCCGCACTCATCACTCCTCCGACGAGATTTGCCGAACAGCAAACCGGCCGCCGAAGCCTATTTTGACCAGCGCCCGCCACCGCAGAGGCTCAAAACAAGGAAGAACCAAAGAAAGGGTGGAGAACGGAAGTCGCCTCGCTTCCAACGGTTGATTGGTTTCGATGGCGCTCTATCATCTCACAACTGCTGTGAAGTGGCGTCAGGAGGCTAGCTTACTCTTAAGTCAGAACGAGCAAACAATCTTATGCCGACAAATAAAATTCTTTGATTTAGCTTTGGTTGGGGTGCGCCAGGCACCGGGCAGTAGTGCAACGCCCGGACGACACATGAGAGGCCCAGCAGCAAGCTACTGTAGTGGCCCCTCCCCCACAAAAAATAAATTTAATATCGTTGTGGACCAATGGCCCACATATCAGATATTAAACTGATAAGAACAGATACTACACTTGATCTTAGCCAAAAGGCCGAGAAAGGTATGATTTGGAACGCTGCCCTGCCCCTCCTTTTATAGCCTCGCTGGACCGCCTGTTCTCTCCCCGGGAGCGAGGTGGGACTAAACCAACGAGGAGCAGCAGCGCTTGACGCTTGAGCAGACCCGCCTCTGTGATTTCCTTTCGTCAGGGAGCTCCGAAGCCCAGCAATGAATCATCAGCCCATATGGCTGGACGGCCCAGCAATGCTTCTTTCCAATTTCACGTCAAGTTTCCTCGTTATTTTTCTCAGAATAAAAAGAGAGTTTTTATATCTAACAGAAAAAAAAGTGATTGACCGAGCCGAGCTGGAAATTGGAGCACCACGAGTCCGTACGTAGCGATCCGTCCAGCCTGACGATGTACGAACAACATTGCATCCTTCAGTTGCTGAGGTGGTGGCACAAAGTACTTGTCCCGATCTAGTCGCTAGGCCACGAACAAATTATTCTCTTGTTACTACCATTAATTTTGTAATTTGGGGGAGAACTTAGTTACATAATCAGTAGACCAATCAATTTGTGTAGTCGGTTCAATCAGCTTCAGCGAAATTGATTCCACGATTAAGGATAAGTAGCAAGCAGCAGGTAATAAAAAAATGTACACTATGAAGGCATGGAGCTAGCTTAGTGGATCCATCACCCAAACAACACGTGTGCATGCTCGTCTCTTGATATGCAGTATGTAATGGGTTTTTGTGCTGCTTCCGCTGCTAAAAATAAAATCGTGTAGCGATACAGGTATCAGATGTGCACTTTCTGCACTGTGGTTAGTGTCCACCGTCGCATGTCGCCATTATTACTACTTGAGAATCTAATTTTCTTTCTACCATTCCATGTAGGCCTTATACCAAACCAACGTACTCGGTACAAGTAATGCTGAGATAGTGATCGCAAAAAAAAAAGTAATGCTGAGATAGAGCCATCTAGCTATGACTCAGCAATGGTAAAAGAGTGGAAACCACTACGAAGGAAAGTGCGGAGGTGAAGAAAAGCCTCAGTTTTAACGAGGAATGTATAATTAAAGACACTGCTATAATTGGAGCAAAGCAGTGATCGGCTAAGCGACTCGTGCAACTGCTAGACTAAAAGCTAGACAGAAAGCATTGAGTAGACTTAAAGCAGCAATGCCATCATGTCTTACATAAATGATGTTGAACTAGTTATCATGTAGAGAAACTGGCGTCAAAAAGATAATCGATATAATACATATTTGATAAGTGACTCCTCTGGACATGGATGTAGATGACGATCAAAAATTTGAAAGTACATATATTGGTGTGCGTTGTTTGGTAAAGTTTTGTACAAAACCTACACATGGCTTTCCACACACTGTTTGTAACTATCTTCTTTATTGACCCAATTTTTTATATTTGTGGATAAATCTATAGTGGTGTCCAAGAATAGTAGGCACTTGTCCTATGGCTGAGTGGAGACTAGGTTAAATCAAAACTAATCGTTAACACCTATCTATCCATATATTAAAGCTTTACAATTTCACGGCCTCATAGCGATTCAAATCACCGTAGATATCTAAGATATCTACAATGTCACGTATCAGGATGTAAATGGTAGCGGCACACCGCGTGCCCACATACGCCGCCCGCCAATTTTAGCCCATATGGCGTAAGCGGCCTGCCACGAAATTTATGTGGCGTTTGTGGACAAAAACACAAAGTCCACGATTCCGAGCGGTTGACCACCAAAATCCCGACGACAGCTATCAGACCAACACTTCTCCCTCATCGCGTCGCTGCCTCCTCTGCGCCGCCACACGACGGTCTCCTCCGCGCCGCCATGCTCTCTCGCTGCCTCCTCTGCGCCGCGACGCTCCGGAGGACCGGATCTTGGGCTTCGCCACGCACCAGCGGACCAGATCTTGCGCGTCCTCACCATCCCCTCGCCAGCCGCCGCCGTCCGGATCTTCTACGTCGACCTGGGGGGCGAGGTTGATTCAGTGGCTGGCGAGAGCAACGGCCGCGCGGAGGACATCCATGGATGAACCAACAGTAACCAGGATCGCCACCATGCCCAACACCGCCTTACCACAGGCAAGCTCAGGTATAATACTTCATGAATCGACAGCTTTGTAGTACTCCTGATGGTGGAACTGTCATTTTGAGGAAGAAGAGTATAGATTTAGTTAATCATAAATGCATGGTACTGCAGCTACCAGCTAGTAGCCATGCTCGTGGAGTAGTGGTTCATAGTAGTTGATTGGTCCCTGTAATTTTGGAGCCGTTTGTCTTTGACTTGTTTGGAGTGTTAGCAACACTTGTTTTCATATGTCAAACAAAGACCTAGTCAGCACAACAGTAGTCACTAGTCAGCATCAGCAAACTATATAGGTTGGACATTGTTCAGTTTTATATGGATCTGCCAATGATCTTGCAAGCCATAACCATTGATCCCGTTGGCCAGCATCTTCTAAATCAACGATCCTTTGGGAAGTTCAAGCAGCATTGTTATTTTTGCAGGAAAAATAACTTAAAAATGAAACCTGCCGTTATCTTTTGGTGGATTGCATGTTGTGTTTTACTGAAACTTGTATGTTGGTGTGTCGTTAACGAGATTCAGATTAATGTTGTCCTACTGAAGTATCTTACAGCGATTCCCCATTTCTGAAAAATGATTATCTGAAGTTTTTTTTTTTGGCATATGTTGTATCGAGCTTGCACTCCTTGGCGGTATGCCATGCTTTCATGCATCTTTGGAGAGGAAGTGGATCCCAGGGCTGACGTTGGAGAGGAAGCAGAAGCAAGAGGGGAGAAGGCAGAACCAAGAGGAGAGGAGGCAAAAGCAAGAGAACGAGAAGAGGGCGTTGGAGGTGGAGGTAAGGAGGAAAGAGGTAGAGGATAGGAGGAAGAAGTCAACGAAAATACCGAAAACAAAGAGTGAGTAGGTCTCCTTTGGCGAGGCTACCATTGCTCCAAGAGTTTTGTTCAAGCTGGTCATGCGTTGTATACTAGAAGTTATAGATACATGTCATATGTTGATGAACATAGTAGTAAACATAGGTCGCTGTTAGAACTGAACAGAAAAAGGATTGGAAAATTTACTGTTTAGCATTTTTTAGCATTAAATTGCGTCAAGTTTAGTGACTCGTATGTTTGGTAATTTGAGCTTAACACCACTGGTTTTAGTGAAAGTTTTTAAGCTAGCAAACTTGTTTTAGTGATACATACATAGTTCAATTCTATATTTAAGTTGCACTTGCATTATATACTTGTGGTGGGAGTTGAATTTTGTTTGAATTTCAAGCACTTGCTAATAAATTGATTGGTTGACTAATTAGCTCAACCATTTCTTGATTCTTTTTCTCTTCTGAAAAAAGAATTATGAAGTTTTGCTGGTATGTGAAAATCACGTTTGCTAGGGAAGGAGGGAGTATGGATGCCATTTGTGCAAGAAACCAAAGACGTTTATTTCGTTTCAAGATAAAAAAAAAAAGTTTCAATCGATCGAGCTAGCAGGCCGTAGCATCACTTGATTAATGACCAACTTGTGTACGTACGAGCGAGCGAAGCGGACGATCTGTTTTGCAACTCGGATCGATCGTTGCACTAGGAAACTCGGTGTGAGGAACATATCGTGGAGCGGCTGTGGTGGCGCCGCTGAGCCGCACAAATCCGCTAGAAATTGTAGGTGGCTGCCACAAAAACTGCTAACCATATATGTGGCCGAAGCGGCACATCCGTTTATGTCCAGTGGATGAGCCACTTAAATCCTGAGTCACGTATCTACAGTACAAATTTATTATTAATCCTTTTTTTTCCTGGTCGCCGCTCCTCCTGGATAATGTCTTCTTCTTTTTCTGAAAAAATCTACAGAGTGGACCACCGCTTACAGCCTACCTTATACGCCTCATCCCTGCACCTCCTTGACCGCAAAATCGAGAGGGGTGACCCTCCACGACCTGCTGCTATCACCACACCTCCCATACACTGTCGCTGCCATGGATCCCCGCTTGGTCGCCCTTCCGGCAACGCTATTTTTTTGGGCCTATGACTGTGAGATGGAGGGGGTCAGGTGCCATGACCACGGTTCTTGATCTGTTGTTTCGTAGGTCGGTCTCTTGACACTTAAGTGCATGCCGGGTAAGATGGAAAATAATTCTTGACACTTATTTATACCAAATATTTATACTTATTTGTATAGCATATAGCTTATTAATGTAAGAGGTTAATTTTTTTGCCACCAACTCTACTATACAAGTTATTAGCATATATACAATCTAAACTTAACTCTATCATGCGATATAATATGTTATCTTTTCAAGTTTTGTTTGGGCCATCTTGGTAAAATCAAATCGTAAAAAGTTAGAACTTATTCATACAATTAATAATTAGTGCCAGTTATTCATACAATTTATCATTGTTCATGTTTATTTTACTGTATTTAAATATATTGCTAAAAGGCTTTACTACCTAAGTGTACCAAAGGTATGTTGCTAGATATTTGCAGCATAGAACTATCAAGCTTAGCCGCAGCCAACATAAAATTCTAGAACCATAAGGTGCCAACAATTGGTTCGTCCTCAAATAATGTTATCCCTTGTAGCATTAAGTTTATTATTAGTTCCCGCATGTAGTTATGCCTTTTTATTTAAGACATCCATGATTTACAATCATCTTGAGTGCCCCTTAAAAAAAATGTAACCGCAATGTCCCCAACAAGCAGGGAGCAAAACCTAAAAATCCATTTCGAAGCACAGCACAGAGACTCGGGTGGCGCACAGAAGAAATAGTTGAGGAGTTGTTGAATCACAGACGAGGAGAAGGAGGTGGAGGAGTGCTTGTTGCGCGTAGATGTACACGTCCGTTGGGAACCCCAAGAGGAAGGTATGATGCGCACAGCAGCAAGTTTCCCTCAGTATGAAACCAAGATTATCGAACCAGTAGGAGCCAAGAAGCACGTGAAGGTTGTTGGTGGAGGAGTGTAGTGCGACGCAACACCGGGAAACCGGCGCCAACGTGGAACCTGCACAACACAATCAAAGTACTTTGCCCCAACGTAACGTTGAGGTTGTCAATCTCACCGGCTTGCTGAAACAAAGGATTAATCGTATCGAGTGGAAGATGGTGTTTGTTTGCAAAGAAAAGTAAAAATAGAATGTATTCAGATGTAAAAGAATGGACGGGGTCCACAGTTCACTAGAGGTGTCTCTCCAATAAGATAACTAACATGATGGGTGAACAAATTACAGCGGACAATTGACAAATAAAGATTCAATACATATCAATGATGATTATTATGTGATTTAATCAGGGCATTATGACAAAGTACATAGACCGCTATCCAACATGCATCTATGCCTAAATAATCCACCTTCAAGGTTATCATCCGAACCCCTTCCAATATTAAGTTGTAAACAACATATAATTGCATTAAGTATGGTGCGTAATGTAATCAACACAAATATCCTTAGACAAAGCATCGATGTTTTATCCCTAGTGGCAACAGCACATCCACAACCTTAGAACTTTCTGTCACTGTCCCACATTCAATGGAGGCATGAACCCACTATCGAGCATAATTACCCTCTCTTGGAGTTACAAGTATCAACTTGGCCGGAGCCTCTACTAGCAACGGGAGCATGCAAGAACATAAACAACACATATATGATAGATTGATAATCAACTTAACATAATATTCTATATTCATCGATCCCGCCAAACACAACATGTAGCATTACAAATAGATGATCTTGATCATGTTAGGCAGCTCACAAAATCTAAACAATAATAGCACAAGCGGAGAAGACAACCATCTAGCTACTGCTATGGACCCATAGTCCAAGGATGAACTACTCACGCATCAATCCGGAGGCGGGCATGATGATGTAGAGCCCTCTATGATGATTCCCGCGGGGTGCCGAGGCGATCTCATGAATCCCGAGATGGGATTGCGACGGCGGCGTCTTTGGAAGGTTTTCCGTATCGTGGCTCTCGATACAGGGGGTTTCGCGGCGAAGGCTATTTGTAGGCGGAAGGGTAGGTCGGGGGCGTCACGAGGGCCCACATACTAGGGCCGCGGCCGGGGCCTGGGCCGCGCCGTGTGTGTGGCCACCTCGTGGCCCCACTTCCTTTCCCGGTCTCTCGGGCTTCTGTGGCAAAAATAGGACCCTGGGCGTTGATTTCGTCCAATTCGAGAATATTTCCTTACTAGATTTCTGAAACCAAAAACAGCAAAACAGCAACTGGCGCTTCGGCATCTTGTTAATAGGTTAGTGCCGAAAATGTATAATAATGTGTAAAGTATGTATAAAACATTCAAGTATTGTCATAAAAGTAGCATGGAACATAAGAAATTATGATACGTTTGAGACGTATCAAGCATCCCCAAGCTTAGTTCCTACTCGCCCTCGAGTAGATAAACGATAACACAAATAATTTCTGAAGTGACATGCTACTAACATAATCTTGATCAATATTATTGTAAAGCATATGAGATGAATGGAGTGATCTGAACAAAAGATTGCTAACAAAAATAATGACTAAACAAATGAATCATATAGCAAAACTTTTCATGAATAGTACTTTCAAACAAGTATCAATGAGACTTGCATAAGAGCTAACTCATAAGCAATAAATTCTAAGTAGAATGCATTGAAGCAACACAAAGGATGATTAAGTTTCAGCAATTGCTTTCAACTTGTAACATGTATATCTCATGGATATTTGTCAACATAGAGTAATATAACAAATGCAATAAGTAAACATGTAAGAATCAATGCACAGTTAACACAAGTGTTTGCTTCTAAGATAGAGAGAAATGGGTAAACTGACTCAACATATAAAGTAAGGCCCTTCGCAGAAGGAAGCATGGATTACTATTTTTGTGCTAGAGCTTTGTTTTGAAAACATAGAAACAATTTTGTCAACGGTAGTAATAATTCATATGTGCTATGCATAATACTTCCTGCAAGTTGCATGTCTCATGCATAGAGTACTAATAGTGCTCGCACCTTGTCCTACTTAGCTCGGAAAACACGGATTATCATCGCATAGCATATGTTTCAACCAAGTGTCACAAAGGGGTACCTCTATGCCGCTTTGTACAAGTGTCTAAGGAGAAAGCACGCATTGGATTCTCGCTTTTGATTGTTCTCAACTTAGACATCCATACCGGGACAACATAGACAACAAATAATGGACTCCTCTTTTAATGCTTAAGCATTCAACACAAGTTAATATTCTCATAAGAGATTGAGGTTGTATGTCCAAACTGAAACTTCCACCATGATACATGGCTTTAGTTAGCGGCCCAATGTTCTTCTCTAACATATGCATACTCAAACCATTTGATCATGAAATCGCACTTACTTCAGACAAACATGCATAGCATCTCACATGATATCCAACAATTAAAGGTAAAGTTGATGGCGTCCCCGAAACATGGTTACCGCTCAACAAGCAACTTATAAGAATTAAGACACATAACTACATATTCATCACCACAATAGTTTTTAAGCTATTTGTCCCATGAGCTATATATTGTAAAGGTAAAGAAATGAAATTTTAAAGGTATCACTCAAGTAATTTACTTTGGAATGGCAGAAATATACCACATAGTAGGTAGATATGGTGGACACAAATGGCATGGGTTTTGGCTCAAGGTATTTGGATGCACGAGAAGCATTTCTCTCAGTACAAGGTTTGGGCTAGCAAGGTTGTTTGAAGCAAACACAAGTATGAACAGATACAAAACTCACACAAGAACATATTGCAAGCATTATAAGACTCTACACTGTCTTCCTTGTTGTTCAAACACTTTACCCAAAAATATCTAGACTTAGAATGACCAATCATGCAAACCAAATTAAACAAGCTCTACGGTAGTTCTTCATTAATAAATTAAACTACATGATGCAAGAGATTAAACATGATCTATGAGAGATCAAACAATTGCCAAGTTAATCCAAACCATATGCAGCATTTTCTGATTCCAACCAAATAGCAATTTAACGAAGCAATTTCAGCCTTCGCCATGAACATTAAAGCACAATTAAGAACACAAGTGTTCCATATGAAAAAGCGGAGCGTAATATCTCCAATATAAGAATGATGGGATCCAACTTTATTCAAACCAAAACAAAAATAAAAACAAACCGACGCTCCAAGTAAAGAACATAAGATGTGATGGAATAAAAATATAGTTTCACTAGAAGTGACCCGATAATGTTGTCGATGAAGAAGGGGATGCCTTGGCATCCCGATGGCGTGTAACTCACACGTTGCTTGGGAACCCCAAGAGGAAGGTATGATGCGCACGGAAGTTTTCCCTCAGAAAGAAACCAGGTTTAATCGAACCAGCAGGAGCCAAGAAGCACGTTGAAGGTTGATGGTCATGCGAAATAGATGCGGCGCACACACCGTGGATTCCCGGCGCCAACGTGGAATCTGCACAACAAAACCAAGTATTTGCCCCCAACGAAGCTGGAGGTTGTCAATCTCGGCCTACTGCAAAGTGATTAAGCGTATCAGCGGGAAGATGTTTGCAAAGAAAATCAGAAACAAGTAGATTGTGTGCTATGTAAAGGATAGGACCGGGGTCCCAGTTACTAGAGTGTGCCCGCATGTGTGCTAAACAAATTATAGCGCAATTACAAATAGAGAAAGGCATAACACGTATATACATGATATGATAAATATAGTGAGATTTAATTGGGCATTACGACAAAATACATCCGCGCATCTATGCCTAAACCACCTTCAGGTTATCGTCCGAACCCCATTCGTATTAAGTTGCAAAGCACAATTGCATTAAGTATGGTGCGTAATGTAATGACAACTACATCCTTAGACATAGAATCAATGTTTTATCCCTAGTGGCCAACACATCACAACCTTAGAACTTTCTGTCACTGTCCCCGGCATGAACCCACTATCGAGCATAAATACTCCCTCTTGGAGTTAAGAGTACAAACTTGGCCAGAGCCTCTACTAATAACGGAGAGCATGCAAGATCATAAACAACACATAAACAATAGATTGATAATCACCATAATCATAGTACTCTCTATCCATCGGATCCCGACAAACACAACATATAGAATTACATATAGATGATCTTGATCATGTTAGGCAGCTCACAAGATCCAACAATGAAGCACAACAAGGAGAAGACGACCATCTAGCTACTGCTATGGACCCATGGTCCAGGGTGAACTACTCACTCATCACTCCGGAGGCGACCATGGCGGTGTAGAGTCCTCCGAGATGAATCCCCTCTCCGGCAGGGTGCCGGAGGCGATCTCCTGAATCCCCAGATGGGATTCGCGGCGGCGTCTCTGGAAGGTTTTCCGTATCGTGGCTCTCGGATGGGGGGGTTTCGGAGGCTTTAAGTAGGCGGAAGGTCAACGCGGGGGGCCACACGAGGGGCCCAGGGGGTAGGTCGGCGCGGCCAGGGCCTGGCCGCCGCGCCGCCTAGCCTCTCGCTGCCCGGCCCCACTTCGTTATCTCTTCGGTCTTCTGGAAGCTTCGTGCAAAAATGGGATGCTGATACGTCTCCAACGTATCGATAATTTCTTATGTTCCATGCTACTTTATTGATGATACCTACATGTTTTATGCACATTATATGTCATATTTATGCATTTTCTGGAACTAACCTATTAACAAGATGCCGAAGAGCCAGTTGCTGTTTTTTGGTTTCAGAAATCCTAGTAAAGAAATATTCTCGGAATTGGACGAAACTTTCGCCCAGGGTCCTATTTTTGCACGAAGCTTCCAGAAGACCGAAGACCTAACGAAGTGGGGCCACGAGGTGGCCAGGGGAGGAGCCGGCGCGGCCCGGCCCTGGCCGCGCCGACCTGCCCCCTGGGCCCCTCGTGTGGCCCCCCGCGTTGACCTTCCGCCTACTTAAAGCCTCCGTCGCGAAACCCCCAGTGAGCCACGATACGGAAAACCTTACTGAGACGCCGCCGCCGCGAATCCCATCTCGGGGGATTCAGGAGATCGCCTCCGGCACCCTGCCGGAGAGGGGATTCATCTCCCGGAGGACTCTACACCGCCATGGTCGCCTCGGGAGTGATGAGTGAGTAGTTCACCCCTGGACCATGGGTCCATAGCAGTAGCTAGATGGTCGTCTTCTCCTTGTTGTGCTTCATTGTTGGATCTTGTGAGCTGCCTAACATGATCAAGATCATCTATATGTAATTCTATATGTTGTGTTTGTCGGGATCCGATGGATAGAGAGTACTATGATTATGGTGATTATCAATCTATTGTTCATGTGTTGTTTATGATCTTGCATGCTCTCCGTTATTAGTAGAGGCTCTGGCCAAGTTTTTACTCTTAACTCCAAGAGGGAGTAATTATGCTCGATAGTGGGTTCATGCCTTCATTGATACCTGGGACAGTGACAGAAAGTTCTAAGGTTGTGATGTGCTGTTGCCACTAGGGATAAAACATTGATGCTATGTCTAAGGATGTAGTTATTGATTACATTACGCACAATACTTAATGCAATTGTCTGTTGCTTTGCAACTTAATACTGGAGGGGGTTCGGATGATAACCTGAAGGTGGACTTTTTAGGCATAGATGCAGTTGGATGGCGGTCTATGTACTTTGTCGTAATGCCCAATTAAATCTCACTATATTTACCATGTCATGTATATGCATTATTATGCCTTTCTCTATTTGTCAATTGCCCGACTGTAATTTGTTCACCCAACATGCTTTTATCTTATGGGAGAGACACCTCTAGTGAACTGTGGACCCCGGTCCTATTCTTTACATAGCATACAATCTACTTGTTTTTGTTTTCTTTGCAAACATCTTCCACTCGATACGTTTAATCCTTTGTTACAGCAAGCCGGTGAGATTGACAACCTCACTGTTTCGTTGGGGCAAAGTACTTGGTTGTGTTGTGCAGGTTCCTAGTTGGCGCCGGAATCCCTGGTGTTGCGCCGCATCACATTTCGCGACCATCAACCTTCAACGTGCTTCTTGGCTCCTACTGGTTCGATTAAACCTTGGTTTCATACTGAGGAAAACTTGCCACTGTGCGCATCATACCTTCCTCTTGGGGTTCCCAACGGACGTGTACATCTACGCGCATCAAGCACTTTTTCTGGCGCCGTTGCCGGGGAGATCAAGACACGCTGCAAGGGGAGTCTCCACTTCTCAATCTCTTTACTTTGTTTTTGTCTTGCTTTATTTTATTTACTACTTTGTTTGCTGCACCTAAACAAAACACAAAAAAATTAGTTGCTAGTTTTACTTTATTTACTGTCTTGCTCTCTATATCAAAAACACAAAAAAATTAGTTACTCGCATTTACTTTATCTAGTTTGTTTTATTTACCGTTGCTAAAATGGCCAACCCTGAAAATACTAAGTTGTGTGACTTCACAAATGCAAATAATAATGATTTCCTATGCACACCTATTGCTCCACCTGCTACTACAGCAGAATTCTTTGAAATTAAACCTGCTTTACTAAATCTAGTCATGAGAGAACAATTTTCTGGTGCTAGTTCTGATGATGCTGCTGCCCATCTCAATAATTTTGTTGAACTTTGTGAAATGCAAAAGTATAAAGATGTAGATGGTGATATTATTAAATTGAAAGTGTTTCCTTTCTCATTAAGAGGAAGAGCTAAAGATTGGTTGCTATCTTTGCCTAAGAATAGTATTGATTCATGGACTAAATGCAAGGATGCTTTTATTGGTAGATATTATCCTCCCGCTAAAATTATTTCTTTGAGAAGTAGCATAATGAATTTTAAACAATTTGATACTGAACATGTTGCTCAAGCATGGGAGAGAATGAAAACTTTGGTAAAGAATTGCCCAACCCATGGACTGACTACTTGGATGATCATCCAAACCTTCTATGCAGGACTAAATTTTTCTTCGCGGAATTTATTGGATTCAGCTGCTGGAGGTACCTTTATGTCCATCACATTGGGGGCGGCTACAAAACTTCTTGATGATATGATGATAAATTACTCTGAATGGCACACGGAAAGAGCTCCACAAGGTAAGAAGGTAAATTCTGTTGAAGAAACCTCTTCCTTGAGTGATAAGATTGATGTGATTATGTCTATGCTTGTGAATGGTAGATCTAATGTTGATCCAAATAATGTTCCTTTAGCTTCATTGGTTGCTCAAGAAGAAAATGTTGATGTGAATTTCATTAAAAATAATAATTTCAACAACAATGCTTATAGGAACAACTCTGGTAATAACTATAGGCCATATCCTTCTGCTAATGGTAATGGTTATGGTAATTCTTATGGGAATTCTTACAACAATAATAGGAATGTACCCTCTGGTCTTGAAGCCATGCTTAAAGAATTTATTAGTACACAAACTGCTTTTAACAAATCTGTTGAGGAAAAGCTTGATAAAATTGATACTATTGCTTCTAGAGTTGATAGGCTTGCCTCTGATGTTAATCTTTTAAAGTTGAAAGTTATGCCTAATAATGATCTTGATAATAAGATTACTACTACAGCAAATGCCATCCAAGTTAGAATTAATGAGAATATAAGATTAATGGCTGAACTGCGTGCTAGGTGGGATAGAGAAGAAAATGAAAAACTAGCTAAAGAGAATAATGTAGCTAAAGTTTGGACTATTACCACCACTAGTAATGCTAATTCTTCACATGTTGCTGCACCTCCTACTATCAATGGTAATATAATTGGTGTTGGCAATGTTTCTACTCCTAGTGCAAAGCGTACAAAACTGCCTGAAATTGCTAAAACTGCTGAAACTGCTTGTGATAAAACTGCTGAAATTTTTTCCAACCTTGGGAATAATGATCCCATTGCTGTAGCTCATAATGATTTAGATTTTGATGATTGCCACATCTCTGAAGTTATAAAGTTCTTGCAAAAACTTGCTAAAAGTCCTAATGCTAGTGCTATAAATTTAGCCTTTACAAAACATATTACAAATGCTCTCATAAAAGCTAGAGAAGAGAAACTAAAACTTGAAACTTCTATTCCTAGAAAGTTAGAAGATGGTTGGGAGCCCATCATTAAAATGAAATTCAATGACTTTGAATGTAATGCCTTATGTGATCTTGGTGCAAGTATTTCTGTTATGCCTAAAAAGATTTATGATATGCTTGACTTGCCACCATTAAAGAATTGTTATTTGGATGTTAATCTCGCCGATAATGTTAAAAAGAAACCTTTGGGGAGGATTGATAATGTGCATATTACGGTTAACAATAACCTTGTCCCCGTTGATTTTGTTGTCTTGGATATCGAATGCAATGCATCTTGTCCAATTGTGTTGGGAAGACCTTTTCTTCGAACTGTTGGTGCTGTTATTGATATGAGGGAAGGTAATATTAAATATCAATTTCCTCTCAAGAAAGGTATGGAACACTTCCCTAGAAAGAGAATGAAGTTGCCTTTTGATTCTATTATTAGAACAAGCTATGATGTTGATGCTTCTACTCTCGATGTTACTTGATTTGCACTTTCTGCGCCTAGCTGAAAGGCGTTAAAGAAAAGCGCTTATGGGAGACAACCCATGTTTTTACCTACAGCAATTTTTTGTTTTATTGAGTCTTGGAAGTTGTTTACTACTGTAGCAACCTCTCCTTATCATGTTTTTGTGCCAAGTAAAGTTTCTATGTCAAAGTTGATGTTATATTTGGGATCGCTGCGCAGAAACAGCATTGCTGTCTGTCACGAATCTGGGCATAATTCTCTGTAGAAAATTCGAAAAAATCTGCCAATTTACGAGCGTGATCCTCAGATATGTACGCAACTTTCATTAGTTTTGAGTTTTTCCATTTGAGCAAGTCTGGTGCCATTTATAAATTCGTCTTTACGGACTGTTCTGTTTTTGACAGATTCTGCCTTTTATTTCGCATTGCCTCTTTTGCTATGTTGGATTTATTTCTTTGATCCATTAATGTCCAGTAGCATTATGCAATGTCCAGAAGTGAAAATAATGATTGTGTCACCTCTGAATGTGTGAATTATTAATGATGCACTAACCCTCTAATGAGTTTGCTTGAAGTTTGGTGTGAAGGAAGTTTTCAAGGGTCAAGAGAGGAGAATGATATACTAAGATCAAGAGGAGTGAAAGCTCTAAGCTTGGGGATGCCCCCGTGGTTCATCCCTGCATATTTTAAGAAGACTCAAGCGTCTAAGCTTGGGGATGCCCAAGGCATCCCCTTCTTCATCGACAACATCATCAGGTTCCTCCCCTGAAACTATATTTTTATTCAGTCACATCTTGTGTTCTTTACTTGGAGCGTCGGTTTGTTTTCGTTTTTGTTTTTGTTTGAATAAGATGGATCCTAGCATTCACTTTGTGGGAGAGAGACACGCTCCGCTGTTGCATATGGACACATGTGTCCTTAGGCTTTACTCATAATGTTCAAGGCGAAGTTTCTTCTTCGTTAATTTGTTATATGGTTGGAATTGGAAAATGCTACATGTAGTAATTCTAAAAATGTCTTGGATAATGTGATACTTGGCAATTGTTGTGTTCATGTTTAAGCTCTTGCATCATATGCTTTGCACCCATTAATGAAGAAATACATAGAGCTTGCTAAAATTTGATTTGCATATTTGGTTTCTCTAAGGTCTAGATAATATCTAGTATTGAGTTTTGAACAACAAGGAAGACGGTGTAGAGTCTTATAATGTTTACAATATGTCTTTTATGTGAGTTTTGCTGCACTTGTTCATCCTTGAGTTTGCTTCAAATAACCTTGCTAGCCTAAACCTTGTATCGAGAGGGAATACTTCTCATGCATCCAAAATCCTTGAGCCAACCACTATGCCATTTGTGTCCACCATACCTACCTACTACATGGTATTTACCCGCCATTCCAAAGTAAATTGCTTGAGTGCTACCTTTAAAATTCCATCATTCACCTTTGCAATATATAGCTCATGGGACAAAATAGCCTTAAAAACTATCGTAGTATTGAATATGTACTTATGCACTTTATATTTTATTAAGTTGCCTGTTGTGCGATAACCATGTTTCTGGGGAACGCCATCAACTATTGTTGAATATCATGTGAGTTGCTATGCATGTCCGTCTTGTCTGAAGGTCTATCATTTTAGTGGTTGGAGCATGCAAAATTGTTAGAGAAGAACATTGGGCCGCTAACTAAAGCCATGAACCATGGTGGAAGTTTCAGTTTTGGACATATATCCTCAATCTCATATGAGAATAATAACTTTGCTACATGCTTATGCATTTAAGAGGAGTCCATTATCTGTTGTCCATGTTGTCCCGGTATGGATGTCTAAGTTGAGAATAATCAAAAGCGAGAAATCCGAAATGCGAGCATTCTCCTTGGACCTTTGTACAGGCGGCATGGAGGTACCCCTTTGTGACACTTGGTTGAAACATGGCATGCAAAGATCCGGTAGTCCAAGTTAAGTAGGACAAGGTGCGGGCACTATTAGTATACTATGCGTGAGACTTGCAACTTGTAAGATATAACTTTCATAACTCATATGCTTTATTACTACCGTTGACAAAATTGTTTCATGTTTTCAAAATAAAAGCTCTAGCACAAATACAGCAATCGATGCTTTCCTCTTTGAAGGACCATTCTTTTACTTTTATTGTTGAGTCAGTTTACCTATCTCCTTCCACCTTAAGAAGCAAACACTTGTGTGAACTGTGCATTGATTCCTACATACTTGCATATTGCACTTGTTATATTACTTTATGTTGACAATATCCATGAGATATACATGTTACAAGTTGAAAGCAACCGCTGAAACTTAATCTTCTTATGTGTTGCTTCAACACCTTTACTTTGATTTATTGCTTTATGAGTTAACTCTTATGCAAGACTTATTGATGCTTGTCTTGAAGTACTATTCATGAAAAGTCTTTGCTATATGATTCAGTTGTTTACTCATGTCATTACCTTTGCTTTGATCGCTGCATTCATTACATATGTTTACAAATAGTATGATCAAGATTATGATGGCATGTCACTTCAGAAATTATCTTTGTTATCGTTTTACCTGCTCGGGACGAGCAGAACTAAGCTTGGGGATGCTGATACGTCTCCAACGTATCGATAATTTCTTATGTTCCATGCTACTTTATTGATGATACCTACATGTTTTATGCACATTATATGTCATATTTATGCATTTTCTGGAACTAACCTATTAACAAGATGCCGAAGAGCTGTTTTCTGCTGTTTTTGGTTTCAGAAATCCTAGTAAAGAAATATTCTCGGAATTGGACGAAACTTTCGCCCAGGGTCCTATTTTTGCACGAAGCTTCCAGAAGACCGAAGACCTAACGAAGTGGGGCCACGAGGTGGCCGGAGGCCGGGCGCGGCCCAGGCCCCGGCCGCGCCGACCTGCCCCCGGGCCTCGTGTGGCCCCCGCGTTGACCTTCCGCCTACTTAAAGCCTCCGTCGCGAAACCCCCAGTACGAGAGCCACGATACGGAAAACCTTACGAGACGCGCCGCCGCGAATCCCATCTCGGGGGATTCTGGAGATCGCCTCCGGCACCCTGCCGGAGAGGGGATTCATCTCCCGGAGGACTCTACACCGCCATGGTCGCCTCCGGAGTGATGAGTGAGTAGTTCACCCCTGGACCATGGGTCCATAGCAGTAGCTAGATGGTCGTCTTCTCCTTGTTGTGCTTCATTGTTGGATCTTGTGAGCTGCCTAACATGATCAAGATCATCTATATGTAATTCTATATGTTGTGTTTGTCGGGATCCGATGGATAGAGAGTACTATGATTATGGTGATTATCAATCTATTGTTCATGTGTTGTTTATGATCTTGCATGCTCTCCGTTATTAGTAGAGGCTCTGGCCAAGTTTTTACTCTTAACTCCAAGAGGGAGTAATTATGCTCGATAGTGGGTTCATGCCTTCATTGATACCTGGGACAGTGACAGAAAGTTCTAAGGTTGTGATGTGCTGTTGCCACTAGGGATAAAACATTGATGCTATGTCTAAGGATGTAGTTATTGATTACATTACGCACAATACTTAATGCAATTGTCTGTTGCTTTGCAACTTAATACTGGAGGGGGTTCGGATGATAACCTGAAGGTGGACTTTTTAGGCATAGATGCAGTTGGATGGCGGTCTATGTACTTTGTCGTAATGCCCAATTAAATCTCACTATATTTACCATGTCATGTATATGCATTATTATGCCTTTCTCTATTTGTCAATTGCCCGACTGTAATTTGTTCACCCAACATGCTTTTATCTTATGGGAGAGACACCTCTAGTGAACTGTGGACCCCGGTCCTATTCTTTACATAGCATACAATCTACTTGTTTTACTGTTTTCTTTGCAAACATCTTCCACTCGATACGTTTAATCCTTTGTTACAGCAAGCCGGTGAGATTGACAACCTCACTGTTTCGTTGGGGCAAAGTACTTTGGTTGTGTTGTGCAGGTTCCTAGTTGGCGCCGGAATCCCTGGTGTTGCGCCGCATCACATTTCGCGACCATCAACCTTCAACGTGCTTCTTGGCTCCTACTGGTTCGATTAAACCTTGGTTTCATACTGAGGGAAAACTTGCCACTGTGCGCATCATACCTTCCTCTTGGGGTTCCCAACGGACGTGTACATCTACGCGCATCAAGCGAAATTTCATCCAATTCCGAGAATATTTCTTTACTAGGATTTCTGAAACCAAAAACAGCAAAAACAACTGGCTCTTCGGCATCTTGTTAATAGGTTAGTTCCAGAAAATGCATAAATATGACATATAATGTGCATAAAACATGTAGGTATCATCAATAAAGTAGCATGGAACATAAGAAATTATCGATACGTTGGAGACGTATCAGCATCCCCAAGCTTAGTTCTGCTCGTCCCGAGCAGGTAAAACGATAACAAAGATAATTTCTGAAGTGACATGCCATCATAATCTTGATCATACTATTTGTAAACATATGTAATGAATGCAGCGATCAAAGCAAAGGTAATGACATGAGTAAACAAGTGAATCATATAGCAAAGACTTTTCATGAATAGTACTTCAAGACAAGCATCAATAAGTCTTGCATAAGAGTTAACTCATAAAGCAATAAATCAAAGTAAAGGTATTGAAGCAACACAAAGGAAGATTAAGTTTCAGCGGTTGCTTTCAACTTATAACATGTATATCTCATGGATATTGTCAACATAAAGTAGTATAACAAGTGCAATATGCAAGTATGTAGGAATCAATGCACAGTTCACACAAGTGTTTGCTTCTTAAGGTGGAAGGAGATAGGTAAACTGACTCAACAATAAAAGTAAAAGAATGGTCCTTCAAAGAGGAAAGCATCGATTGCTGTATTTGTGCTAGAGCTTTTATTTTGAAAACATGAAACAATTTTGTCAACGGTAGTAATAAAGCATATGAGTTATGTAAATTATATCTTACAAGTTGCAAGCCTCATGCATAGTATACTAATAGTGTCCGCACCTCGTCCTACTTAGCTTGGACTACCGGATCTTTGCATGCCATGTTTCAACCAAGTGTCACAAAGGGGTACCTCCATGCCGCCTGTACAAAGGTCTAAGGAGAATGCTCGCATTTTGGATTTCTCGCTTTTGATTATTCTCAACTTAGACATCCATACCGGGACAACATGGACAACAGATAATGGACTCCTCTTAAATGCATAAGCATGTAGCAATGATTATTATTCTCATATGAGATTGAGGATATATGTCCAAAACTGAAACTTCCACCATGATTCATGGCTTTAGTTAGCGGCCCAATGTTCTTCTCTAACAATTTTGCATGCTCCAACCACTAAAATGATAGATCCTTCAGACAAGACGGACATGCATAGCAACTCACATGATATTCAACAATAGTTGATGGCGTTCCCCAGAAGCATGGTTATCGCACAACAAGCAACTTAATAAAATATAAAGTGCATAAGTACATATTCAATACTACGATAGTTTTTAAGGCTATTTTGTCCCATGAGCTATATATTGCAAAGGTGAATGATGGAATTTTAAAGGTAGCACTCAAGCAATTTACTTTGGAATGGCGGAGAAATACCATGTAGTAGGTAGGTATGGTGGACACAAATGGCATAGTAGTTGGCTCAAGGATTTTGGATGCATGAGAAGTATTCCCTCTCGATACAAGGTTTAGGCTAGCAAGGTTATTTGAAGCAAACTCAAGGATGAACAAGTGCAGCAAAACTCACATAAAAGACATATTGTAAACATTATAAGACTCTACACCGTCTTCCTTGTTGTTCAAAACTCAATACTAGATATTATCTAGACCTTAGAGAGACCAAATATGCAAATCAAATTTTAGCAAGCTCTATGTATTTCTTCATTAATGGGTGCAAAGCATATGATGCAAGAGCTTAAACATGAGCACAACAATTGCCAAGTATCACATTATCCAAGACATTTTAGAATTACTACATGTAGCATTTTCCAATTCCAACCATATAACAAATTAACGAAGAAGAAACTTCGCCTTGAACATTATGAGTAAAGCCTAAGGACACATGTGTCCATATGCAACAGCGGAGCGTGTCTCTCTCCCACAAAGTGAATGCTAGGATCCATCTTATTCAAACAAAAACAAAAACAAAAACAAACCGACGCTCCAAGTAAAGAACACAAGATGTGATTGAATAAAAATATAGTTTCAGGGGAGGAACCTGATGATGTTGTCGATGAAGAAGGGGATGCCTTGGGCATCCCCAAGCTTAGACGCTTGAGTCTTCTTAAAATATGCAGGGATGAACCACGGGGGCATCCCCAAGCTTAGAGCTTTCACTCCTCTTGATCATAGTATATCATTCTCCTCTCTTGACCCTTGAAAACTTCCTTCACACCAAACTTCAAGCAAACTCATTAGAGGGTTAGTGCACAATTAATAATTCACACATTCAGAGGTGACACAATCATTCTTTACACTTCTGGACATTGCATAAAGCTACTGGACATTAATGGATCAAAGAAATAAATCCAACATAGCAAAAGAGGCAATGCGAAATAAAAGGCAGAATCTGTCAAAAACAGAACAGTCCGTAAAGACGAATTTAAAGCTGGCACCAGACTTGCTCAAATGGAAAAACTCAAAACTAATGAAAGTTGCGTACATATCTGAGGATCACGCTCGTAAATTGGCAGATTTTTTCGAATTTTCTACAGAGAACTGTGCCCAGATTCGTGACAGACAGCAATGCTGTTTCTGCGCAGCGATCCCAAATATAACATCAACTTTGACATAGAAACTTTACTTGGCACAAAAACATGATAAGGAGAGGTTGCTACAGTAGTAAACAACTTCCAAGACTCAACAAAACAAAAAAATTGCTGTAGGTCCCATAAGCGCTTTTCTTTAACGCCTTTCAGCTAGGCGCAGAAAGTGCAAATCAAGTAACATCGAGAGTAGAAGCATCAACATCATAACTTGTTCTAATAATAGAATCAAAAGGCAACTTCATTCTCTTTCTAGGGAAGTGTTCCATACCTTTCTTGAGAGGAAATTGATATTTAATACTCCTCCGTTCCTTTCTATAGTGCCTATAGATTTTTCACATTTGTTTCAAAATATAAGAGTATAGGCTCTGTTTTTTGCGTTTTAGTCCTTCCACCGATCAGGTGAGTTTCGCATATACAGAAACCAATCTGTTAGGTTCCTTAAAATCTGCAAACAAACGTACGCATCCACACACGCCTCCTCCTAAAACCCACGTACGACTCTCTCTCTATCTCACATCTCCACGATTAGATTTTTTCTCTCGTTGCTTTTTCTCTCTCACGTATCCCTCTCACGTATTCTCTCTCTCCCACGGACTCCTACGCTGCACGGCTCATGTATTCTCTCTCACGTATTTTTGGCCGCCCTTGGGAGCTGATCTGCCTGTGCGCGGGAGAGACACGAAAGAATCGGGAAGAAATACCGGGAGATAGGGAGTACATCACGCGAGCTGCGATTATGGAAACCCACGTACATCAAGCGATCTGTTTTCTCTTTGTACTGATCTGTTTTCTGTTTCCTATTCTCTCTCAGATCGCCAGGGGGTTTTGTGTTAAAAAGATTGCTTACGCTAATTTCCGTGCCAAAAAACAATAGGCATTATAGAAAGGAACGGAGGGAGTATTACCTTCCCTCATATCAATAACAGCACCAACAGTTCGAAGAAAAGGTCTTCCCAACACAATAGGACAAGATGCATTGCATTCGATATCCAAGACAACAAAATCAACGGGGACAAGGTTATTGTTAACCGTAATATGCACATTATCAATCCTCCCCAAAGGTTTCTTTTTAACATTATCGGCAAGATTAACATCCAAATAACAATTCTTCAATGGTGGCAAGTCAAGCATATCATAAATCTTTTTAGGCATAACAGAAATACTTGCACCAAGATCACATAAAGCATTACATTCAAAGTCATTGAATTTCATTTTAATGATGGGCTCCCAACCATCTTCTAACTTTCTAGGAATAGAAGTTTCAAGTTTTAGTTTCTCTTCTCTAGCTTTTATGAGAGCATTTGTAATATGTTTTGTAAAGGCTAAATTTATAGCACTAGCATTAGGACTTTTAGCAAGTTTTTGTAAGAACTTTATAACTTCAGAGATGTGGCAATCATCAAAATCTAAATCATTATGAGCTACAGCAATGGGATCATTGTTCCCAAGGTTGGAAAAAATTTCAGCAGTTTTATCACAAGCAGTTTCAGCAGTTTTAGCAATTTCAGGCAGTTTTGTACGCTTTGCACTAGGAGTAGAAACATTGCCAACACCAATTATTTTACCATTGATAGTAGGAGGTGCAGCAACATGTGAATCATTATCATTACTAGTGGTGGTAATAGTCCAAACTTTAGCTACATTATTCTCTTTAGCTAGTTTTTCATTTTCTTCTCTATCCCACCTAGCACGCAATTCAGCCATTAATCTTATATTCTCATTAATTCTAACTTGGATGGCATTTGCTGTAGTAGTAATCTTATTATCAATATCATCAGGTTTAGCAGCCATTTTATTAATTAAAGAAGATTGTGATGCAGACATGTATGAGATTCGGGTTTCAGCATTTGAAATTTTAGTTTGCAGACCAGAAATCTCCCTATTCAAGTTTTCAAGTTGATTTCCTATATTTTTCAACAAGGTAGATTGTTCATTCATAGTTTTAGTAAACAATTGATTTTGCTCATATTGTGATTGCATAAAGTTTTTAGTGGATCTTTCAATTTCTAGCATCCTTTCCTCATATCTACCATAATCATTACCACTAGCAGGATATGGCCTATAGTTATTACCAGAGTTGTTCCTATAAGCATTGTTGTTGAAATTATTATTTTTAATGAAATTCACATCAACATTTTCTTCTTGAGCAACCAATGAAGCTAAAGGAACATTATTTGGATCAACATTAGATCTACCATTCACAAGCATAGACATAATCACATCAATCTTATCACTCAAGGAAGAGGTTTCCTCAACAGAATTTACCTTCTTACCTTGTGGAGCTCTTTCCGTGTGCCATTCAGAGTAATTTATCATCATATCATCAAGAAGTTTTGTAGCCGCCCCCAATGTGATGGACATAAAAGTACCTCCAGCAGCTGAATCCAATAAATTCCGCGAAGAAAAATTTAGTCCTGCATAGAAGGTTTGGATGATCATCCAAGTAGTCAGTCCATGGGTTGGGCAATTCTTTACCAAAGTTTTCATTCTCTCCCATGCTTGAGCAACATGTTCAGTATCTAATTGCTTAAAATTCATTATGCTACTTCTCAAAGATATAATTTTAGCGGGAGGATAATATCTACCAATAAAAGCATCCTTGCATTTAGTCCATGAATCAATACTATTCTTAGGCAAAGATAGCAACCAATCTTTAGCTCTTCCTCTTAATGAGAAAGGAAACACTTTCAATTTAATAATATCACCATCTACATCTTTATACTTTTGCATTTCACAAAGTTCAACAAAATTATTGAGATGGGCAGCAGCATCATCAGAACTAACACCAGAAAATTGATCTCTCATGACAAGATTTAGTAAAGCAGGTTTAATTTCAAAGAATTCTGCTGTAGTAGCAGGTGGAGCAATAGGTGTGCATAGGAAATCATTATTATTTGCATTTGTGAAGTCACACAACTTAGTATTTTCAGGGGTATTCATTTTAGCAACGGTAAATAAAACAAACTAGATAAAGTAAATGCAAGTAACTAATTTTTTTGTATTTTGATTTAGTGCAGCAAACAAAGTAGTAAATAAAATAAAGCAAGACAAAAACAAAGTAAAGAGATTGAGAAGTGGAGACTCCCCTTGCAGCGTGTCTTGATCTCCCCGGCAACGGCGCCAGAAAAAGAGCTTGATGGCGTGTAACTCACACGTTCGTTGGGAACCCCAAGAGGAAGGTATGATGCGCACAGTAGCAAGTTTTCCCTCAGAAAGAAACCAAGGTTTAATCGAACCAGTAGGAGCCAAGAAGCACGTTGAAGGTTGATGGTCGCGAAATATGATGCGGCGCAACACCAGGGATTCCTGCGCCAACGTGGAATCTGCACAACAAAACCAAAGTACTTTGCCCCAACGAAACAGTGAGGTTGTCAATCTCACCGGCTTGCTGTAACAAAGGATTAAGCGTATCGAGTGAAAGATGTTTGCAAAGAAAACAGTAAAACAAGTAGATTGTATGCTATGTAAAGAATAGGACCGGGGTCCACAGTTCACTAGAGGTGTCTCTCCCATAAGATAAAAGCATGTTGGGTAAACAAATTACAGTCGGGCAATTGACAAATAGAGAAAGGCATAACAATGCATATACATGATATGATAAATATAGTGAGATTTAATTGGGCATTACGACAAAATACATAGACCGCCATCCAACTGCATCTATGCCTAAAAAGTCCACCTTCAGGTTATCATCCGAACCCCATTCAGTATTAAGTTGCAAAGCAACAGACAATTGCATTAAGTATGGTGCGTAATGTAATCGACAACTACATCCTTAGACATAGAATCAATGTTTTATCCCTAGTGGCAACAGCACATCCACAACCTTAGAACTTTCTGTCACTGTCCCAGATTCAATGGAGGCATGAACCCACTATCGAGCATAAATACTCCCTCTTGGAGTTAAGAGTACAAACTTGGCCAGAGCCTCTACTAATAACGGAGAGCATGCAAGATCATAAACAACACATAAACAATAGATTGATAATCACCATAATCATAGTACTCTCTATCCATCGGATCCCGACAAACACAACATATAGAATTACATATAGATGATCTTGATCATGTTAGGCAGCTCACAAGATCCAACAATGAAGCACAACAAGGAGAAGACGACCATCTAGCTACTGCTATGGACCCATGGTCCAGGGGTGAACTACTCACTCATCACTCCGGAGGCGACCATGGCGGTGTAGAGTCCTCCGGGAGATGAATCCCCTCTCCGGCAGGGTGCCGGAGGCGATCTCCTGAATCCCCCGAGATGGGATTCGCGGCGGCGGCGTCTCTGAAGGTTTTCCGTATCGTGGCTCTCGGTACTGGGGGTTTCGCGACGGAGGCTTTAAGTAGGCGGAAGGTCAACGCGGGGGGCCACACGAGGGGCCCAGGGGGTAGGTCGGCGCGGCCAGGGCCTGGGCCGCGCCGCCCTAGCCTCTGGCTGCCTCGTGGCCCCACTTCGTTATCTCTTCGGTCTTCTGGAAGCTTCGTGCAAAAATAGGACCCTGGGCGAAAGTTTCGTCCAATTCCGAGAATATTTCTTTACTAGGATTTCTGAAACCAAAAACAGCAGAAAACAGCAACTGGCTCTTCGGCATCTTGTTAATAGGTTAGTTCCAGAAAATGCATAAATATGACATATAATGTGCATAAAACATGTAGGTATCATCAATAAAGTAGCATGGAACATAAGAAATTATCGATACGTTGGAGACGTATCAATCCCCAAGCTTAGATGCTTGAGTCTTCTTAAAATATGCAGGGATGAACCACCGGGGCATCCCCAAGCTTAGACCTTTCACTCTTCTTGATCATAGTATATCATCATCTTCTCTTGACCCTTGAAAACTTCCTTCACACAAACTTCAAGCAAACTCATTAGAGGGTTAGTGTATAACCAAAATTCACACATTCAGAGGTGACACAATCATTCTTAACACTTCTGGACATTGCACAAAGCTTCTGAAAGTTAATGGAACAAAGAAACTCATTCAACATAGCAAAAGCGGCAATGCGAAATAAAAGACAGAATCTGTCAAAAACAGAACAGTCCGTAAAGATGAATCTGGCAGGGGCACTTAACTTGCTCAAATGGAAAAACTCAAAACTAATGAAAGTTGCGTACATATATGAGGATCACGCTCGTAAATTTGCAGATTTGTTTGATTTTTTTACAGAGAGCTCTGCGAGAATTCGTGACAGACAGCAATGCTGTTTCTGCGCAGCGATCCAAATCTATCATCAACTTTAACATAGAAACTTTACTTGGCACAAAAACATGATAAGGAGAGGTTGCTACAGTAGTAAACAACTTCCAAGACTCAACAATACAGTAAATAAAATAAAACTTGGGTTATCTCCCAAGAAGTGCTTTTCTTTAACGCCTTTCAGCTAGGCGCAGAAAGTGCAAATCAAGTAACATCAAGAGAAGAAGCATCAACATCATTACCTGAGGAGTTGGGAGTTTTCTCAGCAATGCATGTTATCTTATCTATGTAAGTTTCAGAGGCTCCTTTTTCATTATTCTTAGGCTTGCTATTCTCATCAAACAAATTTTCAGGAGTACCCTTTATAGCAGCAATAAAGTAAACTAGGCAAATAAAGTAAAGACAAGTAACTAATTTTTTTTTTGATATAGAGCAAGTAAATAAGACAATAAGTAAAGTAACTAATTTTTTGTGTTTTTAATATGAAGCAAACAAGACAGTAAATAAAATAAAGTAAAGCAAGACAAAAACAAAGTAAAGAGATTGGAAGTGGAGACTCCCCTTGCAGCGTGTCTTGATCTCCCCGGCAACGGCGCCAGAAAAGATGCTTGATGCGCGTAGATGTACACGTCCGTGGGAACCCCAAGAGGAAGGTATGATGCGCACAGCAGCAAGTTTCCCTCAGTATGAAACCAAGGTTATCGAACCAGTAGGAGCCAAGAAGCACGTGAAGGTTGTTGGTGGAGGAGTGTAGTGCGGCAACGCATAGAAAAAAAAAAATTCCTACCGCGAACACGCAATCCAAGCCAAGATGCAATCTAGAAGACGGTAGCAACGAGGGGATTATCGAGACTCACCCTTGAAGAGATTCCAAAGCCTACAAGATGAGGCTCTTGTTGCTGCGGTAGACGATCACTTGCCGCTTGCAAAAGCGCGTAGAAGATCTTGATCACGGCGCCACGAACGGGCAGCACCTCCGTACTCGGTCACACGTTCGGTTGTTGATGAAGACGACGTCCACCTCCCCGTTCCAGCGGGCAGCGGAAGTAGTAGCTCCTCTTGAATCCGACAGCACGACGGCGTGGTGTCGGTGGCGGTGGAGAAATCCGGCGGAGCTTCGCTAAGCGTGCGGGATATGGTGGAGGAGCGGGGCGCTAGGGTTTGGGGAGAGGGGGTGGCCGGCCACTATGGGGGCGGCCAAGCTTGTGGTCTTGGTGTGGCCGGCCCCCTCCCCTTGGCCCCTCATTATATAGGTGGAAGCCCCAAGTGTTGGACTACAAGTCTCCGAATAAGACCCGAACCCAAAACCTTCCATATGGTGGGAAACCTTCCCAAGCTAGGACTCCCACTAGAGGTGGGAGTTCCACCTTCCATATGGGGGGGTGGCCGGCCCCCTAAGGGGGAGTCCACTTGGGACTCCACCCCACTAGGGTTGGCCGGCCATGGAGGTGGAGTCCCATGTGGACTCCACCTTCCTTGGTGGTTTCTTCCGGACTTTTCTAGAACCTTCTAGAACCTTCCATAGAACCTTCCGAATCATTTTAATTCACATAAAATGACATCCTATATATGAATCTTATTCTCCGGACCATTCCGGAACTCCTCGTGATGTCCGGGATCTCATCCGGGACTCCGAACAAATATTCGAACTCCATTCCATATTCAAGTTCTACCATTTCAACATCCAACTTTAAGTGTGTCACCCTACGGTTCGCGAACTATGCGGACATGGTTGAGTACTCACTCCGACCAATAACCAATAGCGGGATCTGGAGATTGATTTCTACTTCCCCCTCCTTTTCTTGTAGACAGTGTTGGGCCTCCAAGAGCAGAGGTTTGTAGAACAGCAGCAAGTTTCCCTTAAGTGGATTACCCAAGGTTTATCGAACTCAGGGAGGAAGAGGTCAAAGATATCCCTCTCATGCAACCCTGCAACCACAAAGCAAGAAGTCTCTTGTGTCCCCAACACACCTAATAGGTGTACTAGTTCGGCGAAGAGATAGTGAAATACAGGTGGTATAAATAAGTATGAGCAGTAGTACGGCGCCAGAAAATAGCTTGCTGGCGTGCAGTTGATGGTAGTAATATTGCGGGAAGTAAACATGCAGTAGTAACGCAGCAGTAGTAACGCAGTAAAACAGTAACAAGCAGTGATAGCAGTATTTAGGAACAAGGCCTAGGGAATAGACTTTCACTAGTGGACACTCTCAACATTGATCACATAACAGAATAGATAAATGCATACTCTACACTTTTGTTGGATGATGAACACATTGCGTAGGATTACACGAACCCTCAATGCCGGAGTTAACAAGCTCCACAATAATGCTCATATTTTAGTAACCTTTAGTGTAAGATAGATCAAAAGACTAAACCAAGTACTAGCATAGCATGCACACTGTCACCTTCATGCATATGTAGGAGGAATAGATCACATCAATATTATCATAGCAATAGTTAACTTCGCAATCTACAAGAGATCATGATCATAGCATAAACCAAGTACTCACACGGTGCACACACTGTCACCTTTACACACGTGGAGGAGGAATAGAGTACTTTAATAACATCACTAGAGTAGCACATAGATGAATAGTGATACAAAACTCATATGAATCTCAATCATGTAAAGCAGCTCATGAGATCATTGTATTGAATTACATAGGAGAGAGATTAACCACATAGCTACCGGTACAGCCCCGAGCCTCGATGGAGAACTACTCCCTCCTCATGGGAGCAGCAGCGGTGATGAAGATGGCGGTGGAGATGGCAGCGGTGTCGATGGAGAAGCCTTCGGGGGCACTTCCCCGCTCCGGCAGGGTGCCGGAACAGAGACTCCTGTCCCCCAGATCTTGGCTTCGCGATGGCGGCGGCTCTGGAAGGTTTCGCGTACCGTGGCTTCCTCCGTAAGGGTTTTCGATGCAGGGGCTTTATATAGGCGAAGAGGCGGCGCAGGAGGGTCAAAGGGGCGACCACACCATAGTGGCGCGGGCCCAGCCCTGGCCGCGCCACCCTATCATCTGGGCCCACAGGGCCCCTCTGGCGGCTCTCGGGTGTTCTGGATGCTTCCGGGCAAAATAGGAACCCGGGCGTTGATTTCGTCCAATTCCGAGAATATTTCCTTACTAGGATTTCTGAAACCAAAAACAGCAGAACAGCAACTGGCTCTTCGGCATCTTGTTAATAGGTTAGTTCCGAAAATGCGTAAATACGACATATAATGTGCATAAAACATGTAGGTATCATCAATAAAGTAGCATGGAACATAAGAAATTATCGATACGTTGGAGACGTATCAGCATCCCCAAGCTTAGTTCTGCTCGTCCCGAGCAGGTAAAACGATAACAAAGATAATTTCTTAAGTGACATGCCATCATAACCTTGATCATACTATTGTAAAGCACATGAGATAAATGCAGAGATTCGAAGCAATGATGAAGATAATGAGTAAACAAATGAATCATATAACAAAGACTTTTCATGAATAATACTTTCAAGACAAGCATCAATAAGTCTTGCATAAGAGTTAACTCATAAGCAATAAATTCTTAGTAGAAAGCTTTGAAACAACACAAAGGAAGATATAAGTTTCAGCGGTTGCTTTCAACTTATAACATGTATATCTCATGGATATTGTCAACATAAAGTAATATAACAAGTGCAATATGCAAGTATGTAGGAATCAATGCACAGTTCACACAAGTGTTTGCTTCTTAGGTGGAAGGAGATAGGTAAACTGACTCAACAATAAAAGTAAAAGAATGGTCCTTCAAGAGGAAAGCATCGATTGCTGTATTTGTGCTAGAGCTTTTATTTTGAAAACATGAAACAATTTTGTCAACGGTAGTAATAAAGCATATGAGTTATGTAAATTATATCTTACAAGTTGCAAGCCTCATGCATAGTATACTAATAGTGTCCGCACCTCGTCCTACTTAGCTTGGACTACCGGATCTTTGCATGCCATGTTTCAACCAAGTGTCACAAAGGGGTACCTCCATGCCGCCTGTACAAAGGTCTAAGGAGAATGCTCGCATTTTGGATTTCTCGCTTTTGATTATTCTCAACTTAGACATCCATACCGGGACAACATGGACAACAGATAATGGACTCCTCTTAAATGCATAAGCATGTAGCAACAATTATTATTCTCATATGAGATTGAGGATATATGTCCAAAACTGAAACTTCCACCATGATTCATGGCTTTAGTTAGCGGCCCAATGTTCTTCTCTAACAATTTTGCATGCTCCAACCACTAAAATGATAGATCCTTCAGACAAGACGGACATGCATAGCAACTCACATGATATTCAATAAAGAGTAATTGATGGCGTTCCCCAGAAGCATGGTTATCGCACAACAAGCAACTTAATAAGAGATAAAGTGCATAAGTACATATTCAATACTACGATAGTTTTTAAGGCTATTTTGTCCCATGAGCTATATATTGCAAAGGTGAATGATGGAATTTTAAAGGTAGCACTCAAGCAATTTACTTTGGAATGGCGGAGAAATACCATGTAGTAGGTAGGTATGGTGGACACAAATGGCATGAATATTGGCTCAAGTATTTGGATGCATGAGAAGTATTCCCTCTCGATACAAGGTTTAGGCTAGCAAGGTTATTTGAAGCAAACTCAAGGATGAACCGGTGCAGCAAAACTCACATAAAAGACATATTGTAAACATTATAAGACTCTACACCGTCTTCCTTGTTGTTCAAACTCAATACTAGAAATTATCTAGACCTTAGAGAGACCAATTATGCAAACCAAATTTTAGCATGCTCTATGTATTTCTTCATTAATGGGTACAAAGCATATGATGCAAGAGCTTAAACATGAGCACAACAATTGCCAAGTATCACATTATCCAAGACATTTTATCAATTACTACATGTAGCATTTTCCAATTCCAACCATATAACAATTTAACGAAGAGGAAACTTCGCCATGAATATTATGAGCTAAGAACACATGTGTTCATACGAACCAGCGGAGCGTGTCTCTCTCCCACACAAGGATGAACTTATTCAGAGAACTAAGATAACAAAACAAAAACAAAAATAAAAGCACACAGACGCTCCAAGTAAAGTACATAAGATGTGATTGAATAAAAATATAGTTTCAGGGGAGGAACCTGATGATGTTGTCGATGAAGAAGGGGATGCCTTGGGCATCCCCAAGCTTAGACGCTTGAGTCTTCTTAAAATATGCAGGGGTGAACCACGGGGGCATCCCCAAGCTTAGAGCTTTCACTCCTCTTGATCATAGTATATCATACTCCTCTCTTGACCCTTGAAAACTTCCTTCACACCAAACTTCAAGCAAACTTATTAGAGGGTTAGTGCATAATCAAAAATTCACATGTTCAGAGGTGACACAAACATTCTTTTCACTTCTGGACATTGCATAAAGCTACTGGACATTAATGGATCAAAGAAATGAATCCAACATAGCAAAAGAGGCAATGCGAAATAAAAGGCAGAATCTGTCAAAAACAGAACAGTCCGTAAAGACGAATTTAAAGCTGGCACCATACTTGCTCAAATGGAAAAACTCAAAACTAATGAAAGTTGCGTACATATCTGAGGATCACGCTCGTAAATTGGCAGATTTTTTCGAATTTTCTACAGAGGACTGTGCCCAGATTCGTGACAGACAGCAATGCTGTTTCTGCGCAGCGATCCCAAATATAACATCAACTTTGACATAGAAACTTTACTTGGCACAAAAACATGATAAGGAGAGGTTGCTACAGTAGTAAACAACTTCCAAGACACAAATATAAAACAAAGTACTGTAGCAAAATAACACATGGGTTATCTCCCAAGAAGTTCTTTTCTTTATAGCCATTAAGATGGGCTCAGCAGTTTTAATGATGATGCTCTCATGAAAATAGACAATGAAGCAAAAGAGAACATCAAGAAGCAAATTCAAAGCACATTTAAGTCTAACATGCTTCCTATGCATAGGAATCTTGTAAATAAACAAGTTCATGAAGAGCAAAGTAACAAGCATAGGAAGATAAAACAAGTGTAGCTTCAAAAATTTCAGCACATAGAGAGGTGTTTTAGTAACATGAAAATTTTTACAACCATATTTTCCTCTCTCATAATAACTTTCAGTAGCATCATGAGCAAACTCAACAATATAACTATCACATAAAGCATTCTTATCATGAGTCTCATGCATAAAATAATTACTACTCCCAACATAAGCATAGTCATTCTTATTAATTGTAGTGGGAGCAAATTCAACAAAGTAGCTATCAAATATAGGAGGTATATTGTAATCATAATCAAATTTATCCTCCATAACAGGTGGTAACAAAAGACTAATATCATTATAATCATCATAAATGGGAGGCAAAGTATCATCAAAGTAAATTTTCTCCTCAATGCTTGGGGGACTAAAAATATCATGCTCATCAAAGCCAGCTTCCCCAAGCTTAGAATTTTCCATAGCATTAGCAACAATAGTGTTCAAAGCATTCATATTAATATGTTCCATGGGTTTTTTAATTTTCGCATCAAACCATCCATGTCTTAAATCAGGAAATAGAATAAAAAGGTCATTGTTGTCCATTATGCCTAACTAGTGTAAACAAGAAACCAAATGTCGCAATTGCAGAGTCTAAAGGAAATAGCTTCGAGCACACACACAATGGCGCCAGAAAAGTACTGTTACCTGGAACCGAAGTATGAGTGCCTTTTACCTTTCCTCCCCGGCAACGGCGCCAGAAAAGTGCTTGGCGCGTAGTTGACGAGGGAGGAAAAGTGCTTAGTTGCCGGGCTTGCCAATGTGTGAGTGCCGTTTACCTTCCCTCCCCGGCAACGGCGCCAGAAAAGTGCTTGATGTCTACGGGTGCTTCTATTCTTGTAGACAGTGTTGGGCCTCCAAGAGCAGAGGTTTGTAGAACAGCAGCAAGTTTCCCTTAAGTGGATTACCCAAGGTTTATCGAACTCAGGGAGGAAGAGGTCAAAGATATCCCTCTCATGCAACCCTGCAACCACAAAGCAAGAAGTCTCTTGTGTCCCCAACACACCTAATAGGTGTACTAGTTCGGCGAAGAGATAGTGAAATACAGGTGGTATAAATAAGTATGATAGTACGGCGCCAGAAAATAGCTTGCTGGCGTGCAGTTGATGGTAGTAATATTGCGGAAGTAAACATGCAGTAACGCAGCAGTAGTAACGCAGTAAAACAGTAACAAGCAGGGATAGCAGTATTTAGGAACAAGGCCTAGGGAATAGACTTTCACTAGTGGACACTCTCAACATTGATCACATAACAGAATAGATAAATGCATACTCTACACTTTTGTTGGATGATGAACACATTGCGTAGGATTACACGAACCCTCAATGCCGGAGTTAACAAGCTCCACAATAATGCTCATATTTTAGTAACCTTTAGTGTAAGATAGATCAAAAGACTAAACCAAGTACTAGCATAGCATGCACACTGTCACCTTCATGCATATGTAGGAGGAATAGATCACATCAATATTATCATAGCAATAGTTAACTTCGCAATCTACAAGAGATCATGATCATAGCATAAACCAAGTACTAACACGGTGCACACACTGTCACCTTTACACACGTGGAGGAGGAATAGAGTACTTTAATAACATCACTAGAGTAGCACATAGATGAATAGTGATACAAAACTCATATGAATCTCAATCATGTAAAGCAGCTCATGAGATCATTGTATTGAATTACATAGGAGAGAGATTAACCACATAGCTACCGGTACAGCCCCGAGCCTCGATGGAGAACTACTCCCTCCTCATGGGAGCAGCAGCGGTGATGAAGATGGCGGTGGAGATGGCAGCGGTGTCGATGGAGAAGCCTTCCGGGGGCACTTCCCCGCTCCGGCAGGGTGCCGGAACAGAGACTCCTGTCCCCCAGATCTTGGCTTCGCGATGGCGGCGGCTGGTTTCGCGTACCGTGGCTTCCTCCGTAAGGGTTTTCGATGCAGGGGCTTTATATAGGCGAAGAGGCGGCGCAGGAGGGTCAAAGGGGCGACCACACCATAGGGTGGCGCGGGCCCAGCCCTGGCCGCGCCACCCTATCATCTGGGTGTTCTGGATGCTTCCGGGCAAAATAGGAACCTGGGCGTTGATTTCGTCCAATTCCGAGAATATTTCGTTACTAGGATTTCTGAAACCAAAAACAGCAGAAAAAGGAACTGGCACTTCGGCATCTTGTTAATAGGTTAGTTCCAGAAAATGCGTAAATACGACATATAATGTGCATAAAACATGTAGGTATCATCAATAAAGTAGCATGGAACATAAGAAATTATCGATACGTTGGAGACGTATCAGAGATCCATAATGGCTCCCACATATTCAACGATGACTTTAGTGATCGAATGAACCATTTACATATGATACCAATTCCCTTTGTCACGCGATATTTTACTTGTCCGAGGTTTGATCATCGGTATCACACTATACCTTGTTCAACCTCGTCTCCTGACAAGTACTCTTTACTCGTACCGTGGTATGTAGTCTCTTATGAACTTATTCATATGCTTGCAAGACATTAGACGACATTCCACCGAGAGGGCCCAGAGTATATCTATCCGTCATCGGGATGGACAAATCCCACTGTTGATCCATATGCCTCAACTCATACTTTCCGGATACTTAATCCCACCTTTATAACCACCCATTTACGCAGTGGTGTTTGATGTAATCAAAGTACCTTTCCGGTATAAGTGATTTACATGATCTCATGGTCATAAGGACTAGGTAACTATGTATCGAAAGCTTATAGCAAATAACTTAATGACGTGATCTTATGCTACGCTTAATTGGGTGTGTCCATTACATCATTCATATAATGATATAATCTTGTTATTAATAACATCCAATGTTTATGATTATGAAACTAATCATCTATTAATCAACAAGCTAGTTAAGAGGCTTACTAGGGACTCTTTGTTGTTTACATATCACACATGTATCAATGTTTCGGTTAATACAATTATAGCATGGTATATAAACATTTATCATAAACACAAAGATATATAATAACCACTTTTATTATTGCCTCTTGGGCATATCTCCAACAGTCTCCCACTTGCACTAGAGTCAATAATCTAGATTACATTGTAAGGTACCTAACACCCATGGCATTCTGGTGTTGGTCATGCTTTGCCCTAGGGAGAGCTTTAGTCAACGGATCTGCTACATTCAGATCAGTGTGTACTTTGCAAATCTTTACTTCTCCATCTTCGATGTACTCGCGAATCGAATGATAACGCAGCTTGATATGCTTCAGCCTCTTGTGTGACCTTGGTTCTTGTGCATTGGCGATGGCACCCATGTTGTCACAGTAGATGACTAGTGGGTCCAATGCACTAGGAACCACACCGAGCTCTACAATGAACCTCTTCATCCATACCGCTTCTGATGAAGCCTCTGAAGCCGCTATGTACTCCGATTCTGTTGAGGATTTCGCCACCGTGCACTGCTTCGAGCTTGCCCAGCTTACTGCAGCACCATTCAATATAAACACGTACCCAGACTGTGACTTAGAGTCATCAGGATCAGTGTTCCAACTTGCATCGGTGTAACTTGTTACAACGAGCTCTTGGTCACCTCCATAACAAAGAAACATATCCTTAGTTCTTTTCAAGTACTTCAGGATATTCTTGACCGCTGTCCAGTGTTCCATTCCTGGATCACTTTGATATCTGCTAGTCAAACTAACATCATGTGCTATATCCGGTCTTGTACATAGCATGGCATACATGATAGAGCCTACTGCCGAGGCATAGGGGATCTGACTCATCCTTTCTCTTTCTTCTGCCGTAGCCGGACCTTGAGTCTTACTCAAGACCTTGCCTGGTAACATAGGTAAAAATCCTTTCTTACTTTCGTCCATTCTAAACTTCTTTAGAATCTTGTCCAGGTATGTACTCTGTGATAGCCCTATTAGACGTCTTGATCTATCTCTATAAATCTTGATGCCTAATATATACGATGCTTCACCAAGGTCTTTCATTGAAAAACTATTATTCAAATAACCTTTTACACTGCTTAATAGTTCTATATCATTCCCAATCAATAATATGTCATCTACATATAATATCAGGAACGCTACAGAGCTCCCACTCACTTTCTTGTAAATACAGGCCTCTCCATGACACTGTATAAACCCGAAGTCTTTGATCACCTTATCAAAGCGTCGGTTCCAACTTCTTGATGCTTGCTTCAGTCCATAAATTGAACGCTGAAGTTTGCATACTTTGTCAGCATTTTTAGGATCGACAAAACCTTTGGGTTGTACCATATACAACTCTTCCTCAATGTCTCCATTAAGGAACGCTGTTTTGACATCCATCTGCCAAATCTCATAATCGAAAAATGCAGCTATTGCTAACAAAATCCTCACAGATTTTAGCTTCGCTACAGGTGAGAAAGTCTCATCGTAGTCAACACCTTGAATTTGTCGGAAACCCTTTGCGACAAGTCGAGCTTTATAGACAGTAACCATTACATCTGTTTTTCTCTTGAAGATCCATTTATTCTCGACAGCCTTGCGGCTATCAGGTAAGTCTACCAAAGTCCATACTTTGTTATCATACATGGATCCCATTTCGGATTTCATGGCTTCTTGCCATTTGTTGGAATCTGGGCTCATCATCGCTTCTTCATATGTCGCAGGGTCTTCATCATTGTTATCCACAATCATGACATTTAGACAAGGATCATACCAATCAGGAGTGGCACGTTCCCTTGTCGATCTGCGAGGTTCAGTAGCTATCTCATTTGAAGTTTCATGATCATTATCATTAGCTTCCTCTGTTGCCGGTGTAGGCGGTACAGGAACATCTTCTGGCACTATGCTACTCTGATCAACGAGTAGAGATTCTTCAATCTCATCGAGTTCTACTTTTCTTCCAGTCACTTCTTTAGTGAGAAATTCTTTCTCAAGAAAGGTTCCGTTCTTAGCAACAAAGATCTTGCCTTCGGATCTGTGATAGAAAGTGTACCCTATAGTTTCCTTAGGGTATCCTATGAAGACGCATTTCTCCGCTTTGGGTTCTAGCTTGTCCGGTTGTAACTTTTTTACATAGGCTTCGCAACCCCAAACTTTAAGGAACGACAGCTTAGGTTTCTTATTAAACCATAATTCATACGGTGTCGTTTCAACGGATTTTGATGGTGCTCTATTTAAAGTGAATGCGGCTGTCTCTAATGCATAACTCCAAAATGATAACGGTAAATCAGTAAGAGACATCATAGAACGAACCATATCTAAGAGAGTTCGATTACGACGTTCGGACACACCGTTTCGTTGTGGTGTTCCCGGCGGTGTCAATTGTGAAAGTATTCCGCATTTCTTTAAATGCATGCCAAACTCATAACTCAGATATTCACCTCCGCGATCAGATCGTAGAAATTTAATCTTCTTGTTACGTTGATTTTCTACTTCACTTTGGAATTCCTTAAACTTCTCGAAAGTTTCGGATTTATGTTTCATTAAATAGATATACCCATATCTACTTAAATCATCTGTGAAGGTTAGAACATAACGATAACCACCGCGTGATGCTACACTCATTGGTCCGCATACATCTGTATGTATGATTTCCAATAAGTCAGTAGCTCGCTCCATCATACCCGAGAATGGAGTCTTAGTCATTTTTCCCATCAGACATGCTTCGCATCTATCAAGTGACTCAAAGTCAAGTGATTCAAGTAATCCATCGGTATGGAGTTTCTTCATGCGTTTCACTCCAATATGACCAAGACGACAGTGCCACATATAAGTAGAATTATCATTTAATTTAATTCGCTTAGCATCAATGTTATGTATATGTGTATCACTACTATCGAGATCTAACAGAAATAAGCCATTCTTTTCAGGTGCTCGACCATAAAAGATATTATTCATAAAAATAGAACAACCATTATTCTCAGACTTGAATGAATAACCGTCTTGCATTAAACAAGATCCAGATATAATGTTCATGCTCAACGCGGGTACAAAATAGCAATTATTTAGGCTTAAAACTAATCCCGAAGGTAGATGTAGAGGAAGTGTGCCGACAGCGATCACATCGACTTTGGATCCATTTCCAACGCGCATCGTCACTTCATCCTTTAGTAGTCTTCGTTTATTCTTTAGTTCCTGTTTCGAGTTACAAATATGAGCAACCGAACCAGTATCAAATACCCAGGTACTAGTACGAGAACCAGTGAGATAAACATCTATAACATGTATATCAGATATACCTTCTTTCTTCTTCTTGACAAGGCCGCTCTTCAGATCCGCCAAATACTTGGAGCAATTACGCTTCCAGTGTCCCTTCTCCTTGCAGTAATAGCACTCAGCATCAGGCTTAGGGCCAGACTTAGGTTTCACAGGAGGCGTGGCAGCTTTCTTGCCACTCTTCTTGTTCTTGCCTTTAGACTTGCCCTGTTTCTTGAAGCTGGTGGTCTTGTTGACCATCAACACTTGGTGCTCTTTCTTAATTTCAATCTCAGCAGATTTTAGCATGGCGAAGAGTTCAGGTAACTCTTTGTTCATGTTCTGCATATTGTAATTCATCACAAAGTTCTTATAACTAGGTGGCAGTGATTGAAGGACACGATTAATCCCCAGTCTGTTAGGAATCACTATTCCCAAGTCACTGAGTTTCTTCGCATGCCCGGTCATGGCGAGCATGTGCTCACTAACGGAGCTGCCTTCTTCCATCATGCAGCTGAAGAAGTGTTTCGATGCTTCATAGCATTCCACGGCCGCATGAGTCTCAAAGATAGTTTTCAACTCATTGATTAACTCATGTGGATCGTGGTGCTCAAAACGTTTTTGAAGATCGGCTTCCAGACTGCACAGGATGGCACACTGAACTTGAGAGTACCGAGTTTTCCGAGTTGCGTAAACATTCTTTACTTCATCGGTTTCAGTTTCTGCAGGAGGGTCACCTAGCGGTGCATCAAGCACATATTGCAGGTTTCCGCCATTGAGGAAGATCCTCACATGACGGAACCAGTCGGTGAAGTTGCTACCGTTGCTCTTAAGCTTTTCTTTCTCTAGGAACTGGTTAAAATTGATTGGGGACGCCATATCTACAACATATTTGCAATAGTTTAGACTAATGTTTATGACAAATTGAGTTCAAATTTTAATTTAACAAAATTAAAAACTAGGTGAACTCCCACTCAAAACAATATCCCTCGCATTGTCTTAGTGATCACACGAACCAAATCCATCACACCTATGCCCGATCATCACGAGACAAGATGTAATTTCAATGGCGAACACTCAAAGTGTTCATCATATCAATCATATGATTCATGCTCTACCTTTCGGTATCACGTGTTCCGAGACCATGTCTGTACATGCTAGGCTCGTCAAGGCCACCTTAGTATCCGCATGTGCAAAACTGACTTGCACCCGTTGTATGCACTTGTTGATTCTATCACACCCGATCATCACGAGATGCTTCGAAACGACAAGTCTTGGCAACGGTGCTACTAAGGATGAACACTTTATTATCTTGAAATTTTAGTGAGAGGGATCATCTTATAATGCTACCGTCGCGATCTAAGCAAAATAAGATGCATAAAAGGATTAACATCACATGCAGTTCATATGTGATATGATATGGCCCTTTTGTCTTTGCGCCTTTGATCTTCATCTTCAAAGCACGGACATGATCTCCATCATCAACGGGCATGATCTCCATCATCGTCGGCGTAGCGTCAAGGTCAATGGCGCCGTCTTCATGATTGTTCTCCATGTAGCAACTATTACAACTACTTTGAAATACTACTCAACATGAAATTTAAAGACAACCATAAGGCTCCTGCCGGTTGCCACAATACAATAATGATCATCTCATACATAGTCATCATCACATTATGGCCATATCACATCACCAAACCCTGCAAAAACAAGTTAGACGTTCTCTAATTTGGTTTGCATATTTTACGTGGTTTAGGGTTTTCGAGTGAGATCTAATCTACCTACGAACATGAACCACAACGGTGATACTAGTGTTGTCAATAGAAGAGTAAATTGAATCTTCACTATAGTAGGAGAGACAGACACCCGCAAAGCCACTTATGCAATACAAGTTGCATGTCAAGCGTGGAGCAAATCTCATGAACGCGGTCATGTAAAGTTAGCCCGAGCCGCTTCATCCCACTATGCCACAAAGATGCAAAGTACTCAAGCTAAAGATAACATAAGCATCAACGCCCACAAAACCATTGTGTTCTACTCGTGCAACCATCTATGCATAGACACGGCTCTGATACCACTGTAGGATAACGTAGCATAGAAAACAAAAATTTTCCTACCGCGAACACGCAATCCAAGCCAAGATGCAATCTAGAAGACGGTAGCAACGAGGGGATTATCGAGACTCACCCTTGAAGAGATTCCAAAGCCTACAAGATGAGGCTCTTGTTGCTGCGGTAGACGATCACTTGCCGCTTGCAAAAGCGCGTAGAAGATCTTGATCACGGCGCCACGAACGGGCAGCACCTCCGTACTCGGTCACACGTTCGGTTGTTGATGAAGACGACGTCCACCTCCCCGTTCCAGCGGGCAGCGGAAGTAGTAGCTCCTCTTGAATCCGACAGCACGACGGCGTGGTGTCGGTGGCGGTGGAGAAATCCGGCGGAGCTTCGCTAAGCGTGCGGGATATGGTGGAGGAGCGGGGCGGCTAGGGTTTGGGGAGAGGGGGGGCCGGCCACTAGGGGGGCGGCCAGGTTGTGGTCTTGGTGTGGCCGGCCCCCTCCCCTTGGCCCCTCATTATATAGGTGGAAGCCCCAAGTGTTGGACTACAAGTCTCCGAATAAGACCCGAACCCAAAACCTTCCATATGGTGGGAAACCTTCCCAAGCTAGGACTCCCACTAGAGGTGGGAGTTCCACCTTCCATATGGGGGGGTGGCCGGCCCCCTAAGGGGGAGTCCACTGGGACTCCACCCCACCTAGGGTTGGCCGGCCATGGAGGTGGAGTCCCATGTGGACTCCACCTTCCTTGGTGGTTTCTTCCGGACTTTTCTAGAACCTTCTAGAACCTTCCATAGAACCTTCCGAATCATTTTAATTCACATAAAATGACATCCTATATATGAATCTTATTCTCCGGACCATTCCGGAACTCCTCGTGATGTCCGGGATCTCATCCGGGACTCCGAACAAATATTCGAACTCCATTCCATATTCAAGTTCTACCATTTCAACATCCAACTTTAAGTGTGTCACCCTACGGTTCGCGAACTATGCGGACATGGTTGAGTACTCACTCCAACCAATAACCAATAGCGGGATCTGGAGATCCATAATGGCTCCCACATATTCAACGATGACTTTAGTGATCGAATGAACCATTTACATATGATACCAATTCCCTTTGTCACGCGATATTTTACTTGTCCGAGGTTTGATCATCGGTATCACACTATACCTTGTTCAACCTCGTCTCCTGACAAGTACTCTTTACTCGTACCGTGGTATGTAGTCTCTTATGAACTTATTCATATGCTTGCAAGACATTAGACGACATTCCACCGAGAGGGCCCAGAGTATATCTATCCGTCATCGGGATGGACAAATCCCACTGTTGATCCATATGCCTCAACTCATACTTTCCGGATACTTAATCCCACCTTTATAACCACCCATTTACGCAGTGGTGTTTGATGTAATCAAAGTACCTTTCCGGTATAAGTGATTTACATGATCTCATGGTCATAAGGACTAGGTAACTATGTATCGAAAGCTTATAGCAAATAACTTAATGACGTGATCTTATGCTACGCTTAATTGGGTGTGTCCATTACATCATTCATATAATGATATAATCTTGTTATTAATAACATCCAATGTTTATGATTATGAAACTAATCATCTATTAATCAACAAGCTAGTTAAGAGGCTTACTAGGGACTCTTTGTTGTTTACATATCACACATGTATCAATGTTTCGGTTAATACAATTATAGCATGGTATATAAACATTTATCATAAACACAAAGATATATAATAAACACTTTTATTATTGCCTCTTGGGCATATCTCCAACATGTAGTGCGACGCCTAACCATATAGATATTAAACCCTCTTAGGACTACCAAACCATGCCTTACGTACTACCGGATCGTTCAACCCGTTTGCAAGGCCTAACCATACAGATATTAAACCAATCCTTGAAGAATCAAGGAGCAACTATAACAGATTGGATCTACTAAATAACGAACAAGCAAGGTGCTGCCCTTACACCTAGGTAGGTATAAGGGCAGCTAGATATCGAGGGGCAGCATAGCTAAGCAAGCATGTATAAGAAAAGCATCCATGCAAGCCCCAAAACACCTATGATAAATAGTGCTACTCGCCATCAACAACGCTTCAGCACGAGCAACACAAGGTAAACGAATAAACGTGTGCTGCCTAGATCGCAAGATGCGATCTAGGCAGCATGATGCTTACCCGGAAGAAACCCTCGAAGGAAGGGGTGGCGATGCGCCTGATTTGTGTTTGTTGTGAACGTGATTGTCCTCCTTTCTCGATAACCCTAGATACATATTTATAGTCCAAGGGACTTTCTAATTCGGGCGTGCACCTAACCGTGCACGGGTTAAACTCTATCTTTTAATTCTAAACTAAGATGCAATCTACTATATTTACAGATACACGGGCAATCTAGCCCAAACTCTTCGTGCAAGGCCGCTTCAAAGATGCTCCACGTGTATATCCTTCAAGCCCATCTTCACTTACGGCCCATCTCCTGATTTGGCCAAAATCCGGTGATAACACATGCCCCCCTGGTTTTGGTAATGATAATTTCAAAACCACTCTGTTTTTCCTTCGAAGGGTCATGTCGTGGCAGAGCAGAACCGTCGCAGTATTCTTCATCATGACGCCTTGCCTTCTCAACTTCTCTGCACGATTTGACAGTTTTGGCAACACATCCTCGAAACTGCTCGAGCATTAAATCTCCACTATATCGCCTCTATTTTAACCGCATCTTGCAGTTCCCTTCTTCATCCCCTTCGCATTAGCACTCCAAAAGCCCTCCTCTGCCACCATGTCTTCTTCTTCTTCCTCCTCCTCTCGTCGGGTCTTTCCTACGTGTCCTCTCCCCTTCGAGAGTCGACACCAGAGTGGGGTACGCAGGCGGCGTACGACATCCTCGCCCCAACGGCGTGGGACAATGAAGACCACGACTCCTCCGTCTGGTCCGAGGATGACAAATCCTTGACCGACGGGGAGAGTGACCTCCGCTTCCTCGCCGACGGGGAAACGGAGGAGGAGAGCGATGACGATCGCTTCTCCTGGGCCGACTTCACCTCCTCCGAGGAGGAGAAGGAGGAAGAGGATGAGGAGGACGACACCTCCTCCGACGAGCCGCCGGCCAAGCGCTTCTGCCCCTGGCCGGGAACCTCAGCGACTTCGACAACGACGACGACGCTGACGAGGAGGACGAGGACAACGAGGGCCCTGCCGGCGGCCGCGGCAGCAGCGACGACGAGCCCGCCGGGAGTAGTGCCGACAACGGCGACGACGGCGACGACGAGGGCAGCGATGGCCCATAGCTAGGATCCTTAGCATAGGATCAGTAGTAGTAGATGGGGCAATGTATCCCCTGGCTCTTCCTTTTGAGAGCAATCAGCTCTTCTATGTAAGAAATCCCATTATTAATGAAGAACTCCCTTTGATTTTGCCGATTTCCTTTATGCTAATTTAGCCGATTTCCCCTCATACTGACTTTGCCGATTGTCAACTTGGTCAATGCTCAATGAGCCGATGGCAACGCATCAGTCCTTCACGATAAATTGCAAGACAGGTCAACTCAGTTATCCCCTCAAACGGTAACTTGCAACCCTTGCTCAAATTCAGATCCCAAATTTCCAATCGAACAGGTCCAGCAGCCGCGCGAATTCCAGATTTTGGACTCCAAAACACCTGAGCGTAATGTTCGATTTAACGGCAAAACTCCTGAATTAATGCCTTCAGGAGAGCTCTAGGACCGTTGCTGAAACAACTTAATGCTGAAGCTGATACTTCTGCAGAACAAGATGGCCCAGATCCTATCAATGATGATGGCTCCCTCTTCAAATTCCTCCCACCAGCTCCGGTGGTTCTCTTCTGCAAGAACTCACCACCTTTCGAAAAGGTTGTAATGCAGAGCCAGCCGATTTCAACAAAATCGGCTCCCAAGAGCAAAGAATCTTCAGGGCCAGCTGCCCCCCGAGCCTCAGTCAGGGCGAGAATAGCAGTGAGAAAGGTGGCTGTCAGGAAAACTTTGAAGGGCAAACACCCTTCTAGGCTTTAATAGCATGTTAGTTCAGTAATCCTGCTCTTGTAGACCTCTACTGATAATACCAGCGAGGAGACGCAGTCCAGCCGACGAGGCTCAAGCTCGGGCACTTCAAGACACCACCACGTAAAACCAACCAGATGTGCCACCATCGGCTTCCAAGAAAAGGTCAGCCCCTGAACCTGCTGCCCCTCCAGCTCCCATCAAAACAGGGCACCATCTTTGGTGACGGCATTGTGCTTTGCGCTCAGATCGGCTCACCATCTTTTTCTTGCAGACGATGAAGCTTGGGATGCTGATGAAGTTCGATGCCCTCCACAGCTGGTCGTAACAACCTCTAAAGGTGGCATCGACTAAGTCGCCACCTTGGCCAAACCCCAGGAAAAACGCCACAGCCGATCGCTCGTCATCGGCTGTTCCCATAGTCCTAGGAGAGGTATGCTCCCTTTGTTGGGCTCGCCCTTACCCTGATCTGCATGCTTATGCTGCTCTTGTTGTTTGTCAGGGTTGTGATCTCTCAGGCTTGCTGTCGTTCGACCCTGAATCTATCGAGCCGGCCCCTCCACAGCATGTGATGAACCAAGTCCCAACGTCATCGCTGCCCAACTCCAACGCCTCAAAGCTCTGCTTTCTTCACCCATTGAAACATTGATCGAAAACTATGAGGAGGTGAAGAACATCCTTGAAGAAATCCAGCCCCACGTCCCAATGACGCTGCAGTTGAAGCTCCGCCAGTCGTGACGTTGCCTGCTCAAGTGGCGTTCAAACTCGTAATTCTAGAGTCGATGGCTGTGCATCGGCTTTTTATTCTTAAGTCGATGTCCGAGCATCGGCTGTGCTTAAAAATTTTCTATTTTCGATTTTTTATTAGCCGATCGATTTCATGAATCGGCTCCTCCTGGGTACATACTTCGTGGTCTCGTACCTTCTCTGTGTATGCCCCCCGAGCCGAATCCTTCAAGTGATTGAAGATATCGGCTTTCCAGCCAACTATAAGCCTGTCACACCACTCACCATGCTAAATAGCACAGCGACTAGCAAGTGTGGTGAGAATGATTTTGGCCGATTGCTGGAATCGGCCTCCCTTGCAGTTGTATCGTGTAGTAAAGGTCTATACTTTACCTGTATAATCCCATGCGAAACAATCTGGGTACTCTTTCAACAGGGCTATCAATCGGCTCCTCAGCTGTGGATCCAACTTTTTGCTGATAAATGTTGGTCGTGGCTTATCCCCAGGACCAATGTCAATCTCTTCTAGTTCATCAGCTGATGTAAACCCATACCCCAGCTTTCCATCGCCTGCTAAATCAATGCTGAACACAGGCAGAAGGCATGTTGAGGCTAATTTTGGCCGATTGCTAGAATCGGCCTCCTTTTCCATTGCAATGTTTAATGAGGGTTTACAACTTCTTGGTTCTCTGCTATGGCTACGTGACATGCTTGAGGTGAGATCCTTGCTTTTTATTTTTTGGGGCCGATCGCAGGGATCGGCCTTGCCACGTACGTCCATAGACTTGGATCTTGCTACTCTGTCAGGCCGGTGGATAAGACCAGCCTCACCCCGTTTTTTGAAGCTTCGATGCGCTCACAGCCGTCCAGATTGATTCCAGAGAGCGGCTCTTGGTCGTTTGCATCCCAGATGTTCATGGCAGCTAGCGAGATCTCGATCGAATCATCTGCATGAACAACTTCCACTTCATCTCCATCCCATTGTATGATGCACTGATGCATTGTGGATGGAATGCAACAGTTAGCGTGGATCCAATCCCTTCCTAGCAGGACAGCGTAAGTGCTTTTGCTGTCGACGATGAAGAACGACGTAGGGATGGTTTTTCGGCCGACAGTTAAGTCTACGTTCAGAACACCTTGGCTTCTGACGCTTGGCCGTTGAAATCGCTTAGTGTGACGTTGGTCTTGATCAGATCTTCATTGGAACGTCCCAAACGTCGTAACATGGAGTACGGCATTATATTGACTGCTGCTCCCGTGTCAACCAGCATCTTGCTGATAGGCTGCCCATTGATATAACCTTTCAAGTATAGGGCTTTCAGATGCCTGTAGCTCCTCTCTCGTGGCTTCTCAAAGATGACTGGCCGTGGGCCGCAATCAAACTGTGCCACTGACACTTCCTCGTCTCTTGGAGCACAAAACTCTGACGGAAGGATGAACACCATGTTTGTATCAGCCGATGCCTCTGCATCGGCTTTTGTCTGCTTGGGTCGCCACACTTTCTTTGGTGGGCGAGTCTCCATCTCCAATGTTTGCTGAATTTTCACGGCCAGATCGGGCCGTGCTTTCCTCAACGTGTACAGGTACTGCGCCTCGGCTTCCTCCAAGTTTCGTAGCCGTTGCACTCTGCGCTTTTGGGAGTGGCTGAGTCCATCAGGCACCACCTTGGCCGGTGATATCTATCTTCTTCCTCTGACTCCTCGAAGTCTTCATCTTGAGACGACTCAGCTCGTTTGTTCTGAGGTGGGAGAGGCCCTAGACGCTTGAACACTGAAACTTCATTTGTTCCCTTCCTCTTCTGTCTACATTCTGGGCAGTTCTCGATTGTTGGCAATCGGCTCATTCCTGAGTCCCAGCAGTGTTTGAAGAAAGGACAGTCCCAATGCTTATCCATGTCCTCTTGCTCTCTTGACCTCCCTCTAGCGTGACGCTCATACCCTTCGTATCGACGGTATTTCCTGTTGTCTGCATCAGACCGACGATATCTATCATCGTCTACGTCGTAGCGCCGACGTCGGTCATACTGCTGCTCATATTTGTTAAGGAGGTGCGCGGAAAGTGGTCGTTGATACCGCACGCTTCTCACCTCTTCCTCAGTCAAATACCGTCTGTCATCATGCTGGGGCCGGTCGCGTGGATCGGCCTCCTCTTTATCTTTGCCACGGGAGTGACTGCTCTCTGGCTTATCCTTGCTATGGCGATCTGCAAGCCCTGCCATGTTGATATCAAAAGAGAAACCTGGCTCGCGTCTTATGCAGTGACTGAGATCCACCATGTTGACGTCAGGAAACGGATTCGTATCAACTCTCATGGCAAACTGACCGAAGAGTAATCGGCCTTGTTCTATCGCCATTTGAATCTGTCCGCGCAACACTTTGCAGTCGTTGGTGGCATGGGTGAACGTGTGATGCCATTTGCAGTATGGCCTGCCGTTCATCTCTTGTAACGTGGGGATTTTGTGGCCTTCGGGTAACTTCAGCTGTTTTTCCTTCAGCAGCAAATCAAAAATTTGCTCCGTTTTGCTTAAATCAAAGTCAAACCCTTTTGCAGGCCCTGGTTGTTTCACCCACTTGCAGGACACGGGCTTTGCCCCCCGAGTCCATTCAGCTACAGCGACTTCCTGATCTCCTGCAGAATCTTCATCTTCTTCCATCTCGATCAGGGCGACGCGCTTGAACTTGTCCTGGTACAATTCTGGGTGGCGCTGTTCATACGATGTCAATTTCTGAACCATATGCGCCAGTGAATTGTACTCTGCTTGGAAGGTCATATCTTTGAGCGGCGCTGACAGGCCTGCTATCGCCAGCTCGATGATACGTCTCCAACGTATCGATAATTTCTTATGTTCCATGCTACTTTATTGATGATACCTACATGTTTTATGCACATTATATGTCATATTTATGCATTTTCTGGAACTAACCTATTAACAAGATGCCGAAGAGCCAGTTGCTGTTTTCTGCTATTTTTGGTTTCAGTAATCCTAGTAAGGAAATATTCTCGGAATTGGACGAAACTTTCGCCCAGGGTCCTATTTTTGCACGAAGCTTCCAGAAGACCGAAGAGATAACGAAGTGGGGCCACGAGGCAGCCAGGGATAGGGCGCGCGGCCCAAGCCCTGGCCGCGCCGGCCTGCCCCCTGGGCACCTCGTGTGGCCCCCGCGTTGCCCTTCGCCTACTTAAAGCCTCCGTCGCGAAAACCCCAGTACCGAGAGCCACGATACGGAAAACCTTCCAGAGACGCCGCCGCGAATCCCATCTCGGGGATTCAGAGAGCCTCCGGCACCCTGAGAGGGGATTCATCTCCCGGAGGACTCTACACCGCCATGGTCGCCTCCGGAGTGATGAGTGAGTAGTTCACCCCTGGACCATGGGTCCATAGCAGTAGCTAGATGGTCGTCTTCTCCTTGTTGTGCTTCATTGTTGGATCTTGTGAGCTGCCTAACATGATCAAGATCATCTATATGTAATACTATATGTTGTGTTTGTCGGGATCCGATGGATAGAGAGTACTATGATTATGGTGATTATCAATCTATTGTTTATGTGTTGTTTATGATCTTGCATGCTCTCCGTTATTAGTAGAGGCTCTGGCCAAGTTTTTACTCTTAACTCCAAGAGGGAGTATTTATGCTCGATAGTGGGTTCATGCCTTCATTGACACCTGGGACAGTGACAGAAAGTTCTAAGGTTGTGATGTGCTGTTGCCACTAGGGATAAAACATTGATTCTATGTCTAAGGATGTAGTTCGATTACATTACGCACCATACTTAATGCAATTGTCTGTTGCTTTGCAACTTAATACTGAATGGGGTTCGGATGATAACCTGAAGGTGGACTTTTTAGGCATAGATGCGCTTGGATGGCGGTCTATGTACTTTGTCGTAATGCCCAATTAAATCTCACTATATTTATCATATCATGTATATGCATTGTTATGCCTTTCTCTATTTGTCAATTGCCCGACTGTAATTTGTTCACCCAACATGCTTTTATCTTATGGGAGAGACACCTCTAGTGAACTGTGGACCCCGGTCCTATTCTTTACATAGCATACAATCTACTGCAATACTTGTGTTTACTGTTTTCTTTGCAAACATCTTCCACTCGATACGTTTAATCCTTTGTTACAGCAAGCCGGTGAGATTGACAACCTCACTGTTTCGTTGGGACAAAGTACTTGGGTTGTGTTGTGCAGGTTCCACGTTGGCGCCGGAATCCCTGGTGTTGCGCCGCATCACATTTCGCGACCATCAACCTTCAACGTGCTTCTTGGCTCCTACTGGTTCGATTAAACCTTGGTTTCTTTCTGAGGGAAAACTTGCTACTGTGCGCATCATACCTTCCTCTTGGGGTTCCCAACGAACGTGTGAGTTACACGCCATCAAGCTCTTTTTCTGGCGCCGTTGCCGGGGAGATCAAGACACGCTGCAAGGGGAGTCTCCACTTCTCAATCTCTTTACTTTGTTTTTGTCTTGCTTTATTTTATTTACTACTTTGTTTGCTGCACTAAATCAAAACACAAAAAAAATAGTTGCTAGTTTTACTTTATTTACTGTCTTGCTCTCTATATCAAAAACACACAAAAATTAGTTACTTGCATTTACTTTATCTAGTTTGCTTTATTTATTGTCTTGCACTCTATATTAAAAATACAAAAAAATTTAGTTACTTTTGTTACCATGTCTAGCTCTGAACCTGTTACTTCTTCACCTGAGGAATTAGTTTTTACTTTTAAACAAGGGGATGAGGAGAGTTTTAAGGATGCTTGGTCTAGAATTTTTACTTCTTATCGTAAAACTGAACCTCAAATGACTCTAAGTTTGCTCCTTAGTAATTTTTATTTTGGTCTTATGGTTCGCTATAGATATGCTTTGGACACTTTAGTAGGAGGAGATTTCCTTCATTGTAATGGGGATCAAGCTTTTAATGCCATAAAGAAATTGGTTGCATCACATGATTCAGCTAATAACTTTGATTCAGCCCTTATTAGCATTTATAATAGATTGAACAATCTCGAGATAAGTACATCTCGCTTGAATGACAATTATCACTGTGTTCGTAATCGTCTTGAACAAGTCTTAGAGAATCCTAAACCTTCATTATGGGATCCTGCTGTTAAAATTGTTATCGGTGATCGAACTCTTCATGCCTACTGTGATATTATGTATGAATTTTGCCTTATGCCTGAAAGCATTTATAAATCTTTGAAACTTTGGGGAGTCGATGAAGGAGGAGAAGAAATAACTCTCATTGATAACTCTACTATAATTCCTAAGGGAATAGCTGCAGGTGTGCATACAACCATTCTTGGAAGAACAATATCCATTGATTATCTTGTTATTGAAACAGGAAAAATCATACTCGGAAGATCCTTGCTGAAACTATTGGGAGCAGTCATTGATGTGGGAGAAGGCACTCTGAAATTCACCTCTATACCGGGTGGAAATCATATATTTCCTAAACCAAAGGGAAAGAAAAACAATAAGAAAGGTAAGGATAAAGCCCAAGGTAAGGTTGACACACCGTCTCTTGATGTTACTTGATTTGCACTTTCTGCGCCTAGCTGAAAGGCGTTAAAGAAAAGCGCTTATGGGAGACAACCCATGTTTTTACTACAGCAATTTTTTTGTTTTGTTGAGTCTTGGAAGTTGTTTACTACTGTAGCAACCTCTCCTTATCATGTTTTTGTGCCAAGTAAAGTTTCTATGTCAAAGTTGATGTTATATTTGGGATCGCTGCGCAGAAACAGCATTGCTGTCTGTCACGAATCTGGGCACAGTTCTCTGTAGAAAATTCAAAAAAATCTGCCAATTTACGAGCGTGATCCTCAGATATGTACGCAACTTTCATTAGTTTTGAGTTTTTCCATTTGAGCAAGTCTGGTGCCAGCTTTAAATTCGTCTTTACGGACTGTTCTGTTTTTGACAGATTCTGCCTTTTATTTCGCATTGCCTCTTTTGCTATGTTGGATTTATTTCTTTGATCCATTAATGTCCAGTAGCATTATGCAATGTCCAGAAGTGTAAAGAATGTTTGTGTCACCTCTGAATGTGTGAATTATTAATTGTGCACTAACCCTCTAATGAGTTTGCTTGAAGTTTGGTGTGAAGGAAGTTTTCAAGGGTCAAGAGAGGAGAATGATATACTATGATCAAGAGGAGTGAAAGCTCTAAGCTTGGGGATGCCCCCGTGGTTCACCCCTGCATATTCTAAGAAGACTCAAGCGTCTAAGCTTGGGGATGCCCAAGGCATCCCCTTCTTCATCGACAACATCATCAGGTTCCTCCCCTGAAACTATATTTTTATTCAGTCACATCTTGTGTTCTTTACTTGGAGCGTCGGTTTGTTTTTGTTTTTGTTTTTGTTTGAATAAAATGGATCCTAGCATTCACTTTGTGGGAGAGAGACACGCTCCGCTGTTGCATATGGACACATATGTCCTTAGGCTTTACTCATAATGTTCAAAGCGAAGTTTCTTCTTCGTTAAATTGTTATATGGTTGGAATTGGAAAATGCTACATGTAGTAATTCTAAAATGTCTTGGATAATGTGATACTTGGCAATTGTTGTGCTCATGTTTAAGCTCTTGCATCATATGCTTTGCACCCATTAATGAAAAAATACATAGAGCTTGCTAAAATTTGATTTGCATATTTGGTCTCTCTAAGGTCTAGATAATATCTAGTATTGAGTTTTGAACAACAAGGAAGACGGTGTAGAGTCTTATAATGTTTACAATATGTCTTTTATGTGAGTTTTGCTGCACCTGTTCATCCTTGAGTTTGCTTCAAATAACCTTGCTAGCCTAAACCTTGTATCGAGAGGGAATACTTCTCATGCATCCAAAATCCTTGAGCCAATTACTATGCCATTTGTGTCCACCATACCTACCTACTACATGGTATTTCTCCGCCATTCCAAAGTAAATTGCTTGAGTGCTACCTTTAAAATTCCATCATTCACCTTTGCAATATATAGCTCATGGGACAAAATAGCCTTAAAAACTATCGTAGTATTGAATATGTACTTATGCACTTTATCTTTTATTAAGTTGCTTGTTGTGCGATAACCATGCTTCTGGGGAACGCCATCAACTATTGTTGAATATCATGTGAGTTGCTATGCATGTCCGTCTTGTCTGAAGGATCTATCATTTTAGTGGTTGGAGCATGCAAAATTGTTAGAGAAGAACATTGGGCCGCTAACTAAAGCCATGAATCATGGTTGAAGTTTCAGTTTGGACATATATCCTCAATCTCATATGAGAATAATAATTGTTGCTACATGCTTATGCATTTAAGAGGAGTCCATTATCTGTTGTCCATGTTGTCCCGGTATGGATGTCTAAGTTGAGAATAATCAAAAGCGAGAAATCCAAAATGCGAGCATTCTCCTTAGACCTTTGTACAGGCGGCATGGAGGTACCCCTTTGTGACACTTGGTTGAAACATGGCATGCGAAGATCCGGTAGTCCAAGCTAAGTAGGACGAGGTGCGGGCACTATTAGTATACTATGCATGAGGCTTGCAACTTGTAAGATATAATTTACATAACTCATATGCTTTATTACTACCGTTGACAAAATTGTTTCATGTTTTCAAAATAAAAGCTCTAGCACAAATACAGCAATCGATGCTTTCCTCTTTGAAGGACCATTCTTTTACTTTTATTGTTGAGTCAGTTTACCTATCTCCTTCCACCTTAAGAAGCAAACACTTGTGTGAACTGTGCATTGATTCCTACATACTTGCATATTGCACTTGTTATATTACTTTATGTTGACAATATCCATGAGATATACATGTTATAAGTTGAAAGCAACTGCTGAAACTTAATCTTCCTTTGTGTTGCTTCAACACCTTTACTTTGATTTATTGCTTTATGAGTTAACTCTTATGCAAGACTTATTGATGCTTGTCTTGAAGTACTATTCATGAAAAGTCTTTGCTATATGATTCACTTGTTTACTCATGTCATTACCTTTGTTTTGATCGCTGCATTCATTACATATGTTTACAATAGTATGATCAAGATTATGATGGCATGTCACTTCAGAAATTATCTTTGTTATCGTTTTACCTGCTCGGGACGAGCAGAACTAAGCTTGGGGATGCTGATACGTCTCCAACGTATCGATAATTTCTTATGTTCCATGCTACTTTATTGATGATACCTACATGTTTTATGCACATTATATGTCATATTTATGCATTTTCTGGAACTAACCTATTAACAAGATGCCGAAGAGCCAGTTGCTGTTTTCTGTTTTTTGTTTCAGAAATCCTAGTAAGGAAATATTCTCGGAATTGGACGAAACTTTCGCCCAGGGTCCTATTTTTGCACGAAGCTTCCAAGACCGAAGAGATAACGAAGTGGGGCCACGAGGCAGCCAGGGGATAGGGCGGCGCGGCCCAAGCTTGGCCGCGAGTTGATACGTCCAATTTGCATCACTATTTTGTATCATAATTTGCTGTTATTCATTGATATATTTCATATTGGGACACAATACTTATGTTATTTCATCTATTTTGCATGTTTCATCATCATTGGAGGATCAAGCACCGGAGCCAGGATTCTGCTGGAAAAAGCACCGTCAGAACGCAATATTTCGGAAGATCAACTGTGGAAGGAAATTTCACGTAAATTCCTATTTTTCCAGATGACGGAGGGAGCCAAAAGGGGGAGCAGAGAGGAGCCACTGTGGGCCCAGACCACAGGGCGGCGCGGCCCAGGGCCTGGCCGCGCCACCCTGTGCTCTGGGGGCCCCACAGCCCCTTTCGCCTCCTTTTCTTCGCGTACTCCTTCGTCCCGAAAACCTAAGCCACAGAGAGGACCTCACGAAGGGTTACAGCCGCCTCTGCGGGGCGGAGAACACCAGAGAGAAAAGAGCTCTCCGGCGGGCAGGAATCCGCCGGGGAAATTCCCTCCCGGAGGGGGAAATCGACGCCATCGCCATCGTCATCGAGCTGGACATCATCTCCATCATCATCATCATCATCTCCACCATCTACACCGCCATCACCACCGCTGCACCTCGTCACCGCTGTAACAATTCGGGTTAAATCTTGATTGTTTGATAGGGGAAACTCTCCCGGTGTTATTCTATACTTGTTGTAGATGCTATTGAGTGAAACCATTGAACCAAGGTTTATGTTCAGATTGTTATTCATCATCATATCACCTCTGATTGTATTCCATATGATGTCTCGTGAGTAGTTCGTTTAGTTCTTGAGGACATGGGTGAAGTCTAAATGCTAGTAGTGAATTATGGTTGAGTAATATTCAATGTTATGATATTTAAGTTGTGGTGTCATTCTTCTAGTGGTGTCGTGTGAACGTCGACTACACGACACTTCACCATTTATGGGCCTAGGGGAGTGCATCTTGTATTCGGTTGCTAATTGCGGGGTTGCCGGAGTGACAGAAACCTAAGCCCCCGTTAGTATATCGATGCAGGAGGGATCGCAGGATCTCAGAGTTTAAGGCTGTGGTTAGATTTATCTTAATTACTTTCTTGTAGTTGCGGATGCTTGCAAGGGGTATAATCACAAGTATGTATTAGTCCTAGGAAGGGCGGTGCATTAGCATAGGTTCACCCACACAACACTTATCAAAACAATGAAGATTATTTAGCTACATGAAGCGAAAGCACTAGACTAAAATCCCCGTGTGTCCTCAAGAACGCTTGGTCATTATAAGTAAACAAACCGGCTTGTCCTTTGTGCTAAAAAGGATTGGGCCACTCGCTGCAATTATTTCTCTCGCATTTTATTTACTTGTACTTTATTTATCTGCAATATCAAAACCCCCTGAATACTTGTCTGTGAGCATTTACAGTGAATCCTTCATCGAAACTGCTTGTCAACACCTTCTGCTCCTCGTTGGGTTCGACACTCTTATTTATCGAAAGTACTACGATACACCCCCTATACTTGTGGGTCATCAAGACTATTTTCTGGCGCCGTTGCCGGGGAGTGAAGCGCTATTGGTAAGTGGAATTGGTAAGGAAAACCTTTACTGTTTGTGCTGATTTTATTTCTGCCTGCTGCTATAAATCATTATGGAGAGATCTTCTCTTCAATTTCTATTTGGGAAATCTACTACTACTGCAACGGTAGTGGATGAAGCGCCAGGTGAGGAAGTAGTACCATATAAAATACCTATGAAAATTATTGAACGTGTTATGGATAACCGCTATGAAGGGGATGGAACTGTCCATCCTGGTGATCATTTATTGTTTTTGCATGAATTATGCGGGTTATTCAAATGTGCAGGTATTTCTATGAATGAAGTTAGAAAGAAACTATTCACTATATCGCTGTCTGGTAAAGCGGCGCACTGGTATAAATTGCTGAAGAATGGTGATTCTATTGATTGGGAGGACATTGTGCCTTTATTTTATTCCAAATTCTATCCTCCAAGTGAAATTCACAAAGATCGGAACCGCATATATAATTTCTGGCCTCATGATGGAGAGAGTATTGCCCAAGCTTGGGGGAGATTGAAGTCTTTAATGCTCAAATGCCCCATTCATGAGCTTCCTGGTAATGTTATTATTGATAATTTCTATGCAAGACTTTCTTTTCAAGACAAGACCTTGCTGGATACTTCTTGTTCTGGATCATTTACACGCAAGAATGAAGAGTTTAAAAGGGACCTTCTTGATCGGATCCAAGAAAATACTGAAGGATGGGAGAACGACAAAGATAGAGAATCAGGTATAATTTATGATTATAAATGCATTGAAGCTTTTATGGATACTGATAAATTTCGTAATATGAGTGCTACATATGGTCTTGATTCCCAAGTTGTTGCAAATCTTTATAAAGCTTTTGCCTCTCATTATGAACTGCCTAAGAAGAATTTTGACAAGTATCATGAACCGTATAAAGATAAAATTGATTCATCTGTAAACAAATGTGTAGTGGTTGAAACTGTTGATAATGTTATTCCTGAAGCTTATATTGAAAAAACTCCTTTCCCTGCTAAAATGAAGGAGTACTCTGTCATATCTAGTGCGGTTAATAAAAGTGAAAAGAAACCTAAAGAACCTGAAGAACAAATTAAAATTGAACCTGCTGTTGCAATAGTTAAGGATCTTGTGACTGAAAATGTGGAGGATGGTCATATTATTTTCTGTGAAGATGCTTCTAATATTGTTTCACATCCTAATAAATCCAAACAAGTTAGTGTTCCTATGCTATCTGTTAGAATTGGTGATCATTGCTATTATGGTTTATGTGATATTGGTGCAAGTGTTAGTGCTATTCCTTATGAGCTTTACACGGAGATTATGCACGAAATTGGTTCTTGTGAACTTGAAGATATTGATGTGGTTATTCATCTGGCTAATAGAGAAACTATTTCTCCAATTGGTATTGTTCGAGATGTGGAAGTTCTATGTGGTAAGATTAAATATCCTGCTGACTTTTTGGTACTTGGTTCTGCTGCTAGTGATCATTGTCCTATCATTTTTGGTAGACCTTTTCTAAATACTTGTGGAGCTATTATAGATTGTAAGAAAGAGAAAATTTTGACTAGATTTGCTGGTGAACCTTATGAATTTAACTTTTCTAAATTTACCAAAACTCCTTATAAAACTGACTTGCCTAGTAATGATTTTAAAATGGAGCAGTGTGCATCTATTGTTCTTGTTCCTAATAATCCTTTGCAGCAACATTTGGAGAATAGTGAAAGTGAAGCTTTTAGGAAAGAAAGAGATGAGCTTGAGGAAATTTTTCTTCGCCAACCTATTCTCAAGCATGATTTACCGGTGGAAGATTTGGGTACAACACCGCCACCAAAGGAAGATCCTGTTTTTGATTTAAAGCCTTTACCTGATAATCTTAAATATGCTCATATTGATGATAAGAAAATATATCCTGTTATTATTAGTTCTAAGCTTTCAGAGATTGAGGAAGAAAGGTTATTGGAAATATTGAAGAAACACCGAGGAGCTATTGGCTATACTCTTGATGATTTGAAAGGGATTTCTCCTTCTATTTGCCAACATGCTATTAATATGGAAGAAGATGCAAAGCCTGTTGTTGAACATCAACGTCGTCTAATTCCGAAGATGAAAGAAGTGGTAAGGAACGAGGTATTAAAACTTCTTGAAGCTGGTATTATATATCCTATTGCTGATAGTAGATGGGTTAGCCCTGTGCATTGTGTTCCTAAGAAAGGAGGAATGACTGTTGTGCCTAATGATAATGATGAGCTTATTCCTCAAAGAATAGTTGTAGGTTATAGAATGTGCATTGATTTTCAAAAAGTTAATAAAGTTACTAAGAAAGATCATTACCCTTTACCCTTTATTGATCAAATGCTAGAAAGGTTATCTAAAAATACTCATTTTTGCTTTCTTGATGGTTATTCTGGGTTTTCACAAATTGCTGTTAAAGCTAAAGATCAAGAGAAAACCACGTTTACTTGTCCTTATGGAACTTATGCTTATAGGCGTATGCCTTTTGGTTTATGTAATGCTCCTGCTACTTTTCAAAGATGCATGTCTGCTATTTTTCATGGTTTCTGCGAAAGTATTGTAGAGGTGTTCATGGATGATTTTTCTGTCTATGGGAATTCTTTTGATAATTGCTTGCGAAACCTCGATAAAGTTTTGCAGAGATGTGAAGAAACTAACCTTGTTCTTAATTGGGAGAAATGCCACTTTATGGTTAATGAAGGAATTGTATTGGGACATAAAATTTCCGAGAGAGGTATTGAAGTTGATAGAGCTAAAGTTGAAGCAATTGAGAAGATGCCCTATCCGAGGGATGTTAAAGGTATTCGTAGTGTTCTTGGTCATGCTGGGTTTTATAGGAGATTTATTAAAGATTTCTCTAAAATTTCAAAGCCTCTTACTAATCTTCTTCAAAAAGATGTACCTTTTGTTTTTGATGATGATTGTAAGGAAGCTTTTGAAACTCTAAAGAAAGCCTTAACAACTGCTCCTGTAGTTGAACCTCCTGATTGGAATTTGCCTTTTGAAATTATGTGTGATGCTAGTGATTTTGCTGTAGGCGCTGTTCTTGGACAGCGGGTAGATAAAAAATTAAATGTTATTCATTATGCTAGTAAGACTCTTGATGCTGCTCAAAGAAATTATGCTACAACTGAAAAGGAATTGTTAGCTGTAGTCTTTGCTTGTGACAAGTTTAGACCTTATATTGTTGATTCAAAAGTCACAATTCATACTGATCATGCTGCAATTAGATACCTTATGACAAAGAAAGATGCTAAGCCAAGGCTTATTAGATGGGTACTTCTGTTGCAAGAATTTGATTTACATATTATAGATAGGAAAGGTGCTGATAATCCTGTTGCTGATAATTTGTCTAGATTGGAAAATATTGCTTATGATCCTGTTCCTGTTAATGATAGTTTTCCAAATGAACAATTGGCTGTAATAAAGGTGAGCTCGCGAGAGAGCCCTTGGTATGCAGATTATGCTAACTTTATTGTTTCGAAGTATTTGCCTCCAACCTTTTCAGCTCAGCAACGGAGGAAATTCTTTTATGACTTGAGGCATTATTTTTGGGATGACCCACACTTATATAAAGAAGGAGTAGATGGTATTATGCGAAGATGTGTTCCTGAATATGAACAACAGGAGATATTGAATAAATGTCATGGAAGTGTTTATGGAGGACATCACGCTGGAGATAGAACCGCGCAAAAGGTTCTACAATCAGGTTTTTATTGGCCAACACTCTTCAAAGATGCAAGGAAATTTATTTTATCTTGTGATGAATGTCAAAGAGTTGGTAATATCTCTAGACGCAATGAAATGCCTATGAATTATACTCTTGTTATTGAACCATTCGATTGTTGGGGATTCGACTTCATGGGTCCTTTCCCTTCTTCAGAAGGTAACACTCATATACTTGTCGCTGTTGATTATGTTACTAAATGGGTAGAAGCTATACCTACAAAAAGTGCTGATGGTGAGACCTCTATAAAAATGCTTGTAGATATTATATTTCCTAGATTTGGAGTACCTAGATATATTATGACTGATGGAGGTTCTCATTTTATTCATGGAGGTTTTAGAAAAACTCTTGCTAAGTATGGTATTAATCATAGAATTGCTTCCGCTTATCACCCTCAAACTAGTGGTCAAGTAGAATTATCAAATAGAGAGATTAAATCTATCTTGGGTAAGACTGTTAATAAATCTAGAAAGAATTGGGCTAGCAAATTGAAAGAAGCACTATGGGCTTATAGAACTGCTTATAAAAATCCTATGGGAATGTCACCTTATAAAATGGTTTATGGAAAAGCTTGTCATTTACCTTTAGAACTAGAGCACAAAGCTTATTGGGCTGTTAGAGAACTAAATAAAGATCCTAAATTAGCCGGTAATAAGAGGTTGTTGCAATTAAGTTCTCTAGATGAATGGAGAAGTGAAGCTTATGAAAATGCTAAACTCTTTAAAGAAAAAGTTAAGAAATGGCATGATAGAAGGATCATCAAAAGAGAATTTAATGTTGGAGATCAAGTTCTATTATATCGGTCTCGTCTCAGATTCTTTGCAGGGAAATTACTCTCAAAGTGGGAAGGACCATATGTTGTTGAGGAGGTGTATCGTTCAGGAGCAATTAAAATTAGCTCTCTCCAAGGCAATGCCACACAAGTGGTGAATGGACAAAGACTCAAGCATTATATCTCGGGTGATTCTTATAATGTTGATGTTGATATTATTCAAGTGGAAACACCGGAGGCTTTCATCAAAGGACAAATTGACAGTCCGCCAGAACTGGACTTTGAATAGGTAACAGTACAGGTAATAAAAAGTCCGCGTTTACCTTTCCGAACATTATTTCTGCTGTTTTTAGAAAATATGAAAAATTACGGAATCGAAACGGAGTGGAAAAGACGCGCGAGGGCCCGTCACCACAGGCCGGCGCGGGCCCCACCCTGGCCGCGCCGACCTATGGTGACAGCCCCTCGGCGTCCCGTTTCCACTCGTTTTCGGCCTGGAACCTTCCTTTTGTCGTAAAAATATTTGCTATATAATCCCCCGGACCCCTGGAGGTCCGTAATATCGTTTTCTCGTCGTGTTTTGTTTCGAGCTGTTTTCTGCCAGATTTGTTTTGATCTAGAAGCACCATGGTCTCCAACAACAAGGACAAGGAACCTTTGAAGGAAAATATTCAAGACCCGGAGCTGAAGAAAGAAGATGCAAGAGAGGATGAGGAAGAAGTGGAGGAAGCTCCGCAGGAACACCAACAAGCCACCGTCGCAAGTATTGGCGTGATATCAAATCCATCCAACATCAAGAGGAGTGCACGAATCGCTACCGGAGGAGCGGTTCCACGTCATTACTTGGCTCCAAGGACATCTTCTCCGAGCAATTACAACCCTTACCGCAATCTAATCTACGATCGTCAAACTGAAAGGACCCCCAAGGTAGTGTTGCCAAGTAATTGGGATATAAATCGTTCTGACAATGCAGGAGAGATGAAATCTGAAGCTGAAGGATGGGGAAACAATTCTAAGAGTTGGGATTCACCACCGGACATGATTATGAGCCGCGTTGAGCACAACTCGGAGATGATTCGCAACCTCACCTATGAGATTGAAGGTTTACAGGAGCTTGTCAGGAAGCTTGTCGAGAAGAATCCATCACCATCATCACCGAAGGAGTAATTCATCATCGGTATTGGCATCCCCTTGGTTTGTTCCAAGCTTGGGGGAGTGCCGCGGTATCACATCATCATTACCTTTATCTTTTACTATCAAGTAGTGTCATATCATGAGTAGGGAAGTTATCATATGGAATAGTATGCAATGTGGAAGTATCTCTCTTAGTTAGTTATCTATGTATCCGTTGGTGTGAGTTATCGTTATGGAATATTAATGAGAAGTCTTATCATTTACTTTTTGCACACCTTATTTTAGTTTGCAATCTCCATTATATGATTACTCTTGACATGAGTATTGATATCACTTTGGGAGCATCAAGTAAATCTATTTGGTTTTGGCAAACTTAGCATTGGTCAATAGCAACAACATGTTGATGTTTAATGAAGAGAGTGTTACCTCCAAGAGCAGAGGTTTGTAGAACAACAGCAAGTTTTCCCTTAAGTGGATCACCCAAGGTTTATCGAACTCAGGGAGGAAGAGGTCAAAGATATCCCTCTCATGCAACCCTGCAACCACAAAGCAAGAAGTCTCTTGTGTCCCCAACACACCAAATAGGTGCACTAGTTCGGCGAAGAGATAGTGAAATACAGGTGGTATGAATATATATGAGCAGTAGCAACGGTGCCAGAAAATAGCTTGCTGGCGTGTAGTTGATGGTGGTAGTATTGCAACAGTAGTAACACAGTAAAACAGTAAACAAGCAGTAGTAACTCAGCAGTATTTGGGAACAAGGCCTAGGGATTACACTTTCACTAGTGGACACTCTCAACATTGATCACATAACAGAATAGATAAATGCATACTCTACACTTTTGTTGGATGATGAACACATTGCGTAGGATTACACGAACCCTCAATGCCGGAGTTAACAAGCTCCACAATAATGCTCATGTTTAAGTAACCTTAAGTGTAAGATAGATCAAAACGACTAAACCAAGTACTAGCATAGCATGCACACTGTCACCTTCATGCATATGTAGGAGGAATAGATCACATCAATATTATCATAGCAATAGTTAACTTCGCAATCTACAAGAGATCATGATCATAGCATAAACCAAGTACTAACACGGTGCACGCACAGTCACCTTTGCACACATGCAGGAGGAATAAAACTACTTTAATAACACATCACTAGAGTAGCACATAGATAAATTGTGATACAAACACATTGCAATCATCAAGAGATATAAATAAGCACTTCACTACGCTCTTCAACATGAATAAGTACTTCGTGAAATATAGCCTAAGAGACCCACACGGTGCACACACTGTCACCTTTACACACGTGGGACAAGGAGTCTCCGGAGATCACATAAGTAAAACCCACTTGACTAGCATAATGACATCTAGATTACAAGCATCATCATATGAATCTCAATCATGTAAGGCAGCTCATGAGATTATTGTATTGAACTACATAGGAGAGAGATGAACCACATAGCTACCGGTACAGCCCCGAGCCTCGATGGAGAACTACTCCCTCCTCATGGGAGCAGCAGCGGTGATGAAGATGGCGGTGGAGATGGCAGCGGTGTCGATGGAGAAGCCTTCCGGGGCACTTCCCCGGCAGGGTGCCGGAACAGAGACTCCTGTCCCCCAGATCTTGGCTTCGCGATGACGGCGGCTCTGGAACTTTTCTCGTATCGTGGCTTCCTCCGTAAGGGTTTTCGATGCAGGGGCTTTATATAGGCGAAGAGGCGGCGCAGGAGGGTCAACGGGGCGAGACCATAGGGTGGCGCGGCCGGGCTGGCCGCGCCACCATGTCATCTGGGCCCACCAGGGCCCCCCTCTGGCGGCTCGGGTGTTCTGGATGCTTCCGGGCAAAATAGGAACTGGGCGTTGATTTCGTCCAATCCGAGAATATTTCGTTACTAGGATTTCTGAAACCAAAAACAGCAGAAAACAGGAACTGGCACTTCGGCATCTTGTTAGTAGGTTAGTTCCATAAAATGCGTAAATACGACATAAAATGTGCATAAAACATGTAGGTATCATCAATAAAGTGGCATGGAACATAAGAAATTATCGATACGTTGGAGACGTATCAGCATCCCCAAGCTTAGTTCTGCTCGTCCCGAGCAGGTAAAACGATAACAAAGATAATTTCTTAAGTGACATGCCATCATAACCTTGATCATATTGTAAACATATGTAATGAATGCAGCGATCAAAACAATGGTAATGACATGAGTAAACAAGTGAATCATAAAGCAAAGACTTTTCATGAATAGTACTTCAAGACAAGCATAAATAAGTCTTGCATAAGAGTTAACTCATAAAGCAATAATTCAAAGTAAAGGTATTGAAGCAACACAAAGGAAGATTAAGTTTCAGCGGTTGCTTTCAACTTATAACATGTATATCTCATGGATATTGTCAACATAAAGTAATATAACAAGTGCAATATGCAAGTATGTAAGAATCAATGCACAGTTCACACAAGTGTTTGCTTCTTGAGATGGGAGGAAATAGGTAGACTGACTCAACATAAAAGTAGAAGAATGGTCCTTCAAAGAGGAAAGCATCGATTGCTATATTTGTGCTAGAGCTTTGGTTTTGAAAACATAAAGAGAGCATAAAAGTAAAGTTTTGAGAGGTGTTTGTTGTTGTCAACGAATGGTAGCGGGTACTCTAACTACCTTATCAACCAGACTTTCAAGAGCGGCTCCCATGAAGGACGTTATCTCTACCAGCAAGGTAGATCATCCCTCTTCTCTTTTGTTTACACATGTACTTTAGTTTAGTTTTTCTTTATTTATGGATGACACTCCTCCCAACCTTTTGCTTACACAAGCCATGGCTAACCGAATCCTCGGGTGCCTTCCAACATTCACATACCATGGAGGAGTGTCTATTTGCAAATTTAAGTTGCTTACTGATAAATCAGAGCAAAACATGTGAAGAGAATTATTAATGCAAGTTAATTAATTGAGGCTGGGAACCTCATTGCCAGCTCTTTTTGCAAAATTATTGGATAAGCGGATGAAGCCACTAGTCCATTGTGAAAGTCTGTCAAAAGTAAATGACAAGATCGAAAGATAAAACACCACATACTTCCTCATGAGCTATAAAACATTGACACAAATAAGAGGTGATAAATTTTGAATTGTTTAAAGGTAGCACTCAAGCAATTTACTTTGGAATGGCGGAGAAATACCATGTAGTAGGTAGGTATGGTGGACACAAATGGCATGAATATTGGCTCAAGTATTTTGGATGCATGAGAAGTATTCCCTCTCGATACAAGGTTTAGGCTAGCAAGGTTATTTGAAGCAAACTCAAGGATGAACCGGTGCAGCAAAACTCACATAAAAGACATATTGTAAACATTATAAGACTCTACACTGTCTTCCTTGTTGTTCAAAACTCAATACTAGAAATTATCTAGACCTTAGAGAGACCAATTATGCAAACCAAATTTTAGCAAGCTCTATGTATTTCTTAATGGGTGCAAAGTATATGATGCAAGAGCTTAAACATGAGCACAACAATTGCCAAGTATCACATTATCCAAGACATTTTAGAATTACTACATGTAGCATTTTCCAATTCCAACCATATAACAATTTAACGAAGAGGAAACTTCGCCATGAATATTATGAGCTAAGAACACATGTGTTCATACGAACCAGCGGAGCGTGTCTCTCTCCCACACAAGGATGAACTTATTCAGAGAACTAAGATAACAAAACAAAAACAAAAATAAAAGCACACAGACGCTCCAAGTAAAATACATAAGATGTGACCGAATAAAAATATAGTTTCAAGAGAAGGAACTTGATACTTTGTCGATGAAGAAGGATGCCTTGGGCATCCCCAAGCTTAGATGCTTGAGTCTTCTTGAAATATGCAGGGATGAACCACGGGGGCATCCCCAAGCTTAGACCTTTCACTCTTCTCGATCACATTATATCACCCTCTTCTATTGACCCTTGAAAACTTCCTTCACACCAAACTTCAAGCAAACTCATTAGAGGGTTAGTGCACAATCAAAATTCACATGTTCAGAGGTGACACAATCATTCTCAACACTTCTGGACATTGCACAAAACTTCTGAAAGTTAATGGAACAAAGAAACTCATTCAACTTAACAAAAGCGGCAATGCGAAATAAAAGGCAGAATCTGTCAAAAACAGAACAGTCCGTAAAGACGAATTTTAAGATGGCACCAGACTTGCTCAAATGGAAAAACTCAAAACTAATGAAAGTTGCGTACATATCTGAGGATCACGCTCGTAAATTGGCAGATTTTTTCGAATTTTCTACAGAGAACTGTGCCCAGATTCGTGACAGACAGCAATGCTGTTTCTGCGCAGCGATCCCAAATATAACATCAACTTTGACATAGAAACTTTACTTGGCACAAAAACATGATAAGGAGAGGTTGCTACAGTAGTAAACAACTTCCAAGACACAAATATAAAACAAAGTACTGTAGCAAAATAACACATGGGTTATCTCCCAAGAAGTTCTTTCTTTATAGCCATTAAGATGGGCTCAGCAATTTTAATGATGCACTTGCAAGAAATAGAAGTTGAAGCAAAAGAGAGCATCAAGAGGCAAATTCAAAACACATTTAAGTCTAACATGCTTCCTATGCATAGGAATCTTGTAAATAAACAAGTTCATGAAAAGCAAAGTAACAAGCATAGGAAGATAAAACAAGTGTAGCTTCAAAAATTTCAGCACATAGAGAGGTGTTTTAGTAACATGAAAATTTTTACAACCATATTTTCCTCTCTCATAATAACTTTCAGTAGCATCATGAGCAAACTCAACAATATAACTATCACTTAAAGCATTCTTATCATGAGTCTCATGCATAAATAATTACTACTCCCAACATAAGCATAGTCATTCTTATTAATTGTAGTGGGAGCAAATTCAACAAAGTAGCTATCAAATATAGGAGGTATATTGTAATCATAATCAAATTTATCCTCCATAACAGGTGGTAACAAAAGACTACTATCATTATAATCATCATAAATAGGAGGCAAAGTATCATCAAAGTAAATTTTCTCCTCAATGCTTGGGGGACTAAAAATATCATGCTCATCAAAGCCAGCGCTTCCCCAAGCTTAGAATTTTCCATAGCATTAGCAACAATGGTGTTCAAAGCATTCATACTAATAACATTCCCATTATCATGCATATAAAGTTCCATGGGTTTTTTAATTTTCTCTTCAAACACATCATGTCCTAATTCAAGATAAAGTTCATAAAGATCTCTCATATTTTTGTTGTTTTCCATTATGCCTAACTAGTGTAAACAAGAAACCAAATGTCGCAATTGCAGAGTCTAAAGGAAATAGCTTCGAGTACTTACAATGGCGCCGGAAAATAGCTTAGTAGCCGAGATCCGGAGTGTGAGTACCTTTTACCTTTCCTCCCCGGCAACGGCGCCAGAAAAGTGCTTGATGTCTACGTTCCCCCTCCTTTCCTGTAGACAGTGTTGGGCCTCCAAGTGCAGAGGTTTGTAGAACAGCAGTTTTTCCTTAAGTCACCCAAGGTTTATCGAACTGGGAGGAAGAGGTCAAAGATATCCCTCTCATGCAACCCTGCAACCACAAAGCAAGAAGTCTCTTGTCCCAACACACCAAATAGGTGCACTAGTTCGGCGAAGAGATAGTGAAATATGGTGGTATGAATATATATGAGCTACTATCTTGCTGTAGTTGATGGTGGTAGTATTGGCATAACAGTAAAACAGAAACAAGCAGTAGTAACTCAGCAGTATTTGGGAACAAGGCCTAGGGATTACTTTCACTAGTGGACACTCTCAACATTGATCACATAACAGAATAGATAAATGCATACTCTACACTTTTGTTGGATGATGAACACATTGCGTAGGATTACACGAACCCTCAATGGAGTTAACAAGCTCCACAATAATGCTCATGTTTAAGTAACCTTAAGTGTAAGATAGATCAAAACGACTAAACCAAGTACTAGCATTTTCATGCACAACAATGGTGTTCATTCATACTTCATTCCCATTATCATGTATAAAGTTCCATGGAATAAATCACCTAATTCAAGATAAAGTTATCTCTCATAGCAATAGTTAACTTCATCTAGTCAAGAGATCATGATGGCAAAATAGCTTAGTAAGACCAAGTACCTAACATGGATGTCACGCAAGTGCTTTGTCACCTTTGGATCACCCAGGTTTATCGCAGGGAGGAATCAAAGACTCCCTCTCATGCAATAACACAAAGCAAAGTCTAGTGTCCCAACACACCAAATAGGTGCTACTCAGTTGTGATAGTGAAATACAATTGGTATGAATATATAACACATTGCAGATAACTAAGTTGATGGTGGTAGTATTGCACTAACACGTAAAAGCTCTTCAACCAACGGCCTACTTTCACTAGTGGACCTCTCAACATTGATCACATAAGAATAAGTATACTCTACACTTTTGTTGGATGATGAACACATTGCTAGGATTACAGACCCTCAATGTCGGTTAACAAGCTCCACAATAATGCTCATGTTTAAGTACCTTAAGTGTAAGATAGATCAAAGCGACTAAACCAAGTACTAGCATGGCATGCACACTGTCATTCATGCATAGGAATAGACCACATCAATATTATCTAGCAATAGTTAACATCTAGAGATCATACATAGCATAAACCAAGTACTAACATCTCAATCACCTGTAGGAGGAATAAAACTAGCTCATGAGAGCACATAGATAAATTGTGATACAACACATTGCAATCATAGGAGATATAAATAAGCAACGCACAATAAGTACTTCGTGTATAGCCTAAGAGACCCACACGGTGCACAGAACACACGTGGGACAAGAGTCTCCGGAGATCAATCCCACTTGACTAGCATGACATCTAGATTACAACATCATCATATGGGTCTCAATCATGTAAGGCAGCTCATGAGATTATGTATTGAACACATGAGAAGATGAACCACATAGCTACCGGTACAGCCCCGAGCCTCGATGAGCACTTCCCTCCTCCGGTGATGAAGATGGCGGTGGAGATGGCAGGGTGTCGATGGAGAAGCTCTGCTCGGCCCAGAGACTCTTGGCTTCGCGATGACGGCGCTCTGGAACTTTCTCGTATCGTGGCTTCCTCCGTAAGGGTTTTCGATGCAGGGGCTTTATATAGGCGAAGGGCGGCGCGGGAGGGTCAACGAGGCGACGAGACCATAGGTGGCGGCCGGGCCTGGGCCGCCACCATGTCATCTGGCCCACCAGGGCCCCCTCTGGCGGCTCTCGGGTGTTGCTGGATGCTTGGGCAAAATAGGAACACAGGCGTTGATTTCGTCCAATTGAGAATATTTCGTTACTAGGATTTCTGAAACCAAAAGCAATGACAGACGGCATTCGGCATCTTTTTAGTAGGTTAGTTCCATAAAATGCGTAAATACGACATAAAATGTGCATAAAACATGTAGGTATCATCAATAAAGTGGCATGGAACATAAGAAATTATCGATACGTTGGAGTATCACAACATTCTGATGTTTAATAAAAGAGAGAAATACACTTAGATACATTACTCCATTATCTCTATGCTTAGTATTCTTAAGTTAAAATTGCTTGTGCTTATGAGAAAGATGCATGATTGTTTCTATCATATGTATATTTGTTTGTTTCCCTCAACCTTTATGCTTGCTATCAAACCTTGCTAGCCAAAGACCTGTATCGAGAGGGAATGCTTCTCATACATCCATAACCTTAGACCAAACCTATGCCATTTGTGTCCACTACACCTACCTACTACATGGTATTTCCTGCCATTCCAAGTAAATACTTCATGTGCTACCTTTAAATTATTCAAACTACTACTCCTTATTTGTGTCAATGTTTTATAGCTCATGAGGAAGTATGTGGTGTTTCATCTTTCAATCTTGTTGGGCGGACTTTCACCAATGGACTAGCGGCACATCCGCTTATCCAATAACCTTGCAATAAGAGCTGGCAACGGGGTTCCCAGCCCCAAATTAATAACTTTCATTAATAATTCTCTTCACATGTTTTGCTCTGATTTATCAGTAAGCAACTTAATTTTGCAATAGACACTCCTCCATGGTATGTGAATGTTGGAAGGCACCCGAGGATTCGGTTAGCCATGGATTGAGAAAGCCAAGGTTGGGGGGAGTGTCATCCTTAATAAAACTAAAATACATGTGTAAACAAAAGAGAAGGGGGATGATCTACCTTGCTGGTAGAGATGCCGTCCCTCATGGGAGCCGCTCTTGGAAGGTTCGTTTGGCAAGGGGGTTAGAGTGCCCGCTACCATTCGTTGACAACAACAAACACCTCTAAAAATCTTACTTTTATGCTCTTTATATGATTTCAAAACTTGAAAAGCTCTAGCACATGATTTAATCCCTGCTTCCCTCTGCGAAGGGCCTATCTTTTACTTTTATGTTGAGTCGGTAAACCTATTTCTCTCTATCTCAAGCAAGCAATTGAGTTGTTGTGAACCAATCATTTATGATTTCAGTTAATCATGTCTCTTATACTTTCTTGTTTAGTACCAATTTTATCTGAATGAATATGACTTTGAAGTTATCAATGATTATGAGGAGATTGTTATGCTTAAATATGAAGGCTCAGCTATAAAATCTAATATGAAAGCTTTGCTTAGAAGTACAATCCGTTAGTAGTTCTCTGACCAAGAACAAAGTTTGCCATCACCAACTATGATTTCTTATGCACCTTTACTTGTGATTTCTCTTTACCTATTTCAAGATGAGTTATATGAGGAAGTTGTTTACTAGAATGTCTTGTGTGAATGAATATGATGCTTCTTGTCCGTATTTTATTTATCGACTCTTCACTCCATAAACATGTGGTCTTGTTTATCGAGCTCAGTTTCGCTTGGGGACAAGCGAGGTCTAAGCTTGGGGGAGTTGATCGTCCAATTGCATCACTATTTTGTATCATAATTTGCTGTTATTCATTGATATATTTCATATTGGGACACAATACTTATGTTATTTCATCTATTTTGCATGTTTCATCATCATTGGAGGATCAAGCACCGGAGCCAGGATTCTGCTGGAAAAAGCACCGTCGAACGCAATATTTCGGAAGATCAACTGTGGAAGGAAATTTCACGTAAATTCCTATTTTTCCAGATGACGGAGGGAGCCAAAGGGGAAGCAGAGAGGAGCCCTTTGGGCGGACCACGGGCGGCGCGACCAGGGCTGGCGCGCCACCTGTGCTCTGGGGCCCACAACCCTCGCCTCCTTTTCTTCGCGCACTGTCGTCTCCAACGTATCGATAATTTCTTATGTTCCATGCTACTTTATTGATGATACCTACATGTTTTATACACATTATATGTCATATTTATGCGTTTTCGGAACTAACCTATTAACAAGATGCCGAAGTGCGAGTTCCTGTTTTTTGCTGTTTTTGGTTTCGAAATCCTAGTAACGAAATATTCTCGGAATTGGGCGAAATCAACGCCCGGGTTCTATTTTGCCCGGAAGCATCCGAACACCGAGAGCGCCGGAGGGGCCTCAGGGCCCAGAGATGATGGGTGGCGCGGCCAGGGCTGGGCCGCCACCCTATGGTGTGGTCGCCTTTGACCCTCCTGCCCCGCCTCTTCGCCTATATAAAGCCCTGCGTCGAAACCCTTACGGAGGAAGCCACGATACGAGAAAAGTTCCGGAGCCGTCTCGAAGCCAAGATGCGGGGACGGGTCTCGTTCGGCACCTGCCGGAGCGGGGAAGTGCCCCGGAAGGCTTCTCCATCGACACCGCTGCCATCTCCACCGCCATCTTCAACAACGCTGCTGCTCCCATGAGGAGGGAGTAGTTCTCCATCAAGGCTCGGGGCTGTACCGGTAGCTATGTGGTTAATCTCTCTCCTATGTACTTCAATACAATGATCTCATGAGCTGCTTTACATGATTGAGATCCATATGATGAGCTTTGTATCGCTACTAGTTATGTGCTACTCATGTGATGTTATTAAAGTAGTCTATTCCTCCTGCATGTGTGTAAAGGTGATTAGTGTGTGCACCGTGTGGTTCTTGTCGTAGGCTATGATCACGATCTCTTGAAGATTGTGGAGTTAATTATCATTATGATAGTATTGATGTGATCTATTCCTCCTTCATAGTGTAATATGGACAGCGTGTGCACTATGTTAGTTCTTGGTTTATTTTGCAATGATCTATTATGCACTCTAGGTTATTTAAATATGAACATTATTGTGGAGCTTGTTAACTCCGGCATTGAGGGTTCGTGTAATCCTACGCAATGTGTTCATCATCCAACAAAAGAGTGTATGTAGCACATATGAAAAGAGTTATTTATTATGCGATCAATGTTGAGAGTGTCCACTAGTGAAAGTGTAATCCCTAGGCCTTGTTCCTAAATACTGCTATCCTGCTTGTTTACTGTTTTCTTGTTACTACTGCTGCGTTACTACTAGCTTGTTTACTGTCTGGGCAAAGCACTTTTCGGTGCCGTTTATATTCATACCACCATATTTCACTATCTCTTCGCCGAACTAGTGCACCTATTAGGTGTGTTGGGGACACAAGAGACTTCTTGCTTTGTGATTACGGGGTTGCATGAGAGGGATATCTTTGACCTCTTCCTCCCTGAGTTCGATAAACCTTGGGTAATCCACTTAAGGGAAACTTCTGATGTTCTACAAACCTCTGCTCTTGGAGGCCCAACATTGTCTACAAGAATAGAAGCACCCGTGAACATCAAGCACTTTTCTGGCGCCGTTGCCGGGGAGGGAAGGTAAACGGCACTCACATTGGCAAGCCCGGCAACTAAGCACTTTTCCTCCCTCGTCAACTACGCGCCAAGCACTTTTCTGGCGCCGTTGCCGGGGAGGAAGGTAAGGCACTCATACTCTGTTCCAGGTAACAGTACTTTTCCGGCGCCATTGTGTGTGTGCTCGAAGCTATTTCCTTTAGACTCTGCAATTGCGACATTTGGTTTCTTGTTTACACTAGTTTGGCATAATGGACAACAATGACCTTTTTATTCTATTTCCTGATTTAAGACATGGATGGTTTGATGCGAAAATTAAAAAACCCATGGAACATATTAATATGAATGCTTTGAACACTATTGTTGCTAATGCTATGGAAAATTCTAAGCTTGGGGAAGCTGGTTTTGATGAGCATGATATTTTTAGTCCCCCAAGCATTGAGGAGAAAATTTACTTTGATGATACTTTGCCTCCCATTTATGATGATTATAATGATAGTAGTCTTTTGTTACCACCTGTTATGGAGGATAAATTTGATTATGATTACAATATACCTCCTATATTTGATAGCTACTTTGTTGAATTTGCTCCCACTACAATTAATAAGAATGACTATGCTTATGTTGGGAGTAGTAATTATTTTATGCATGAGACTCATGATAATAATGCTTTATGTGATAGTTATATTGTTGAGTTTGCTCATGTTGCTACTGAAAGTTATTATGAGAGAAGAAAATATGGTTGTAAAAATTTTCATGTTACTAAAACACCTCTCTATGTGCTGAAATTTTTTGAAGCTACACTTGTTTTATCTTCCTATGCTTGTTACTTTGCTCTTCATGAACTTGTTTATTTACAAGATTCCTATGCATAGGAAGCATGTTAGACTTAGATGTGTTTTGAATTTGCCTCTTGATGCTCTCTTTTGCTTCAACTACTATTTCTTGCGAGAGTATCTTTGAAATTGCTGAGCCCATCTTAATGGCTATAAAAGAAGAACTTCTTGGGAGATAACCCATGTGTTTTTTTACTATTACTTTGTTTTATATTTGTGTCTTGGAAGTTTTTACTACTGTAGCAACCTCTCCTTATCATGTTTTTGTGCCAAGTAAAGTTTCTATGTCAAAGTTGATGTTATATTTGGGATCGCTGCTTGCAGAAACAACATTGCTGTCTGTCACTAGTCTGGGCCTGCTTCTCTGCGAAAAAATTCGAAAAAATCTGCCAATTTACGAGCGTGATCCTCGGATATGTACGCAACTTTCATTAGTTTTGAGTTTTTCCATTTGAGCAAGTCTGGTGCCAGCTTTAAATTCGTCTTTACGGACTGTTCTGTTTTTGACAGATTCTGCCTTTTATTTCGCATTGCCTCTTTTGCTATGTTGGATTCATTTCTTTGATCCATTAATGTCCAGTAGCTTTATGCAATGTCCAGAAGTGAAAAGAATGTTTGTGTCACCTCTGAACATGTGAATTTTTGATTATGCACTAACCCTCTAATGAGTTTGCTTGAAGTTTGGTGTGAAGGAAGTTTTCAGGGTCAAGAGGAGGATGATATACTACGATCAAGAAGAATGAAAAGTCTAAGCTTGGGGATGCCCCGTGGTTCATCCCTGCATATTTCAAGAAGACTCAAGCGTCTAAGCTTGGGGATGCCCAAGGCATCCCTTCTTCATCGACAAAGTATCAGGTTCCTTCTCTTGAAACTATATTTTTATTCGGTCACATCTTGTGTACTTGGAGCGTCTGTGTGTGCTTTTATTTTTGTTTTGTTATCTTAGTTCTCTGAATAAGTTCATCCTTGTGTGGGAGAGAGACACGCTCCGCTGGTTCGTATGAACACATGTGTTCTTAGCTCATAATATTCATGGCGAAGTTTCCTCTTCGTTAAATTGTTATATGGTTGGAATCGGGAAATGCTACATGTAGTAATTGGCGTAATGTCTTGAATAATGTGATACTTGGCAATTGTTGTGCTCATATAGATCTTGTTTAAGCTCTTGCATCATGTACCTTGTACCCATTAATGAATAATTACATAGAGCTTGTTAAAATTTGGTTTGCATGATTGGTCTCTCTAAGTCTAGATATTTTCTGGTTGAGGTGTTTGAACAACAAGGAGACGATGTAAAGTCTTATAATGCTTACAATATGTTTATATGTGAGTCTTGCTGCACCATTTCATACTTGAGTTTGCTTCAAATAACCTTGCTAGCCTAAACCTTGTATCGAGAGGGAATACTTCTCATGCATCCAAATACTTGAGCCAATATTCATACCATTTGTGTCCACCATACCTACCTACTACATGGTATTTCTCAGCCCATTCCAAAGTAAATTGCTTGAGTGCTACCTTTAAACCATTCAAAATTTATCACCTCTGATTTGTGTCAATGTTTTATAGCTCATGAGGAAGTATGTGGTGTTTATCTTTCAATCTTGTTGGGCAACTTTCACCAATGGACTAGTGGCTTCATCCGCTTATCCAATAATTTTGCAAAAAGAAATGGGATTCCCAGTCCCAAATTAATTAACAAAAATAGACACTCCTCCATGGTATGTGATTGTTGGACGGCACCCGAAGGATTCGGTTAGCCATGGCTTGAGAAAGCAAAGGTGGGGAGGAGTGTCATCATAATAAAACTAAAATAAAAGGCACTCCTTCGTGGTATGAGATTGTTGGCAGGCACCCGAGGATTCGGTTAGCCATGGTTTGTGAAAGAAAGGTTGGAAGGAGTGCCACCCAAAAATAAAATAAAATGGGAGCCGCTCTTTGAAGGTTTGTTTGGCAAGGGGTTAGAGTACCCGCTACCATTCGTTGACAACAACAAACACTCCTCAAAACTTTACTTTTATGCTCTCTATATGTTTTCAAAATCAAAGCTCTAGCACAAATATAGCAATCGATGCTTTCCTCTTTGAAGGACCATTCTTTTACTTTATTGTTGAGTCAGTTTACCTATTCTTTCTATCTTAGAAGCAAACACTTGTGTGAACTGTGTGCATTGATTCTTACATGTTTACCTATTGCTTGTTATATTACTTTGTGTTGACAATTATCCACGAGATATACATGTTAAAGTTGAAAGCAACCGCTGAAACTTATATCTTCCTTTGTGTTGTTTCAAAGCTTTCTAAGAATTTATTGCTTATGAGTTAACTCTTATGCAAGACTTATTGATGCTTGTCTTGAAAGTATTATTCATGAAAAGTCTTTGTTATATGATTCATTTGTTTACTCATTGTCTTCATCATTGCTTGAATCGCTGCATTCATTACATATGTTTACAAATAGTATGATCAAGATTATGATGGCATGTCACTTAAGAAATTATCTTTGTTATCGTTTTACCTGCTCGGGGAGAACTAAGCTTGGGGATGATACGTCTCCAACGTATCGATAATTTCTTATGTTCCATGCTACTTTATTGATGATACCTACATGTTTTATACACATTATATGTCATATTTATGCGTTTTCTGGAACTAACCTATTAACAAGATGCCGAAGTGCCAGTTCCTGTTTTCTGCTTTTTTTTGGTTTCAGAAATCCTAGTAACGAAATATTCTCGGAATTGGACGAAATCAAGCCCAGGTTCCTATTTTGCCGGAAGCATCCAGAACACCCGAGCCGCCAGAGGGGGCCCTGTGGGCCCAGATGATAGGGTGGCGCGGCCAGGGCTGGGCCCGTGCCACCCTATGGTGTGGTCGCCCCTTTGACCCTCCTGCGCCGCCTCTTCGCCTATATAAAGCCCCTGCGTCGAAAACCCTTACGGAGGAAGCCACGATACGAGAAAAGTTCCAGAGCCGCCGCCATCGCGAAGCCAAGATCTGGGGGACAGGAGTCTCTGTTCCGGCACCACCGCCGGCGGGGAAGTGCCCCCGGAAGGCTTCTCCATCGACCACTGCCATCACCGCCATCTTCATCAACGCTGCTGCTCCCATGAGGAGGAGTAGTTCTCCATCAAGGCTCGGGGCTGTACCGGTAGCTATGTGGTTAATCTCTCTCCTATGTACTTCAATACAATGATCTCATGAGCTGCTTTACATGATTGAGATCCATATGATGAGCTTTGTATCGCTACTAGTTATGTGCTACTCATGTGATGTTATAAAGTAGTCTATTCCTCCTGCATGTGTGTAAAGGTGATTAGTGTGTGCACCGTGTGGTTCTTGTCGTAGGCTATGATCACGATCTCTTGAAGATTGTGGAGTTAATTATCATTATGATAGTATTGATGTGATCTATTCCTCCTTCATAGTGTAATATGGACAGCGTGTGCACTATGTTAGTTCTTGGTTTATTTTGCAATGATCTATTATGCTCTAAGGTTATTTAAATATGAACATTATTGTGGATCTTGTTAACTCCGGCATTGAGGGTTCGTGTAATCCTACGCAATGTGTTCATCATCCAACAAAAGAGTGTATGTAGCACATATGAGAAAGAGTTATTTATTATGCGATCAATGTTGAGAGTGTCCACTAGTGAAAGTGTAATCCCTAGGCCTTGTTCCTAAATACTGCTATCACTGCTTGTTTACTTTGTTTTCTTGTTACTACTGCTGCGTTATTGCACAACTTGTTTCTTGTCCTGGGCAAAGCACTTTTCTGGTGCCGTTGCTCGCTTTATTCATACCACTGTATTTCACTATCTCTTCGCCGAACTAGTGCACCTATTAGGTGTGTTGGGGACACAAGAGACTTCTTGCTTTGTGATTACAGGGTTGCATGAGAGGGATATCTTTGACCTCTTCCTCCCTGAGTTCGATAAACCTTGGGTAATCCACTTAAGGGAAACTTGCTGCTGTTCTACAAACCTCTGCTCTTGGAGGCCCAACACTGTCTACAAGAATAGAAGCACCCGTAGACATCATACTCCTTCGTCCCGAAAACCTAAGCCACAGAGAGGACCTCACGAAGGGTTACAGCCGCCTCTGCGGGGCGGAGAACACGAGAGAGAAAGATCGAGCTCTCCCGGCGGGCAGGAATCCGCCGGGAAATTCCCTCCCGGAGGGGGAAATCGACGTCATCGCCATCGTCATCGAGCGGGACATCATCTCCATCATCATCATCATCACCATCTCCACCATCTACACCGCCATCACCACCGCTGCACCTCGTCACCGCTGTAACAATTCGGGTTAAATCTTGATTGTTTGATAGGGGAAACTCTCCCGGTGTTATTCTATACTTGTTGTAGATGCTATTGGTGAAACCATTGAACCAAGGTTTATGTTCAGATTGTTATTCATCATCATATCACCTCTGATTGTATTCCATATGATGTCTCGTGAGTAGTTCGTTTAGTTCTTGAGGACATGGGTGAAGTCTAAATGCTAGTAGTGAATTATGGTTGAGTAATATTCAATGTTATGATATTTAAGTTGTGGTGTCATTCTTCTAGTGGTGTCGTGTGAACGTCGACTACACGACACTTCACCATTTATGGGCCTAGGGGAGTGCATCTTGTATTCGGTTGCTAATTGCGGGGTTGCCGGAGTGACAGAAACCTAAGCCCCCGTTAGTATATCGATGCAGGAGGGATCGCAGGATCTCAGAGTTTAAGGCTGTGGTTAGATTTATCTTAATTACTTTCTTGTAGTTGCGGATGCTTGCAAGGGGTATAATCACAAGTATGTATTAGTCCTAGGAAGGGCGGTGCATTAGCATAGGTTCACCCACACAACACTTATCAAAACAATGAAGATTATTTAGCTACATGAAGCGAAAGCACTAGACTAAAATCCCCGTGTGTCCTCAAGAACGCTTGGTCATTATAAGTAAACAAACCGGCTTGTCCTTTGTGCTAAAAAGGATTGGGCCACTCGCTGCAATTATTTCTCTCGCATTTTATTTACTTGTACTTTATTTATCTGCAATATCAAAACCCCCTGAATACTTGTCTGTGAGCATTTACAGTGAATCCTTCATCGAAACTGCTTGTCAACACCTTCTGCTCCTCGTTGGGTTCGACACTCTTATTTATCGAACTACGATACACCCCCTATACTTGTGGGTCATCACCTGCCCCCTGGGCACCTCGTGTGGCCCCCCGCGTTGCCCTTTCGCCTACTTAAAGCCTCCGTCGCGAAAACCCCAGTACCGAGAACCACGATACGGAAAACCTTCAGAGACGCCGCCGCCGCAATCCCATCTCGGGGGATTCGGAGATCGCCTCCGGCACCCTGCCGGAGAGGGGATTCATCTCCCGGAGGACTCTACACCGCCATGGTCGCCTCCGGAGTGATGAGTGAGTAGTTCACCCCTGGACCATGGGTCCATAGCAGTAGCTAGATGGTCGTCTTCTCCTTGTTGTGCTTCATTGTTGGATCTTGTGAGCTGCCTAACATGATCAAGATCATCTATATGTAATACTATATGTTGTGTTTGTCGGGATCCGATGGATAGTACTATGATTATGGTGATTATCAATCTATTGTTTATGTGTTGTTTATGATCTTGCATGCTCTCCGTTATTAGTAGAGGCTCTGGCCAAGTTTTTACTCTTAACTCCAAGAGGGAGTATTTATGCTCGATAGTGGGTTCATGCCTTCATTGACACCTGGGACAGTGAGAAAGTTCTAAGGTTGTGATGTGTTGTTGCCACTAGGGATAAAACATTGATTCTATGTCTAAGGATGTAGTTGTCGATTACATTACGCACCATACTTAATGCAATTGTCTGTTGCTTAGCAACTTAATACTGAATGGGGTTCGGATGATAACCTGAAGGTGGACTTTTTAGGCATAGATGCGTTGGATGGCGGTCTATGTACTTTGTCGTAATGCCCAATTAAATCTCACTATATTTATCATATCATGTATATGCATTGTTATGCCTTTCTCTATTGTCAATTGCCCGACTGTAATTTGTTCACCCAACATGCTTTTATCTTATGGGAGAGACACCTCTAGTGAACTGTGGACCCCGGTCCTATTCTTTACATAGCATACAATCTACTGCAATACTTGTGTTTACTTTTTTCTTTGCAAACATCTTCCACTCGATACGTTTAATCCTTTGTTACGGCAAGCCGGTGAGATTGACAACCTCACTGTTTCGTTGGGACAAAGTACTTGGGTGTGTTGTGCAGGTTCCACGTTGGCGCCGGAATCCCTGGTGTTGCGCCGCATCACATTTCGCGACCATCAACCTTCAACGTGCTTCTTGGCTCCCTCCTGGTTCGATTAAACCTTGGTTTCTTTCTGAGGGAAAACTTGCTACTGTGCGCATCATACCTTCCTCTTGGGGTTCCCAACGAACGTGTGAGTTACACGCCATCACTCTCTTCCTTCTCAGATAAACGAACCGAATAACATTGGTTCCTGACGGTCCTGAAGCGCTGGATGTATTCAGACACCGTCTCTCCTCGCCTTTGCCGAACCTGTGCTAGTCCGGGCCTGCTAAAGATATACCCGGAGTTTACTGAAGGCCCACTATCCGAAGAATAAGAAGATTCGGGAGTCCAAGATATATTAAGGAAAGCTAGAGTTGTAATAGGAAGTGTTATTTGTAATCTGGCGGGATGAGTTAGAAACCGTCCCGGACTCTGTAACTTGTACAAAACGAAACCCTCGGCTCCACCTCCTATATAAGGGGGAGTCGAGGGACAAAGAAAGGATCGAATCTACTGTCATAACCCTAGTTTTCATAATCGTCGAGTACTTTTCGGCTGAAACCTTCGAGATCTACTTGCCCTCTACTTCTAGCAAAACCCTAGTCTACAATGTGTAGGCATTGACAAGTTAATCCTTTGTCAATTGGCGCCGTCTGTGGGGATTAGAGGTTGCAAGGAGCTGATCTCGATGGCACGTTCAAGATCTTCGACTTCGTCAACAGCAAGCAACGCGATGGATCGAGGTAACAAGGGAAAAACTGATCTATTCAATTTTATTCCTCACCCGCCCTCCCGTATGGATGCATGTGCCTATCTGGAGGAGCCCATCATCATGACGTTCGGAGAATTCCGATTTGGCGTCAACAAGGAAGGATCCTACCGTCTCGAAGTTCCGATCTCGTCGGAATTTTCAGCGGTCGATTCTAACTTTTCGTCGAGTGACGAGGAGTTTTCGTCGCCATACTTCGTCGACAACAAGGCAAGCGGAAAGCTCGCCAAGATCTTCAGCAACACATCCTTCGAGTCGTCTGCGGACTCCTTTATAAGCAGCGACTCCGACAGCGTCGACAGCTTCAACTTCATCGACAAGTCTGCTGCCATCGGAAAGGTCTTCACCACTCTATATGATGGTGTCACCAATCCTGATAAAAATCAATGCACAAAATATCATCAGATCTATGTGGTAGAAGGGGCAGGCACATCAGACCCGCAAACATCAGAGGCTTTCGACGAATTGGGAAATCCATACGTCGATCCCGCTGATCTCAGACATGGTTTAGGCACTAAATATCCTGGATCCTCAACTCGCGCAAGAGTACAGCTCCCGCAAGAAGCGTGGGATAGGGCTGCGAAAGCCATGGATGGTTCAGAACCTATGACCACCACTGCTACTGTACAAGAACTTCAAGCATATCAATATAGACTTGCTCGAGTAAGCAGAGAGTTGGAAAAACAGACAGCATCCCTGAATAGGAGGAAAGAAGCAGCTTCTGCATCAAGCAGACGCCGAGCAGAGTTAAGTCGCCTTTCAGGAACTACGGGAGATAGTCACAGAGAAGCTCGGAGGAGAGCAATGTCTCGGCTGCAAAACATACCCGAAGCAGAGAAAGGAAACATAATCCAAAATCTCGACATGTCCTTTATGTCGATCGACGAAAGAGGAAATATCATCCCAAAAACGCCAGAGGCAGGTTACATGGCAACACAAGCTTACATCCTCGCATCCAGACCACCTCCTGGGGACCCGAGAGAACCATTGTTCAATATGGCAATGGCTGGAGTAGGAGTTATGGGAACAGCGTTTGCAACAACGCCTCCCGAAGAAAATCCTAGGCAAAATAGTCCACGACCCACCGCAGCAGTTCAAGACCCACCAAGAGCAAGTGGGGCAAGAGACACAGCAGTCCAAGTAAGGGTGGACAGAGCGCGACAAGAAGAAGGGAGCGTCGGCACTCGCCAGAGCTTGCCGACGAAGATATGTGTGGACTCCCATGCTTTACGAGAAGAGTTCGAAAAACTCGAGTACCGAAAGGGTTCAAGTTACCCGAGAATTTCAAGAAGTTCGACGGCCTGCAAGATCCCGAGGATTGGCTCGTGGATTATCTCGAGATGGTAAAGCTGGTAGGAGGAACCAGAGCAACAGCTATGCAAAGTATCCAAGTTCACCTGAGTGGTGCCGCGAGATCTTGGATAAAGAAACTCCCCCTAAATTCCATCGACAGCTGGGATAACTTTGAGAACATCTTCGTGAAAAACTTCGATCCACCTGCAAGAAACCTGCGTCGTTGGAAGAGTTGAGGGCGTGTCGACAAAAACACGACGAGTCGATGAGGAAATATATACAGCGGTGGAACATTATTAAAAACTCGGCAGAGGACATATCTGATGAGAGAGCCATAGATGCGTTCGTAGCAGGAATCCGACGAGCAGATTTCGTCGAGGACTTGGGGAGAACTAACCCTAAGACCATATCAGCACTCATGGAGATAGCCAATAAATGGGCAGATGGAGAAGACGCAATATACAACAAGCGACACAGGTCGCCAGAAGAGAGGATCGTGGTCGAAATTATCAAAATAGAAGGCGATTTTCTCGCCGAGTTTTACAACAACGATGCTCCCGGCCATATATCGGCTGGCTTTCGAGGAAATCCTGGAGGAAATAGTCGAGATGATTATCAAAGGAGTAACGAGCAACAAGGCGACAATAGAGGTGATTTTCGCGGCAACAGGCAAAATAGTGGACCAAGGATTCAAAGACCTTATGTGTCTCCCGAGGAGATGATGAACGGTCCGTGTCAAATGCACTTTTACCTCGACAACAATGGAAAGAGGCAGTCAGGACATCTCCAAAAAGACTGCCGAAATTTTCAGGCAATGTTGCGAGCCGCAGGAATTGCAAATGCCCAAGCAAATAACAGAAACCCTCGGGAGTGATACGTCTCCAACGTATCGATAATTTCTTATGTTCCATGCTACTTTATTGATGATACCTACATGTTTTATGCATTATATGTCATATTTATGCATTTTCTGGAACTAACCTATTAACAAGATGCCGAAGAGCCAGTTGCTGTTTTCTGCTGTTTTTGGTTTCAGAAATCCTAGTAAAAAATATTCTCGGAATTGGACGAAACTTTCGCCCGGGTCCTATTTTTGCACGAAGCTTCCGGAAGACCGAAGACCTAACGAAGTGGGGCCACGAGGCAGCCAGGGGGGTGGCCGGCGCGGCCTGGGGCTTGGCCGCGTGCCCCTGGGCCCTCGTGTGGCCCCTCGTTGACCTTCCGCCTACTTAAAGCCTCGTCGCGAAACCCCCGTCTGAGAGCCACGATACGGAAAACCTTACAGAGACGCCGCCGCCAATCCCATCTCGGGGGATTAGGAGATCGCCTCCGGCACCCTGCCGGAGAGGGGATTCATCTCCCGGAGGACTCTTCATCGCCATGATCGCCTCCGGAGTGATGAGTGAGTAGTTCACCTGGACCATGGGTCCATAGCAGTAGCTAGATGGTCGTCTTCTCCTTGTTGTGCTTCATTGTTAGATCTTGTGAGCTGCCTAACATGATCAAGATCATCTATATGTAATACTATATGTTGTGTTTGTCGGGATCCGATGGATAGAGAGTACTATGATTATGGTGATTATCAATCTATTGTTCATGTGTTGTTTATGATCTTGCATGCTCTCCGTTATTAGTAGAGGCTCTGGCCAAGTTTTTACTCTTAACTCCAAGAGGGAGTAATTATGCTCGATAGTGGGTTCATGCCTTCATTGATACCTGGGACAGTGACGAAAGTTCTAAGGTTGTGATGTGCTGTTGCCACTAGGGATAAAACATTGATGCTATGTCTAAGGATGTAGTTATTGATTACATTACGCACCATACTTAATGCAATTGTCGTTGCTTTGCAACTTACTGGGAGGGGTTTCGGACGATAACCTGAAGGTGGACTTTTTAGGCATAGATGCAGTTGGATGGCGGTCTGTTCTTTGTCGTAATGCCCGGATTAAATCTCACTATATTTATCATGTCATGTATATGCATTATTATGCCTTTCTCTATTTGTCAATTGCCCGACTGTAATTTGTTCACCCAACATGCTTTTATCTTATGGGAGAGACACCTCTAGTGAACTGTGGACCCCGGTCCTATTCTTTCCATAGCATACAATCTACTTGTTTACTGTTTTCTTTGCAAACATCTTCCACTCGATACGTTTAATCCTTTGTTCTGCAAGCCGGTGAGATTGACAACCTCCTTTGTTTCGTTGGGGCAAAGTACTTTGGTTGTGTTGTGCGGGTTCCTAGTTGGCGCCGGAATCCTGGTGTTGCGCCGCATCACATTTCGCGACCATCAACCTTCAACGTGCTTCTTGGCTCCCTACTGATTAGACACTTGGTTTCATGAGGAAAACTTGCCCTTGTGCATCATACCTTCCTCTTGGGGTTCCCAACGGACGTGTATCTCGCGCATCAAGCACTTCTGGCGCCGTTGCCGGGAGATCAAGACACGCTGCAGGGGAGTCTCCACTTCTCAATCTCTTTACTTTGTTTTTGTCTTGCTTTATTTTATTTACTACTTTGTTTGCTACACCTAAACAAAACACAAAAAAATTAGTTGCTAGTTTTTACTTTATTTCTTGTCTTGCTCTCTATATCAAAAACACAAAAAAATTAGTTACTTGCATTTAATTTATTTTGTTATCATGTCTAGTCCTGTACTTGTTTTTATTTTCACTAGTTAGGCATAATGGAAAACAACAAAAAAATTAGAGATCTTTATGAAATTTATCTTGAATTAGGACATGATGTGTTTGAAGAGAAAATTAAAAAACCCATGGAACTTTGTTTGCAAAATAGTTGTAGCAAGGTTATTAGCATGAACTCTTTGAACACTATTATTGCTAAAGCTATGGAAGAATTTAAGCTTGGGGAAGCTGGTTGTGATATTTTTAGTCCCCCAAGCATGGAGGAGAAAATTTACTTTGATGATACTTTACCTCCTATATATGATGCTTGCAATGATGAATATGATATTTTCAGTCCACCTACTATTGAGGAGAAAATTAATTATGATTACAATATGCCTCCTATATATGATGATTATGGTGATGAGAATAATAGTGATAGCTACTTTGTTGAATTTGCTCCCACTACAACTAATAAAATTGATTATGCTTATGTGGAGAGTAATAATTTTATGCATGTGGCTCATGACAAGAATGTTTTATGTGATAGTTATATTGTTGAATTTGTTCATGATGCTACTGAAAGTTATTATGAGAGAGGGAAACATGGTTATATGCATCTTAATAATATTAAGTTTCCCCTCTTTATGTTGAAAATCTTGAAATTGCGCTTGTGTTGCTTATCTATGCTTGCCACTTTGTTCTTCATGAATATATTTGTGTACAAGATTCCTTTTCATAGGAAGTGGGTTAGGCTTAAATGTATTTTGAATTTGCTTCTTGATGCTCTCTTTTGCTTCAACTCTCATCCTTATGAGACCATTATCATTAAAACTGCTGAGCCCATCTTAATGGCTATAAAGAAAGAACTTCTTGGGAGATAACCCATGTGTTTTACTACAGTACTTTGTTTTATATTGAGTCTTGGAAGTTGTTTACTACTGTAGCAACCTCTCCTTATCAAGTTTTTGTGCCAAGTAAAGTTTCTATGTCAAAGTTGATGTTATATTTGGGATCGCTGCGCAGAAACAGCATTGCTGTCTGTCACGATCTGGGCATAATTCTCTGTAGAAAATTCGAAAAAATCTGCCAATTTACGAGCGTGATCCTCAGATATGTACGCAACTTTCATTAGTTTGAGTTTTCCATTTGAGCAAGTCTGGTGCCATTTATAAATTCGTCTTTACGGACTGTTCTGTTTTTGACAGATTCTGCCTTTTATTTCGCATTGCCTCTTTTGCTATTTTGGATTTATTTCTTTGATCCATTAATGTCCAGTAGCATTATGCAATGTCCAGAAGTGAAAATAATGATTGTGTCACCTCTGAATGAGTGAATTATTAATGATGCACTAACCCTCTAATGAGTTTGCTTGAAGTTTGGTGTGAAGGAAGTTTTCAAGGGTCAAGAGAGGAGAATGATATACTAAGATCAAGAGGAGTGAAAGCTCTAAGCTTGGGGATGCCCCCGTGGTTCATCCCTGCATATTTTAAGAAGACTCAAGCGTCTAAGCTTGGGGATGCCCAGGCATCCCCTTCTTCATCGACAACATCATCAGGTTCCTCCCCTGAAACTATATTTTTATTCAGTCACATCTGGTGTTCTTTACTTGGAGCGTCGGTTTGTTTTCGTTTTTGTTTTTGTTTGAATAAGATGGATCCTAGCATTCACTTTGTGGGAGAGAGACACGCTCCGCTGTTGCATATGGACACATGTGTCCTTAGGCTTTACTCATAATGTTCAAGGCGAAGTTTCTTCTTCGTTAATTTGTTATATGGTTGGAATTGGAAAATGCTACATGTAGTAATTCTAAAAATGTCTTGGATAATGTGATACTTGGCAATTGTTGTGCTCATGTTTAAGCTCTTGCATCATATGCTTTGCACCCATTAATGAAAAAATACATAGAGCTTGCTAAAATTTGATTTGCATATTTGGTTTCTCTAAGGTCTAGATAATATCTAGTATTGAGTTTTGAACAACAAGGAAGACAGTGTAGAGTCTTATAATGTTTACAATATGTCTTTTATGTGAGTCTTGCTGCACTTGTTCATCCTTGAGTTTGCTTCAAATAACCTTGCTAGCCTAAACCTTGTATCGAGAGGAATACTTCTCATGCATCCAAAATCCTTGAGCCAACTACTATGCCATTTGTGTCCACCATACCTACCTACCATGGTATTTACCAGCCATTCCAAAGTAAATTGCTTGAGTGCTACCTTTAAATTCCATCATTCACCTTTGCAATATATAGCTCATGGGACAAAATAGCCTTAAAAACTATCGTAGTATTGAATATGTACTTATGCACTTTATATTTTATTAAGTTGCTTGTTGTGCGATAACCATGTTCTGGGGAACGCCATCAACTATTGTTGAATATCATGTGAGTTGCTATGCATGTCCGTCTTGTCTGAAGGTCTATCATTTTAGTGGTTGGAGCATGCAAAATTGTTAGAGAAGAACATTGGGCCGCTAACTAAAGCCATGAATCATGGTGGAAGTTTCAGTTTTGGACATATATCCTCAATCTCATATGAGAATAATAACTTTGCTACATGCTTATGCATTAAAGAGGAGTCCATTATCTGTTGTCCATGTTGTTCCCGGTATGGATGTCTAAGTTGAGAATAATCAAAAGCGAGAAATCGAAATGCGAGCATTCTCCTTGGACCTTTGTACGGGCGGCATGGAGGTACCCTTGTGACACTTGGTTGAAACATGGCATGCAAAGACCCGGTAGTCAAGTTAAGTAGGACAAGGTGCGGGCACTATTAGTATACTATGCGTGAGGCTTGCAACTTGTAGATATAATTTTCATAACTCATATGCTTTATTACTACGTTGACAAAATTGTTTCATGTTTTCAAAATAAAAGCTCTAGCACAAATAAGCAATCGATGCTTTCCTCTTGAAGGACCATTCTTTTACTTTTATTGTGAGTCAGTTTATATCCTTCCACCTTAAGAAGCAAACACTTGTGTTGTGCATTGATTCTTACATGCATATTGCACTTGTTATATTACTTTATGTTGACAATATCCAATGAGATATACATGTTACAAGTTGAAAGCAACAGCTGAAACTTAATCTTCTTATGTGTTGTTTCAACACCTTTACTTTGATTTATTGCTTTACGAGTTAACTCTTATGCAAGACTTATTGATGCTTGTCTTGAAGTACTATTCATGAAAAGTCTTTGCTATATGATTCAGTTGTTTACTCATGTCATTACCTTTGCTTTGATCACTGCATTCATTACATATGTTTACAAATAGTATGATCAAGATTATGATGGCATGTCACTTTAAAAATCTTTGTTATCGTTTTACCTGCTCGGGACGAGCAGAACTAAGCTTGGGGATCGTCTCCAACGTATCGATAATTTCTTATGTTCCATGCTACTTTATTGATGATACCTACATGTTTTATGCACATTATATGTCATATTTATGCATTTTCTGGAACCTATTAACAAGATGCCGAAGAGCGATTCTGTGTTTTACTGCTGTTTTTGGTTTCAGAAATCCTAGTAAAAATATTCTCGGAATTGAATGAAACTTTGCAGGGTCTATTTTGCACGGCTTCCCGAGAAGACCGAAGACCCTAGAGTGGGGCACGAGGCAGCCGGGGGTGGCCGGCGCGGCCTAGGGCTTGGCGCGGCCTGCCCCCTGGGCCCTCGTGTGGCCCCTCGCGTTGACCTTCCGCCTACTTAAAGCCTCAGTCGCAAGAGCCCAGTCAGAGAGCCACGATGCGGAAAACCTTACGAGAGCGCCGCGTGAATCCCATCTCGGGGGATTCGGAGATCGCCTCCGGCACCGAGGGAGTTCATCTCTGGAGGACTCTTCATCGCCATGATCGCCTCAGGAGTGATGAGTGAGGTAGTTCACCCCTGGACCATGGGTCCATAGACGTAGCTAGATGGTCGTCTTCTCCTTGTTGTGCTTCATTGTTAGATCTTGTGAGCTGCCTAACATGATCAAGATCATCTATATGTAATACTATATGTTGTGTTTGTCGGGATGGATGGATAGAGAGTACTATGATTATGGTGATTATCAATCTATTGTTCATGTGTTGTTTATGATCTTGCATGCTCTCCGTTAGTAGAGGCTCTGGCCAAGTTTTTACTCTTAACTCCAAGAGGGAGTAATTATGCTCGATAGTGGGTTCATGCCTTCATTGATACATGGGACAGTGACAGAAAGTTCTAAGGTTGTAAGGTTGTGTTGTGCACCACTAGGGATAAAACATTGATGCTATGTCTAAGGATGTAGTTATTGATTACATTACGCACCATACTTAATGCAATTGTCTGTTGCTTTGCAACTTAATACTTGAGGGGGTTCGGATGATAACACGAAGGTGGACTTTTTAGGCATAGATGCAGTTGGATGGCGGTCTATGTTCTTTGTCGTAATGCCGGATTAAATCTCACTATATTTATCATGTCATGTATATGCATTATTATGCCTTTCTCTATTTGTCAATTGCCATTGTAATTTGTTCACCCAACATGCTTTTATCTTATGGGAGGACACCTCTAACTGTGGACCCGGTCCTATTCTTTCCATAGCATACAATCTACTTGTTTCTGTTTTCTTTGCAAACATCTTCCACTCGTACGTTTAATCCTTTGTTTTCGCAAGCCGGTGAGATTGACAACCTCACTATTTCGTTGGGGCAAAGTACTTTGGTTGTGTGCAGGTTCCTAGTTGGCGCCGGAATCCCTGGTGTTGCGCCGCATCACATTTCGCGACCATCAACCTTCAACGTGCTTCTTGGCTCCTACTGGTTCGATTAAACCTTGGTTTCATACTGAGGGAAAACTTGCCACTGTGCGCATCATACCTTCCTCTTGGGGTTCCCAACGGACGTGTACATCTACGCGCATCAGGGAGCCAAGGAGCGAGATTCACCTTCCACCTCCTCCCGCAATTACGGACGAAATCGGCATCAACTTAGAATTGCGGCAGCACCATCCACCTCCATATGTTGACCCCAACTCTAATGGTGCGGTCTCGATGATTCAGAAAGCCAGGCCATCAAACAGGGCGCAGAAGGTAATCTCGCGACAAGTATTCATGGTAGAGAAGATGCCTCCACCAACGAGTACCTAAATTGGTCGGGGCAAGACATCGGCTTCACAATTGCAGATCATCCGCAGCAAGTTCCTCGACCAGGACAATCAGCACTCATCTTACCCGCAGTAATCGCTGGTTTTGATGTGTCGAGAGTCTTCATAGATGGCGGCAGCAGCTTAAACCTCATGTATGCAGATACATTGAGGAAGATGAACATATACCTAGCGAACTTGAAACCAACTGATACACGTTTCCACGGGATTACACCAGAGAAGCCAAGTTACCCATTGGGCAAAATCAACCTCGACGTTCAGTTTGGACCCGAGAAAACTACAGGATAGAGAATTTGGAGTTTGAAGTCGTCGATTTCCCGTCGCAGTATCATGCTTTGTTGGGACGACCAGCGTATGCTAGGTTCATGGCAGCTGCATTATACATATTTGTTGTGGAGGTTGCTGGGCCCAAAGGACCTATCACAATCAAAGGAAGCTGTGGGTATCCGATAAATGCGACAAAGATTTTCATCGGTTATTGTCAGAAACCTTCGGGATGCAAGCAGAATATGCGGCGCCAAGGTTCACTCGATTATGATGTGCTGCCGGAGGTAGGAAGACCTTCTAAGGAGCCAACTTTCAACACAAAAGGTCGAAAGGGGTACGGATCACCCGAGAGGATCCAAAGTAAACGAGGTCCTGCAAACATGGATGTACCAAACGCTCGTCGAGTTCCTCCGTGAGCAACTGGAAAATCTTCGCTGGTGTCCGGTGACATGCCGAAATACCAGATCCAGAACTACCTATTTGGATCCTCTCGCACGACCAGTCAAGCAGCCTTTGCGGCGTTTTTCGCTTCCGCAAAGCCATGTTATCAGAAATAGATCGACTCAAAGATGCTGGTTTCATTAAGAAATATCTACTGAAGCCACATGGGTAGCTAACTTGATGGTGCCGAAGAAACACACAATAGTCCTTCGCATGTGCGTCGACTTCACGTGTCTCAATAAACATTGTCCCAGGATCTTTCCCCTCCCAAGGATCGATCAAATCATCGACTCCACGGCAGGATGCGAACGTCTTTTCCTTCTTGGACGCATATATGGTTATAACCAGATCAGACTAAAAGAAGAAGATGAAGCCAAGACGGCGTTCACACACCTTATGGCGTGTTTTGCTACAAAACAATGCCCTTTGGTCCAAAACAGGGAGCAACATATCCGAATGATGCAAGTGCCTAGCAACACGAGATCGGAAAAAATGTACAAGTCTACATGACGATGTCGTAATAACATCAAAGAAAGGGTCGACTTTGATCGAAGATTTGAAGGAAACCTTCGACAACCTCGACAGTTCTGCCTCAAGTTGAACCAGACAAAGTGTTCTTTTGGAGTTCCTGTTGGAGAACTTCTCGGGTTCTTAGTATCAGCAAAAGGGGATTGAAGCTAATCCCGAAAAAATACAGGCCATCGTTACTATGAGAAAAGCCAACAAAGTTGAAGAAAATACAACAGCTAACGGGGCGAGTCGCAGCTTTAAGCAGATTCGTCGCCATGCTAGGAGAAAAGGCTGCCGTTCTATGCATTGATCAAACAAGGGGAAAAATTTCAATGGAACGAGGAGATAGAGCAGCCTTCGAGACCTCAAGCGACCAATTTCGACACCACCGATATTGGTGGCGAAGAGAAAGAACCTCTCCTCTTGTATGTTGCAGCCACACCTCAGGTGGTACGGCCCTAGTGGTCGAGAGAGAAGAAGAAGGCAAGCTTCATGGAGTTCAAAGGCCAGTATATTTCATCGGCGAAGTACGTCGCCGTCAAAACAGCGGTACCCGCAATATCAAAAGCTAGCATATGGAGTATTCACGACAGCAAGAAAATTGCGACACTATTTTTGGCGCACCCGATAATAGTGGTTAATGAGACACCTTTGTCAAATATATTGAACAACCGGAAGCTACGGGTCGTGTCTCCCTTTGGGGAATAGAACTTTCCATCGGGACATCACGTATGAAAAAAGAAAAGCAATAAAATCACGGGTCTACCAGATTTCATTGCAGAGTGGATGGAGCTACAAAACACGGGACCCCCAGATTTATAGAGAACTTGGACCATGAACTTTGATGGGTCCAAAAGATTGGAAGGTGCTGGAGCGGGCGTGATATTAGTATCACCTGAAGGCGATCTGAAGTACGTTTTGCGGATGACGTTCCCAAACGCGTCTAACAATGAAGCAGAATATGAAGCTCTCATACACGGGATGAAGATGGCGAAAGCTTGCGGTGCAACCCGACTGAAAATTTTCGGCGACTCGCAATTGGTAGCACGGCAAGTCATGAACCAATGCGATGCATCAACGAAAGTATGATAGCATACAAAGAGGTGTACAATGAGCTGGAGAAGTTATTCGATGGTTGTGAGGTAAACCACATCGCAGGATGAGCAACGATGAAGCCGACGTTCTTGCGAACATCGGGTCACAGTGCCTCGCGATACCTCCAGGCGTGTTTTGGGAAGAGATAAGCGAGAGATCAACAAAGCCAGCAAAAACAAAGAAGGAGAAGAAAGAGAATACCTCGACTATTGATACGTCTCCAACGTATCGATAATTTCTTATGTTCCATGCTACTTTATTGATGATACCTACATGTTTTATGCACATTATATGTCATATTTATGCATTTTGGAACTAACCTATTAACAAGATGCCGAAGAGCCAGTTTCTGTTTTGCTGTTTTTGGTTTCGAAATCCTAGTAAAGAAATATTCTCGAATTGGACGAAACTTTCGCCCAGGGGTCCTATTTTTGCACGAAGCTTCCGAAAGACCGAAGACGAAGTGGGGCCACGAGGCGGCAGGAGGGAGCCGGCGCGGCCCAGGCTGGCCGCGCCGACCTGCCCCCTGGGCCCCTCGTGTGGCCCCGCGTTGACCTTCCGCCTACTTAAAGCTCCCGCGTCGCGAAACCCCCAGTACCGAGGCCACGATACGGAAAACCTTACAGACGCCGCGCCGCGAATCCCATCTCGGGGGATTCGGAGATCGCCTCCGGCACCCTGCGGAGGGGATTCATCTCCGGGAGGACTCTTCATCGCCATGATCGCCTCCGGAGTGATGAGTGAGTAGTTCACCCCTGGACCATGGGTCCATAGCAGTAGCTAGATGGTCGTCTTCTCCTTGTTGTGCTTCATTGTTAGATCTTGTGAGCTGCCTAACATGATCAAGATCATCTATATGTAATTCTATATGTTGTGTTTGTCGGGATCCGATGGATAGAGAGTACTATGATTATGGTGATTATCAATCTATTGTTCATGTGTTGTTTATGATCTTGCATGCTCTCCGTTATTAGTAGAGGCTCGGCCAAGTTTTCTCTTAACTCCAAGAGGGAGTAATTATGCTCGATAGTGGGTTCATGCCTTCATTGATACCTGGGAGACAGTGAGAAAGTTCTAAGGTTGTGATGTGCTGTTGCCACTAGGGATAAAACATTGATGCTATGTCTAAGGATGTAGTTATTGATTACATTACGCACCATACTTAATGCAATTGTCTGTTGCTTTGCAACTTAATACTGGAGGGGGTTCGGATGATAACCTGAAGGTGGACTTTTTAGGCATAGATGCGGTTGGATGGCGGTCTATGTTCTTTGTCGTAATGCCCAATTAAATCTCACTATATTTACCATGTCATGTATATGCATTGTTATGCCTTTCTCTATTTGTCAATTGCCAGCGTAATTTGTTCACCCAACATGCTTTTATCTTATGGGAGACACCTCTAGTGAACTGTGGACCCCGGTCCTATTCTTTCTATACAATTTACTTGTTTACTGTTTTCTTTACAAACATCTTCCACTCGATACGTTTAATCCTTTGTTACAGCAAGCCGGTGAGATTGACAACCTCATTGTTTCGTTAGGGCAAAGTACTTTGGTTGTGTTGTGCGGGTTCCTAGTTGGCGCCGGAATCCTGGTGTTGCGCCGCATCACATTTCGCGACCATCAACCTTCAACGTGCTTCTTGGCTCCTCTGGTTCGATTAAACCTTGGTTTTTACGAGGAAAACTTACTCGTGCGCATCATACCTTCCTCTTGGGTCCCCAACGAACGTGTGAGTTACACGCCATCAAGCTCTTTTGGCGAGACTTCTTGCTTTGTGGTTGCGGGGTTGCATGAGAGGGATATCTTTGACCTCTTCCTCCCTGAGTTCGATAAACCTTGGGTGATCCACTTAAGGAAAACTTGCTTGCTGTTCTACAAACCTCGCCTTGGAGGCCCAACACGTCTACAGGAAAGGAGGGGGAACGTAGACATCAAGCACTTTTCTGGCGCCGTTCTGGGGAGATCAAGACACGCTGCAAGGGAGTCTCCACTTCTCAATCTCTTTACTTTGTTTTTGTCTTGCTTTATTTTATTTACTACTTTGTTTGCTGCACTAAATCAAAACACAAAAAAATTAGTTGCTAGTTTTACTTTATTTACTGTCTTGCTCTCTATATCAAAAACACAAAAAAATTAGTTACTCGCATTTACTTTATCTAGTTTGTTTTATTTACTGTTGCTAAAATGGCCAACCCTGAAAATACTAAGTTGTGTGACTTCACAAATGCAAATAATAATGATTTCCTATGCACACCTATTGCTCCCCTGCTACTACAGACAATTCTTTGAAATTAAACCTGCTTTACTAAATCTGGTCATGAGAGAACAATTTTCTGGTGCTAGTTCTGATGATGCTGCTGCCCATCTCAATAATTTTGTTGAACTTTGTGAAATGCAAAAGTATAAAGATGTAGATGGTGATATTATTAAATTGAAAGTGTTTCCTTTCTCATTAAGAGGAAGAGCTAAAGATTGGTTGCTATCTTTGCCTAAGAATAGTATTGATTCATGGACTAAATGCAAGGATGCTTTTATTAGTAGATATTATCCTCCCGCTAAAATTATTTCTTTGAGAAGTAGCATAATGAATTTTAAACAATTTGATACTGAACATGTTGCTCAAGCATGGGAGAGAATGAAAACTTTGGTAAAGAATTGCCCAACCCATGGACTGACTACTTGGATGATCATCCAAACCTTCTATGCGGACTAAATTTTCTTCGCGGAATTTATTGGATTCAGCTGCTGGAGGTACCTTTATGTCCATCACATTGGGGCGGCTACAAAACTTCTTGATGATATGATGATAAATTACTCTGAATGGCACACGGAAAGAGCTCCACAAGGTAAGAAGGTAAATTCTGTTGAAGAACCTCTTCCTTGAGTGATAAGATTGATGTGATTATGTCTATGCTTGTGAATGGTAGATCTAATGTTGATCCAAATAATGTTCCTTTAGCTTCATTGGTTGCTCAAGAAGAAAATGTTGATGTGAATTTCATTAAAAATAATAATTTCAACAACAATGCTTATAGGAACAACTCTGGTAATAACTATAGGCCATATCCTTCTACTAATGGTAATGGTTATGGTAATTCTTATGGGAATTCTTACAACAATAATAGGAATGTACCCTCTGGTCTTGAAGCCATGCTTAAAGAATTTATTAGTACGCTTTTAACAAATCTGTTGAGGAAAAGCTTGATAAAATTGATACTATCGCTTCTAGAGTTGATAGGCTTGCCTCCGATGTTAATCTTTTAAAGTTGAAAGTTATGCCTAATAATGATCTTGATAATAAGATTACTACTACAGCAAATGCCATCCAAGTTAGAATTAATGAGAATATAAGATTAATGGCTGAGTTGCGTGCTAGGTGGGATAGAAAGAAAATGAAAAACTAGCTAAAGAGAATAATGTAGCTAAAGTTTGGACTATTACCACCACTAGTAATGCTAATTCCTCACATGTTGCTACACCTCCTACTATCAATGGTAAAATAATTGGTGTTGGCAATGTTTCTACTCCTAGTGCAAAGCGTACAAAGCTGCCTGAAATTGCTAAAGCTGCTGCTTGTGATAAAACTGCTGAAATTTTTTCAACCTTGGGAATAATGATCCCATTGCTGCAGCTCATAATGATTTAGATTTTGATGATTGCCACATCTCTGAAGTTATAAAGTTCTTACAAAAACTTGCTAAAAGTCCTAATGCTAGTGCTATAAATTTAGCCTTTACAAAACATATTACAAATGCTCTCATAAAAGCTAGAGAAGAGAAACTAAAACTTGAAACTTCTATTCCTAGAAAGTTAGAAGATGGTTGGGAGCCCATCATTAAAATGAAATTCAATGACTTTGAATGTAATGCCTTATGTGATCTTGGTGCAAGTATTTCTGTTATGCCTAAAAAGATTTATGATATGCTTGACTTGCCACCATTGAAGAATTGTTATTTGGATGTTAATCTCGCCGATAATGTTAAAAAGAAACCTTTGGGGAGGATTGATAATGTGCATATTACGGTTAACAATAACCTTGTCCCCGTTGATTTTGTTGTCTTGGATATTGAATGCAATGCATCTTGTCCAATTGTGTTGGGAAGACCTTTTCTTCGAGTTGGTGCTGTTATTGATATGAGGAAGGTAATATTAAATATCAATTTCCTCTCAAGAAAGGTATGGAACACTTCCCTAGAAAGAATGAAGTTGCCTTTTGATTCTATTATTAGAACAAGCTATGATGTTGATGCTTCTACTCTTGATGTTACTTGATTTGCACTTTATGCGCCTAGCTGAAAGGCGTTAAAGAAAAGCGCTTATGGGAGACAACCCATGTTTTTACCTACAGCAATTTTTTGTTTTATTGAGTCTTGGAAGTTGTTTACTACTGTAGCAACCTCTCCTTATCATGTTTTTGTGCCAAGTAAAGTTTCTATGTCAAAGTTGATGTTATATTTGGGATCGCTGCGCAGAAACAGCATTGCTGTCTGTCACGAATCTGGGCATAATTCTCTGTAGAAAATTCGAAAAAATCTGCCAATTTACGAGCGTGATCCTCAGATATGTACGCAACTTTCATTAGTTTTGAGTTTTTCCATTTGAGCAAGTCTGGTGCCATTTATAAATTCGTCTTTACGGACTGTTCTGTTTTTGACAGATTCTGCCTTTTATTTCGCATTGCCTCTTTTGCTATGTTGGATTTATTTCTTTGATCCATTAATGTCCAGTAGCATTATGCAATGTCCAGAAGTGAAAATAATGATTGTGTCACCTCTGAATGAGTGAATTATTAATGATGCACTAACCCTCTAATGAGTTTGCTTGAAGTTTGGTGTGAAGGAAGTTTTCAAGGGTCAAGAGAGGAGAATGATATACTATGATCAAGAGGAGTGAAAGCTCTAAGCTTGGGATGCCCCGTGGTTCATCCCTGCATATTTTAAGAAGACTCAAGCGTCTAAGCTTGGGGATGCCCAAGGCATCCCCTTCTTCATCGACAACAACATCAGGTTCCCCGAAACTATATTTTTATTCGATCACATCGTGTTCTTTACTTGGAGCGTCGGTTTGTTTTCGTTTTGTTTTGTTTGAATAAGATGGATCCTAGCATTCACTTTGTGGGAGAGAGACACGCTCCGCTGTTGCATATGGACACATGTGTCCTTAGGCTTTACTCATAATGTTCAAGGCGAAGTTTCTTCTTCGTTAATTTGTTATATGGTTGGAATTGGAAAATGCTACATGTAGTAATTCTAAAAATGTCTTGGATAATGTGATACTTGGCAATTGTTGTGCTCATGTTTAAGCTCTTGCATCATATGCTTTGCACCCATTAACGAAGAAATACATAGAGCTTGCTAAAATTTGATTTGCATATTTGGTTTCTCTAAGGTCTAGATAATATCTAGTATTGAGTTTTGAACAACAAGGAAGACAGTGTAGAGTCTTATAATGTTTACAATATGTCTTTTATGTGAGTTTTGCTGCACTTGTTCATCCTTGAGTTTGCTTCAAATAACCTTGCTAGCCTAAACCTTGTATCGAGAGGAATACTTCTCATGCATCCAAAATCCTTGAGCCAACCACTATGCCATTTGTGTCCACCATACCTACCTACTACATGGTATTTACCCGCCATTCCAAAGTAAATTGCTTGAGTGCTACCTTTAAAATTCCATCATTCACCTTTGCAATATATAGCTCATGGGACAAAATAGCCTTAAAAACTATCGTAGTATTGAATATGTACTTATGCACTTTATATTTTATTAAGTTGCTTGTTGTGCGATAACCATGTTTCTGGGGAACGCCATCAACTATTGTTGAATATCATGTGAGTTGCTATGCATGTCCGTCTTGTCTGAAGGTCTATCATTTTAGTGGTTGGAGCATGCAAAATTGTTAGAGAAGAACATTGGGCCGCTAACTAAAGCCATGAACCATGGTGGAAGTTTCAGTTTTGGACATATATCCTCAATCTCATATGAGAATAATAACTTTGCTACATGCTTATGCATTAAAGAGGAGTCCATTATCTGTTGTCCATGTTGTCCCGGTATGGATGTCTAAGTTGAGAATAATCAAAAGCGAGAAATCCGAAATGCGAGCATTCTCCTTGGACCTTTGTACAGGCGGCATGGAGGTACCCCTTTGTGACACTTGGTTGAAACATGGCATGCAAAGATCCGGTAGTCCAAGTTAAGTAGGACGAGGTGGGCACTATTAGTATACTATGCGTGAGGCTTGCAACTTGTAAGATATAATTTTCATAACTCATATGCTTTATTACTACCGTTGACAAAATTGTTTCATGTTTTCAAAATAAAAGCTCTAGCACAAATACAGCAATCGATGCTTTCCTCATTGAAGGACCATTCTTTTACTTTTATTGTTGAGTCAGTTTACCTATCTCCTTCCACCTTAAGAAGCAAACACTTGTGTGTGCATTGATTCCTACATACTTGCATATTGCACTTGTTATATTACTTTATGTTGACAATATCCATGAGATATACATGTTATAAGTTGAAAGCAACAGCTGAAACTTAATCTTCTTATGTGTTGCTTCAACACCTTTACTTTGATTTATTGCTTTACGAGTTAACTCTTATGCAAGACTTATTGATGCTTGTCTTGAAGTACTATTCATAAAAGTCTTTGCTATATGATTCAGTTGTTTACTCATGTCATTACCTTTGCTTTGATCGCTGCATTCATTACATATGTTTACAAATAGTATGATCAAGATTATGATGGCATGTCACTTCAGAAATTATCTTTGTTATCGTTTTACCTGCTCGGGACGAGCAGAACTAAGCTTGGGGATGCTGATACGTCTCCAACGTATCGATAATTTCTTATGTTCCATGCTACTTTATTGATGATACCTACATGTTTTATGCACATTATATGTCATATTTATGCATTTTCTGGAACTAATCTATTAACAAGATGCCGAAGAGCCAGTTGCTGTTTTACGCTGTTTTTGGTTTCGAAATCCTAGTAAAGAAATATTCTCGGAATTGGACGAAACTTTCGCCGGGGTCCTATTTTTGCACGAAGCTTCCGGAAGACCGAAGCCCTAACGAAGTGGGGCCACGAGGCGGCAGGAGGGAGGCCGGCGCGGCCCAGGCCCTGGCGCGCCGACCTGCCTGGGCCTCGTGTGGCCCCCGTTGACCTTCGCCTACTTAAAGCTCCCGTCGGAAGCCCCGGTGCGAGGCCACGATACGGAAAACCTTACGGAGAGACGCCGCCGCCGCAATCCCATCTCGGGGGATTCGGAGATCGCCTCCGGCACCCTGCCGGAGAGGGGATTCATCTCCCGGAGGACTCTTCATCGCCATGATCGCCTCCGGAGTGATGAGTGAGTAGTTCACCCCTGGACCATGGGTCCATAGCAGTAGCTAGATGGTCGTCTTCTCCTTGTTGTGCTTCATTGTTAGATCTTGTGAGCTGCCTAACATGATCAAGATCATCTATATGTAATTCTATATGTTGTGTTTGTCGGGATCCGATGGATAGAGAGTACTATGATTATGGTGATTATCAATCTATTGTTCATGTGTTGTTTATGATCTTGCATGCTCTCCGTTATTAGTAGAGGCTCTGGCCAAGTTTTTACTCTTAACTCCAAGAGGGAGTAATTATGCTCGATAGTGGGTTCATGCCTTCATTGATACATGGGACAGTGACAGAAAGTTCTAAGGTTGTGATGTCTTGTTGCCACTAGGGATAAAACATTGATGCTATGTCTAAGGATGTAGTTATTGATTACATTACGCACCATACTTAATGCAATTGTCTGTTGCTGCAACTTAATGGAGGGTTCGGATGATAACTTGAAGGTGGACTTTTTAGGCATAGATGCGGTTGGATGGCGGTCTATGTTCTTTGTCGTAATGCCCAATTAAATCTCACTATATTTACCATGTCATGTATATGCATTGTTATGCCTTTCTCTATTTGTCAATTGCCCGAGTAATTTGTTCACCCAACATGCTTTTATCTTATGGGAGAGACACCTCTAGTGAACTGTGGACCCCGGTCCTATTCTTTCCATAGCATACAATTTACTTGTTTTCTTGTTTTCTTTGCAAACATCTTCCACTCGATACGTTTAATCCTTTGTTCTGCAAGCCGGTGAGATTGACAACCTCAGCTTTCGTTGGGGCAAAGTACTTTGGTGTGTTGTGCAGGTTCTAGTTGGCGCCGGAATCCCTGGTGTTGCGCCGCATCACATTTCGCGACCATCAACCTTCAACGTGCTTCTTGGCTCCTCCTGGTTCGATTAAACCTTGGTTTCTTTCTGAGGGAAAACTTGCTACTGTGCGCATCATACCTTCCTCTTGGGGTCCCCCAACGAACGTGTGAGTTACACGCCATCAACTATCACCAAAGACACAGCAGAAGAAGAAGAAGAGCAAGAGCTAGTCATGATGGTGCAAGTCCCATGGATGCAGGCTTACATATCATATATCCTAAGAAAAACAATACCCGACGATCCAGGCAAGGCGAATAATCAGAAGATCAAAAGCTTTCACAGTGGTATAAGGAGAATTGTACAAACGAAGTATTTCGGGCGTGCTACGGAGATGCGTTACACCCGAAGAAGGAAGAACCATCTGAAAGATGTGCACGAATATGCGGGCACCATGCGAGTAGCGAGCTATCGCGGCTAAGGTCTTGAGCAGGATTTTATTGGTTAATAGCAATCGAGGACGCAAAGGAAATCGTGAGAACTTGCGACGCGTGCCAAAGATTTGCCGCCAAACCTCACTCTCCTGCCGCAGAACTTATGCCAATACCATTATCTTGGCCCTTTGCTCAATGGGGGCTTGATATGGTGGGTAAACTACATAAAGCTTCGCCAGGAGGTTACGAGTATATGCTTGTCGCGGTTGACAAATTTACAAAGTGGATAGAAGCAAAGCCGATAAATTCACCAGACGGCGCGTCGGCAATCAAATTCGTAAAAGCATCGTCTTGATTTGGAGTTCCTCACGGTATTGTGACGGACAACGGCGGCAATTTTACGTCCAAGGAGTTCAAAGCATCTGCAGAAGTGGGCATTAAATTGAGTTTGCGTCGTTGCGCATCCTCAGACTAATGGACAAGTCGAGAAGGCTAACGGCATCATCTGCAATGGCATCAAGAAGCGCCTGCTAGGCCCACTGGAAAAAGCTCGGCATACTTGGCCGGAGGAAAAGTGTGTTGTGGAGTATCAGAACAACACCAAATACGACACAAGAAACACCGTTTTTGGTCCATGGAGCAGTCCTGCCGATAGAAATAGAGCATGATTCTCCAAGTCACGGAATATAATGAAGAAACCTCGAGGAAAGCCCTGGAGGACGACGTTGATGCACTTGACGAAGCTCGAGACGAAGTTCTGTCACAGTCTCAAAATATCAACAGGACTGAAGAATTATCACATCGGAGATTGCGGCCACGATCTTTTCAAGTTGGTGATCTAGTTCTGCGGCTCAACCAGAAAAGTCACGAAAAACTCAAGTCACCATGGCTTGGACCCTACATCGTCACAGAGGTAATCGAAGGAGGATCATACAGAATCAAAGACAAGAAGACAGGGATTGTCGAGCCAAATCCTGGAATGTGGCACAGCTCAGGCGTTTTTACGCTTAGATGCCGAAATATAGTCTCCTCTGTAAACATACAGTACTGAAACGCCGGCGAGTTTTCAGACGCACTCTTTTCCTTTTTCGGGGCACCGAGTGGGGCCGGAGAAGGTTTTTAATGAGGCGGGCTCGCGGTGCTGCAATATAATAAAGATAGTAAAAATATACTTCTTATTCGTCGACATACTCGGGGGTTCTCCACCCTCAAAATATCAAAACAGACAAACTCGATTTATTGAAAATATTTCGCCTTGGTATAATAATACCTCGCCAAATACATAAATCGGGAGTTGGTCATGATCAAATATAGTGCACACGTCAGAATATCTCATTACTCTGGCCCAAAAAATCCGACAAACAAAATATAGAACTTCGACGCCAAGATCATGCAGCCTATCAAAGTATTTTATTACGGCTCAGGAAAGAACCTTGGGAAGAGAAAAATAGTACAAAATCCAAACAAAAAGGCTCGGGGGCTCCGACAATATAGAACATTCTGCGAAATACAACAAATATTTTCGACAAAGTTTTACAAATCATTCAGAACCCAAAATAGTATCTATTGACAAGCCTCTGGTAGTTCTATGCTCGGCATAAGACCCTTTGACGAAGAATTCTGCATCCATCCGAAGAAGCTCGTCTATCATCGATTCGGCCACAGGAGTCACCATTTCGTTGATTGCATCAATATTATTCTTGCGACGAGTCTTCTTTGCCATGCAATTAACTACAATCGTCGACAAGTCCAACTTTGGATGGCAAATATTTATCATAATCATGGCAAATCTTGCTCCAGCAGTCAGTTGGGCTCGTACGAAATTATGAATACGAGGAGCATCTCTGAAGGTCTCTAGCAATTCAGGAAGAGTCGCAGGAACCTCATTCGAGGAAACAAAGTCTTGAAAACAAGGGTCAACGTCGTCGTGCAAAAAGTTAGAAATTCGCACTTGGCAAGCACGATCTTGGAACCTGACAATCTGCTGGGTTCGGTGGAGTGGCCCAAAATAAAGAGCCATGGTTCAGAGAAAGGTTGACAAGAAGATTTGTTCTTTCATTTACTCTTAGATCTTCGGCAGCAGCATCAAGAACTGAGCCTATTGGAAAACAAGGGAATAAATTTGGAAGAAGGCACAGCAAAATAAAGAAAAGGCATTAGAGATGCTTGGGATACATACCTAGCATATCCGTGCTAGCTTCCAACATCAGCTCGAGCATATTATTTTCCCGGGCACTAGCTCCTTTCGCTTCCAATATAGCAGCATCCTTAGCAGCCAGAGCTTCTTCGGCTTGTCGACGAGCAAGTTGTTCTTGTTCATATGCTCTCCGGGATTGCTCCATCATTGCTAGAGTTTGTTTCTTCATGGACTGAAGTTGTTGTCGAAGTTCTTGTAAATCTTCCGACAAAGGTGTGCTGGAGGAACCTTCAAGGAAATTGTCATCGGTTCTTATTTTCTTCGACAAGGAAGAAGCGGGAGCAGCATCGGGAGAAGAAGGATTCGTTGAATAATTATCAAATATCAACTGGAAAAGAAAAACCCCAAATCAATAATAGCGCCAAAAGGAATTTCATTGATTGTAGAAAATTTACATGGCCATTACAAAAGAAGTTCTCCTAAGGGACTGGCTGGGAACTTGTCGCCAAGACCAGAATGGCGACAAAAGCAAAGGAAAGAAAGAAAGCAAAAACTAGACCTCCGGCCTTGAAGAGCTAGGAGTCGAAGATGGCTTGATCCGAGATAGGCCAGGATCTTCTTCGTGTTAAGCTTTGCCGCTAATCAAGGATCGCCATTTTGCTTGCTCTATTTGCTCCGTGTCGCCAACTTTGCCCAGTCAATAGTTTGTTGACTGTCAGCAACTAGGGCAACAGTGCTTTCCACGGCAATCTTCATGTTCTCATGGCGCAACTTCAGCCCAAGATCTTCGGGAGGATTGAAGCACTTGGCAAGGCCAAGGAAAGTTGCGGGCTCCTCTTTCTTCGGGAAGAAGTAGGGGAAAAGCTTCGACAACCCCGCCCTGGCTTCATCCATGCCTTCACGCGCTTCCGACCCATGAAACTCAAGGAATGAAACGGCGTCCAGAAGAGCATCGTTGTCAGGATCCTCAAGCTCAAATTCTTGCGAGGTCCTATCTGACAAAACAAAAATAGAAATTTGTGTCAACAAACAAGTGCAAAAAAGGAAAATCCATAGGGTATGCAATGGTGCAAATGCTTACCAACAAAGCGACGACTTTGTGTTTTAATGCGTTTGGTGATCGCCGCTTCGCGAGCAGATTGCGCAGTTATGTGATCGCTTAGTGAAGTCTCGGCGTCATGCAGACGTTTCCGAAGATCTTCGATACCAGCAGCATCAGCCTTCGCCTTGTCGCCTTCTTGCCTAGCTTCAACTGCATCTGATTCGGCCTTCTTACGAGCCTCTTCATATTGCTCTAACTTTAGAGCAAGCATGTCAGCACGTTCGTTGGCTTCTATCAATTTCTCTGGAAAAAGGAAGACAAGATTAGCTACAAACGTCGACAAGTCATGCAGAAAGGAAGCAAAAAATAGTCGACCTTCAGTTTTTTGGCGTAATCACGGTACCCAACGAATTGGGCACCGATGCGAAGAAGTTCTTTGATCATAGGCTGTTAAAGAGAGACAAAGAAAGAAAATGTTGGCATGAGAAAAATGGCGACATATAGAGCAACCAGAGAAAATATAAACAACGACAAGAGTGTTAGCAACTTACATCATCCAAGAGAGGGTTAGAAGAGCTACTCGATTGAAGAGTAAGCTCTGGATTTATTTCAACCCTTGCCCTTTTTGGTGAAGGGACAAGGGGGCTTGCCGGAGGAGTAGCAGCGCCGACATTTTGTCGAGGAGGCGACGTTTCTTCTCCTTCGACTGGCGTTTCCGAAGCGACTAATGTATGTGACGTGCTCGTTCGAGCAGCCACATCAGCAGTGGGTATTTCTTCTTCATCATCACTAAAAGAAAGCGTCGACAATGTAAAAAAGCAAGATAGACAAGAATTTTTGAGTACAAGTAAACAAGAAAAAGGGTACTTACGAACTGATGATAGACTCGAGGTATGGATCATAGCCTGCCTTCTGGTGCGAAGGAACAGCTTCATCGACTTTGGAGGTGCCGGAATTTTCGGCATCATCCCTTTTCCTTTTGTTCCTTGGAGAAACAGCAGGAGGAGGAGATTGTGCCGATGCAGTAGCTTCAGAGACATCCTCCTTTTCGTCGGATCCCGCAGATTTTCGAGATTCTGCGGGTTCATTTGCAAATAAGGGGGCATCTGGATTGTCATCGGAGATAACGGCCCTTTCTTCGACATCCCCACCCTCAGGAAGAGGGGGAAGTGAGACAAGATTTGGATGGTCCTATATATAAAGAGGGAAGGATGTTAGAAATGAATAACAACACAAAAAGCAAGGCAATCAACAGATTACGCGACAATGTTTACCTTGGGAAGTGCATGGGCGGCGCTGTATGGTTTTACGCGACAAGTGGAAGGGATGGAGTCTTTCTTCTTGAGAGATGAAATCCTACGGATAAGTCTATCCAAATCCTTAGCTTCCAAATTCGTCGACAGGCGATCCGCGTCTTCATCGCCAGTGTAATTCCAGAAAGGGTTTTTGCGAGCCTGAAGAGGCTGCACCCTAGTACTAAGGAAGTACGCCGTAATTTGGATACCTGATAATTCTTTTCCACGAGTATTTTGCAACTCATGGATACGAGTCATCAGGGCCTCTGTCGAAGTCTTTTCTTCCTCGGAAGCTTCTGCGTCCCAAGAACGGCGGCGAAGGATTTTCTCGGCACCGTCAAAAGGAGGAATGTTGTCTTCGGCGCATCCGTGGTTTTCTTCACGAATGTACAACCACTTCTTGCGCCACCCTTGAACGGAGTCAGGGAGTTTGACGTCGAAGTAGTTGACAGAGGAGCGAACAGAAATAACAACACCGCCTATATTATAGGCGACATTAGGAGAGCCATTGCGGCGACAAAAGAAAATGCGCTTCCATAATGCCCAGTTGGGCTGGACACCAAGGAAGGCTTCGCAGAGGGTGATAAAAATAGAAATGTGAAGGATAGAATTGGGCGTGAGGTGGTGAAGTTGGAGACCATAAACATAAAGTAAACCCGAAGAAAAGGGTGAATGGGGGCGGCAAGACCGCGAATGAGATGATCAACAAAGCTTACCCGATACCCCATTGGAGGGGTTGGGTAGCTTTCTTCACTAGGGAAGCAAACCGCTTTGGGTTTCTTGGTGATCCCCAGCTTCTTCAGGAGATTGAGGTCCTGGTTCGTGATCTTGGACCTCTCCCACTCCGCGGCTCCCAGATCCGCGGCGGCCATCGAGGAATCAGGTGTGCTATGCCTGGTCAATCGACGCGGTGGCATCAACAATGGTGGAGAGCTGTAGCTACAAAGAGAAGAGCTTTGAGAGATGAGGAGTGCGGAAGGAAATTTTGCAGAGGAAAGCAGGGGGACGGCGCGAGCGGAAGTGTTCGAGGAAGAAGAAGAAGACCTTATATACAGGTGCGGTGAACCGACGGAACCGTTGGATGAGAAAAGAGTGCAGCAGATGATAGCCACGTGGAGACGAGGGTAAAAAAGTATTTTTACATCGACGAGGTTACAGAACGTGTGCCAGAAAAAGGGGAGAACATGTGTCCCCCACTTGCACGACGTGTCCGATAGATCAGGAATTGGGACCCACAAGGCAGCGAAACAAGTGGTAATGGTCAGTTTCCAAATATGAGATCGTGGCTATCATCACCAATGACGTCGTCAAAATAAAAGGAAAATTCGAGAGCATCGTGGATCTCTCCTACAAAGGATGCCGATTTTCTCTGACGTCGAAAAAAGGAAAATTCGACTGCGAGTTTTCAAAAGTTTATCGATAATGCAAGGTTATATCGGGAGCTTTTGATCAAATACAAGTTTTTGCCCAAATGCTCGGGGGCTACTTTGGAAAAATAGAAAAATTCGAGTATGACAAGATAGAAAAGGCGAGAGCCTATGACCAAATGCAAGCATTTGTTCATAGCCTCGGGGGCTACTCCCATCGGGAGCTGGTCGCGCACCCGATAAATATTAAATTGTCGACAAAGATTATAAATATAGCGGCAATGGATACTAATTTGTGGAGCCTACACCCAAGCACAAGTCCTTGGATGTAGCCTCGGGGGCTACTCCCATCGGGAACGCTGTTCGCGTGCCCGATGAATTTTATCAAAATAAAGAAACAAGTGAGTATATTTCGAGTTATGAGATAACTCTACATATACTCCCATCGGGAAGACAAAATAAGTCATCAAATATGACTCAATAAAATGTGCTATTCCAAAGGCGAAAAGCACTCGACAATATATTCTCCGAACGCCAAAGTTGCGATCAATTTCTGAATGCCGCAAATTTGCGAAGGTAAGAACCAGATCCGTTACGCCGGGCGTGGCATCGCCAAACTGCGCTCACTACTTTATCCGTATCATGAATACGAAGAAAAATCTAACGGACGCGTTAGGTACCCAATAAATTGACTGGGACTCGACGAATGGTAAGACCTTAAGCGGCACTGTCGAAGTTTACACCAGTATCCGAGATCATGTCCGGGGACGTGATCTTGAAGTAGGTTTTTGCGGATTGCCACTAGAGCAGTTAACTAGTACCTGATCCGTCAGATGAACTAGCCCCAACTACCATTATCCCTGTACAATATAGAATTTTATGTGAAGAAGCATAAATAAAAGCTCTCGAATAAATATAAACGGTCGAGATTTCCCTTGACTCTACGATTCAAGCAAAATCTCGGGACTACGACATAGGCATACCAAATGGGCCTGCTAAAGATAGTACCGGAGTTCTTGAAGGCCCACTATCCGAAGAATAAGAAGATTCGGGAGTCCAAGATATATTAAAGAAAGCTAGAATTGTAATAGGAAGTGTTATTTGTAATGCGGCGGGATGAGTTAGAAACCGTCCGGACTCGTAACTTGTACAAACGAAACCCTCGGCTCCACCTCCTATATGAGGGGTGAGAAAAAAGGATCGAATCTACTGTCAACATAACCCTAGTTTTCATAATCGCAGTACTTTTCGCCTAAACCTTCGAGATCTACTTGCCCTCTACTTCTAGCAAAACCCTAGTCTACAATACGTAGGCATTGACAAGTTAATCCTTTGTCACAGGTCGGATCGGCAATGCCGGCTTCGGTAGCTTACGAATGGTATTGTATGTGGAATTGTTCCTCGGCTGCTTCCACGTCCGGAACGAATCTGGTGGCAATGAGGTGTACCACCCAAAGGCCGGACCCGTGAGAGATTGTGAGAAGAACCTCACACGTAGGCTGTGCAAAAGCTGAGACCATGCCCAACTGTGCCAAATATCGGCTCACGTGCTCAATTGAGCTAGATCCTTCGGATCCACTGAATTTTGTGAAGTCAGGGGGCCGATATTTAGGCGGTAGTGGGATTAGGTCATACTCGTTGGGATACGGCTTGGAATAGCCGATCATTCTCTTCTTCGGCAGGATGCCGAACTGGTCTCTCAAGATTGCAGTAATCTGATCCACCGTAGGAGCTGCGGAGGTTGAGCTTTCATGACTTGTCCCGGTGGAATTGTTATCACCAGAATTTGACCAAGCCAGAGGTGGGCCGCGATCAAGATGGACTTGAAGATATACATATAGAAGAGATATGTGAATCGGCCTTATTTACCAAGTTTGGGCTAGCTAGCCCGTGTATCTTAGTTTAGAAATTAGAGTTTATCTCGTGCACGGTTTAGTGCACGCCCACATTAGAAAGTCCCCTGGACTATAAATATGTACCTAGGGTTTACGAATAAACAACAACCAACGTTCAACACAAACCAATCTCGGCGCATCGCCAACTCCTTCGTCTCGAGGGTTCCTCGGTAAGCACCATGTTGCCTAGATCGCATCTCGCGATCTAGGCGACTGGCTACCTAGTTGTTCATGCGTTGCTCGTCTGAAGCCTTTTTGATGAGCAACGTAGTTATCATAGATGTGTTAGGGTTAGCATTGTTCTTAGCATCCATGCTTACGTAGTGCAACCCTTGCATCTAGCCGTCCTTGTACCTCATCATGGGTGCGGCGGCTGCTGATCGTTATTTAGTAGATCTGATCCGTTACGGTCGCTCCTTGATTCATCAAGGATTAGTTTAATATCTGCAATAGTTAGGCCTTACAAAGGGTTGGAGGATCCAGCGGCATGCGGGGTGTAGTTTGCTGCCCCTAGACAGGACGTTCCGAGGATCAACCTAGTGTTGGTTTTTAGGCCTTGTCTAGGGCTGGCTTACGTTTACCGTGCGTGAGCGCGAGGCCCAATCGTGAGTAGGATGATCCGATTATGCGGTGAAAACCCTAGATCGTCGTGGATCTCGTATGCTTTATCATGATCAAGCAGGACCACCATATATTCGGCCACCTCGGACGATCATGGGTGAATCGGCTCCATGAGCCGATTCACGAGGACACTGAGAGCCGATCGAGGCTCGTATTTAACGTGTACGTGTGTGCCACGGGAAACTAAGCGGGCATCATCCACACCTTCCGACCAGTATAGGTCAGGTGGCACGCCTGCAACTCGCATCGGCGCGCGACCGGGGAGGCTTTGCGGGCCGTCGCTCGAGGGGCGGGGCCAGCCGCAGCCCTAGTGGTTCCGGCTCTACGGTGTTGGCCAGTCCTTGCCCGCCGGTGGGTTTCACGTCAACACATTAAGCACGCCCGGTGGGACAATCTTCAACGACAACCACCTCGCCATCCACATAGAGATGGCGGAAGAAACTCCGGTCACCTACGAGGAGCTCAGCGAGCTCAGAAGAAGTACGACGAGGTCAAGTCGCCCTCGAAGCCGACCTAATCGGCTCTTTCCAGGGACCCGCTCCCACGGCATCAGATGGAAGACCTGAAGGCGCGCTTGATGGAGTGGACTGTCCCCCCCGTCAGAGGAACGCACCAGGTCGCTGCGTCGGGAGATAAACTTCATGGTGGCTCATTCGCACCGCCATTACGAGAGGTAATACGTTGGAGCGGCGCCAGCGCTCCCAGAGATCATGAGCCATCAGTACTCTCCGTCGGGACCAGCCCTAGGGACTCACCAGGGGAATTGCTACTCCGGTCCCGTCCACCGCCGTTCGCGTTGGCGGCGCCCGAAGCGCCGAACTCATCGGCCTATATCGTCTACAAGATTGGTGGTGACCCCAGTGACTACCAATTTCCTACAGGAGATCCCGCGGGTACGCGTGCGCATACGTGCGACTGCAGCACACAGGCACCCTCGAACAGTCGCTATAGCAGGGACACGGGGCAACGGGAGGAACGTCGGATGCGGACCACGAGAAGCAAACGTGGCTAGCTAAATACGCCACCCGGACAAAACTCCGAGCCCAGCTCCTGCGGTTGGCTCCCGAAAACGAGGCATGGCTGGTTAAGTACGCCACTCGACGAATCTTCGGGGTTCGGCACTGCAGCCATCACCGCGGATCAAATTTGTGATCTGAAAGATCGATTCGGCATGATGCCGAAAAGAAAGCGATCGGCTATACCAAGCCGTACCCCAACGAGTACGAATTGATCCCGCTACCACCCAAATATCGGCTCCCGGACTTCACAAGTTCGGCGGATCAGATGGCTCCGGCTCCATCGACATGTGAGCCGATGTTGCTGGTGGGCATGATCTCAGCGTCGGACCAGCTACGCGTGAGGTACTTCTCACAGTCCCTCACGGGATCGGCTTCGGATGGTACACGTCGTGCCACCGAACTCAATCAGTTTAAAGCAGTGGAAGAACGGTTCCATGAGCAATATCACTCGAGGCTTAGAGGCTGGCATTGCCGATCTAGCTCAAGTCGACGAGAGCGCGGAGAAGCGGTGTCAGGAATACATCCAGCGCTTCGGGACCGTTAGGAACCGATGCTATTCGGTTCACGTAAGCGAAAAGACGGTCGTTGGCGGTGGTGGGTCTATCATCATCGATCAAGAAGTGGCCTCCCAGAGCGGACTATCCTTCATTAGCACACATGGTGCAGAAGTTGTCGAGCGTATGAACAACGCCACCGGATGTCTACCAAGATAAATTCAAGCGCGTGGTTACCATGGTTGGCGCAGGGCGAAGATGAAGGTCCTACGGGAGAACGAGAGGTCGTAGTGGCTGAGTGGACTCGGCACGCAGGCCCGTGTCCAAATGGGTAAAGCCACACAGGCCTCCAAGAGGGTTCGACTTCGACGTGTGAAAACCGACGGATTTTCGACCTCTTACTCGCGGAGAAGCACATAAAGATGCCCGAAGGCCACAAGTTTCCTACGGTGCAAGAGCTGAACGGAAAGCCATACTGCAAGTGGCATAACACGTTCACCCACACCACTGCGACTGCGGGTGTGGCGTCGGCAGATCCAAGTGGCGATAGAGAATGGGCGACTAATTTTCAACCAGTATGCCATGAAGGTCGACACACACCCCTTCCCCGCCGTCAACGTGGTGGAGTTCGCCCACCTCAGAGGGTGCCAGCCTGATTTCTCAGCCAACATCAGCATGGTAGAGCTTGGACACCGCTGAGAAGGACGGGGATGAGGACAGCTGCTCTCAGAGCAAGGACAGGGGGGCGCTCCATGCGATCGGCTCCGTCAAGATGGCAAGCGCTACGTCACGAGGGGGAAGTGAAGAACATAAGATACCAACGACCCCTCTCTGATCACCTCCTCAACAAGTATGTTAGTCGATATGACCAGCCGGCGATACGACAACAATGATGAAAGAGGCCGTATGGCAGAAGCGACGAAGACATCGTCGGCATAATCATGATGAGGACGGCAGGAGCGCCACGGCAGGGAGCAGGACGATACGGACAGGCATTGGCACTGCCCCTTCTTCGGACACTGCTGGGATTCAGGAATGAGCCGATTACCAACAATCGGCAGCGCCCGAATGCAACAAAAGAAGGAGACAGCCAACGTGTATGTGTTCGGCGCTTAGGGCCTCTCCACCGCAAAACAGACGTGTTGAGACCCCTTTGTTGGAAGATCTCGAGGATTCGAGAAGACGAAGGGGAATACGAAGACGAAGGTGCCAGGTGGTGCCCTGCAGTCTCAGCCATTCACAAAAGCGCGGGGTTCAGCGATTGCGCGGTGGAGGAAGCGAAAGGATGTACTTGCATACGGAGGAAGGCGCGACTGATCTGGCTGAGTCAGAAGACCCTGGATGAGGAGGGATTGCCACAAAGAAAGAGTGGCGACCCAAGCAAAGGAAGCGATGATGAAACATCGGCTGGTACAAACATGGTGCTCGTTCGTCCGGCGAAGTGTAGAGATTCACGCTCACACGTTGCACCCAAGGTGGACATCAGCAAGCGCTCCAACGTGATAAGGTCAGAGATTGGGCTGGTTTTATCCACCGACATGGACGAATAGCAAGACTACGTCGATAAGCAACATGGCGAGGCCGATCCTTGCGATCGGCCCTCCGAATGATGAAGGGATATTACAAAACCTTCAGAGCAAGCAACATGGAGGCCGATTCCAGCAATCGGCAGTATCACCACCACATCCATTCTGCCGAGATCAACGTTTGACCATGAGGACTACTGAAGAGCCGATACCATCAATTCTCTTGACGAGAATCGGCTGGGGGCACCTAGATGGATAAAACATGAGGATATGAGATAATACTCAGTATGGGGGCCGGTACACAAATCGGCCTAAGATTCCTGAAATTTTTAAACATTTTACAGCCGATGCATGGACATCGACTTTAGAATTGAGAAGCAGCCGATGCATGGCCATCGACTCAAGAGATACAATTGGTAACCAGGATTGGCTAGTAGGGCTCATAATCTTGTTTGAGATCTCACGGAGCATCCATCACCAAATCGGCGGTGTTAGCGCAAGCTTGCGGATCAGTCTAGGGTCATGAGAACAGCCGATGATCGTCCGATGATCTTGATGAGCCGAATCATTCGAGCCGAGCTATTTGCACCAGAAGCTGCATCAGTTCGCCCAAGATGATGAGCTAATTAAGACAGCAAGGTGGGTCCTCGGTTCAAGGGAGCTGCTGACCTTTCCAGAATTTGCCAGGGGTTGGCTCCTTGAGCCTAACACAGATACAGTTGGGAAACCGATGGTGGCCCGATTAGCTGGTCTGCTTTTATCCTCGCCTGAGCTAAGGCTCGGGGGGCAGCTCGCCTTAGGGTTCCTTGTTCTATGGAGCCGATTTGGTTGAAATCGGCTTGCATCATAACTCGTCGAGAGGGTGAATTGCAGACGAGAATGGTGGAGGTAATGGAAGGAAGCGGATCGACGACGGACTTTGGACCAGGTGTGACTACGAAGAGATGAGGCATTATCAGGACGGTGGCAAAGAGGATCCGGTAGATGAGAATGCCGCTGAGGTCCATTAGTCCGTGTGGTTGAGTCTGCATTTCCAGGATTTGCGCGATTGCGGCTCGTCCTAGGGGTGGAGGTCTGGATGGATCTACCTCGAGTTTATCATGAGAGTCCGATGCATTGCCATCGGCTCCTTAAAACACCGACCAGTTTGGCAATCGGCGAGCACGGTATAAAGGGCAATCGGCTAAATTATCATAAAAAAGACGACAAGATCGAGTTGGGGAAGTTCTCCATTGATTAACTAGAGTTCTTACATAAAGAGCTGATTGCTCTCAAAAGAAGATCCTAGGGGCATTGCCCGTCTACTACGATGGCTGAGCTAAGATCCTATCTAGGGGCCGTTGCTTGCCTTCGTCGTCGTCGCCATCATCGCCGTCGTCGTGGCTCCCAGGCTCGTCGTCGCTGTGCGACCGCCGGCAGGACCTTCGTTGTCCTCGTCTTCTTCATCGGCGTCGTCGTGTGTCTGTCGAAATGTTGAGATTGCCGGGCCGGGGGCAGTGGCGCTTGGCCGGCGGCTCGTCGGAGGACTGTCATCTTCTTCCTCCTCCTCCGGCCTCTCCTCTTCGGAGGAGGGGTCCCAGAAGGTGGTCGTCGTCGCTTTCCTCCACCGCCTCCTCCCTGGCAAGGAAGGAGAGGTCGCTTTCCCCGTCGGTCGGGGACTGGTCGTCCTCGACCAGGTGGAGAAGTCGTGGCTTGGCTCATCCCCGGCCTCGATGGCGCGGCGAATGTTGGCCGCGTGGGTTTCCTCCGGTTTCCATTCCGGCGTCGGCTCGCGGAAGGGGAGGACTGCGCAGAAAGGTCGACGAAGAGGAGACATGGTGGCACGAGAGGGTTTTTTCTTTGGAAGTACTAGTGCCTGGAGGATGAAGAAGAGAGCTACGAAGTGGCCGAATAAAAGGGGGAATATTTAATGCCTAGCGGTTCCGAGGACGTGGTGCCGCAGGTCGTCGTGCGGAGAGCGAGGAGGCAAGACATCATGATGAAGCTGCGACGGTTCTGCACGACATGACCCGACGAGAAAAGCATAATGATTTTGGAAATGTCATTTCCAAAACCAGGGGGCATGTGTTATCACCAGAATTTGACCAAGCGAGAGGTGGGCCGCGATCAAGATGGACTTGAAGATATACATATAGAAGAGATATGTGAATCGGCCTTATTTACCAAGTTTGGGCTAGCTAGCCCGTGTATCTTAGTTTAGAAATTAGAGTTTATCTCGTGCACGGTTTAGTGCACGCCCACATTAGAAAGTCCCTGGACTATAAATATGTACCTAGGGTTTACGGAATAAACAACAACCAACGTTCAACACAAACCAATCTCGGCGCATCGCCAACTCCTTCGTCTCGAGGGTTCCTCCGGTAAGCACCATGCTGCCTAGATCGCATCTCGCGATCTAGGCGAGCCTGCCTAGTTGTTCATGCGTTGCTCGTGCTGAAGCCTTTTTGATGGCGAGCCACGTAGTTATCATAGATGTGTTAGGGTTAGCATTGTTCTTAGCATCATATGCTTCGTAGTGCAACCCTTGCGCATCTAGCCGTCGTACCTCATCATGGGGGCGGCACCCCGATCGTTATTTAGTAGATCTGATCCGTTGCGGTCGCTCCTTGATTCATCAAGGATTAGTTTAATACTGCAATAGTTAGGCCTTACAAAGGGTTGGAGGATCCAGCGGCATGCGGGGTGTAGTTTGCTGCCCCTAGACAGGACGTTCGAGGATCAACCTAGTGTTGGTTTTTAGGCCTTGTCTAGGGCTGGCTTACGTTTACCGTGCGTGAGCGCGAGGCCCAATCGTGAGTAGGATGATCCGATTATGCGGTGAAAACCCTAGATCGTCGTGGATCTCATACGCTTTATCTTGATCAGCGGGACCACCATATATTCGGCCACCTCGGACGAATCATGGGTGGATCGGCTCCATGAGCGATTCACGGGACAACTGAAGCGATCGAGGCTCGTATGTAACGTGCGTGTGTGCCTGCGAGAAACTAGCGAGGCATCATCCACCTTCCGACCAGTAGGTGGCACGCCTGCAACCCGCATCGGCGCGCGACCGGGAGGCTTTGCGGGCCGTCGCTCGAGAGGGACCGGGCCAGCCGCAGCCCTAGTCGTTCCGGCTCTACGGTGTTGACCGATCCGCGCCGTGGGTTTCGACGTCAAACTTCATGATTTCTTGCACGTGAGCGCAACACGCTCCAAAGTGTTCACCGAGGCTCTCGAGAATGCCGATGTAGAGAATGAGCAACGGCATAGTTAATTTCTGTCGGGCTCGTACGTTCCTCCGAAAGGAGAGATAGATCTAGTCCATCTAACGCGCCTTCGGGTTGGAACCTTTGAACTTAATGCCGTGCGAACGGGTCTTCTCGAAAGAGCCGATGAGATCGGCTTCGAAGATGGCCTTGAGATCATCATATTTCTTCTTGTGCTCAGCAGGCAGATCTTCATACTTGATTTTTTCTTCCGCCATCTCGGATGTTGACGTGGTTGTTGCGGAAGATTGTCCCACCGGGCGTGTGATGACCCAAAACCCGGCAGTGGTTAAGCAACACGAAGAGCCGGGAGGCTTCCAAGACTGCAGGGGGCTCTGGTCCCTCGACGTCGTCCCGCAAATGTTCGGCACACGTCTGGCGGTTGCAAGGGCGTGCCTCGACCTATACAGTCGGAAGGTGTTGCTTCGATTAGTTTCTGCATGGGACACGTAAACATTAAATCGAGCCCTATCGGCTCTCGGTTGCCACGTGGATCGGCTCAAAGCCGATCGCCCATGTCACGTCGGTTAACGATGACATGGGGCTCTGCTTGATCAATATAAAGTTAATCTAATCTACGACGGTTTAGGGTTTTCACCGCATGAACATCCTGCGTAGATGAGCCTAATAGACACGAAAGATAATGGAAAACTAACCCTAAAAGAGGCCTAAAAACCAACGTTAAGTTAATTCCGGAACATCCCTCTTAGGACTAACAAACCATACCTTCGTACCGGATCGTTCAACCGTTTGCAAGGCCTAACCATACAGATATTAAACCAATCCTTGAAGAATCAAAGAGCAACTATAACAGATTCGATCTACTAAGTAACGAACAAGCAAGGTGCTGCCCTTATACCTAGGTAGGTATAAGGGCAGCTAGATATCGAGGGGCATCATAGCTAATCAAGCATGTATAAGAAAAACATCCATGCAAGCCCCAAAACACCTATGATAAATAGTGCTACTCGCCATCAACAACGCTTCAGCACGAGCAACACAAGGTAAACGAATAAACGTACGCTGCCCAGATCGCAAGATGCGATCTAGGCGACATGATGCTACCCGGAAGAAACCCTCGAAGGAAGGGGTGGCGATGCGCCTGATTTGTGTTTGTTGTGAACGTGATTCTCCTCCTTTCTCGATAATCCTAGATACATATTTATAGTCCAAGGGACTTTCTAATTCGGGCGTGCACCTAACCGTGCACGGGTAAAACTCTATCTTTTAATTCTAAACTAAGATGCAATCTACTATATTTACAGATATACGGGCAATCTAGCCTAAACTTCTTCGTGCAAGGCCGCTTCAAAGATGCTCCACGTGTATATCCTTCAAGCCCATCTTCACTTATGGCCCATCTCCTGATTTGGCCAAAATCCGGTGATAACAAGTAGCAACAGCACATCCACAACCTTAGAACTTTCTGTCACTGTCCCAGATTCAATGGAGGCATGAACCCACTATCGAGCATAATTACCCCCTCTTGGAGTTACAAGTATCAACTTGGCCAGAGCCTCTACTAGCAACGGCATGCAAGAACATAAACAACACATATATGATAGATTGATAATCAACTTAACATAATATTCTATATTCATCGGATCCGCCAAACACAACATGTAGCATTACAAATAGATGATCTTGATCATGTTAGGCAGCTCACAAGATCTAAACAATGATAGCACAAGCGGAGAAGACAACCATCTAGCTACTGCCCATATAGTCCAAGGATGAACTACTCACGCATCAATCCGGAGGCGGGCATGATGATGTAGAGCCCCTCCGGTGATGATTCCCCTCCCCGGCAGGGGGAGGCGATCTCCTAAATCCCCGAGATGGGATTCGCGACGGCGCGCTCTGGAAGGTTTTCCGTATCGTGGCTCTCGGTACGGGGGTTTCGCGACGAAGGCTATTTGTAGGCGGAAGGGTAGGTCGGGCGTCTCGAGGGCCCACACACTAGGGCCACGCGGCAGGGCTGGGCCGCGCCGCCACGGTGTGTGGCCACCGTGGCCCACTTCCTTTCCCTTCGGTCTTACGGAAGCTTCGTGCAAAAATAGGACCCTGGCGTTGATTTCGTCCAATTAAGAGAATATTTCCTTACTACGATTTCTGAAACCAAAAACAGCAGAAAATAGCAGCGCTTCGGCATCTTGTTAATAGGTTAGTGCCGGAAAATGTATAATAATGCTGTAAAGTATGTATAAAACATTCAAGTATTGTCATAAAAGTAGCATGGAACATAAGAAATTATAGATACATTTGAGACGTATCAAGGAGAAAGGAGGTGTTATCCAGAGATCGCCCGCAGGGGGAGCATGGGGAAGGAGAGGGGGCGGAAGGAGACTAGGGAGTGGAAGTGAGCGAGGACGAGGGACTGGAACGCTTCACCTGGACGCGCGACAGGGACGACGGCAGACCGGCCGGGGGCGCCATTGCCGCTAAGGCTTCGAGCTTCAGCTTGACTGGGCGGACTGGAAGGATGGGTGGGTGGTGAGTTGTTTGGGCTCCGGAAGGGAGGAGGTGGGGCTGTGGGCGTGAGCAGTGGCTACGCGGCGGCGTCGCCCCGCGAGTTGCCTGGCGACTGAGTCGCCTGTGCTCAAAGCCATCCCTACTTGTTCACCTTCTGGTAGCTAATTTTGATTCGCAGAGTAGGTCATTGTCCCTACCTAATGGTTTCCATGTTAAACTGAATGCTTCTTGCATCAATAAAGTGCTTGGAAGACCTATCAGAGGATTGCGTACTGGTAAAAAAGTTCATCCCGATCTAGGGACCGCTATGGCTGATTTGACAAATTGTAAAGGTCATTGTCCTACCATATCTGAGCTGGATAAACTAATCACAAGTGAATTGGATGGAGACAGTTTCAAAATCGTGTTCACTATGTATGCAATGACTGCTTTTCTGTGTCCTTTAAGCCACGATGCTATCAGTCCTGATTACTTACATATCGTGGAGAATGCTGGTGATATTTCATCGTTCGACTTCTATAGTGCAGTACTCCTAAAGCTCGTTTCTTTCATTGAGACTTACAATGGAGGTACAACTTGTGTTTTAGGAGGGAACCTATTCTGCTTAATTGTACGGAAGGTTTTCCAGTCTCCATCAAATTTTTTATAGCTTTTTTTGCTTTTTGCTAAATGTGTTTGGTACTACCATGTTAACTTATTGTTTTTTTATTTTTCATGTTCCGAATTTTGGTTATTTTGTAATAATATCTTGTTTTGTTGTCATAGGTTGTATACTTCGAGTTCCTTGACACCGACTTGATTTTGTCACATGTGAAGTCAATGTTCCTCGAATCTCTATATGGTATTCTACATTGGTTTCTGAAATTGAGATGTTGGACTATGTTTGCAAAGACAAAGGAATCTTCGGTAGCTTATCAGTATATTTTGTTAAACTTTATTCTTTTTATTCCACCCAATTTTTGTGTGTGTATTTTTTGATGCTGTTTTTGTTATTTCTATGTATTTTTACGCATATGTACAAGTTTTTCCTTTTTCAGACTTAGTTGATTTTATACCAATTTCATATATTCACACACTCCTACTTTAACTCCTTTTTTATATACTGTTATTCATGTAGACACGAAAGAAATTCAAGGACTCCTTTTGGAAATTTAATTAATAAAGGTCAAACCAGTGAGCGTAATTCCTATGAAGACCTTCTTGAATTTGTCTTGTCAATAACACCTTTGGAGTCGCACGAAGTGGTATGTATTTAAGATAATTTAAAATTTTCCTTTTCTTGTACATGTTAATTTATAAATCTGTCATACCACCATAGTTTTCCAAGTCCGTTGTTCAACAGTCCTTTTTTTATACCAGTTGGTTATGTAATGTGTATGTTTTCTTGTTTTGTTCATAAAGATTAAGGCACAAGTCCCTTTGATTATAAGCAAAATGCATAAAGATATAATGGACACCATACAACCTGTACTTGTCTAGAATGTGATGAGTTTGCTTAGTCTCACATCAACTACTTCACCTATATTGAATACTGATGAGAAGTGTGAAGATCACAGTGGATTTGTGGGTTTCAAAGTACCTTCTCATGGTTTTAGTGTTTGCCACACTCCAGCAGTTCAGTCAAACACTGTACCTCCTGTTATCTGTATTTCGGGGCAAGCACCATCATCAAAGATTTCTGATGTTGTGACTATGTCTAATGTAGACTATGAAAAGAATAAACATGTGTGCAATGATGGCTGCTTGCAGTGGCTGATGATGATATTCTTGACAGATGTACTGAAGATGCCATAAAAGATGGTCATGTTCCTGATATCCATTCTATTATTTCTGCTATGGAAGCTCTTTCTAGCCCAAGCAGTCTAGGACACCCCCCTGTAACTTTGAGTTATTGGAGCAGATGAACCCGGGCAAGCCCAAGGGGTTATTCACTTACTTTTCAATTTCGTGTTACGGTTAGGTTTTATCAAGTGGTGTAGCAAGTAGTTACCAAGTGGAGAATCTGTCTAGTTATATCCTCAGATCCACAGCAATCCCAAATCTGTTTTGTTCTGACTCACACAAAAGTTATCATAGGTTTTGGAGATTAACTATGACACTTATTTATACCAGATATTTATACTTACTTGTCTAGCATATAGCTTATTAATGTAAGAGGTTAATTTTTTTGCCACCAACTCTACTATACAAGTTAGCATGTATACAATCAAAAATTAACTCTATTATGCGATATAATATGTTATCTTTTCAAGTTTTGTTTGGACCATCTTGGTGAAATCAAATCATAAAATATTAGAACTTATTCATACAAGTAATAATTAGTGCCACTTATTCATACAATTTATAATTTTTCATGTTTATTTTGTTGTATTTAAATATGTTGATAAAAGGGCGTTAGTACCTAAGTGTACCAAAGGTATGTTGTTAGATATTTGCAGAGTAGAACTATCAAGCTTAGCCACAACCGACATATAATTCTAGAACCGTGAGGTGCCAACAATTGGTTCGTCCTCAAATTATGTTATCTCCTGTTAGCATTTTGTGTATTAATTCTTTTATGGTTCTGCCTTTTTCTTTAAAACATACATAATTTATTATCATCTAGGGTGCACGGTCATGTAACCGCAATGTCCCCAACAGGCTGGAGCAAAACCCAAAAATTCGTTTCGGAGCATGGGATATATGCAGCCTAATATTTTTCAAATTTTAAAAAAACTGACTTAGAAAATATTGAATTTTGCGTTGTGCACCACACCTAGATATGGAATTTTGTCATTTTTACTGAGCTTAAGATATAAGATATGTTTTCATGAAACATTACACACAAGAAGAATATGACACTGACTATATCCCTTTTTTCGAAAATTTTAAAGCTTTGAATATGTGAATTTTTAAAGTTTGAAATAATGGGCTTACCTGTTGTAGACATTCTCCAAAAAAGGCTGCGGAGACCGCGCTAGCAAGCCAGTTTCATCACGGCCACACCCCTCTCAAAATCCATGCAGAAAAACTATCCAGGCCCAGCTGCCATTGACCCACCCAACGGAGACGCATTCCCAAAGAAACACACCTCCCTGCCACGTCACCGATCCGCGCCACCACTCCTCCCCAACTCCCCACCATCCATTTGCATCCGACGGCTCACGGAACCTATCACGTGGATCGCCCTCTCTCCTGCACCCAAACCCCGCAACTATAAATCCGGCCTCGCCCCACGCTCCAGCAACATCCACAACCATTCACCTCATCCCAAGGCCACCCACCACAAACTAGTCAAACTCACCGGAGAAGACAAGGAAAACTCGCCGGAGATGTCGGGCCGCGGCAAGGGAGGCAAGGGGCTGGGCAAGGGCGGCGCCAAGCGCCATCGGAAGGTGCTCCGGGACAACATCCAGGGCATCACCAAGCCGGCCATCCGCCGCTTGGCGCGCCGCGGCGGCGTCAAGCGCATCTCGGGCCTCATCTACGAGGAGACCCGCGGCGTGCTCAAGATCTTCCTCGAGAACGTCATCCGCGACGCCGTCACCTACACCGAGCACGCCAGGCGCAAGACCGTCACCGCCATGGACGTCGTCTACGCGCTCAAGCGCCAGGGTCGCACCCTCTACGGATTCGGCGGTTAGGATCCGTCGCTCGGTCGCGGGGTCAGATTTAGAAAGCTAGCCTCTGTGTAGGGTGTTGCAGCGTCTCGCTGTTCTTCGCTCTGGTCGTGTGAGTACCAAGTGGTGACTGTAAGACTGTTGATTAGTATTACTAGAATGGAATGAGAAAATTTACCTAGTTCACCCTAAACTGCTGTTTCTTAGATCTGTTCATATGAGTGCAAGATTTCGGGCTTCAATGTTTCGATTCGGCTACAATGTTTTGGACTTCACTTAAATTCCTCTGCAATCTCCTAGATCTGTCCATATGAGTGCAATCTGTTCTGCAATACCCAATTTTCTGATTTTTTTTATTAACTGTCCACCAAATTGATCGTGTTGAGCTTAAATGCTATAGATTTGAACGATTCCAGAAAGGCACTATTGTTCCTTGTTGATCTAAAACAAAAGTACAGTACTTCGGTATTACAATTGTGTAAGCCAAACACAATCTGATTCAAAGCTCAATTAGAATTTCCTCTGAAATACTAGCTGCAGGGACTGATCCACTTACCGAGGAACTGGCCTGTGTTGGCATTGATTCAGCGTTGTATATGTACGATCTCCCTAACATCTAGAGGCAACTGAAAGTGGCAATGGCGGCTTGGGTCACAGACACTGCCTGCAGTAATGCCATATGTTTGAAGTGTGTCGACAATTGTTCAGTTTATTGACCAAAATGTGGCACAGACTGCAGGTAACAACATGCCATGGAGCGCCTGCTGGGGATTGGCAAGCCTTAACTGGCTAAAGTTGTCGCGAGGGAGGCTGACTCCATATCTTCTTCAGGTGATTGTTTCTCGCCACTGCAATTCACTTTCTTCTAGTTCCAGTCTTGTGTTCCCAGTTCTCACAGAGGTACATTGAATTAAGTATTCTGTTCCGTAAAATACTACTCCATCTGTTCCAAATTAATTGACCCGGATTTGGCTTGTAATTCTAGTCTAGTCAATTAATTTGGAACAGAGGTAGTATTTTTATAATTCTTAGTGAATTGCGTATCAAAGATTAGTTCATGTTCTTCCATAATTTTGTGTGGTTCCTCATGCAAGTTCAGGATTACTTAATGTTTTTGTTGAGTTGTAGGATACAATCTTCCTTAGCATAGGCTGTGCTGATATTAACTGTCCCCCAAATTGATCGTGTTGAGCTTTGGTGTTATATTTGAGCGATGCCAGTACTTCAGTATCAGAATTGTGTAAGCCAACCACGATCTGATTCAAAGCTCAATTCGAATTTCCTCTGAAATACTAGCTGCAGGGAGTGGCCTGTGCTGGCATTAATTCAAAAGCAGATCTACTCCATCTGTTCCACTTGCTGAGGATCTGGCCTGTGTTGGCATTGATTCAGCAGTGTATAGGTACGAGCTCTCCTAACATCTAGAGGCCACTGAAAGTGGCAATGTCTAAGCCCGCAACAATCTGATTCAAAACCCAGTTCGAATTCCCTCTGAAACAGTAGCTGCAGGGCTGATCCACCTGCTGAGGAACTTGACTGTCAGCAATTTTTATCTGCGGTGTCTAGGTATGAGCTCCCCTAGCATCTAGAGGTCACTGAAAGCAGCAATGTGACCTGGGTCACAGACACCGGCGGCAGCAATGGCATACAATAGAAGTGTGTCGGTAAGTGGTCAGCTAATCGACCAAACTGTCGCACAATTTGCAGGTAACCATAGGATGTAGAGCGGCTGCTGGGGATGGGTAAAGATGTTGCGACGGAGGCTGACTCCAATCTTCTTCAGGTGATTGCTTCACGCCAATTCAGTTCACTTTCTTGTAGTTCCAGCCTTGTGTCCCCAGTTATTACAGAGGCACACTAAATTAAGTATTCTGTTCCATAAAATATTAATTGCACAATTCTAAGTGAATCCCCTATGGAAGATTAATTCATATTCTTCCATAGTTTTGTGTGGTTCCTCACGCAACATCAGGATTACTTAACGTAATCTTGTGTTTTGTTGAATTGTATTATACAGTCTTCCTTAGGATAGGCAGTGCTGATTTAGTGCCAAAGCTTATCATTCTGATTTTCTTCTCTGCTACCGTATGCCATCACCTTCTGCTACTTCGACTAATGTCCTCTGAACTAAAACTGTGGTGTATCTTCATGGGATCTGCTTTTGAAGTGAATGGGATAAAGTGAAAAACTGGTTGCAAAACTGTTGAAAATGGCTCCTGAAAATCCTCCCTCCATCATCTTCATCGATGTAATTGGTTCTTTGTCTAGCCAACGCGCAGAAGGCAATGAAACTAGGCAGGTAAAAACGAAGCTGTTAGTCTAAATGGAGGTGACTTCTTTAGACATTGTAGTGCACCTGTCAGTTTCTTCTTTTTTCATGGGAAAATGGCAGGAGCGTTGTACTTTGATTAATTATATTACAGTGACCCAGATTATTAAGGCAAAACCAATCCACAGGCACATCTTTAATGTTTACAAAGCAACTGCCACCGATCACAATTTTTTCAATACTGACTATAAACATTTTTTTGTTGTGCTCATAATATTACAGGGTGTTGGCCATAATGAAGACAATGTCCTCGTTCCTGCTGCTACTGACATTACACATGCTTTGGGTGGGGTAGAGAACATTTATCAATTATTCATCTAATTGCATTGTGCACCTTTCTCTGAAGATACTTAAGTTGTGTATCTATGTTGTGTTACTTTTACAAAGCTATAGTATTAAACATGTCATACTTGTACCCCAGTATGTGCGGTGATGTTTCAAACAAACACACCTACATTTCACTGCCTGACCTTACACATATCCAAGGTAATGAACTGGCAAAAGAAAAACATCAGTTAACCCTTCTCCACATTGACATTGCTACTAACTTCTGTTACCCTTGGCTCGGGGACTAGAACATAGGCAATCACTTTAGGGTAGGTGCTGAATTTGTGCATGAAGTTAGAAGACCTACTAGAATATTTTTGCTTTCTTCTTTAATTTCTGAAGTCAATTCAAGTGTTAAATTATTCTATATCTGCCTATGTAGTAAGTTAGTAACTACATCTTTTTCGTTAAAAGGAAAGCTGGATAAAAATCATGGACTACTGTATTCCACAAGGAAGCTTGAATCTGCATGTGTTGAACAGTTTAATCTGGAAAAATAACAAATGATCTTGTGTTTTTAGTCATGGTCCCAAGTAAGCTGATTTATGTATAAGTTTCAGTTTTTGTAGCAGTTGGAAAACTTTCGCTGATATCCTTCTTGTGGAGTGTGGACTCATGGATCTGGAGGCACAGTGATACTGTCATTGTAAGAAATTATTGATCTCAGAATATGATGTGTTGAACAAAAAACCTGTTGGCGAATCCTAACATTGTGCACTTTTTAGTTCAATCATATGTTTCTCTTCATCGAGCAGCTATGAGTGAAAATAGAAGTTTTAATATTTTTGGATCCCTGAGCCGATTCAGAATATGTCATCTGATCACTGCCACAATACTTTTCCTTTTACCAAACAGGACAACCCTTTTTTTACATGCCGTATGGTTCTTTCGTGTGTTTCCCTAATTACGTCATAGGAGGCGCGTTCCAGCAGTGCTGTGTAAATCGATCTGTAGGCAATTCAAAGAAGAGACATAGTATTTTGTTGCAAAGACTAACTCTATGTAGCTATGCTTTCCTTTTGAATTAATAGGCAAAATGATTTTCTTGATCTCTTGTTAGGAGCTTACTAAATGTAGAAGTTCCCGGTGCATTTTCTTCACCTTAATCCTTTTTTTGGTAGATCGTTTTTTAGCATTACATGTGGAACTATTTTATTGTTTCTTTGATTCCATCTTAATTAATACCTATGCAATGTGCTTATGGAAATCTCTCCCCAACCTTATTGGCACACGTGTAGTAAGTTGCTGCCTGCATGGACGGATGGATCATTCTGCTTCTTGCACTACCAGGTTTCAACGAACTTATGGTTCTTCTTGGGCAAACCATGCAGAAGTAATCTTTTTTTATTTTCCAATCAGGCTTCTTACCCCTTTGCATTTCATGCAAAACGAAAATACAGAGTTCAACTCAGATGAAGAAAGGGGGGAGGAATTAAGAAGCGAGCTGGTGCACTAATAGGAAACTCACTGCGACGTTTCGATCTCGAAAACACCACTATGGTAATGGGGCAAAACCCTATTACCACCTAAACTCAACATAGTTCAAGAACTACAGCAAAAGCTCGACCAACAGCAAAAACAACCAAGTCTAGGAAGCAAGCAGGACCCAAAAGGTGGTAACCTATCTTGCTCTAGAACCAGATAACCGATCAGCCGCTGATCATGGTGCGATCGGATCAGCACCCACCCTGACACTTAATGTTCTTTTAATGCTCGAGGAGATTATTTGTATTCCATTCGATCCATATTAATTGTCGTTGATTTAGTACAATTGTACTAAATTAGGGACACTTAATATAAATCGGTAGGGGTATTAGAGCAATTCCAATAGTATAGCCGGTTGTTGGCTATAAGCAAGATGCCATGTCATCTATAGTTAACATGTAGCCAACAAGTACAATAGTTGGCTATAAGAATGTACTACTTTTTCAAAGGATTTTCATTCACACATCTTGCCTAGGAGCACGTGCTAGAGCTAGCTCTTGCATAAGAGCCCACTTACATTCTCTCTCCTCTTCTCTCTCCTCCAACTAGACACAAATATATTATTTTAATTCTTGTAGCCAGCTGACTAAGCCTTATTGTACTTGCTCTTATAATCAACACAATGTTCATGCTGTCACACTTCAAGGTTCGTGGTTGGTATTTCCTTTTGTTCATTAGCTATCAATGACAATTTTCTTTTTATCCACGAGCAGAACCCTGTATATATATTCTGGTCCTATCTGTTGCCTTTGTAATTATGTAAGTGTATGGTTTTAGTACGGTGTCAATGCATCTATTTTCATAGAATTAAACCATGGAGTTCATTTAATTGCCTCATTCGTTTTTTTTGTGCCTAGTAAAAACACACAACAAGCGACAACAGGCCCTATCCTAAGCATGAGCATAGTCACCGCTCACCAGCATGCACGTGGCAATCCAGTGGAACACAGTTTAGAGCAAGTTTAATAGTATAGCCAACTGCTGGCTATAAGCCATGTGCCATGTCATCTAAATTTAACATAGAGCCAACATGTATAATAGTGTATAAACATGTACTAATTTATTAATATATGACCCATATTTTACTCTTACAAAGTACCTAGGAGCACGTGCTAGAGCTGGCTCTTGCATGAGAGCCTACTCTTTTTCTCTCTCCTCCTCTCTCCCCTTCAACTAAGCATGAATATATTATTTTAATTCTTATAGCCAGCTGACTAGAACTTATTGTACTTGCTCTTATTTAGAAAAGCAATCTGCCTTGCAACTTGACGAGTAGTACGTCATGCATCACCAAGGATCGAATCGAATGAATTAATCGGGTCTCTGGCATGCAGCTTAGCTCTAGAGCAACGGCGGGATGCTCTGCTCGTTTCTGAAGTAGTCGGTCGGATCCACGGCCGCCTTCACCGCCGTGAGCCTGCGGTAGTTGCTCATGAAGTACCGCTCGCCCCAGACCTCTCCGCCGTCGAACGTGTCCACGTCGTCCACCACCACGTTCTGGCCGATGTCCAAGTCCCGGAAGTTGACGTACGCCTCCCTCGGGTTCATGCTCACGTGTTGCCCCATGAATCCGTAGAAGTCGTCCAGCCAGGCCGTTGCCGGCGCCGTGCCGCCGTCGCCCTCCCAGAACACGAGGTACTGGATGATGTACAGCACGCCGTTCCGGTGCGGGTACGGTGTCGCGTCGGCGGGGACGCTGTCCATGAACCCGCCGTGGGGCTCCAGCATGATGTACCCGGAAGCGGAGCCGCTCATGTTGAACCAGGAGAAGATGTCCTTCCACGCGGCCTTGGAGATGGGCCGCCGGACGTAGTCGGACTTGACCTTGAAGGAGAAGCTCATGCTACCGGTCCTGTTTAGGAGCACCTCCTCCGGCGTGCCGATGTTGGCCAAGGTGGTGAAGGACAAGGCCGCGGACTCGAGCCAGGTCATGGAGCGGCAGTCGGCGCTCGTCATGCCTAGCTCCGGGAACCGGCGGCCCATCGTGGCCACGAGTGACCTGCACGTGCCGAGGTACACGGCCAGGAACAGGGCTTCCTGCCCCTGCACTTTGACCCTGATGGCGAGGTCGTCAGGGAGTGACGGCCCCACAACTTGCCATCTGGTGACGATGTCGATGGCGCCTTGGTCAAGCGTCTTCCCGATGCTGAACACGGTCACCGTCGGCGGGACCTGCACGAGTTGGATCTTCCACGAGAGCACGACGCCGAAGCTCTCGCCGCCGCCGCCTCGGATGGCCCAGAAGAGGTCCTCCCCCATGCCGTCCCTGTCCAGGAGATCTCCGTTGGCGGTGACCACCTTGGCGTCCAGGACATTGTCAATGGAGAGTCCATACTTGCGCATCATCATCCCGATGCCTCCACCGCTGAACTGGCCGCCCACGCCGACGGTGGGGCACTCGCCGGCCGGGAACGCGACTCGCGAGTTGTTCTTCGCGACGGCGTAGTAGAGCTCGCCGAGGGTCGCGCCGGATTCGACCCAAGCCGTGGACTCGGGATGGTTGACGCTTACGGAGCGGAGGCTGGCAAGGTCGAGCACCCCGAACACCTCATCGGGCCGTGACGACCGGTAGGACAGGCCCTCGTAGTCGTGGCCGCCGCTGCGCACGCGGAGGCGCACGCCGTGCCGGCGGCCGCAGAGCACGGCGGCCTGGACGTGTCGGGCGTCGGTCGGCGTCACGATGCAGAGCGGCCTCACCGTGGCGTTGGTGAAGAACCTGGGGTTCTTGATGGATGAGCCCAGCACGTCGGTGAAGCTGCTGGAGCTCTGCTCGTAGACGAGCTCGCTAGGGAGCTTCTCCCTTAGGCATTGGGTGAACTCCTCGCCGGGGTAAGGTGGGGAAGGAAGCGAGATGAGGTACCAGGAGAAGCAGCTCAGTAGGAACGAGAGTAGGCGTTTGGGCTTAGCCATGGTTTGGTTTGCTTGTGGCAGCGAGCGAGAGAGCTGTGCTTAAACTGGCAGAGCACAGATGTAAGTCAACATAATTATTTGTTTTGCAGTAGTACCAAATAAGTGGTGGTATGAAAGATGGGTAAGACGATTGATTCTCCTCCATTTGGGAAAAGTGAAAGACGCATCTACTCCTCCGGCCGGATGATCGATCGATCCTCCGCTTTCGCTGCCCCCGTGCGTGGTAGCGATGTCCAGAACGTGGTAGCGATGTGTCATGTGTGGCCCGTCAACAGCAAGGAAACAAACGATCGAACGAATATCCAGTCCATCCAACGCTCACACGACACAAGGAAAGGAATGCATCCAACCAACCCTAGCTGTAGCTGGCTGCTCCCCCCTTTCTCTCCACCGCACGCGCCGCCGCTCTCCCACCCACTACATCACCTAGCTCCGCCTCCACCTCGCCGGACGATCCACCAGCCGCCGCCCTCGCTGCTCCTCGACGGCACCCTCCCCGCAGCCTCCTCCATGGAGCCCAGGGCTTCGACCGGCCCAAGGGAACAAGGGGACGCCGACGCGGCCGGCGCGCGCGGCTCCGCCTTCGACTTCCTCGCCGTCCGAGGAACCTAGAGGCCCGGCGACAATCTTTTTTAAACAGTAGGCTCAGAGGAGCCCGACTTTGAATTAACAAAGCCATCAACCGGCCAGGGAATACACAAGGCCACCCACCCACAACACAACACCACACACCACACACCACAACGGCCGAAAGATACAAGGGAGCACCCTGAACAGCTTACAACTCAACACTACACGCAAGCACCGAAGGAACTTGCAAGGTGAAGACTACCACGCTCCGGCACCAAGACATCAAGAACGGAAGGCACGACGAGGGACTGCCATGAAGCAGGATGGAGATTGTGGTCGAGGGAGACACCCTGGTCTGCAAGCACCAGACACCCTCCTGTTCTCACGCCGAAGAGGGTCCCTACCCTCTCGCCTAGGCTCGAAGGCGTCGAACCATCGGACATGAGATCAGCTCACCCGAGAGCTGGAGAGGAGTTGGACTCGAGCCCCGGGACAGCCCCAAACCACGACCACCGAAGGAAGGGAGCACACCACATCCGCCAAACCATTGCCGACCTTGGAGAACCTGAGAGAGGCAGGAAAGCCACCGGAAGCAGCTGCACATGTCAAAGCTCCCGCCTTCAACTCTTCTCACCGAGCACCACACTCCCCAGGCGACGCCTCCAACAAGGACACGGCGTGCAGCACGTCGACGTCGCCCAATCCGCAGGATTTTGGGCTTTCGCCCGGGAGGTAGGTCGGGGTGTAAACAGGGGACCTCAGCCACGCCTCCAAGGAGGAAGAACGGCGCCCAAAGGCGTCGCCGCCGCTGGGCCGAGCCAGCCGACCTAGGGTTTCCCCTGGTCCCAAGCAAACCACCAACACCCACCATGTTCGAGGACAGGGAGCAACCGCCGCCCTCAAACAAACCGGTGGAGGAGAGAGATCCGGACGGGGAGACAGAGACACGCACCAGAAATGACGAGGAGGAGGACCTCCAAGCCGCAGCCGCCGCCCGCCGCGGTCGTACCTCCCAAGAGGACAAGGCCGACGGCCAGAGCCACCCGCGACGCCGCCTGCCGCGAGCACGTCGTCGCCACGCCAGATGGGCCGCCGCCCAGATCCATGGCCCCAGCCAAAGCCGCGACGGGCAGCACTCTAGCCGCCGGCCACCAACGTCCAGCACCGGCGAGGCCGAGCCGAAGAGGAGGACGGGGGGAGGAGGGCTGCCGAGCAGCCAGCGGCGGAGGCCATGCCCCCCTCACACGGCAGCCAGCCTCCGTGCCACCGCGCCAGGGGAGCCCGCGCACAGATCCCCGCCGCCCCCTTCACCGGCTCTGCGGGGCTTCGCCGGCAGCAACCTCAGGGGACGGCGAGGGGAGGGAGGGGAGGTGGGGAAGAGGCGGCGGCGGCGGGGGTTAGGGTTCGCCCCCCCGGTCGCCCAGAGGAGACGACGCGAGGGGGTCACGGGGCGAGGGTCCGCCCGGCGACAATCTCCACACAAGCTCACGGTATGAACTGATTCTCTCCCCTTCAAAAATTTCTTCTTCTTTTTTTTCCCCCAAAATTGTTTATCCTATCCTGCCTTGCACGGTTGATGCAAATCTCACAATTAAATTGGGGAACACATCCCTCTCCTGTAAATGCTCTACAAATACTACCTCTTTCTACTACATAACTTGACCTTGCTAGCTGTCTGTATATGTCGCTCACCATGACGTCAACTTCTCTGTAAATGCTCTACCAATTAGTATCTCTTATACATAAAACTTGAACATTACATCTTTCTTGTTGTTGCTACTCGGTGTATGTATATGTACTTGAGCATGACAGTGCAATTTTCTGTCTCAGATACATCCAGCTCTGAGAATGCTTCTAGCTTCACCAAAACGTCTTGCTGCCACTGTTTGCAACCTTTCCTTGCTGGGAACTGTCTTCTCTCTGCACCACGATACAAGAGTACCTTGTGTGCTAAATACCTTCCTACCTCAGCCTTTGAATTGTTCAGATTTTACATTGGTTCTGTTGCACGGTTGATGCAAAAATCCCAATTAAGGAAAATACGTATTAGCCATCTCTTGCATAACTTGACCATTATATCTTTCTTGCTCTTACTTATGCATACATATACTTGAGCATGACATGAACTTTTCCATCTCTCATACAGGTTGCATCAAGGACTGCAAATGCTTCCAGTTTCTCCAAAACATCAGTGTCGTTGCTGCGAACTGTCTTCCCTCTCTGCAGGATGCAGTACCCTTGATTCTGGTAAATAAATACCCTTCCGACCTCAACCTTGAATTAATGCTTCAGCTTTTACATTGCTTGTCTTTCTTGCCCTCACGACCCTTCCCATCTGATTCGCCTCCCTTTTTCTGCATGAAGAAACAGAGACCATTCAAGCAGCCCTGCAATGGGTTCGTTCATGTCACTACTTGGAATCATCTAATTTCCATCCTTCCTCTCTGTATCCTTCTCGTGGAGGACGGGCAGTTGCAGAAGCGGACGTGCTGGCCCATGGAGACGCTGTCAAGCCCCCGCAAAAGGTAATTCACCCAGCTGCAAATATAGCTACTGTACCTCGTGTGACTGCATCCGGCTTATTAGCTGACCTCTGGTTACAAGTCAATTGTGCTTGTCTTGAGCTCACAAGTCAGTCAGAGGAAGCTTCTCATCATCATGCTACTGCAATTATAAGATTTCCAGATTTTATATACCAGTACATCACAGTTGCTTCAGTTTTCCTCAGGTTATGTTCTGCTGCTCTTGTGCTTGCCCCTCCGGCGCTGCTGCTGCTGCTGCTCTCCACCTAAACTCCCCATGGCGCAGGCAGCGTCTGAGCTGCCCCTGTTTTCTTCCACTCGGACCTCTCCTACACCACCGCGCCCCACCATCGGAAGGTCTCTCTTTCTCTCTCAGCTAATATCTGTTTTCTTTGGACCACGCCTCGAAATGAGGTCCCATTTTTTTGGTTACCACAATTCCGTGATGTAAAGGTGTTCCCATCTACGATCATTATCCAAGTGTGTTCTGCTGGTACAGTCTGGTGCTTTACTGCTTCTCTTAAGGTTTCTTGGCATTACCAGAAAACTTCAAATTGCTCACTCAGTATCTTATCTGGCTGCATGTGAAATTAGATGGTTCTTTTTGTGACCCATCTGGTTTCTTTCTTCTGTTTTGTTACTTAACATCTGCCGTGTGGCCACTTGACTTGCTATTATGTTTTGCATTTTGCAATACTAAATGGAAGAGCATCACACATGTGCCTTTATCTTGGTACACCCTGTTTTCTATTCTCTAGCTAGGTCTTAACATGCTGCCACCTGTGTTAGAATGGTAATTTGTCAGCCATTCTTGGTTTCACATTAACTGTTCAAGTACACAGCATATTAATCTATATAGAGTATTTTTCTGAATCAATGTTCGCTTTGCTGACCATGTTTTGCTCTTGTTCGAGGATAATGAGGACTAAACCACAGCGGTAGCCTCCTTCTTCATCTCTATGTGTTCAGGTAAGTTTGTGCCTCCAATAGAGCCGACGACGTGATTGTTTAGGTCCAGCTGTGGTGGCTCTTTAATCAGTACTTGGTCATGGCACTGATAAGTGCCGTTGCAAGTAATTCTTTGGTTGATATTTACGAGTAAGGTCTAAATCAAATCACAGCCTGCTCCTTTACAATGTACATGTCCATCAGCATGTTCATATCACTACTTTGTTGTAATTGTGCCATATTGGTTATCTTTTTGTCGCAAGGATCAGATTTACATGTCCATGCCCATGTTCATTTGTAGCAAATGTGTATGTATCTATAAAATCTATAGCAAAGATTGATTAGAACCATCATCTATCTTGCTTGCTTTCAACTCATTGGACTTGTGATACTAACGTAATATAAATTCCTTTGCTGGAGTGATTTTTGATGTTTCTCAATTGCAAATCTAAGAAGGCTGGGAGCATATAGGAGGCTGCTGGTCTGATCCATGGCCGGAGGGTGGAAGAACAAGAAGTGGAAGCTGAACTCCTCTTGTTTGCGAAACCAGAATTGGATTGCCTCGATTGTATTTGTTGTGGACCGTTATTTGTTACTACAAACCTGGAATGTTGGGTGGTAGTCGATGTTTCTTGTAATGCTCCAGACTGTAACGTCTGTCTTGTAAGACTTGTGATGCAGTTTGGCTGTGATCCGATTGCACTTTTATTGATTATTGTTTGAATTGTGATCCGATTGTCCAAAAAATAGTGGGCTTCATGCCATTTTTTATTCCTGTGAATCTCACTAAGGCCTGAATCGATCAGATTAGTGGGCCGAGCATGTGGATGAAGTGCGTGCACATCAATTACATGTGCACATCAATTACATGAGCTATCTAGCTCAAGAGAAGAAAAGCAAAGTGAAGCTAGCTAGCTCGTACTGTACTTGCTCCCTACCGCCCAAGTGCATCAGTAGGATGTATGCTTGCTCTCACCAGCCCATGTGCTAAAAGAGGCCGGCATCCATCAGCTGAGCTGGTTGTCTCCACGTACATGGAATCCCAGAGAAGAAGCGGCCGATATACAAATGTTTTATCAAGAATACACACAAGCGCAGTGCAAAACGCCAAAAAGAAACGCATGCTTTTCAAGTCGGTCATTCCCAAGCATGAACTTGTTCCTGGACAACATATATTTATGGATGTGAAGATGTTTGATGGCTTCTCCTTGCCAGTGAGCCTAGGTGTGGTCAAGGAGGGAGTCAGGGAGACGGATACCAAGGAACACCCCTGACAACTCAGGTCGTGATCCGGTACACCCTTGAGGCGGCCTGGGAGGCGTTAGCGCGGCCTTCCGAGGGCTAATCTATGATAGCCTTATCGACCCATGAAATCTCTCGATCAGACATTTGGCTAGACCAACAGCATAGAAGTATACGTGTTTGTGGAATAATGGGCAAGAATGCCAACTAAGTGAAGAATGGGAGGGAAAGGTGCGAAAAGGTGAAAACAATGAAGAAAACTCTCTAAACTTTGATTGTGTGCCATAGCATCAAGAGAATGGACGCGAAGACCATGGAATATTTTGGAGAACCTGGCCAGAACCCAAGAATGTCGGCGCAACGGCAAACATCACATGAAATTCCGAGCATGCGATATCGACGCGCATGGCTTGCCAAGGGCACGCGATGCCGCATCGAGTAGCCACGTTTGTGCATAAAAAAAGATGTGCACCACAATGGTGGAAAATACTATCATACGACAGTCGTTGTCCCCTAGGCACGAAATAAGGTGTCTAATGTTTCATGCATACACTAACGACGTCGACACAAAGAAAGACACGTGGAATAATAGAGAATGCATAACGTTGCGTGGAACAGCGTGCGTTAAACTATTCATCAGATCCCAAAAAGCCTCGGGGATTTGGGAGTAATCAGGTTAGTTTTTTTGGTTGATTCGATCACAAGTGTGAGATCAAAATACTACACGGCCTTTTCGGGCACAAAACTTTTCTGGTAGCCTGGATCCACATTTACTACCCATTTACTATGGAGAAATATTCCACAAAAATGATGGTCTCGAAACAAGTCAAGTGGTGAAAACTTCTCAAGAGCTTTTTCACGACATCCATTTGCCTCGGCCGAATCTCGTATGCAGTTTTTCCTGATGGTGCTACCAGCGTCATTGAAGCCGTGGATGTCCCTGTTTTCTTTGATTGGGACCTCTCAAACATCACCGCGTTCCCCATCGCTGTGCCACATAAGGCCTCTCTTTCTCTCTCAGATACTATGTATTTTCTCACCAAATATGCAGTGATAGGCGACCGACGTCCCGGGTCACGCAAGAAGGTCCTCGAAGACGCACGGCGACGAGCCGACACATGGAACGATATGTGTCACACTATTATTTCGTTCTTCCCTTCGGCTGAATGCATGAGAGCATCGATCCGTTCATCTGAGTACTACATATGTGTCGTGCTTTCGTTACAACCAATCATTTTATTCATGAAATGCTAGCTATTACCACCATTTCATGTACCGTCTTGCCATCGTGGCTGAATGGTAGGATCCACCCCCCCGAAGACTTACCTATCGATGTTTTTCCCGAGCCATAAGAGCATCTCCACTCGCCCTCCTTGTCGGCGCGCAAAATCTTTCCCAGCCACGGCTCCTAAAAATGTTTTTAGCCGACGCGGCCCAACTTCGCATCCGGCGCCCCTAGGCCGAACCCAGTAGAAAGGGAGGCTAGCAGGGGCGCCGACACGCCGCGTTTTGGCAGGAATGACGCGTGAAGAAGGCGCGGGAAACGCCATGCATGTTGTTGACCCACCCCGCCAGCATCGGCGGAGTCGTCTTCCTCATCACCTTCCGCTCACGTCAAAGTATGCTCGCCTGCTTGCCTTCTGCGTCGAGTCCCATCGGTGTTAATGTGCATGCTCGCCTTCAGCGATGGTCAAAGGCGAGCCACCTGCTCGCATTCCCGTGTCCGGTCGCGCCAACATTAATACGTCTGCTCGTCTTTAGCACCGCCTGCTCGTCTTCAGCGACGGTGTTAATGCCCGCCAACGGGCTTCCTCCGCACTATATAAATCGATGCGCGCCTCCCTCGCCGCACATTCCACCTCGCCCTCTCCTCCCCCAAACCTCCTCTGCGTTGTCCTCCAGCACCCCTAGCCATGGACCACCTAGGCCAAGACAGAGCAGGCGCCACCGCCAACGGCTTCAGCCGCCGGTCCCTGCAAGTCGCCGAGGCGCGCACTACCTCGTCCCGCCAGACATGCGTTGTCCGCGGGGAGGGGGGGGGATGACACGCAGTGGTCACCGAGCAACGATGACGCGTGGACGCTCTTCTTCGTGCGGGAGCGCGCTGATCGCCTCGCCGCCTTCGACGGCAACGGTGACCCGCCGGCCAACCACAACATCAGTGGACGGGGTAGTGGTGGAGCGCGCCCAGGAGGACCCTCGTGTGGGTCCTCTGCTACATCGCCGATGGGAACGACCCGTCGTTGCAGATGCCGCCACGACACTTGCAGCTGGCGGCGCCGCGAGGCAATGGCGGCCAGTGGGCGACGCGACACCAGTCCACCTCCTTGTCGTGCTACTCCTCCTCCTCCTCGCGGGGTCCTCGACACGCGGGTTCTCGTTGAGGTACTCTCCTTACAACACACCGTCGCCAAGGTTCCTAGCGACGATGAAGGACGAGACGGTGGAGGTTCCTCCTTCTCGCAGGCGCCGTGGCGATGCCCCCGTCGCCCATCCCCGCCCTGCCAGCGTGAGTGGACGCCACCACCGGATACAAGGCGACGGCGTCCATCGTCAAGGTGGACGACGACCCAGAGGAGTTCCCTGGGCTGTGCCAAGCCCAGCTGGAATCCTTCACGGCGATGGACGAGTTCGCCGAGGCGTGGAGCGCGGCGGACCACCGACACGTGGAGGAGGAGCGCCGCTGTCGCCTCGGCCTCGGCATCAACCTCGACGACGACAACGAGGCTGGCCCGTCCAGCAGGCCACGCGGGAGGCGCGGCGACGCCGGCCAGGGCTGCAGCAACTACCTCCCGCAGCCGAAGGAGGAGGAGCCCGATGACGACGAGGACTACGCGGCAGCAGTTACTAGTTTTTTAATCTATGTTTTTAAATTTACACAAATAACGGCCAAATTTGGCCGAACTATCAATGAATTTACTTTTTCTTCAAATTTTGTTATATTTTAAAATTTTAATTTTTTTTGTATAGGGGCTGCGACTGGCAGCCACCCGGCCTCTATTTTAGTTTTACCGCCGGCGCCCCCCATATGGGCCCTAAAACGGCCGCGCCGTAGCACATATAGGGGGGCGAGTGGAGATGCTCTAACTTCATCATACAAGCGCCAATCGAGGCAGTTCGAGAGCCCTTTGAAAGCTCTTGGTGTTAGTTTTTATTATTTTATTTATTGTGTTTTCTTGCCGTCATATACTATCATTTTATGCATCGAATTTTACTTGTTACCTATCATTTCTTGTGTCATCTCGTGGTCGTGGACGGGTGGTAGGATCCCTGGTGTCTGGAGATTTATCCATAACTTTTTTATGCGATTTGTAACTTCTACATATGAGCTAGAATTAAGGTAATTCAGGCCTTTTTCTAGGGGCCATATAACGCACCGGTTTGGAAATTCAACGCGGGATTTTCCCGCCCATCCTTGGCATGCTGGCGGTTACTGAGACATGGTTCTGGAGTTTTTACCCGCTCAATTTCCGGTGGATACATCACCAATGTTTATCTTTTGGTGTTTTACCGCCAAATTTTCAGCCTCACGTTTTGCCGCTCAATTTTGTGGACATCCTTTCCTGCTCTAGCATGTATGCCGCCTAGCATTTGTGTTGTGGTAGTTACCCGCCAGTTTCTGGGAGGCTATAACAAACTGTTGAAGCCTTGGCAGTGCCCCCACCCCTACCCCATGTTTTTTTGCCTCGGCAGTTTTCCCGCCCATTTTTAGCACATGTACTTTCTGGCTTTTCCCGCCCATTAAGGTCGGACGTACGTGCAGCAATCTTGATTATTTTTTATCGATTCAAACTTCCAGGCCTTGTTCAGGTGCCAAGACGACCCTTTTGTGGCTAGAATTTTTATTAGGATGCGTGCCCATAGATAATTGGAAATGGTTAGGTCGTCCCATCCCAAGGAAAGGGAAAAAAATTAAACATGATGCCGCAGACCCTCTTCCTAATCCTCTTCGGTGGCTATGGCTAACGACGAGGACGGAGTGGAGCAGCGCACGGGAGAGTGATGAATCCACAGATGTGTAAGTACGATCAGGTGAGCAATCGAGGTTTTGAACATGTGCATGATTGAATGACCCGTGCGCCAGGGGTAAATTCCAGTAGATTGAGGTAGTAGAGCCCACGTCACCCATTCCAAAACTAAGGACATCTCCAACGGGGTGACGCAAACGGACGTTGAGCGACCGTTTGCGTCCGCCGTGACCGAAAATGCGTCTGGACCATGCTCCAGCAGGGCGACGCAAAGTGACCGGGCCGTCCGTGGAGACGCATATCTGGCCCAAATATGCAACAGGTTTGCGTCTCTGTGGTCGCGCCGAGCGTCCGCCAAAAATAACGTAGGACCCGCGCGTCAGTGGCAGGGAGGCCAATATTATTCCCGCCAGTGGCCATTTCCCGTGCGAAAAATCAAAGTAGACCAGCGCAAGCAGTCTAGAAGCGATGGACGTCCTCGCCGCCGCAGCCACCATCATGGATGCTGAGGAAACCCTCGCACCCGCCGCCTCCCCAAACTCCCTCGTAGCCACGACCATAGCCAGAATGGAGGCTGCAGTCGTCGATGTTAGAGAACGTGTGTGAGCTTAGCAGGGTGGGCCCTGCAAACAGTGGACCAATAGATGCAAATATCATTCCCGCCAGTGGCCATTCCCCGCGTGAAAAATCAAAGTAGACCAGCGCGAGCAGTCCATAAGCGATGGACGTCCTCGCCGCCGCAGCCACCATCATGGATGCCGAGGGAACCCTCGCACCCGCTGCCTCCCCACACTCCCTCGTAGCCACGACCATAGCCAGAATGGAGGCTGCAGTCGTCGATCTTAGAGAATGTGTGTGAGCTTAGCAGGGTGGGCACTGCAAACAGTGGACCAACAGATGCAAATATTATTCCTGCCAGTGGCCATTCCCCGCGCGAAAAATCAAAGTAGACCAGCGCGAGCAGTCCAGAAGCGATGGACGTCCTCGCCGCCGCAGCCACCATCATGGATGCCGAGGAAACCCTCGCACCCGCCGCCTCCCCACACTCCCCCGTAGCCACGACCATAGCCAGAATGGAGGCTGCATTCGTCGATGTTAGAGAACGTGTGTGAGCTTAGCAGGGTGGGCCCTGCAAACAGTGGACCAACGGATGCAAATATTTGGGAGGGCAGTGAGGCGACCCATGAGCAACATCGGCCATAGGTGGTGCTGGCCGACAGTATGGCTTGTGTCGGCGGTGGGGAAGCGAAGGTGGTGGTGGTGTAGCAGCGGTGGAGCATCACTTCTCTTCTCCCCTCCTCTCCGAATGTTCGATGAATATACAAGTCTATGATTTTCATGTGTCGTGTCCTTGTCACACACTATTAATTTATACATGTCATTTCATGCGTCGTCGTGTTGTAGTTGTGGCATAATGGGATGCCTAGGTGTTTGAAGATTTCAATTTAACTTTTGCATACGAGCTCCAATTGGGCCGATTCCAGAGGCGTCGGAAATCTCTCAGGGAGTTAGGCGCCGAAGGACTTGTACCTTTTGTGACCCGGCCATTTTTCCATGAGAGTGCATATCGTGTGGTTTAGTCATAGGGTGTGTCGTGTCGGAAACCATCACGTGGTTCAATATTATAGTGCATCGTCATGTCGTGGACCATATCAGTGCTTTACGCCGATCTCGCACGTTACACTGTTGCATGATTATGGTCCTGATTATAATTATCAACACTCACATCTCTAAATAAGGTGCTTCACTAGGTGCCTCCATGGGATAATACTCTTGTTGTGGTTGAATCTAAATTGTACTCCTATCAGATGTTACCTCCAAAACTACAAGCTAGGCAAAGGCATAAGACCTCTTATATGGCGGCACCTCTCAAACATCGATCGGTTGGTGTGGCTATGGTTTCCAGGATCTCGGCGAGGCCCGACGTTCGTTGGAATCCAGCTGATGGTCGCCATGTACTCTTCATCAATCTCTTGCTCCTTCGACACCACCGCCGCCACAATTCATTGCTCTCTCCCCCCTCATTTTGCTTTCACAGATTTTTATCAGAGAGTCCTAGTAGGGTGAGTAAAACTTTTCAGGCGTATCTTTAATAAAACTGAGGAAGACACGTTACCTGCGAATCTGCTTCACAAGGGAAAGAAGGGTTCAACTGCACATTTATATGACTCCGACAAATGTATTCACAATTTTGAGTAGATGTGAAGTTAAGATAATATGAAATTGCCGAGAGGAAAATAAAAGTGACACATTTGTTAAACAACAATCAAGTGTTTATTTTTCGCCATTAGGGAAAGAAGAATTCAACTGCTATCACATTAGGGAAAGAAGAATGAAACATATTACCAACTATCACATTTTATCACAATTATTAATTATGGAGAAAGTATGAGTAGAGTGGCTTGATAGCATGCCAACTCACAAGGGCGTGCATTACGAGCACAGCGAACATGGGCTATGCAGTATGCACGTGTGTATTGCATATGATTTCCGGCTATAGGTACATGCTCACATCATGGCGACATCAACATGTGTACATTAGCTCAATGGAGCCGATGTGGTAATTAGTTGAGCTCTTCCATGGCACAAACAAATCGCGCTGCCCCACCTGTAGCGTGTCACGCTAGAGCGCGGCGAGTTCAAGGCCTCGCATGGGTGGTTCGAGGATGCAGCCCACCGCCGAGGGTCACATTCTCGCTTGAGTGTGCCAAATATGAGTGCGGGCACAAGTACATGTCATACAAGTTGTTGAACAAGGTCATCGAACCGCTAGGTGGATATACCAAAAATGCCGAGGTCGAGCCGATGTTGACATACGGGTTCAAGTATGCCACAGATCGACGGGGAGCTAGACCCACCTTTTCCGACGACTAGCCGCAGCCACGCTGGTGACCCTGCTGGGAAAGAGGCCGGAATCGGCTGCCAAGAGAGATCAAGAGGGGGATAGAGAGATTATTTTTAGTGGAACAGAAAGAGGTGAGATCTTGTCACGAAAACCAGGCTTTAGTAAGTAGGTATGTATCAACTAGTTGGTGATAAGAGAGAAACATGCATGACTTCATACTAGAGCCAAGAAAGTTGAGATGGGTTGGCAAGATAGAAGTTTCTGCATTTTAGCTAGGTTGAAGTGCTAGTGTTGCTAAATTGATGTTTTTTTTTTTGTCGCCAGGAAGACCATACAGCGGTAGCATCACATCCAAAGACCGAAATGAATGTAGTCGACGCCTCTACGCACTGGGAGATGAAAGTGATTTAGTAAATTCCCGGGAACTAGCTCTAGTACAATTAATGTGCTTGTAGAGTGGTGGTCGGCAGACATACGTTGGTCATTGCATGCCACATTGCATGTCATATCGTATGCCACCGAGTAGGACATAGTCGGCTTTGAGGCCTTCAGGACGGGCGGACGTCCTCGATCTCTAGGGATGCCATCGTCTTGGACACTGTCAACCTTTGAAGTGATATGTACGTGAATGATACAAGTCTCGGATGGCTCTCGGACAAGCTCTCGGACGCCGTGGAGAGCTGGGCGCGCCGACAAAGTGGCTGTGGCGGCGAGTTCTCTGGTTCGTCTTTGGCGAGTGGAGGAGCTCTGATCGAAGGGTAAAGCATCAACATGTACATGTACATGTCATGCTTGAACTCGGGGGGAGCCTAGGGTAGTCATGTAATGATTTCCATGCATGAACCCAACTCTTGGCAGCCACACATTCTGAGATGAACTAAACGTTACACAAGATGCGGGAGAGGAGCACATAGATGGCGAAGAAGCCTATGACGATGCGTATAAGCTCCATCGCCGCCGCTGTTGGTGCCCGAGAGCTCCATCCGACCCCTAAATTTCTTCCCTGCCCTTGCCAACGACACCGCCTCTGCGTGGAGCGCCCTTGTCATCGACTATAGTTCTTGTCGGTGTTGTCTTTGTCATCATCGTTTGCGTCGGCAGCTAAACCATCGTTCGGGCGACAGCATGCTATACTACTGCAAGCGTGCATGCTTTCTTTGGGAGTTGGTGGTTGTTCCTGTGTATTACGTGAGAAAATACAGTCAAGGTGATTACCAAATTTTGACAACAAATAGCACCATCCATCTCTGATAAAGAATGCACCAGAATGTTTCATAAGCTAACTATGTTTAAGGTCTAGGACAAGACGAGCTATCATAATATGATTTTCCATGAACCGTGTGTTGCAAATACACAGGAAATATTAAGCGTCACTCTTTTTTTATTTCAGTAAGCCAACAGTTGACATGAGATTTCATATTTTTCCTACGTCCTTAAATAAACTAGAGGCGTGCATGTACATGGGCAGTAGTATTTTAAGCTAACTGATAGACAACACGGTGGAAGCAAGTAGGGAGGCCCATTTGAATTACCGGTGGCCCATTAGCAAAATGCTAAGAACTCTAGTGCCATGCCCCCACATTGCTAAGGAAAGAGAGTTTGGACCAACTTAGAAGGGAGGCTCTTGTTGGCATATAAAATGGTGAAAACAAACATGGGGCTACACCTCACACTCGCATAGCGCATGCGCTCGTGTGAATATTCGTGGCTAGCAAGCAAAATAGAATCTTCTTTTTTGTTTTCACAAATATTTTGAGGGAAAATATTCGTATGTCAGGTGGATAAAAGTAGTAACCAGGCTGAAAAATATGTTCATGCTTGTTCAACGAACCAATCCCCGCTCAACTTGGAACAAACAACCTGTTGCATAAAACAAAGTCCTTCCTGAGTGTCCGAGTGATGTCTCTTGGATTAGCCAAATTTGGATCGGCCGAGGCTATGTCTCGGTATGCAATATGTAATCTTTTTTGCCACGTCACCGATCCGCACCACCCCTCCTCGCCCACTCCCCACCATCCATCCCTATCCGACGGCTCAAACCCCTCGTCACGTGGATCGCCCCTCTCATCGAGCAGCTATGAGTGAAAATAGAAGTTTTAATATTTTTGGATCGATGCAAAAGTGCTAAATAACCCTGAGCCGATTCAGAATATGTCATCTGATCACTGCCACAATACTATGTCTTTTACCAAACAGGACAACCATTTTTCAAAATCGCCCTAACACTTTTAGAATATGTCATCTAACCCACCCTAACACTTAATATTCTTTTAATGCTCAATGAGATTATTGGTGTTTCCTTCGACTCATATTAATCGTCGCTAATTTACTACAATTATACTAAATTAGGGACACTTAATATGAATCGGAAGGACTTCAAGATTCGTGGTTGGCATTTCCTTTTGTTCATATTAATCGTCAACGCCTTCTTTGCCATCTCGTAGTCCCCCTCCGTCCATCACACTATTCACTAGGCTCTAATACCTCCTCGGATGCGGTGCTCTCACCCTCTTCGTCCTCGTCATGATTCAACAAGTGCTACCACAAGCTCGCCACGTACAGAAGGTCTAGCATGTGCACATAAATGAGTTTTTAAAACACATTGTTATAGTATTTGTTTTTCTTAGCTTGTGTTGGATTTTCCAACTTTATCTAGAAGGTCTAAGAGGGTCGAGTGCGCATGGAAGCTTCTATGGCCATGAGTAATAGTAAGAGAAGATAAACTAGATGTCATGACACATACTTGCATGGTGGTTCTGCATCAATGATTCAGCGGGGGTTCGACTAGGTCCGACTAGCAACGTGATAGATGGCCAAGATACCATGGTCAATGGGGCCCGACGATACCATGGACTAAGATGATAAGAAACCTCATTCACGTGATCTTCTATGTAAGTTCCATGCAAGCTAGAGCACCGGACGCATCCTGATTCATCTAATTAAATCAAATACACGTGCATGTATTTCCATCATTCCATACATGTTCGTGCCAACACAAGCACACCTCTGTCCCGTTGGGTCTGCAATTTTTAGGCATAACATGCAAGTTAGCTTTTTTCAGGGATGTGTGTGAACTTGGAATTCCTTCGTAATGCATGTTTTGTAACTATACATGTGACAGCAGAGTACACACCAACAAGGCCTTGATCCATCAGCAACAATACTTTCTTGGGCCGAATAAGTCTAGCCCAAATAAGCAGCCCACTACATTACCTCAGCAGAAGGTAGCATTGCATTGCAATGTTTAGTCCCACCTTGCTACTTTAGAGAGGTGGAGACCAACTTATAAGGGGTGCTCTCCATTGTCTTCTAGTTAGTAGTAGAACCAGACGAAGGACACCTCAATAGCGCGTGCGCTCGCGTGAATATTCGCGACTTAAGACTTTGGACGCTTGGCGACGGCGCGGCTAGCCTAGCAATTCGTATATTCTTTATTTTCGCTATTCAAGAACTTTTTTTTTACTGCGAAATGTTCTTTTCTGGGAGGTGATGGAATCCAGTCTGTTATTTTCGCTATTCGTATAATGTTCTTTTCGCTATTCGTATAATGTTCTTTTCGCGCCAAAAAGTTTCATCCGGAGTCCCCGAGCGCACATGCAGAAGAACACCTACTCATTTCCGGACTCGTGACGAGAAAAAAATGCGAGAATCACTATAGTGTAGGTCCTGAATTTTGTGCATGAAGTTAGAAGCCCTAGTAGAATGTTTTTTCGTTCTTCTTTTATTGAACACAGTTTATTCAGAAAAGTAACGAGCAATCAGTCATTTAATCGGGTCTCTGGTATGCAGCTATAGCTCTAGAGCAACGGCGGGATGCTCTGCTCGTTCCTGAAGTAGTCGGTCGGATCCACGGCCGCTTTCACCGTAGCGAGCCTGCGGTAGTTGCCCATGAAGTACCGCTGGCCCCACACCACGCCACCGTCGAACGTGCTCACGTCGTCCACCACGACGTTCTGGCCGATGTCCAGGTCCCGGAAGTTCACGTACGCCTCCCTCGGGTTGGTGCTCACGTGCTGCCCCATGAAGCCGTAGAAGCCGTCCAGCCAGGCCGCCGTCAGCGCCGTGCCGCCGTCGCCCGGCCAGAACACGAGGTACTGGATGATGTACAGCACGCCGTTGCGGTGCGGGTACGGCGTCGCGTCGGCGGGGACGCTGTCCATGAACCCGCCGTGCGGCTCCAGCATGATGTACCCGGAAGCGGAACCATTCATCGTGAACCAGGAGAAGATGTCGTTCCACCCGGCCTTGGAGATGGGGCGCCGAACGTAGTCGGACTTGACCTTGAAGGAGAAGCTCATGCCGCCGGTCCTGTTGAGGAGCACCTCCTCCGGCGTGCCGATGTTGGCCAAGGTGGTGAAGGACAAGGCCGCGGACTCGAGCCAGGTCATGGACCGGCAGTCGGCGCTCGTCATGCCGAGCTCCGGGAACCGGCGGCCCATCGTGGCCACGAGCGAGCTGCACGTGCCGAGGTACATGGCCAGGAACAGGGCTTCCTGCCCCTGCACTTTGACCCTGATAGCGAGATCGTCAGGGAGTGACGGCCCCACAAGTTGCCATGTGGTGAGGATGTCGATGGCGCCCTGGTCAAGCGTCTTCCCGATGCTGAACACGGTCACCGTCGGCGGGACCTGCACGAGTTGGATCTTCCACGAGAGCACGACGCCGAAGCTCTCGCCGCCGCCGCCTCGGATGGCCCAGAAGAGGTCCCCCCCCATGACGTCCCTGTCCAGGAGATCCCCGTTGGCGTTGACCATCTTGGCGTCTAGGACATTGTCAATGGAGAGTCCATACTTGCGCATCATCATCCCGATGCCTCCGCCGCTGAACTGGCCGCCCACGCCGACGGTGGGGCACTCGCCGGCCGGGAACGCGAGTTCCGAGTTGTTTTTCGCGATGGCGTAGTAGAGCTCCCCAAGGGTCGCGCCGGATTCGACCCAAGCCGTGGACTCGGAACGGTTGACGCTCACGGAGCGGAGGTTGGCAAGGTCGAGCACCCCGAACACCTCGTTGGGCCGTGGCGACCGGTAGGACAGGCCCTCGTAGTCGTGGCCGCCGCTGCGCACGCGGAGGCGCACGCCGTGCCGGCGGCCGCAGAGCACGGCGGCCTGGACGTGTTGGGCGTCGGTCGGCGTCACGATGCAGAGCGGCCTCGTCGTGGCGTTGGTGAAGAACCTAGGGTTCTTGATGGAGGAGGCCAGCACGTCGGTGAAGCTGCTGGAGCTCTGCTCGTAGATGAGCTCGCTAGGGAGCTTCTCCCTTAGGCATTGGGTGAACTCACCGGGGTAAGGTGGGGAAGGAAGCGAGATCAGGTACCAGGAGAAGCAGCTCAGTAGGAACGAGAGTAGGCGTTTGGGCTTAGCCATGGTTTGGTTTGCTTGTGGCAGCGAGCGAGAGAGCTGTGCTTAAACTGGCAGAGCACGGATGCAAGTCAACGTAATTATTTGTTTTGCAGTACCAAACTGGTAGGTATGAAAGATGGGTAAGACGATTGGGCTTAGCCATGGTTTGGTTTGCTTGTGTATCTATGTTGTGTTACTTTTACAAAGCTATAGTATTAAACATGTCATACTTGTACCCCAGTATGTGCGGTGATGTTTCAAACAAACACACCTACATTTCACTGCCTGACCTTACACATATCCAAGGTAATGAACTGGCAAAAGAAAAACATCAGTTAACCCTTCTCCACATTGACATTGCTACTAACTTCTGTTACCCTTGGCTCGGGGACTAGAACATAGGCAATCACTTTAGGGTAGGTGCTGAATTTGTGCATGAAGTTAGAAGACCTACTAGAATATTTTTGCTTTCTTCTTTAATTTCTGAAGTCAATTCAAGTGTTAAATTATTCTATATCTGCCTATGTAGTAAGTTAGTAACTACATCTTTTTCGTTAAAAGGAAAGCTGGATAAAAATCATGGACTACTGTATTCCACAAGGAAGCTTGAATCTGCATGTGTTGAACAGTTTAATCTGGAAAAATAACAAATGATCTTGTGTTTTTAGTCATGGTCCCAAGTAAGCTGATTTATGTATAAGTTTCAGTTTTTGTAGCAGTTGGAAAACTTTCGCTGATATCCTTCTTGTGGAGTGTGGACTCATGGATCTGGAGGCACAGTGATACTGTCATTGTAAGAAATTATTGATCTCAGAATATGATGTGTTGAACAAAAAACCTGTTGGCGAATCCTAACATTGTGCACTTTTTAGTTCAATCATATGTTTCTCTTCATCGAGCAGCTATGAGTGAAAATAGAAGTTTTAATATTTTTGGATCCCTGAGCCGATTCAGAATATGTCATCTGATCACTGCCACAATACTTTTCCTTTTACCAAACAGGACAACCCTTTTTTTACATGCCGTATGGTTCTTTCGTGTGTTTCCCTAATTACGTCATAGGAGGCGCGTTCCAGCAGTGCTGTGTAAATCGATCTGTAGGCAATTCAAAGAAGAGACATAGTATTTTGTTGCAAAGACTAACTCTATGTAGCTATGCTTTCCTTTTGAATTAATAGGCAAAATGATTTTCTTGATCTCTTGTTAGGAGCTTACTAAATGTAGAAGTTCCCGGTGCATTTTCTTCACCTTAATCCTTTTTTTGGTAGATCGTTTTTTAGCATTACATGTGGAACTATTTTATTGTTTCTTTGATTCCATCTTAATTAATACCTATGCAATGTGCTTATGGAAATCTCTCCCCAACCTTATTGGCACACGTGTAGTAAGTTGCTGCCTGCATGGACGGATGGATCATTCTGCTTCTTGCACTACCAGGTTTCAACGAACTTATGGTTCTTCTTGGGCAAACCATGCAGAAGTAATCTTTTTTTATTTTCCAATCAGGCTTCTTACCCCTTTGCATTTCATGCAAAACGAAAATACAGAGTTCAACTCAGATGAAGAAAGGGGGGAGGAATTAAGAAGCGAGCTGGTGCACTAATAGGAAACTCACTGCGACGTTTCGATCTCGAAAACACCACTATGGTAATGGGGCAAAACCCTATTACCACCTAAACTCAACATAGTTCAAGAACTACAGCAAAAGCTCGACCAACAGCAAAAACAACCAAGTCTAGGAAGCAAGCAGGACCCAAAAGGTGGTAACCTATCTTGCTCTAGAACCAGATAACCGATCAGCCGCTGATCATGGTGCGATCGGATCAGCACCCACCCTGACACTTAATGTTCTTTTAATGCTCGAGGAGATTATTTGTATTCCATTCGATCCATATTAATTGTCGTTGATTTAGTACAATTGTACTAAATTAGGGACACTTAATATAAATCGGTAGGGGTATTAGAGCAATTCCAATAGTATAGCCGGTTGTTGGCTATAAGCAAGATGCCATGTCATCTATAGTTAACATGTAGCCAACAAGTACAATAGTTGGCTATAAGAATGTACTACTTTTTCAAAGGATGGCCCACCTTTCATTCACACATCTTGCCTAGGAGCACGTGCTAGAGCTAGCTCTTGCATAAGAGCCCACTTACATTCTCTCTCCTCCTCTCTCTCCTCCAACTAGACACAAATATATTATTTTAATTCTTGTAGCCAGCTGACTAAGCCTTATTGTACTTGCTCTTATAATCAACACAATGTTCATGCTGTCACACTTCAAGGTTCGTGGTTGGTATTTCCTTTTGTTCATTAGCTATCAATGACAATTTTCTTTTTATCCACGAGCAGAACCCTGTATATATATTCTGGTCCTATCTGTTGCCTTTGTAATTATGTAAGTGTATGGTTTTAGTACGGTGTCAATGCATCTATTTTCATAGAATTAAACCATGGAGTTCATTTAATTGCCTCATTCGTTTTTTTTGTGCCTAGTAAAAACACACAACAAGCGACAACAGGCCCTATCCTAAGCATGAGCATAGTCACCGCTCACCAGCATGCACGTGGCAATCCAGTGGAACACAGTTTAGAGCAAGTTTAATAGTATAGCCAACTGCTGGCTATAAGCCATGTGCCATGTCATCTAAATTTAACATAGAGCCAACATGTATAATAGTGTATAAACATGTACTAATTTATTAATATATGACCCATATTTTACTCTTACAAAGTACCTAGGAGCACGTGCTAGAGCTGGCTCTTGCATGAGAGCCTACTCTTTTTCTCTCTCCTCCTCTCTCCCCTTCAACTAAGCATGAATATATTATTTTAATTCTTATAGCCAGCTGACTAGAACTTATTGTACTTGCTCTTATTTAGAAAAGCAATCTGCCTTGCAACTTGACGAGTAGTACGTCATGCATCACCAAGGATCGAATCGAATGAATTAATCGGGTCTCTGGCATGCAGCTTAGCTCTAGAGCAACGGCGGGATGCTCTGCTCGTTTCTGAAGTAGTCGGTCGGATCCACGGCCGCCTTCACCGCCGTGAGCCTGCGGTAGTTGCTCATGAAGTACCGCTCGCCCCAGACCTCTCCGCCGTCGAACGTGTCCACGTCGTCCACCACCACGTTCTGGCCGATGTCCAAGTCCCGGAAGTTGACGTACGCCTCCCTCGGGTTCATGCTCACGTGTTGCCCCATGAATCCGTAGAAGTCGTCCAGCCAGGCCGTTGCCGGCGCCGTGCCGCCGTCGCCCTCCCAGAACACGAGGTACTGGATGATGTACAGCACGCCGTTCCGGTGCGGGTACGGTGTCGCGTCGGCGGGGACGCTGTCCATGAACCCGCCGTGGGGCTCCAGCATGATGTACCCGGAAGCGGAGCCGCTCATGTTGAACCAGGAGAAGATGTCCTTCCACGCGGCCTTGGAGATGGGCCGCCGGACGTAGTCGGACTTGACCTTGAAGGAGAAGCTCATGCTACCGGTCCTGTTTAGGAGCACCTCCTCCGGCGTGCCGATGTTGGCCAAGGTGGTGAAGGACAAGGCCGCGGACTCGAGCCAGGTCATGGAGCGGCAGTCGGCGCTCGTCATGCCTAGCTCCGGGAACCGGCGGCCCATCGTGGCCACGAGTGACCTGCACGTGCCGAGGTACACGGCCAGGAACAGGGCTTCCTGCCCCTGCACTTTGACCCTGATGGCGAGGTCGTCAGGGAGTGACGGCCCCACAACTTGCCATCTGGTGACGATGTCGATGGCGCCTTGGTCAAGCGTCTTCCCGATGCTGAACACGGTCACCGTCGGCGGGACCTGCACGAGTTGGATCTTCCACGAGAGCACGACGCCGAAGCTCTCGCCGCCGCCGCCTCGGATGGCCCAGAAGAGGTCCTCCCCCATGCCGTCCCTGTCCAGGAGATCTCCGTTGGCGGTGACCACCTTGGCGTCCAGGACATTGTCAATGGAGAGTCCATACTTGCGCATCATCATCCCGATGCCTCCACCGCTGAACTGGCCGCCCACGCCGACGGTGGGGCACTCGCCGGCCGGGAACGCGACTCGCGAGTTGTTCTTCGCGACGGCGTAGTAGAGCTCGCCGAGGGTCGCGCCGGATTCGACCCAAGCCGTGGACTCGGGATGGTTGACGCTTACGGAGCGGAGGCTGGCAAGGTCGAGCACCCCGAACACCTCATCGGGCCGTGACGACCGGTAGGACAGGCCCTCGTAGTCGTGGCCGCCGCTGCGCACGCGGAGGCGCACGCCGTGCCGGCGGCCGCAGAGCACGGCGGCCTGGACGTGTCGGGCGTCGGTCGGCGTCACGATGCAGAGCGGCCTCACCGTGGCGTTGGTGAAGAACCTGGGGTTCTTGATGGATGAGCCCAGCACGTCGGTGAAGCTGCTGGAGCTCTGCTCGTAGACGAGCTCGCTAGGGAGCTTCTCCCTTAGGCATTGGGTGAACTCCTCGCCGGGGTAAGGTGGGGAAGGAAGCGAGATGAGGTACCAGGAGAAGCAGCTCAGTAGGAACGAGAGTAGGCGTTTGGGCTTAGCCATGGTTTGGTTTGCTTGTGGCAGCGAGCGAGAGAGCTGTGCTTAAACTGGCAGAGCACAGATGTAAGTCAACATAATTATTTGTTTTGCAGTAGTACCAAATAAGTGGTGGTATGAAAGATGGGTAAGACGATTGATTCTCCTCCATTTGGGAAAAGTGAAAGACGCATCTACTCCTCCGGCCGGATGATCGATCGATCCTCCGCTTTCGCTGCCCCCGTGCGTGGTAGCGATGTCCAGAACGTGGTAGCGATGTGTCATGTGTGGCCCGTCAACAGCAAGGAAACAAACGATCGAACGAATATCCAGTCCATCCAACGCTCACACGACACAAGGAAAGGAATGCATCCAACCAACCCTAGCTGTAGCTGGCTGCTCCCCCCTTTCTCTCCACCGCACGCGCCGCCGCTCTCCCACCCACTACATCACCTAGCTCCGCCTCCACCTCGCCGGACGATCCACCAGCCGCCGCCCTCGCTGCTCCTCGACGGCACCCTCCCCGCAGCCTCCTCCATGGAGCCCAGGGCTTCGACCGGCCCAAGGGAACAAGGGGACGCCGACGCGGCCGGCGCGCGCGGCTCCGCCTTCGACTTCCTCGCCGTCCGAGGAACCTAGAGGCCCGGCGACAATCTTTTTTAAACAGTAGGCTCAGAGGAGCCCGACTTTGAATTAACAAAGCCATCAACCGGCCAGGGAATACACAAGGCCACCCACCCACAACACAACACCACACACCACACACCACAACGGCCGAAAGATACAAGGGAGCACCCTGAACAGCTTACAACTCAACACTACACGCAAGCACCGAAGGAACTTGCAAGGTGAAGACTACCACGCTCCGGCACCAAGACATCAAGAACGGAAGGCACGACGAGGGACTGCCATGAAGCAGGATGGAGATTGTGGTCGAGGGAGACACCCTGGTCTGCAAGCACCAGACACCCTCCTGTTCTCACGCCGAAGAGGGTCCCTACCCTCTCGCCTAGGCTCGAAGGCGTCGAACCATCGGACATGAGATCAGCTCACCCGAGAGCTGGAGAGGAGTTGGACTCGAGCCCCGGGACAGCCCCAAACCACGACCACCGAAGGAAGGGAGCACACCACATCCGCCAAACCATTGCCGACCTTGGAGAACCTGAGAGAGGCAGGAAAGCCACCGGAAGCAGCTGCACATGTCAAAGCTCCCGCCTTCAACTCTTCTCACCGAGCACCACACTCCCCAGGCGACGCCTCCAACAAGGACACGGCGTGCAGCACGTCGACGTCGCCCAATCCGCAGGATTTTGGGCTTTCGCCCGGGAGGTAGGTCGGGGTGTAAACAGGGGACCTCAGCCACGCCTCCAAGGAGGAAGAACGGCGCCCAAAGGCGTCGCCGCCGCTGGGCCGAGCCAGCCGACCTAGGGTTTCCCCTGGTCCCAAGCAAACCACCAACACCCACCATGTTCGAGGACAGGGAGCAACCGCCGCCCTCAAACAAACCGGTGGAGGAGAGAGATCCGGACGGGGAGACAGAGACACGCACCAGAAATGACGAGGAGGAGGACCTCCAAGCCGCAGCCGCCGCCCGCCGCGGTCGTACCTCCCAAGAGGACAAGGCCGACGGCCAGAGCCACCCGCGACGCCGCCTGCCGCGAGCACGTCGTCGCCACGCCAGATGGGCCGCCGCCCAGATCCATGGCCCCAGCCAAAGCCGCGACGGGCAGCACTCTAGCCGCCGGCCACCAACGTCCAGCACCGGCGAGGCCGAGCCGAAGAGGAGGACGGGGGGAGGAGGGCTGCCGAGCAGCCAGCGGCGGAGGCCATGCCCCCCTCACACGGCAGCCAGCCTCCGTGCCACCGCGCCAGGGGAGCCCGCGCACAGATCCCCGCCGCCCCCTTCACCGGCTCTGCGGGGCTTCGCCGGCAGCAACCTCAGGGGACGGCGAGGGGAGGGAGGGGAGGTGGGGAAGAGGCGGCGGCGGCGGGGGTTAGGGTTCGCCCCCCCGGTCGCCCAGAGGAGACGACGCGAGGGGGTCACGGGGCGAGGGTCCGCCCGGCGACAATCTCCACACAAGCTCACGGTATGAACTGATTCTCTCCCCTTCAAAAATTTCTTCTTCTTTTTTTTCCCCCAAAATTGTTTATCCTATCCTGCCTTGCACGGTTGATGCAAATCTCACAATTAAATTGGGGAACACATCCCTCTCCTGTAAATGCTCTACAAATACTACCTCTTTCTACTACATAACTTGACCTTGCTAGCTGTCTGTATATGTCGCTCACCATGACGTCAACTTCTCTGTAAATGCTCTACCAATTAGTATCTCTTATACATAAAACTTGAACATTACATCTTTCTTGTTGTTGCTACTCGGTGTATGTATATGTACTTGAGCATGACAGTGCAATTTTCTGTCTCAGATACATCCAGCTCTGAGAATGCTTCTAGCTTCACCAAAACGTCTTGCTGCCACTGTTTGCAACCTTTCCTTGCTGGGAACTGTCTTCTCTCTGCACCACGATACAAGAGTACCTTGTGTGCTAAATACCTTCCTACCTCAGCCTTTGAATTGTTCAGATTTTACATTGGTTCTGTTGCACGGTTGATGCAAAAATCCCAATTAAGGAAAATACGTATTAGCCATCTCTTGCATAACTTGACCATTATATCTTTCTTGCTCTTACTTATGCATACATATACTTGAGCATGACATGAACTTTTCCATCTCTCATACAGGTTGCATCAAGGACTGCAAATGCTTCCAGTTTCTCCAAAACATCAGTGTCGTTGCTGCGAACTGTCTTCCCTCTCTGCAGGATGCAGTACCCTTGATTCTGGTAAATAAATACCCTTCCGACCTCAACCTTGAATTAATGCTTCAGCTTTTACATTGCTTGTCTTTCTTGCCCTCACGACCCTTCCCATCTGATTCGCCTCCCTTTTTCTGCATGAAGAAACAGAGACCATTCAAGCAGCCCTGCAATGGGTTCGTTCATGTCACTACTTGGAATCATCTAATTTCCATCCTTCCTCTCTGTATCCTTCTCGTGGAGGACGGGCAGTTGCAGAAGCGGACGTGCTGGCCCATGGAGACGCTGTCAAGCCCCCGCAAAAGGTAATTCACCCAGCTGCAAATATAGCTACTGTACCTCGTGTGACTGCATCCGGCTTATTAGCTGACCTCTGGTTACAAGTCAATTGTGCTTGTCTTGAGCTCACAAGTCAGTCAGAGGAAGCTTCTCATCATCATGCTACTGCAATTATAAGATTTCCAGATTTTATATACCAGTACATCACAGTTGCTTCAGTTTTCCTCAGGTTATGTTCTGCTGCTCTTGTGCTTGCCCCTCCGGCGCTGCTGCTGCTGCTGCTCTCCACCTAAACTCCCCATGGCGCAGGCAGCGTCTGAGCTGCCCCTGTTTTCTTCCACTCGGACCTCTCCTACACCACCGCGCCCCACCATCGGAAGGTCTCTCTTTCTCTCTCAGCTAATATCTGTTTTCTTTGGACCACGCCTCGAAATGAGGTCCCATTTTTTTGGTTACCACAATTCCGTGATGTAAAGGTGTTCCCATCTACGATCATTATCCAAGTGTGTTCTGCTGGTACAGTCTGGTGCTTTACTGCTTCTCTTAAGGTTTCTTGGCATTACCAGAAAACTTCAAATTGCTCACTCAGTATCTTATCTGGCTGCATGTGAAATTAGATGGTTCTTTTTGTGACCCATCTGGTTTCTTTCTTCTGTTTTGTTACTTAACATCTGCCGTGTGGCCACTTGACTTGCTATTATGTTTTGCATTTTGCAATACTAAATGGAAGAGCATCACACATGTGCCTTTATCTTGGTACACCCTGTTTTCTATTCTCTAGCTAGGTCTTAACATGCTGCCACCTGTGTTAGAATGGTAATTTGTCAGCCATTCTTGGTTTCACATTAACTGTTCAAGTACACAGCATATTAATCTATATAGAGTATTTTTCTGAATCAATGTTCGCTTTGCTGACCATGTTTTGCTCTTGTTCGAGGATAATGAGGACTAAACCACAGCGGTAGCCTCCTTCTTCATCTCTATGTGTTCAGGTAAGTTTGTGCCTCCAATAGAGCCGACGACGTGATTGTTTAGGTCCAGCTGTGGTGGCTCTTTAATCAGTACTTGGTCATGGCACTGATAAGTGCCGTTGCAAGTAATTCTTTGGTTGATATTTACGAGTAAGGTCTAAATCAAATCACAGCCTGCTCCTTTACAATGTACATGTCCATCAGCATGTTCATATCACTACTTTGTTGTAATTGTGCCATATTGGTTATCTTTTTGTCGCAAGGATCAGATTTACATGTCCATGCCCATGTTCATTTGTAGCAAATGTGTATGTATCTATAAAATCTATAGCAAAGATTGATTAGAACCATCATCTATCTTGCTTGCTTTCAACTCATTGGACTTGTGATACTAACGTAATATAAATTCCTTTGCTGGAGTGATTTTTGATGTTTCTCAATTGCAAATCTAAGAAGGCTGGGAGCATATAGGAGGCTGCTGGTCTGATCCATGGCCGGAGGGTGGAAGAACAAGAAGTGGAAGCTGAACTCCTCTTGTTTGCGAAACCAGAATTGGATTGCCTCGATTGTATTTGTTGTGGACCGTTATTTGTTACTACAAACCTGGAATGTTGGGTGGTAGTCGATGTTTCTTGTAATGCTCCAGACTGTAACGTCTGTCTTGTAAGACTTGTGATGCAGTTTGGCTGTGATCCGATTGCACTTTTATTGATTATTGTTTGAATTGTGATCCGATTGTCCAAAAAATAGTGGGCTTCATGCCATTTTTTATTCCTGTGAATCTCACTAAGGCCTGAATCGATCAGATTAGTGGGCCGAGCATGTGGATGAAGTGCGTGCACATCAATTACATGTGCACATCAATTACATGAGCTATCTAGCTCAAGAGAAGAAAAGCAAAGTGAAGCTAGCTAGCTCGTACTGTACTTGCTCCCTACCGCCCAAGTGCATCAGTAGGATGTATGCTTGCTCTCACCAGCCCATGTGCTAAAAGAGGCCGGCATCCATCAGCTGAGCTGGTTGTCTCCACGTACATGGAATCCCAGAGAAGAAGCGGCCGATATACAAATGTTTTATCAAGAATACACACAAGCGCAGTGCAAAACGCCAAAAAGAAACGCATGCTTTTCAAGTCGGTCATTCCCAAGCATGAACTTGTTCCTGGACAACATATATTTATGGATGTGAAGATGTTTGATGGCTTCTCCTTGCCAGTGAGCCTAGGTGTGGTCAAGGAGGGAGTCAGGGAGACGGATACCAAGGAACACCCCTGACAACTCAGGTCGTGATCCGGTACACCCTTGAGGCGGCCTGGGAGGCGTTAGCGCGGCCTTCCGAGGGCTAATCTATGATAGCCTTATCGACCCATGAAATCTCTCGATCAGACATTTGGCTAGACCAACAGCATAGAAGTATACGTGTTTGTGGAATAATGGGCAAGAATGCCAACTAAGTGAAGAATGGGAGGGAAAGGTGCGAAAAGGTGAAAACAATGAAGAAAACTCTCTAAACTTTGATTGTGTGCCATAGCATCAAGAGAATGGACGCGAAGACCATGGAATATTTTGGAGAACCTGGCCAGAACCCAAGAATGTCGGCGCAACGGCAAACATCACATGAAATTCCGAGCATGCGATATCGACGCGCATGGCTTGCCAAGGGCACGCGATGCCGCATCGAGTAGCCACGTTTGTGCATAAAAAAAGATGTGCACCACAATGGTGGAAAATACTATCATACGACAGTCGTTGTCCCCTAGGCACGAAATAAGGTGTCTAATGTTTCATGCATACACTAACGACGTCGACACAAAGAAAGACACGTGGAATAATAGAGAATGCATAACGTTGCGTGGAACAGCGTGCGTTAAACTATTCATCAGATCCCAAAAAGCCTCGGGGATTTGGGAGTAATCAGGTTAGTTTTTTTGGTTGATTCGATCACAAGTGTGAGATCAAAATACTACACGGCCTTTTCGGGCACAAAACTTTTCTGGTAGCCTGGATCCACATTTACTACCCATTTACTATGGAGAAATATTCCACAAAAATGATGGTCTCGAAACAAGTCAAGTGGTGAAAACTTCTCAAGAGCTTTTTCACGACATCCATTTGCCTCGGCCGAATCTCGTATGCAGTTTTTCCTGATGGTGCTACCAGCGTCATTGAAGCCGTGGATGTCCCTGTTTTCTTTGATTGGGACCTCTCAAACATCACCGCGTTCCCCATCGCTGTGCCACATAAGGCCTCTCTTTCTCTCTCAGATACTATGTATTTTCTCACCAAATATGCAGTGATAGGCGACCGACGTCCCGGGTCACGCAAGAAGGTCCTCGAAGACGCACGGCGACGAGCCGACACATGGAACGATATGTGTCACACTATTATTTCGTTCTTCCCTTCGGCTGAATGCATGAGAGCATCGATCCGTTCATCTGAGTACTACATATGTGTCGTGCTTTCGTTACAACCAATCATTTTATTCATGAAATGCTAGCTATTACCACCATTTCATGTACCGTCTTGCCATCGTGGCTGAATGGTAGGATCCCCCCCCCGAAGACTTACCTATCGATGTTTTTCCCGAGCCATAAGAGCATCTCCACTCGCCCTCCTTGTCGGCGCGCAAAATCTTTCCCAGCCACGGCTCCTAAAAATGTTTTTAGCCGACGCGGCCCAACTTCGCATCCGGCGCCCCTAGGCCGAACCCAGTAGAAAGGGAGGCTAGCAGGGGCGCCGACACGCCGCGTTTTGGCAGGAATGACGCGTGAAGAAGGCGCGGGAAACGCCATGCATGTTGTTGACCCACCCCGCCAGCATCGGCGGAGTCGTCTTCCTCATCACCTTCCGCTCACGTCAAAGTATGCTCGCCTGCTTGCCTTCTGCGTCGAGTCCCATCGGTGTTAATGTGCATGCTCGCCTTCAGCGATGGTCAAAGGCGAGCCACCTGCTCGCATTCCCGTGTCCGGTCGCGCCAACATTAATACGTCTGCTCGTCTTTAGCACCGCCTGCTCGTCTTCAGCGACGGTGTTAATGCCCGCCAACGGGCTTCCTCCGCACTATATAAATCGATGCGCGCCTCCCTCGCCGCACATTCCACCTCGCCCTCTCCTCCCCCAAACCTCCTCTGCGTTGTCCTCCAGCACCCCTAGCCATGGACCACCTAGGCCAAGACAGAGCAGGCGCCACCGCCAACGGCTTCAGCCGCCGGTCCCTGCAAGTCGCCGAGGCGCGCACTACCTCGTCCCGCCAGACATGCGTTGTCCGCGGGGAGGGGGGGGGATGACACGCAGTGGTCACCGAGCAACGATGACGCGTGGACGCTCTTCTTCGTGCGGGAGCGCGCTGATCGCCTCGCCGCCTTCGACGGCAACGGTGACCCGCCGGCCAACCACAACATCAGTGGACGGGGTAGTGGTGGAGCGCGCCCAGGAGGACCCTCGTGTGGGTCCTCTGCTACATCGCCGATGGGAACGACCCGTCGTTGCAGATGCCGCCACGACACTTGCAGCTGGCGGCGCCGCGAGGCAATGGCGGCCAGTGGGCGACGCGACACCAGTCCACCTCCTTGTCGTGCTACTCCTCCTCCTCCTCGCGGGGTCCTCGACACGCGGGTTCTCGTTGAGGTACTCTCCTTACAACACACCGTCGCCAAGGTTCCTAGCGACGATGAAGGACGAGACGGTGGAGGTTCCTCCTTCTCGCAGGCGCCGTGGCGATGCCCCCGTCGCCCATCCCCGCCCTGCCAGCGTGAGTGGACGCCACCACCGGATACAAGGCGACGGCGTCCATCGTCAAGGTGGACGACGACCCAGAGGAGTTCCCTGGGCTGTGCCAAGCCCAGCTGGAATCCTTCACGGCGATGGACGAGTTCGCCGAGGCGTGGAGCGCGGCGGACCACCGACACGTGGAGGAGGAGCGCCGCTGTCGCCTCGGCCTCGGCATCAACCTCGACGACGACAACGAGGCTGGCCCGTCCAGCAGGCCACGCGGGAGGCGCGGCGACGCCGGCCAGGGCTGCAGCAACTACCTCCCGCAGCCGAAGGAGGAGGAGCCCGATGACGACGAGGACTACGCGGCAGCAGTTACTAGTTTTTTAATCTATGTTTTTAAATTTACACAAATAACGGCCAAATTTGGCCGAACTATCAATGAATTTACTTTTTCTTCAAATTTTGTTATATTTTAAAATTTTAATTTTTTTTGTATAGGGGCTGCGACTGGCAGCCACCCGGCCTCTATTTTAGTTTTACCGCCGGCGCCCCCCATATGGGCCCTAAAACGGCCGCGCCGTAGCACATATAGGGGGGCGAGTGGAGATGCTCTAACTTCATCATACAAGCGCCAATCGAGGCAGTTCGAGAGCCCTTTGAAAGCTCTTGGTGTTAGTTTTTATTATTTTATTTATTGTGTTTTCTTGCCGTCATATACTATCATTTTATGCATCGAATTTTACTTGTTACCTATCATTTCTTGTGTCATCTCGTGGTCGTGGACGGGTGGTAGGATCCCTGGTGTCTGGAGATTTATCCATAACTTTTTTATGCGATTTGTAACTTCTACATATGAGCTAGAATTAAGGTAATTCAGGCCTTTTTCTAGGGGCCATATAACGCACCGGTTTGGAAATTCAACGCGGGATTTTCCCGCCCATCCTTGGCATGCTGGCGGTTACTGAGACATGGTTCTGGAGTTTTTACCCGCTCAATTTCCGGTGGATACATCACCAATGTTTATCTTTTGGTGTTTTACCGCCAAATTTTCAGCCTCACGTTTTGCCGCTCAATTTTGTGGACATCCTTTCCTGCTCTAGCATGTATGCCGCCTAGCATTTGTGTTGTGGTAGTTACCCGCCAGTTTCTGGGAGGCTATAACAAACTGTTGAAGCCTTGGCAGTGCCCCCACCCCTACCCCATGTTTTTTTGCCTCGGCAGTTTTCCCGCCCATTTTTAGCACATGTACTTTCTGGCTTTTCCCGCCCATTAAGGTCGGACGTACGTGCAGCAATCTTGATTATTTTTTATCGATTCAAACTTCCAGGCCTTGTTCAGGTGCCAAGACGACCCTTTTGTGGCTAGAATTTTTATTAGGATGCGTGCCCATAGATAATTGGAAATGGTTAGGTCGTCCCATCCCAAGGAAAGGGAAAAAAATTAAACATGATGCCGCAGACCCTCTTCCTAATCCTCTTCGGTGGCTATGGCTAACGACGAGGACGGAGTGGAGCAGCGCACGGGAGAGTGATGAATCCACAGATGTGTAAGTACGATCAGGTGAGCAATCGAGGTTTTGAACATGTGCATGATTGAATGACCCGTGCGCCAGGGGTAAATTCCAGTAGATTGAGGTAGTAGAGCCCACGTCACCCATTCCAAAACTAAGGACATCTCCAACGGGGTGACGCAAACGGACGTTGAGCGACCGTTTGCGTCCGCCGTGACCGAAAATGCGTCTGGACCATGCTCCAGCAGGGCGACGCAAAGTGACCGGGCCGTCCGTGGAGACGCATATCTGGCCCAAATATGCAACAGGTTTGCGTCTCTGTGGTCGCGCCGAGCGTCCGCCAAAAATAACGTAGGACCCGCGCGTCAGTGGCAGGGAGGCCAATATTATTCCCGCCAGTGGCCATTTCCCGTGCGAAAAATCAAAGTAGACCAGCGCAAGCAGTCTAGAAGCGATGGACGTCCTCGCCGCCGCAGCCACCATCATGGATGCTGAGGAAACCCTCGCACCCGCCGCCTCCCCAAACTCCCTCGTAGCCACGACCATAGCCAGAATGGAGGCTGCAGTCGTCGATGTTAGAGAACGTGTGTGAGCTTAGCAGGGTGGGCCCTGCAAACAGTGGACCAATAGATGCAAATATCATTCCCGCCAGTGGCCATTCCCCGCGTGAAAAATCAAAGTAGACCAGCGCGAGCAGTCCATAAGCGATGGACGTCCTCGCCGCCGCAGCCACCATCATGGATGCCGAGGGAACCCTCGCACCCGCTGCCTCCCCACACTCCCTCGTAGCCACGACCATAGCCAGAATGGAGGCTGCAGTCGTCGATCTTAGAGAATGTGTGTGAGCTTAGCAGGGTGGGCACTGCAAACAGTGGACCAACAGATGCAAATATTATTCCTGCCAGTGGCCATTCCCCGCGCGAAAAATCAAAGTAGACCAGCGCGAGCAGTCCAGAAGCGATGGACGTCCTCGCCGCCGCAGCCACCATCATGGATGCCGAGGAAACCCTCGCACCCGCCGCCTCCCCACACTCCCCCGTAGCCACGACCATAGCCAGAATGGAGGCTGCATTCGTCGATGTTAGAGAACGTGTGTGAGCTTAGCAGGGTGGGCCCTGCAAACAGTGGACCAACGGATGCAAATATTTGGGAGGGCAGTGAGGCGACCCATGAGCAACATCGGCCATAGGTGGTGCTGGCCGACAGTATGGCTTGTGTCGGCGGTGGGGAAGCGAAGGTGGTGGTGGTGTAGCAGCGGTGGAGCATCACTTCTCTTCTCCCCTCCTCTCCGAATGTTCGATGAATATACAAGTCTATGATTTTCATGTGTCGTGTCCTTGTCACACACTATTAATTTATACATGTCATTTCATGCGTCGTCGTGTTGTAGTTGTGGCATAATGGGATGCCTAGGTGTTTGAAGATTTCAATTTAACTTTTGCATACGAGCTCCAATTGGGCCGATTCCAGAGGCGTCGGAAATCTCTCAGGGAGTTAGGCGCCGAAGGACTTGTACCTTTTGTGACCCGGCCATTTTTCCATGAGAGTGCATATCGTGTGGTTTAGTCATAGGGTGTGTCGTGTCGGAAACCATCACGTGGTTCAATATTATAGTGCATCGTCATGTCGTGGACCATATCAGTGCTTTACGCCGATCTCGCACGTTACACTGTTGCATGATTATGGTCCTGATTATAATTATCAACACTCACATCTCTAAATAAGGTGCTTCACTAGGTGCCTCCATGGGATAATACTCTTGTTGTGGTTGAATCTAAATTGTACTCCTATCAGATGTTACCTCCAAAACTACAAGCTAGGCAAAGGCATAAGACCTCTTATATGGCGGCACCTCTCAAACATCGATCGGTTGGTGTGGCTATGGTTTCCAGGATCTCGGCGAGGCCCGACGTTCGTTGGAATCCAGCTGATGGTCGCCATGTACTCTTCATCAATCTCTTGCTCCTTCGACACCACCGCCGCCACAATTCATTGCTCTCTCCCCCCTCATTTTGCTTTCACAGATTTTTATCAGAGAGTCCTAGTAGGGTGAGTAAAACTTTTCAGGCGTATCTTTAATAAAACTGAGGAAGACACGTTACCTGCGAATCTGCTTCACAAGGGAAAGAAGGGTTCAACTGCACATTTATATGACTCCGACAAATGTATTCACAATTTTGAGTAGATGTGAAGTTAAGATAATATGAAATTGCCGAGAGGAAAATAAAAGTGACACATTTGTTAAACAACAATCAAGTGTTTATTTTTCGCCATTAGGGAAAGAAGAATTCAACTGCTATCACATTAGGGAAAGAAGAATGAAACATATTACCAACTATCACATTTTATCACAATTATTAATTATGGAGAAAGTATGAGTAGAGTGGCTTGATAGCATGCCAACTCACAAGGGCGTGCATTACGAGCACAGCGAACATGGGCTATGCAGTATGCACGTGTGTATTGCATATGATTTCCGGCTATAGGTACATGCTCACATCATGGCGACATCAACATGTGTACATTAGCTCAATGGAGCCGATGTGGTAATTAGTTGAGCTCTTCCATGGCACAAACAAATCGCGCTGCCCCACCTGTAGCGTGTCACGCTAGAGCGCGGCGAGTTCAAGGCCTCGCATGGGTGGTTCGAGGATGCAGCCCACCGCCGAGGGTCACATTCTCGCTTGAGTGTGCCAAATATGAGTGCGGGCACAAGTACATGTCATACAAGTTGTTGAACAAGGTCATCGAACCGCTAGGTGGATATACCAAAAATGCCGAGGTCGAGCCGATGTTGACATACGGGTTCAAGTATGCCACAGATCGACGGGGAGCTAGACCCACCTTTTCCGACGACTAGCCGCAGCCACGCTGGTGACCCTGCTGGGAAAGAGGCCGGAATCGGCTGCCAAGAGAGATCAAGAGGGGGATAGAGAGATTATTTTTAGTGGAACAGAAAGAGGTGAGATCTTGTCACGAAAACCAGGCTTTAGTAAGTAGGTATGTATCAACTAGTTGGTGATAAGAGAGAAACATGCATGACTTCATACTAGAGCCAAGAAAGTTGAGATGGGTTGGCAAGATAGAAGTTTCTGCATTTTAGCTAGGTTGAAGTGCTAGTGTTGCTAAATTGATGTTTTTTTTTTTGTCGCCAGGAAGACCATACAGCGGTAGCATCACATCCAAAGACCGAAATGAATGTAGTCGACGCCTCTACGCACTGGGAGATGAAAGTGATTTAGTAAATTCCCGGGAACTAGCTCTAGTACAATTAATGTGCTTGTAGAGTGGTGGTCGGCAGACATACGTTGGTCATTGCATGCCACATTGCATGTCATATCGTATGCCACCGAGTAGGACATAGTCGGCTTTGAGGCCTTCAGGACGGGCGGACGTCCTCGATCTCTAGGGATGCCATCGTCTTGGACACTGTCAACCTTTGAAGTGATATGTACGTGAATGATACAAGTCTCGGATGGCTCTCGGACAAGCTCTCGGACGCCGTGGAGAGCTGGGCGCGCCGACAAAGTGGCTGTGGCGGCGAGTTCTCTGGTTCGTCTTTGGCGAGTGGAGGAGCTCTGATCGAAGGGTAAAGCATCAACATGTACATGTACATGTCATGCTTGAACTCGGGGGGAGCCTAGGGTAGTCATGTAATGATTTCCATGCATGAACCCAACTCTTGGCAGCCACACATTCTGAGATGAACTAAACGTTACACAAGATGCGGGAGAGGAGCACATAGATGGCGAAGAAGCCTATGACGATGCGTATAAGCTCCATCGCCGCCGCTGTTGGTGCCCGAGAGCTCCATCCGACCCCTAAATTTCTTCCCTGCCCTTGCCAACGACACCGCCTCTGCGTGGAGCGCCCTTGTCATCGACTATAGTTCTTGTCGGTGTTGTCTTTGTCATCATCGTTTGCGTCGGCAGCTAAACCATCGTTCGGGCGACAGCATGCTATACTACTGCAAGCGTGCATGCTTTCTTTGGGAGTTGGTGGTTGTTCCTGTGTATTACGTGAGAAAATACAGTCAAGGTGATTACCAAATTTTGACAACAAATAGCACCATCCATCTCTGATAAAGAATGCACCAGAATGTTTCATAAGCTAACTATGTTTAAGGTCTAGGACAAGACGAGCTATCATAATATGATTTTCCATGAACCGTGTGTTGCAAATACACAGGAAATATTAAGCGTCACTCTTTTTTTATTTCAGTAAGCCAACAGTTGACATGAGATTTCATATTTTTCCTACGTCCTTAAATAAACTAGAGGCGTGCATGTACATGGGCAGTAGTATTTTAAGCTAACTGATAGACAACACGGTGGAAGCAAGTAGGGAGGCCCATTTGAATTACCGGTGGCCCATTAGCAAAATGCTAAGAACTCTAGTGCCATGCCCCCACATTGCTAAGGAAAGAGAGTTTGGACCAACTTAGAAGGGAGGCTCTTGTTGGCATATAAAATGGTGAAAACAAACATGGGGCTACACCTCACACTCGCATAGCGCATGCGCTCGTGTGAATATTCGTGGCTAGCAAGCAAAATAGAATCTTCTTTTTTGTTTTCACAAATATTTTGAGGGAAAATATTCGTATGTCAGGTGGATAAAAGTAGTAACCAGGCTGAAAAATATGTTCATGCTTGTTCAACGAACCAATCCCCGCTCAACTTGGAACAAACAACCTGTTGCATAAAACAAAGTCCTTCCTGAGTGTCCGAGTGATGTCTCTTGGATTAGCCAAATTTGGATCGGCCGAGGCTATGTCTCGGTATGCAATATGTAATCTTTTTTGCCACGTCACCGATCCGCACCACCCCTCCTCGCCCACTCCCCACCATCCATCCCTATCCGACGGCTCAAACCCCTCGTCACGTGGATCGCCCCTCTCATCGAGCAGCTATGAGTGAAAATAGAAGTTTTAATATTTTTGGATCGATGCAAAAGTGCTAAATAACCCTGAGCCGATTCAGAATATGTCATCTGATCACTGCCACAATACTATGTCTTTTACCAAACAGGACAACCATTTTTCAAAATCGCCCTAACACTTTTAGAATATGTCATCTAACCCACCCTAACACTTAATATTCTTTTAATGCTCAATGAGATTATTGGTGTTTCCTTCGACTCATATTAATCGTCGCTAATTTACTACAATTATACTAAATTAGGGACACTTAATATGAATCGGAAGGACTTCAAGATTCGTGGTTGGCATTTCCTTTTGTTCATATTAATCGTCAACGCCTTCTTTGCCATCTCGTAGTCCCCCTCCGTCCATCACACTATTCACTAGGCTCTAATACCTCCTCGGATGCGGTGCTCTCACCCTCTTCGTCCTCGTCATGATTCAACAAGTGCTACCACAAGCTCGCCACGTACAGAAGGTCTAGCATGTGCACATAAATGAGTTTTTAAAACACATTGTTATAGTATTTGTTTTTCTTAGCTTGTGTTGGATTTTCCAACTTTATCTAGAAGGTCTAAGAGGGTCGAGTGCGCATGGAAGCTTCTATGGCCATGAGTAATAGTAAGAGAAGATAAACTAGATGTCATGACACATACTTGCATGGTGGTTCTGCATCAATGATTCAGCGGGGGTTCGACTAGGTCCGACTAGCAACGTGATAGATGGCCAAGATACCATGGTCAATGGGGCCCGACGATACCATGGACTAAGATGATAAGAAACCTCATTCACGTGATCTTCTATGTAAGTTCCATGCAAGCTAGAGCACCGGACGCATCCTGATTCATCTAATTAAATCAAATACACGTGCATGTATTTCCATCATTCCATACATGTTCGTGCCAACACAAGCACACCTCTGTCCCGTTGGGTCTGCAATTTTTAGGCATAACATGCAAGTTAGCTTTTTTCAGGGATGTGTGTGAACTTGGAATTCCTTCGTAATGCATGTTTTGTAACTATACATGTGACAGCAGAGTACACACCAACAAGGCCTTGATCCATCAGCAACAATACTTTCTTGGGCCGAATAAGTCTAGCCCAAATAAGCAGCCCACTACATTACCTCAGCAGAAGGTAGCATTGCATTGCAATGTTTAGTCCCACCTTGCTACTTTAGAGAGGTGGAGACCAACTTATAAGGGGTGCTCTCCATTGTCTTCTAGTTAGTAGTAGAACCAGACGAAGGACACCTCAATAGCGCGTGCGCTCGCGTGAATATTCGCGACTTAAGACTTTGGACGCTTGGCGACGGCGCGGCTAGCCTAGCAATTCGTATATTCTTTATTTTCGCTATTCAAGAAATTTTTTTTTACTGCGAAATGTTCTTTTCTGGGAGGTGATGGAATCCAGTCTGTTATTTTCGCTATTCGTATAATGTTCTTTTCGCTATTCGTATAATGTTCTTTTCGCGCCAAAAAGTTTCATCCGGAGTCCCCGAGCGCACATGCAGAAGAACACCTACTCATTTCCGGACTCGTGACGAGAAAAAAATGCGAGAATCACTATAGTGTAGGTCCTGAATTTTGTGCATGAAGTTAGAAGCCCTAGTAGAATGTTTTTTCGTTCTTCTTTTATTGAACACAGTTTATTCAGAAAAGTAACGAGCAATCAGTCATTTAATCGGGTCTCTGGTATGCAGCTATAGCTCTAGAGCAACGGCGGGATGCTCTGCTCGTTCCTGAAGTAGTCGGTCGGATCCACGGCCGCTTTCACCGTAGCGAGCCTGCGGTAGTTGCCCATGAAGTACCGCTGGCCCCACACCACGCCACCGTCGAACGTGCTCACGTCGTCCACCACGACGTTCTGGCCGATGTCCAGGTCCCGGAAGTTCACGTACGCCTCCCTCGGGTTGGTGCTCACGTGCTGCCCCATGAAGCCGTAGAAGCCGTCCAGCCAGGCCGCCGTCAGCGCCGTGCCGCCGTCGCCCGGCCAGAACACGAGGTACTGGATGATGTACAGCACGCCGTTGCGGTGCGGGTACGGCGTCGCGTCGGCGGGGACGCTGTCCATGAACCCGCCGTGCGGCTCCAGCATGATGTACCCGGAAGCGGAACCATTCATCGTGAACCAGGAGAAGATGTCGTTCCACCCGGCCTTGGAGATGGGGCGCCGAACGTAGTCGGACTTGACCTTGAAGGAGAAGCTCATGCCGCCGGTCCTGTTGAGGAGCACCTCCTCCGGCGTGCCGATGTTGGCCAAGGTGGTGAAGGACAAGGCCGCGGACTCGAGCCAGGTCATGGACCGGCAGTCGGCGCTCGTCATGCCGAGCTCCGGGAACCGGCGGCCCATCGTGGCCACGAGCGAGCTGCACGTGCCGAGGTACATGGCCAGGAACAGGGCTTCCTGCCCCTGCACTTTGACCCTGATAGCGAGATCGTCAGGGAGTGACGGCCCCACAAGTTGCCATGTGGTGAGGATGTCGATGGCGCCCTGGTCAAGCGTCTTCCCGATGCTGAACACGGTCACCGTCGGCGGGACCTGCACGAGTTGGATCTTCCACGAGAGCACGACGCCGAAGCTCTCGCCGCCGCCGCCTCGGATGGCCCAGAAGAGGTCCCCCCCCATGACGTCCCTGTCCAGGAGATCCCCGTTGGCGTTGACCATCTTGGCGTCTAGGACATTGTCAATGGAGAGTCCATACTTGCGCATCATCATCCCGATGCCTCCGCCGCTGAACTGGCCGCCCACGCCGACGGTGGGGCACTCGCCGGCCGGGAACGCGAGTTCCGAGTTGTTTTTCGCGATGGCGTAGTAGAGCTCCCCAAGGGTCGCGCCGGATTCGACCCAAGCCGTGGACTCGGAACGGTTGACGCTCACGGAGCGGAGGTTGGCAAGGTCGAGCACCCCGAACACCTCGTTGGGCCGTGGCGACCGGTAGGACAGGCCCTCGTAGTCGTGGCCGCCGCTGCGCACGCGGAGGCGCACGCCGTGCCGGCGGCCGCAGAGCACGGCGGCCTGGACGTGTTGGGCGTCGGTCGGCGTCACGATGCAGAGCGGCCTCGTCGTGGCGTTGGTGAAGAACCTAGGGTTCTTGATGGAGGAGGCCAGCACGTCGGTGAAGCTGCTGGAGCTCTGCTCGTAGATGAGCTCGCTAGGGAGCTTCTCCCTTAGGCATTGGGTGAACTCACCGGGGTAAGGTGGGGAAGGAAGCGAGATCAGGTACCAGGAGAAGCAGCTCAGTAGGAACGAGAGTAGGCGTTTGGGCTTAGCCATGGTTTGGTTTGCTTGTGGCAGCGAGCGAGAGAGCTGTGCTTAAACTGGCAGAGCACGGATGCAAGTCAACGTAATTATTTGTTTTGCAGTACCAAACTGGTAGGTATGAAAGATGGGTAAGACGATTGGGCTTAGCCATGGTTTGGTTTGCTTGTGTATCTATGTTGTGTTACTTTTACAAAGCTATAGTATTAAACATGTCATACTTGTACCCCAGTATGTGCGGTGATGTTTCAAACAAACACACCTACATTTCACTGCCTGACCTTACACATATCCAAGGTAATGAACTGGCAAAAGAAAAACATCAGTTAACCCTTCTCCACATTGACATTGCTACTAACTTCTGTTACCCTTGGCTCGGGGACTAGAACATAGGCAATCACTTTAGGGTAGGTGCTGAATTTGTGCATGAAGTTAGAAGACCTACTAGAATATTTTTGCTTTCTTCTTTAATTTCTGAAGTCAATTCAAGTGTTAAATTATTCTATATCTGCCTATGTAGTAAGTTAGTAACTACATCTTTTTCGTTAAAAGGAAAGCTGGATAAAAATCATGGACTACTGTATTCCACAAGGAAGCTTGAATCTGCATGTGTTGAACAGTTTAATCTGGAAAAATAACAAATGATCTTGTGTTTTTAGTCATGGTCCCAAGTAAGCTGATTTATGTATAAGTTTCAGTTTTTGTAGCAGTTGGAAAACTTTCGCTGATATCCTTCTTGTGGAGTGTGGACTCATGGATCTGGAGGCACAGTGATACTGTCATTGTAAGAAATTATTGATCTCAGAATATGATGTGTTGAACAAAAAACCTGTTGGCGAATCCTAACATTGTGCACTTTTTAGTTCAATCATATGTTTCTCTTCATCGAGCAGCTATGAGTGAAAATAGAAGTTTTAATATTTTTGGATCCCTGAGCCGATTCAGAATATGTCATCTGATCACTGCCACAATACTTTTCCTTTTACCAAACAGGACAACCCTTTTTTTACATGCCGTATGGTTCTTTCGTGTGTTTCCCTAATTACGTCATAGGAGGCGCGTTCCAGCAGTGCTGTGTAAATCGATCTGTAGGCAATTCAAAGAAGAGACATAGTATTTTGTTGCAAAGACTAACTCTATGTAGCTATGCTTTCCTTTTGAATTAATAGGCAAAATGATTTTCTTGATCTCTTGTTAGGAGCTTACTAAATGTAGAAGTTCCCGGTGCATTTTCTTCACCTTAATCCTTTTTTTGGTAGATCGTTTTTTAGCATTACATGTGGAACTATTTTATTGTTTCTTTGATTCCATCTTAATTAATACCTATGCAATGTGCTTATGGAAATCTCTCCCCAACCTTATTGGCACACGTGTAGTAAGTTGCTGCCTGCATGGACGGATGGATCATTCTGCTTCTTGCACTACCAGGTTTCAACGAACTTATGGTTCTTCTTGGGCAAACCATGCAGAAGTAATCTTTTTTTATTTTCCAATCAGGCTTCTTACCCCTTTGCATTTCATGCAAAACGAAAATACAGAGTTCAACTCAGATGAAGAAAGGGGGGAGGAATTAAGAAGCGAGCTGGTGCACTAATAGGAAACTCACTGCGACGTTTCGATCTCGAAAACACCACTATGGTAATGGGGCAAAACCCTATTACCACCTAAACTCAACATAGTTCAAGAACTACAGCAAAAGCTCGACCAACAGCAAAAACAACCAAGTCTAGGAAGCAAGCAGGACCCAAAAGGTGGTAACCTATCTTGCTCTAGAACCAGATAACCGATCAGCCGCTGATCATGGTGCGATCGGATCAGCACCCACCCTGACACTTAATGTTCTTTTAATGCTCGAGGAGATTATTTGTATTCCATTCGATCCATATTAATTGTCGTTGATTTAGTACAATTGTACTAAATTAGGGACACTTAATATAAATCGGTAGGGGTATTAGAGCAATTCCAATAGTATAGCCGGTTGTTGGCTATAAGCAAGATGCCATGTCATCTATAGTTAACATGTAGCCAACAAGTACAATAGTTGGCTATAAGAATGTACTACTTTTTCAAAGGATGGCCCACCTTTCATTCACACATCTTGCCTAGGAGCACGTGCTAGAGCTAGCTTACATTTCTCTCTCTTCTCTCTCCTCCAACTAGACACAAATATATTATTTTAATTCTTGTAGCCAGCTGACTAAGCCTTATTGTACTTGCTCTTATAATCAACACAATGTTCATGCTGTCACACTTCAAGGTTCGTGGTTGGTATTTCCTTTTGTTCATTAGCTATCAATGACAATTTTCTTTTTATCCACGAGCAGAACCCTGTATATATATTCTGGTCCTATCTGTTGCCTTTGTAATTATGTAAGTGTATGGTTTTAGTACGGTGTCAATGCATCTATTTTCATAGAATTAAACCATGGAGTTCATTTAATTGCCTCATTCGTTTTTTTTGTGCCTAGTAAAAACACACAACAAGCGACAACAGGCCCTATCCTAAGCATGAGCATAGTCACCGCTCACCAGCATGCACGTGGCAATCCAGTGGAACACAGTTTAGAGCAAGTTTAATAGTATAGCCAACTGCTGGCTATAAGCCATGTGCCATGTCATCTAAATTTAACATAGAGCCAACATGTATAATAGTGTATAAACATGTACTAATTTATTAATATATGACCCATATTTTACTCTTACAAAGTACCTAGGAGCACGTGCTAGAGCTGGCTCTTGCATGAGAGCCTACTCTTTTTCTCTCTCCTCCTCTCTCCCCTTCAACTAAGCATGAATATATTATTTTAATTCTTATAGCCAGCTGACTAGAACTTATTGTACTTGCTCTTATTTAGAAAAGCAATCTGCCTTGCAACTTGACGAGTAGTACGTCATGCATCACCAAGGATCGAATCGAATGAATTAATCGGGTCTCTGGCATGCAGCTTAGCTCTAGAGCAACGGCGGGATGCTCTGCTCGTTTCTGAAGTAGTCGGTCGGATCCACGGCCGCCTTCACCGCCGTGAGCCTGCGGTAGTTGCTCATGAAGTACCGCTCGCCCCAGACCTCTCCGCCGTCGAACGTGTCCACGTCGTCCACCACCACGTTCTGGCCGATGTCCAAGTCCCGGAAGTTGACGTACGCCTCCCTCGGGTTCATGCTCACGTGTTGCCCCATGAATCCGTAGAAGTCGTCCAGCCAGGCCGTTGCCGGCGCCGTGCCGCCGTCGCCCTCCCAGAACACGAGGTACTGGATGATGTACAGCACGCCGTTCCGGTGCGGGTACGGTGTCGCGTCGGCGGGGACGCTGTCCATGAACCCGCCGTGGGGCTCCAGCATGATGTACCCGGAAGCGGAGCCGCTCATGTTGAACCAGGAGAAGATGTCCTTCCACGCGGCCTTGGAGATGGGCCGCCGGACGTAGTCGGACTTGACCTTGAAGGAGAAGCTCATGCTACCGGTCCTGTTTAGGAGCACCTCCTCCGGCGTGCCGATGTTGGCCAAGGTGGTGAAGGACAAGGCCGCGGACTCGAGCCAGGTCATGGAGCGGCAGTCGGCGCTCGTCATGCCTAGCTCCGGGAACCGGCGGCCCATCGTGGCCACGAGTGACCTGCACGTGCCGAGGTACACGGCCAGGAACAGGGCTTCCTGCCCCTGCACTTTGACCCTGATGGCGAGGTCGTCAGGGAGTGACGGCCCCACAACTTGCCATCTGGTGACGATGTCGATGGCGCCTTGGTCAAGCGTCTTCCCGATGCTGAACACGGTCACCGTCGGCGGGACCTGCACGAGTTGGATCTTCCACGAGAGCACGACGCCGAAGCTCTCGCCGCCGCCGCCTCGGATGGCCCAGAAGAGGTCCTCCCCCATGCCGTCCCTGTCCAGGAGATCTCCGTTGGCGGTGACCACCTTGGCGTCCAGGACATTGTCAATGGAGAGTCCATACTTGCGCATCATCATCCCGATGCCTCCACCGCTGAACTGGCCGCCCACGCCGACGGTGGGGCACTCGCCGGCCGGGAACGCGACTCGCGAGTTGTTCTTCGCGACGGCGTAGTAGAGCTCGCCGAGGGTCGCGCCGGATTCGACCCAAGCCGTGGACTCGGGATGGTTGACGCTTACGGAGCGGAGGCTGGCAAGGTCGAGCACCCCGAACACCTCATCGGGCCGTGACGACCGGTAGGACAGGCCCTCGTAGTCGTGGCCGCCGCTGCGCACGCGGAGGCGCACGCCGTGCCGGCGGCCGCAGAGCACGGCGGCCTGGACGTGTCGGGCGTCGGTCGGCGTCACGATGCAGAGCGGCCTCACCGTGGCGTTGGTGAAGAACCTGGGGTTCTTGATGGATGAGCCCAGCACGTCGGTGAAGCTGCTGGAGCTCTGCTCGTAGACGAGCTCGCTAGGGAGCTTCTCCCTTAGGCATTGGGTGAACTCCTCGCCGGGGTAAGGTGGGGAAGGAAGCGAGATGAGGTACCAGGAGAAGCAGCTCAGTAGGAACGAGAGTAGGCGTTTGGGCTTAGCCATGGTTTGGTTTGCTTGTGGCAGCGAGCGAGAGAGCTGTGCTTAAACTGGCAGAGCACAGATGTAAGTCAACATAATTATTTGTTTTGCAGTAGTACCAAATAAGTGGTGGTATGAAAGATGGGTAAGACGATTGATTCTCCTCCATTTGGGAAAAGTGAAAGACGCATCTACTCCTCCGGCCGGATGATCGATCGATCCTCCGCTTTCGCTGCCCCCGTGCGTGGTAGCGATGTCCAGAACGTGGTAGCGATGTGTCATGTGTGGCCCGTCAACAGCAAGGAAACAAACGATCGAACGAATATCCAGTCCATCCAACGCTCACACGACACAAGGAAAGGAATGCATCCAACCAACCCTAGCTGTAGCTGGCTGCTCCCCCCTTTCTCTCCACCGCACGCGCCGCCGCTCTCCCACCCACTACATCACCTAGCTCCGCCTCCACCTCGCCGGACGATCCACCAGCCGCCGCCCTCGCTGCTCCTCGACGGCACCCTCCCCGCAGCCTCCTCCATGGAGCCCAGGGCTTCGACCGGCCCAAGGGAACAAGGGGACGCCGACGCGGCCGGCGCGCGCGGCTCCGCCTTCGACTTCCTCGCCGTCCGAGGAACCTAGAGGCCCGGCGACAATCTTTTTTAAACAGTAGGCTCAGAGGAGCCCGACTTTGAATTAACAAAGCCATCAACCGGCCAGGGAATACACAAGGCCACCCACCCACAACACAACACCACACACCACACACCACAACGGCCGAAAGATACAAGGGAGCACCCTGAACAGCTTACAACTCAACACTACACGCAAGCACCGAAGGAACTTGCAAGGTGAAGACTACCACGCTCCGGCACCAAGACATCAAGAACGGAAGGCACGACGAGGGACTGCCATGAAGCAGGATGGAGATTGTGGTCGAGGGAGACACCCTGGTCTGCAAGCACCAGACACCCTCCTGTTCTCACGCCGAAGAGGGTCCCTACCCTCTCGCCTAGGCTCGAAGGCGTCGAACCATCGGACATGAGATCAGCTCACCCGAGAGCTGGAGAGGAGTTGGACTCGAGCCCCGGGACAGCCCCAAACCACGACCACCGAAGGAAGGGAGCACACCACATCCGCCAAACCATTGCCGACCTTGGAGAACCTGAGAGAGGCAGGAAAGCCACCGGAAGCAGCTGCACATGTCAAAGCTCCCGCCTTCAACTCTTCTCACCGAGCACCACACTCCCCAGGCGACGCCTCCAACAAGGACACGGCGTGCAGCACGTCGACGTCGCCCAATCCGCAGGATTTTGGGCTTTCGCCCGGGAGGTAGGTCGGGGTGTAAACAGGGGACCTCAGCCACGCCTCCAAGGAGGAAGAACGGCGCCCAAAGGCGTCGCCGCCGCTGGGCCGAGCCAGCCGACCTAGGGTTTCCCCTGGTCCCAAGCAAACCACCAACACCCACCATGTTCGAGGACAGGGAGCAACCGCCGCCCTCAAACAAACCGGTGGAGGAGAGAGATCCGGACGGGGAGACAGAGACACGCACCAGAAATGACGAGGAGGAGGACCTCCAAGCCGCAGCCGCCGCCCGCCGCGGTCGTACCTCCCAAGAGGACAAGGCCGACGGCCAGAGCCACCCGCGACGCCGCCTGCCGCGAGCACGTCGTCGCCACGCCAGATGGGCCGCCGCCCAGATCCATGGCCCCAGCCAAAGCCGCGACGGGCAGCACTCTAGCCGCCGGCCACCAACGTCCAGCACCGGCGAGGCCGAGCCGAAGAGGAGGACGGGGGGAGGAGGGCTGCCGAGCAGCCAGCGGCGGAGGCCATGCCCCCCTCACACGGCAGCCAGCCTCCGTGCCACCGCGCCAGGGGAGCCCGCGCACAGATCCCCGCCGCCCCCTTCACCGGCTCTGCGGGGCTTCGCCGGCAGCAACCTCAGGGGACGGCGAGGGGAGGGAGGGGAGGTGGGGAAGAGGCGGCGGCGGCGGGGGTTAGGGTTCGCCCCCCCGGTCGCCCAGAGGAGACGACGCGAGGGGGTCACGGGGCGAGGGTCCGCCCGGCGACAATCTCCACACAAGCTCACGGTATGAACTGATTCTCTCCCCTTCAAAAATTTCTTCTTCTTTTTTTTCCCCCAAAATTGTTTATCCTATCCTGCCTTGCACGGTTGATGCAAATCTCACAATTAAATTGGGGAACACATCCCTCTCCTGTAAATGCTCTACAAATACTACCTCTTTCTACTACATAACTTGACCTTGCTAGCTGTCTGTATATGTCGCTCACCATGACGTCAACTTCTCTGTAAATGCTCTACCAATTAGTATCTCTTATACATAAAACTTGAACATTACATCTTTCTTGTTGTTGCTACTCGGTGTATGTATATGTACTTGAGCATGACAGTGCAATTTTCTGTCTCAGATACATCCAGCTCTGAGAATGCTTCTAGCTTCACCAAAACGTCTTGCTGCCACTGTTTGCAACCTTTCCTTGCTGGGAACTGTCTTCTCTCTGCACCACGATACAAGAGTACCTTGTGTGCTAAATACCTTCCTACCTCAGCCTTTGAATTGTTCAGATTTTACATTGGTTCTGTTGCACGGTTGATGCAAAAATCCCAATTAAGGAAAATACGTATTAGCCATCTCTTGCATAACTTGACCATTATATCTTTCTTGCTCTTACTTATGCATACATATACTTGAGCATGACATGAACTTTTCCATCTCTCATACAGGTTGCATCAAGGACTGCAAATGCTTCCAGTTTCTCCAAAACATCAGTGTCGTTGCTGCGAACTGTCTTCCCTCTCTGCAGGATGCAGTACCCTTGATTCTGGTAAATAAATACCCTTCCGACCTCAACCTTGAATTAATGCTTCAGCTTTTACATTGCTTGTCTTTCTTGCCCTCACGACCCTTCCCATCTGATTCGCCTCCCTTTTTCTGCATGAAGAAACAGAGACCATTCAAGCAGCCCTGCAATGGGTTCGTTCATGTCACTACTTGGAATCATCTAATTTCCATCCTTCCTCTCTGTATCCTTCTCGTGGAGGACGGGCAGTTGCAGAAGCGGACGTGCTGGCCCATGGAGACGCTGTCAAGCCCCCGCAAAAGGTAATTCACCCAGCTGCAAATATAGCTACTGTACCTCGTGTGACTGCATCCGGCTTATTAGCTGACCTCTGGTTACAAGTCAATTGTGCTTGTCTTGAGCTCACAAGTCAGTCAGAGGAAGCTTCTCATCATCATGCTACTGCAATTATAAGATTTCCAGATTTTATATACCAGTACATCACAGTTGCTTCAGTTTTCCTCAGGTTATGTTCTGCTGCTCTTGTGCTTGCCCCTCCGGCGCTGCTGCTGCTGCTGCTCTCCACCTAAACTCCCCATGGCGCAGGCAGCGTCTGAGCTGCCCCTGTTTTCTTCCACTCGGACCTCTCCTACACCACCGCGCCCCACCATCGGAAGGTCTCTCTTTCTCTCTCAGCTAATATCTGTTTTCTTTGGACCACGCCTCGAAATGAGGTCCCATTTTTTTGGTTACCACAATTCCGTGATGTAAAGGTGTTCCCATCTACGATCATTATCCAAGTGTGTTCTGCTGGTACAGTCTGGTGCTTTACTGCTTCTCTTAAGGTTTCTTGGCATTACCAGAAAACTTCAAATTGCTCACTCAGTATCTTATCTGGCTGCATGTGAAATTAGATGGTTCTTTTTGTGACCCATCTGGTTTCTTTCTTCTGTTTTGTTACTTAACATCTGCCGTGTGGCCACTTGACTTGCTATTATGTTTTGCATTTTGCAATACTAAATGGAAGAGCATCACACATGTGCCTTTATCTTGGTACACCCTGTTTTCTATTCTCTAGCTAGGTCTTAACATGCTGCCACCTGTGTTAGAATGGTAATTTGTCAGCCATTCTTGGTTTCACATTAACTGTTCAAGTACACAGCATATTAATCTATATAGAGTATTTTTCTGAATCAATGTTCGCTTTGCTGACCATGTTTTGCTCTTGTTCGAGGATAATGAGGACTAAACCACAGCGGTAGCCTCCTTCTTCATCTCTATGTGTTCAGGTAAGTTTGTGCCTCCAATAGAGCCGACGACGTGATTGTTTAGGTCCAGCTGTGGTGGCTCTTTAATCAGTACTTGGTCATGGCACTGATAAGTGCCGTTGCAAGTAATTCTTTGGTTGATATTTACGAGTAAGGTCTAAATCAAATCACAGCCTGCTCCTTTACAATGTACATGTCCATCAGCATGTTCATATCACTACTTTGTTGTAATTGTGCCATATTGGTTATCTTTTTGTCGCAAGGATCAGATTTACATGTCCATGCCCATGTTCATTTGTAGCAAATGTGTATGTATCTATAAAATCTATAGCAAAGATTGATTAGAACCATCATCTATCTTGCTTGCTTTCAACTCATTGGACTTGTGATACTAACGTAATATAAATTCCTTTGCTGGAGTGATTTTTGATGTTTCTCAATTGCAAATCTAAGAAGGCTGGGAGCATATAGGAGGCTGCTGGTCTGATCCATGGCCGGAGGGTGGAAGAACAAGAAGTGGAAGCTGAACTCCTCTTGTTTGCGAAACCAGAATTGGATTGCCTCGATTGTATTTGTTGTGGACCGTTATTTGTTACTACAAACCTGGAATGTTGGGTGGTAGTCGATGTTTCTTGTAATGCTCCAGACTGTAACGTCTGTCTTGTAAGACTTGTGATGCAGTTTGGCTGTGATCCGATTGCACTTTTATTGATTATTGTTTGAATTGTGATCCGATTGTCCAAAAAATAGTGGGCTTCATGCCATTTTTTATTCCTGTGAATCTCACTAAGGCCTGAATCGATCAGATTAGTGGGCCGAGCATGTGGATGAAGTGCGTGCACATCAATTACATGTGCACATCAATTACATGAGCTATCTAGCTCAAGAGAAGAAAAGCAAAGTGAAGCTAGCTAGCTCGTACTGTACTTGCTCCCTACCGCCCAAGTGCATCAGTAGGATGTATGCTTGCTCTCACCAGCCCATGTGCTAAAAGAGGCCGGCATCCATCAGCTGAGCTGGTTGTCTCCACGTACATGGAATCCCAGAGAAGAAGCGGCCGATATACAAATGTTTTATCAAGAATACACACAAGCGCAGTGCAAAACGCCAAAAAGAAACGCATGCTTTTCAAGTCGGTCATTCCCAAGCATGAACTTGTTCCTGGACAACATATATTTATGGATGTGAAGATGTTTGATGGCTTCTCCTTGCCAGTGAGCCTAGGTGTGGTCAAGGAGGGAGTCAGGGAGACGGATACCAAGGAACACCCCTGACAACTCAGGTCGTGATCCGGTACACCCTTGAGGCGGCCTGGGAGGCGTTAGCGCGGCCTTCCGAGGGCTAATCTATGATAGCCTTATCGACCCATGAAATCTCTCGATCAGACATTTGGCTAGACCAACAGCATAGAAGTATACGTGTTTGTGGAATAATGGGCAAGAATGCCAACTAAGTGAAGAATGGGAGGGAAAGGTGCGAAAAGGTGAAAACAATGAAGAAAACTCTCTAAACTTTGATTGTGTGCCATAGCATCAAGAGAATGGACGCGAAGACCATGGAATATTTTGGAGAACCTGGCCAGAACCCAAGAATGTCGGCGCAACGGCAAACATCACATGAAATTCCGAGCATGCGATATCGACGCGCATGGCTTGCCAAGGGCACGCGATGCCGCATCGAGTAGCCACGTTTGTGCATAAAAAAAGATGTGCACCACAATGGTGGAAAATACTATCATACGACAGTCGATGTCCCCTAGGCACGAAATAAGGTGTCTAATGTTTCATGCATACACTAACGACGTCGACACAAAGAAAGACACGTGGAATAATAGAGAATGCATAACGTTGCGTGGAACAGCGTGCGTTAAACTATTCATCAGATCCCAAAAAGCCTCGGGGATTTGGGAGTAATCAGGTTAGTTTTTTTGGTTGATTCGATCACAAGTGTGAGATCAAAATACTACACGGCCTTTTCGGGCACAAAACTTTTCTGGTAGCCTGGATCCACATTTACTACCCATTTACTATGGAGAAATATTCCACAAAAATGATGGTCTCGAAACAAGTCAAGTGGTGAAAACTTCTCAAGAGCTTTTTCACGACATCCATTTGCCTCGGCCGAATCTCGTATGCAGTTTTTCCTGATGGTGCTACCAGCGTCATTGAAGCCGTGGATGTCCCTGTTTTCTTTGATTGGGACCTCTCAAACATCACCGCGTTCCCCATCGCTGTGCCACATAAGGCCTCTCTTTCTCTCTCAGATACTATGTATTTTCTCACCAAATATGCAGTGATAGGCGACCGACGTCCCGGGTCACGCAAGAAGGTCCTCGAAGACGCACGGCGACGAGCCGACACATGGAACGATATGTGTCACACTATTATTTCGTTCTTCCCTTCGGCTGAATGCATGAGAGCATCGATCCGTTCATCTGAGTACTACATATGTGTCGTGCTTTCGTTACAACCAATCATTTTATTCATGAAATGCTAGCTATTACCACCATTTCATGTACCGTCTTGCCATCGTGGCTGAATGGTAGGATCCACCCCCCCCGAAGACTTACCTATCGATGTTTTTCCCGAGCCATAAGAGCATCTCCACTCGCCCTCCTTGTCGGCGCGCAAAATCTTTCCCAGCCACGGCTCCTAAAAATGTTTTTAGCCGACGCGGCCCAACTTCGCATCCGGCGCCCCTAGGCCGAACCCAGTAGAAAGGGAGGCTAGCAGGGGCGCCGACACGCCGCGTTTTGGCAGGAATGACGCGTGAAGAAGGCGCGGGAAACGCCATGCATGTTGTTGACCCACCCCGCCAGCATCGGCGGAGTCGTCTTCCTCATCACCTTCCGCTCACGTCAAAGTATGCTCGCCTGCTTGCCTTCTGCGTCGAGTCCCATCGGTGTTAATGTGCATGCTCGCCTTCAGCGATGGTCAAAGGCGAGCCACCTGCTCGCATTCCCGTGTCCGGTCGCGCCAACATTAATACGTCTGCTCGTCTTTAGCACCGCCTGCTCGTCTTCAGCGACGGTGTTAATGCCCGCCAACGGGCTTCCTCCGCACTATATAAATCGATGCGCGCCTCCCTCGCCGCACATTCCACCTCGCCCTCTCCTCCCCCAAACCTCCTCTGCGTTGTCCTCCAGCACCCCTAGCCATGGACCACCTAGGCCAAGACAGAGCAGGCGCCACCGCCAACGGCTTCAGCCGCCGGTCCCTGCAAGTCGCCGAGGCGCGCACTACCTCGTCCCGCCAGACATGCGTTGTCCGCGGGGAGGGGGGGGGATGACACGCAGTGGTCACCGAGCAACGATGACGCGTGGACGCTCTTCTTCGTGCGGGAGCGCGCTGATCGCCTCGCCGCCTTCGACGGCAACGGTGACCCGCCGGCCAACCACAACATCAGTGGACGGGGTAGTGGTGGAGCGCGCCCAGGAGGACCCTCGTGTGGGTCCTCTGCTACATCGCCGATGGGAACGACCCGTCGTTGCAGATGCCGCCACGACACTTGCAGCTGGCGGCGCCGCGAGGCAATGGCGGCCAGTGGGCGACGCGACACCAGTCCACCTCCTTGTCGTGCTACTCCTCCTCCTCCTCGCGGGGTCCTCGACACGCGGGTTCTCGTTGAGGTACTCTCCTTACAACACACCGTCGCCAAGGTTCCTAGCGACGATGAAGGACGAGACGGTGGAGGTTCCTCCTTCTCGCAGGCGCCGTGGCGATGCCCCCGTCGCCCATCCCCGCCCTGCCAGCGTGAGTGGACGCCACCACCGGATACAAGGCGACGGCGTCCATCGTCAAGGTGGACGACGACCCAGAGGAGTTCCCTGGGCTGTGCCAAGCCCAGCTGGAATCCTTCACGGCGATGGACGAGTTCGCCGAGGCGTGGAGCGCGGCGGACCACCGACACGTGGAGGAGGAGCGCCGCTGTCGCCTCGGCCTCGGCATCAACCTCGACGACGACAACGAGGCTGGCCCGTCCAGCAGGCCACGCGGGAGGCGCGGCGACGCCGGCCAGGGCTGCAGCAACTACCTCCCGCAGCCGAAGGAGGAGGAGCCCGATGACGACGAGGACTACGCGGCAGCAGTTACTAGTTTTTTAATCTATGTTTTTAAATTTACACAAATAACGGCCAAATTTGGCCGAACTATCAATGAATTTACTTTTTCTTCAAATTTTGTTATATTTTAAAATTTTAATTTTTTTTGTATAGGGGCTGCGACTGGCAGCCACCCGGCCTCTATTTTAGTTTTACCGCCGGCGCCCCCCATATGGGCCCTAAAACGGCCGCGCCGTAGCACATATAGGGGGGCGAGTGGAGATGCTCTAACTTCATCATACAAGCGCCAATCGAGGCAGTTCGAGAGCCCTTTGAAAGCTCTTGGTGTTAGTTTTTATTATTTTATTTATTGTGTTTTCTTGCCGTCATATACTATCATTTTATGCATCGAATTTTACTTGTTACCTATCATTTCTTGTGTCATCTCGTGGTCGTGGACGGGTGGTAGGATCCCTGGTGTCTGGAGATTTATCCATAACTTTTTTATGCGATTTGTAACTTCTACATATGAGCTAGAATTAAGGTAATTCAGGCCTTTTTCTAGGGGCCATATAACGCACCGGTTTGGAAATTCAACGCGGGATTTTCCCGCCCATCCTTGGCATGCTGGCGGTTACTGAGACATGGTTCTGGAGTTTTTACCCGCTCAATTTCCGGTGGATACATCACCAATGTTTATCTTTTGGTGTTTTACCGCCAAATTTTCAGCCTCACGTTTTGCCGCTCAATTTTGTGGACATCCTTTCCTGCTCTAGCATGTATGCCGCCTAGCATTTGTGTTGTGGTAGTTACCCGCCAGTTTCTGGGAGGCTATAACAAACTGTTGAAGCCTTGGCAGTGCCCCCACCCCTACCCCATGTTTTTTTGCCTCGGCAGTTTTCCCGCCCATTTTTAGCACATGTACTTTCTGGCTTTTCCCGCCCATTAAGGTCGGACGTACGTGCAGCAATCTTGATTATTTTTTATCGATTCAAACTTCCAAGCCTTGTTCAGGTGCCAAGACGACCCTTTTGTGGCTAGAATTTTTATTAGGATGCGTGCCCATAGATAATTGGAAATGGTTAGGTCGTCCCATCCCAAGGAAAGGGAAAAAAATTAAACATGATGCCGCAGACCCTCTTCCTAATCCTCTTCGGTGGCTATGGCTAACGACGAGGACGGAGTGGAGCAGCGCACGGGAGAGTGATGAATCCACAGATGTGTAAGTACGATCAGGTGAGCAATCGAGGTTTTGAACATGTGCATGATTGAATGACCCGTGCGCCAGGGGTAAATTCCAGTAGATTGAGGTAGTAGAGCCCACGTCACCCATTCCAAAACTAAGGACATCTCCAACGGGGTGACGCAAACGGACGTTGAGCGACCGTTTGCGTCCGCCGTGACCGAAAATGCGTCTGGACCATGCTCCAGCAGGGCGACGCAAAGTGACCGGGCCGTCCGTGGAGACGCATATCTGGCCCAAATATGCAACAGGTTTGCGTCTCTGTGGTCGCGCCGAGCGTCCGCCAAAAATAACGTAGGACCCGCGCGTCAGTGGCAGGGAGGCCAATATTATTCCCGCCAGTGGCCATTTCCCGTGCGAAAAATCAAAGTAGACCAGCGCAAGCAGTCTAGAAGCGATGGACGTCCTCGCCGCCGCAGCCACCATCATGGATGCTGAGGAAACCCTCGCACCCGCCGCCTCCCCAAACTCCCTCGTAGCCACGACCATAGCCAGAATGGAGGCTGCAGTCGTCGATGTTAGAGAACGTGTGTGAGCTTAGCAGGGTGGGCCCTGCAAACAGTGGACCAATAGATGCAAATATCATTCCCGCCAGTGGCCATTCCCCGCGTGAAAAATCAAAGTAGACCAGCGCGAGCAGTCCATAAGCGATGGACGTCCTCGCCGCCGCAGCCACCATCATGGATGCCGAGGGAACCCTCGCACCCGCTGCCTCCCCACACTCCCTCGTAGCCACGACCATAGCCAGAATGGAGGCTGCAGTCGTCGATCTTAGAGAATGTGTGTGAGCTTAGCAGGGTGGGCACTGCAAACAGTGGACCAACAGATGCAAATATTATTCCTGCCAGTGGCCATTCCCCGCGCGAAAAATCAAAGTAGACCAGCGCGAGCAGTCCAGAAGCGATGGACGTCCTCGCCGCCGCAGCCACCATCATGGATGCCGAGGAAACCCTCGCACCCGCCGCCTCCCCACACTCCCCCGTAGCCACGACCATAGCCAGAATGGAGGCTGCATTCGTCGATGTTAGAGAACGTGTGTGAGCTTAGCAGGGTGGGCCCTGCAAACAGTGGACCAACGGATGCAAATATTTGGGAGGGCAGTGAGGCGACCCATGAGCAACATCGGCCATAGGTGGTGCTGGCCGACAGTATGGCTTGTGTCGGCGGTGGGGAAGCGAAGGTGGTGGTGGTGTAGCAGCGGTGGAGCATCACTTCTCTTCTCCCCTCCTCTCCGAATGTTCGATGAATATACAAGTCTATGATTTTCATGTGTCGTGTCCTTGTCACACACTATTAATTTATACATGTCATTTCATGCGTCGTCGTGTTGTAGTTGTGGCATAATGGGATGCCTAGGTGTTTGAAGATTTCAATTTAACTTTTGCATACGAGCTCCAATTGGGCCGATTCCAGAGGCGTCGGAAATCTCTCAGGGAGTTAGGCGCCGAAGGACTTGTACCTTTTGTGACCCGGCCATTTTTCCATGAGAGTGCATATCGTGTGGTTTAGTCATAGGGTGTGTCGTGTCGGAAACCATCACGTGGTTCAATATTATAGTGCATCGTCATGTCGTGGACCATATCAGTGCTTTACGCCGATCTCGCACGTTACACTGTTGCATGATTATGGTCCTGATTATAATTATCAACACTCACATCTCTAAATAAGGTGCTTCACTAGGTGCCTCCATGGGATAATACTCTTGTTGTGGTTGAATCTAAATTGTACTCCTATCAGATGTTACCTCCAAAACTACAAGCTAGGCAAAGGCATAAGACCTCTTATATGGCGGCACCTCTCAAACATCGATCGGTTGGTGTGGCTATGGTTTCCAGGATCTCGGCGAGGCCCGACGTTCGTTGGAATCCAGCTGATGGTCGCCATGTACTCTTCATCAATCTCTTGCTCCTTCGACACCACCGCCGCCACAATTCATTGCTCTCTCCCCCCTCATTTTGCTTTCACAGATTTTTATCAGAGAGTCCTAGTAGGGTGAGTAAAACTTTTCAGGCGTATCTTTAATAAAACTGAGGAAGACACGTTACCTGCGAATCTGCTTCACAAGGGAAAGAAGGGTTCAACTGCACATTTATATGACTCCGACAAATGTATTCACAATTTTGAGTAGATGTGAAGTTAAGATAATATGAAATTGCCGAGAGGAAAATAAAAGTGACACATTTGTTAAACAACAATCAAGTGTTTATTTTTCGCCATTAGGGAAAGAAGAATTCAACTGCTATCACATTAGGGAAAGAAGAATGAAACATATTACCAACTATCACATTTTATCACAATTATTAATTATGGAGAAAGTATGAGTAGAGTGGCTTGATAGCATGCCAACTCACAAGGGCGTGCATTACGAGCACAGCGAACATGGGCTATGCAGTATGCACGTGTGTATTGCATATGATTTCCGGCTATAGGTACATGCTCACATCATGGCGACATCAACATGTGTACATTAGCTCAATGGAGCCGATGTGGTAATTAGTTGAGCTCTTCCATGGCACAAACAAATCGCGCTGCCCCACCTGTAGCGTGTCACGCTAGAGCGCGGCGAGTTCAAGGCCTCGCATGGGTGGTTCGAGGATGCAGCCCACCGCCGAGGGTCACATTCTCGCTTGAGTGTGCCAAATATGAGTGCGGGCACAAGTACATGTCATACAAGTTGTTGAACAAGGTCATCGAACCGCTAGGTGGATATACCAAAAATGCCGAGGTCGAGCCGATGTTGACATACGGGTTCAAGTATGCCACAGATCGACGGGGAGCTAGACCCACCTTTTCCGACGACTAGCCGCAGCCACGCTGGTGACCCTGCTGGGAAAGAGGCCGGAATCGGCTGCCAAGAGAGATCAAGAGGGGGATAGAGAGATTATTTTTAGTGGAACAGAAAGAGGTGAGATCTTGTCACGAAAACCAGGCTTTAGTAAGTAGGTATGTATCAACTAGTTGGTGATAAGAGAGAAACATGCATGACTTCATACTAGAGCCAAGAAAGTTGAGATGGGTTGGCAAGATAGAAGTTTCTGCATTTTAGCTAGGTTGAAGTGCTAGTGTTGCTAAATTGATGTTTTTTTTTTTGTCGCCAGGAAGACCATACAGCGGTAGCATCACATCCAAAGACCGAAATGAATGTAGTCGACGCCTCTACGCACTGGGAGATGAAAGTGATTTAGTAAATTCCCGGGAACTAGCTCTAGTACAATTAATGTGCTTGTAGAGTGGTGGTCGGCAGACATACGTTGGTCATTGCATGCCACATTGCATGTCATATCGTATGCCACCGAGTAGGACATAGTCGGCTTTGAGGCCTTCAGGACGGGCGGACGTCCTCGATCTCTAGGGATGCCATCGTCTTGGACACTGTCAACCTTTGAAGTGATATGTACGTGAATGATACAAGTCTCGGATGGCTCTCGGACAAGCTCTCGGACGCCGTGGAGAGCTGGGCGCGCCGACAAAGTGGCTGTGGCGGCGAGTTCTCTGGTTCGTCTTTGGCGAGTGGAGGAGCTCTGATCGAAGGGTAAAGCATCAACATGTACATGTACATGTCATGCTTGAACTCGGGGGGAGCCTAGGGTAGTCATGTAATGATTTCCATGCATGAACCCAACTCTTGGCAGCCACACATTCTGAGATGAACTAAACGTTACACAAGATGCGGGAGAGGAGCACATAGATGGCGAAGAAGCCTATGACGATGCGTATAAGCTCCATCGCCGCCGCTGTTGGTGCCCGAGAGCTCCATCCGACCCCTAAATTTCTTCCCTGCCCTTGCCAACGACACCGCCTCTGCGTGGAGCGCCCTTGTCATCGACTATAGTTCTTGTCGGTGTTGTCTTTGTCATCATCGTTTGCGTCGGCAGCTAAACCATCGTTCGGGCGACAGCATGCTATACTACTGCAAGCGTGCATGCTTTCTTTGGGAGTTGGTGGTTGTTCCTGTGTATTACGTGAGAAAATACAGTCAAGGTGATTACCAAATTTTGACAACAAATAGCACCATCCATCTCTGATAAAGAATGCACCAGAATGTTTCATAAGCTAACTATGTTTAAGGTCTAGGACAAGACGAGCTATCATAATATGATTTTCCATGAACCGTGTGTTGCAAATACACAGGAAATATTAAGCGTCACTCTTTTTTTATTTCAGTAAGCCAACAGTTGACATGAGATTTCATATTTTTCCTACGTCCTTAAATAAACTAGAGGCGTGCATGTACATGGGCAGTAGTATTTTAAGCTAACTGATAGACAACACGGTGGAAGCAAGTAGGGAGGCCCATTTGAATTACCGGTGGCCCATTAGCAAAATGCTAAGAACTCTAGTGCCATGCCCCCACATTGCTAAGGAAAGAGAGTTTGGACCAACTTAGAAGGGAGGCTCTTGTTGGCATATAAAATGGTGAAAACAAACATGGGGCTACACCTCACACTCGCATAGCGCATGCGCTCGTGTGAATATTCGTGGCTAGCAAGCAAAATAGAATCTTCTTTTTTGTTTTCACAAATATTTTGAGGGAAAATATTCGTATGTCAGGTGGATAAAAGTAGTAACCAGGCTGAAAAATATGTTCATGCTTGTTCAACGAACCAATCCCCGCTCAACTTGGAACAAACAACCTGTTGCATAAAACAAAGTCCTTCCTGAGTGTCCGAGTGATGTCTCTTGGATTAGCCAAATTTGGATCGGCCGAGGCTATGTCTCGGTATGCAATATGTAATCTTTTTTGCCACGTCACCGATCCGCACCACCCCTCCTCGCCCACTCCCCACCATCCATCCCTATCCGACGGCTCAAACCCCTCGTCACGTGGATCGCCCCTCTCATCGAGCAGCTATGAGTGAAAATAGAAGTTTTAATATTTTTGGATCGATGCAAAAGTGCTAAATAACCCTGAGCCGATTCAGAATATGTCATCTGATCACTGCCACAATACTATGTCTTTTACCAAACAGGACAACCATTTTTCAAAATCGCCCTAACACTTTTAGAATATGTCATCTAACCCACCCTAACACTTAATATTCTTTTAATGCTCAATGAGATTATTGGTGTTTCCTTCGACTCATATTAATCGTCGCTAATTTACTACAATTATACTAAATTAGGGACACTTAATATGAATCGGAAGGACTTCAAGATTCGTGGTTGGCATTTCCTTTTGTTCATATTAATCGTCAACGCCTTCTTTGCCATCTCGTAGTCCCCCTCCGTCCATCACACTATTCACTAGGCTCTAATACCTCCTCGGATGCGGTGCTCTCACCCTCTTCGTCCTCGTCATGATTCAACAAGTGCTACCACAAGCTCGCCACGTACAGAAGGTCTAGCATGTGCACATAAATGAGTTTTTAAAACACATTGTTATAGTATTTGTTTTTCTTAGCTTGTGTTGGATTTTCCAACTTTATCTAGAAGGTCTAAGAGGGTCGAGTGCGCATGGAAGCTTCTATGGCCATGAGTAATAGTAAGAGAAGATAAACTAGATGTCATGACACATACTTGCATGGTGGTTCTGCATCAATGATTCAGCGGGGGTTCGACTAGGTCCGACTAGCAACGTGATAGATGGCCAAGATACCATGGTCAATGGGGCCCGACGATACCATGGACTAAGATGATAAGAAACCTCATTCACGTGATCTTCTATGTAAGTTCCATGCAAGCTAGAGCACCGGACGCATCCTGATTCATCTAATTAAATCAAATACACGTGCATGTATTTCCATCATTCCATACATGTTCGTGCCAACACAAGCACACCTCTGTCCCGTTGGGTCTGCAATTTTTAGGCATAACATGCAAGTTAGCTTTTTTCAGGGATGTGTGTGAACTTGGAATTCCTTCGTAATGCATGTTTTGTAACTATACATGTGACAGCAGAGTACACACCAACAAGGCCTTGATCCATCAGCAACAATACTTTCTTGGGCCGAATAAGTCTAGCCCAAATAAGCAGCCCACTACATTACCTCAGCAGAAGGTAGCATTGCATTGCAATGTTTAGTCCCACCTTGCTACTTTAGAGAGGTGGAGACCAACTTATAAGGGGTGCTCTCCATTGTCTTCTAGTTAGTAGTAGAACCAGACGAAGGACACCTCAATAGCGCGTGCGCTCGCGTGAATATTCGCGACTTAAGACTTTGGACGCTTGGCGACGGCGCGGCTAGCCTAGCAATTCGTATATTCTTTATTTTCGCTATTCAAGAACTTTTTTTTTACTGCGAAATGTTCTTTTCTGGGAGGTGATGGAATCCAGTCTGTTATTTTCGCTATTCGTATAATGTTCTTTTCGCTATTCGTATAATGTTCTTTTCGCGCCAAAAAGTTTCATCCGGAGTCCCCGAGCGCACATGCAGAAGAACACCTACTCATTTCCGGACTCGTGACGAGAAAAAAATGCGAGAATCACTATAGTGTAGGTCCTGAATTTTGTGCATGAAGTTAGAAGCCCTAGTAGAATGTTTTTTCGTTCTTCTTTTATTGAACACAGTTTATTCAGAAAAGTAACGAGCAATCAGTCATTTAATCGGGTCTCTGGTATGCAGCTATAGCTCTAGAGCAACGGCGGGATGCTCTGCTCGTTCCTGAAGTAGTCGGTCGGATCCACGGCCGCTTTCACCGTAGCGAGCCTGCGGTAGTTGCCCATGAAGTACCGCTGGCCCCACACCACGCCACCGTCGAACGTGCTCACGTCGTCCACCACGACGTTCTGGCCGATGTCCAGGTCCCGGAAGTTCACGTACGCCTCCCTCGGGTTGGTGCTCACGTGCTGCCCCATGAAGCCGTAGAAGCCGTCCAGCCAGGCCGCCGTCAGCGCCGTGCCGCCGTCGCCCGGCCAGAACACGAGGTACTGGATGATGTACAGCACGCCGTTGCGGTGCGGGTACGGCGTCGCGTCGGCGGGGACGCTGTCCATGAACCCGCCGTGCGGCTCCAGCATGATGTACCCGGAAGCGGAACCATTCATCGTGAACCAGGAGAAGATGTCGTTCCACCCGGCCTTGGAGATGGGGCGCCGAACGTAGTCGGACTTGACCTTGAAGGAGAAGCTCATGCCGCCGGTCCTGTTGAGGAGCACCTCCTCCGGCGTGCCGATGTTGGCCAAGGTGGTGAAGGACAAGGCCGCGGACTCGAGCCAGGTCATGGACCGGCAGTCGGCGCTCGTCATGCCGAGCTCCGGGAACCGGCGGCCCATCGTGGCCACGAGCGAGCTGCACGTGCCGAGGTACATGGCCAGGAACAGGGCTTCCTGCCCCTGCACTTTGACCCTGATAGCGAGATCGTCAGGGAGTGACGGCCCCACAAGTTGCCATGTGGTGAGGATGTCGATGGCGCCCTGGTCAAGCGTCTTCCCGATGCTGAACACGGTCACCGTCGGCGGGACCTGCACGAGTTGGATCTTCCACGAGAGCACGACGCCGAAGCTCTCGCCGCCGCCGCCTCGGATGGCCCAGAAGAGGTCCCCCCCCATGACGTCCCTGTCCAGGAGATCCCCGTTGGCGTTGACCATCTTGGCGTCTAGGACATTGTCAATGGAGAGTCCATACTTGCGCATCATCATCCCGATGCCTCCGCCGCTGAACTGGCCGCCCACGCCGACGGTGGGGCACTCGCCGGCCGGGAACGCGAGTTCCGAGTTGTTTTTCGCGATGGCGTAGTAGAGCTCCCCAAGGGTCGCGCCGGATTCGACCCAAGCCGTGGACTCGGAACGGTTGACGCTCACGGAGCGGAGGTTGGCAAGGTCGAGCACCCCGAACACCTCGTTGGGCCGTGGCGACCGGTAGGACAGGCCCTCGTAGTCGTGGCCGCCGCTGCGCACGCGGAGGCGCACGCCGTGCCGGCGGCCGCAGAGCACGGCGGCCTGGACGTGTTGGGCGTCGGTCGGCGTCACGATGCAGAGCGGCCTCGTCGTGGCGTTGGTGAAGAACCTAGGGTTCTTGATGGAGGAGGCCAGCACGTCGGTGAAGCTGCTGGAGCTCTGCTCGTAGATGAGCTCGCTAGGGAGCTTCTCCCTTAGGCATTGGGTGAACTCACCGGGGTAAGGTGGGGAAGGAAGCGAGATCAGGTACCAGGAGAAGCAGCTCAGTAGGAACGAGAGTAGGCGTTTGGGCTTAGCCATGGTTTGGTTTGCTTGTGGCAGCGAGCGAGAGAGCTGTGCTTAAACTGGCAGAGCACGGATGCAAGTCAACGTAATTATTTGTTTTGCAGTACCAAACTGGTAGGTATGAAAGATGGGTAAGACGATTGATTCTCCATTTCGGAAAAGAGAAAGACGCATCTACTCCTCCGGATGATCGATCCTCCGGGTGTGTGGCCAGCCGGGTGCATCCCTTCGTCTGGCCCTCCTCGTTCCACGAGTTTTTTCTTCCAGCCTTACTCTTTGTTCCAGAAATGTCATTTCTTTCTTTCCTGCCGAAACCTCTATGCACGTTTTAACCGTCGATTTTACTCAGCTTTGTGCTTTCCGATTGCACTAGACCAGTCAGTTTTGTTGTGTACTGCAATGAAATCGTGGTGACATAGTGCAAGGAAGGTCCGTGCACGGTACATTCACTAATCTCCTCTTTGTTGTCTCTCCCGTCTCTTTCTGAGGAGCCTGAGCGTATCTTCCTCCGTCAGGTCCGCTGGCTGGAACTTTGGTGTTATTGTGGTGAATAAACAGATGTCATATCTAGATTTATCTTAGAGCCGATGTGCCCCGGAAGATCCAGATGAGGGGGAGATGAAGAACACACAATGACACAAGGTTTACCCAGGTTCGGAGCTCGCGTGAGGAGGTAACACCCCTACTCCTTGTCTGTGATGTATAAGCACACTATGAGAGCTACAATGGTGCTCCTCGAGCTGTATGCGAGAGGTTGAAGACGAAGTGCTATCTCTAGAGGTAGAAGAAGAAGTGAATGAGCTAGTAACCGAGCATTCCGTGCAAGTGCAAGAGAGTGCTACCTCTCCTTATATAGTGGAGAGGTAACTTACAAGACAAGGAGCCCTAGCATGGGCTGATCCTGAGAATCTTTGCTTACGTTGGGCCGGACTTGATCGTAGCTTTGATCTTGGCTCGTGAGGTCCTTTCTTCTGGCACTGTGGCACTGTCCACTGTAGTTATGTGCACTGTAGCCTCCTTCGTCATCAGCGTGCTCTGGCCCCTGTTGGAACTTAGCGATGCTCTCGTCATGAGGAGATCCTCCGTATCTCCTTCATGTATGTAGTGGCCTGAGCGGATCATTGACTTCAGGACCGGCATATGACCGTTAACCCTATGCCGGACCACTATCCCGGTTTTATCTGAACATGTCGGATCTTCGTCCTTCGTCCTTCTTGCCAAGCTCCGGCATAACTTGAACTCCTCTGGCTTAAGGTACGCCGATATCTTCATTCCAACATATACATGCCAGTATTCCGGATCGTACAATCCGGATGACATTTAATCCGGTCACCATCATTTTAAGCGATAACCAAGATTATCCGGCTTACTCATGTAACCCGGTGATTAGTCGTATGACTTAGGCATATTAGCCATGCTCTTGACCTACCGGGGGTCATCCGCCCCGACATCTGGGCTCATGCCGACGGGCAGAGCAGGTGCACAACGCTTTGTCGTGGTCCCCTTAATCGTCCTCCTCCTTGTCGTCCAGGCCGACGCCTCGCTTCCGGTTGAAGAAGCCCACGTCACCGAGGTATCCTCCTTGGTGACGCAGGTCGAACTCCCACGACACAAAGGAGTGCAGTTGTAGGAGTCGATTGCGAATGCCGGATCGTCGCGTAGATCCGGCAGGAGGATTAAGCGGAGGCGACATACCTCATCATGCCGCTCGCGTCCCTCGCGTGGCACCGGAGGCACCGATACCCGCCGTGAATGAAAGAACATTTCATGATCTCTAGGGTTTTGCGTGTTTGATAACAACATCGGTGATGATCTAACATTGTGCTAAGTGTGTGACAGATAAAGAAAAAGGGTCACGTCTGATAAAACCGACCCCCCCCCAAAAAAAGGAAGAAAAGTGTTGGGCTAAAAAACTCAAATGGCCGGCACTACCGGTGGAAGAAGGCCGACACTACCGGTGGATGCACCCCGGCACTGCCGGCTGACCTCTGTCGACCAGATGACCTAATATCCTATGCCGGCACTGCCGCTGTCTCAGGGCCGGCACTGCCGCTGAAGTGGTTCCAACGGGCAGATTTGGTGGAGGGGTATTGATGGCGTGTAACTCACACGTTCGTTGGGAACCCCAAGAGGAAGGTATGATGCGCACAGCAGCAAGTTTTCCCTCAGAAAGAAACCAAGGTTTATCGAACCAGGAGGAGCCAAGAAGCACGTTGAAGGTTGATGGCGGCGGGATGTAGTGCGGCGCAACACCAGGGATTCCGGCGCCAACGTGGAACCTGCACAACACAACCAAAGTACCTTGCCCCAACGAAACAGTGAGGTTGTCAATCTCACCGGCTTGCTGTAACAAAGGATTAACCGTATTGTGTGGAAGATGATTGTTTGCAAGAAAAAAAACAAGTATTGCATAGATTGTATGCGATGTAAAGAATAGGACCGGGGTCCACAGTTCACTAGAGGTGTCTCTCCCATAAGATAAAAGCATGTTGGGTGAACAAATTACAGTCGGGCAATTGACAAATAGAAAAGGGCATAACAATGCATATACATGATATGATAAATATAGTGAGATTTAATTGGGCATTACGACAAAGTACATAGACCGCCATCCAACGCATCTATGCCTAAAAAGTCCACCTTCAGGTTATCATCCGAACCCCTTTATTAAGTTGCAAAGCAACAGACAATTGCATTAAGTATGGTGCGTAATGTAATCGACAACTACATCCTTAGACATAGAATCAATGTTTTATCCCTAGTGGCAACAGCACAACACAACCTTAGAACTTTCTGTCACTGTCCCAGTGTCAATGAAGGCATGAACCCACTATCGAGCATAAATACTCCCTCTTGGAGTTAAGAGTAAAAACTTGGCCAGAGCCTCTACTAATAACGGAGAGCATGCAAGATCATAAACAACACATAAGCAATAGATTGATAATCACCATAACATAGTATTCTCTATCCATCGGATCCCGACAAACACAACATATAGTATTACGGATAGATGATCTTGATCATGTTAGGCAGCTCACAAGATCCAACAATGAAGCACAATTAGGAGAAGACGACCATCTAGCTACCGCTATGGACCCATAGTCCAGGGGTGAACTACTCACTCATCACTCCGGAGGCGATCATGGCGATGAAGAGTCCTCAGGAGATGAATCCCCTCTCCCGGCAGGTGCCGGGCGATCTCTGAATCCCGAGATGGGATTCGCGGCGGCGTCTCTGGAAGGTTTTCCGTATCGTGGCTCTCGGTACTGGGGTTTCGACGGAGGCTTTAAGTAGGCGAAAGGGCAATGCAGGGGGCCACACGAGGGCCCCACACGCTAGGCCCTGGCCGCGCCGCCCTAGTGTGGCGGCGCCTCGTGGCCCCACTTCCTTCCCTCTTCGGTCTTCTGGAAGCTTCGTGCAAAAATAGGACCCTGGGCGTTGATTTCGTCCAATTCCGAGAATATTTCCTTACTAGGATTTCTGAAACCAAAAACAGCAAACAGGAATGGCACTTCGGCATCTTGTTAATAGGTTAGTTCCGGAAAATGCGTAAATACGACATATAATGTGTATAAAACATGTAGATATCATCAATAATGTAGCATGGAACATAAGAAATTATCGATACGTCGGAGACGTATCAGCATCCCCAAGCTTAGTTCTGCTCGTCCCGAGCAGGTAAAACTATAACAAAGATAATTTCTGAAGTGACATGCCATCATAATCTTGATCATACTATTTGTAAACATATGTAATGAATGCAGCGATCAAAACAATGGTAATGACATGAGTAAACAAATGAATCATAAAGCAAAGACTTTTCATGAATAGTACTTCAAGACAAGCATCAATAAGTCTTGCATAAGAGTTAACTCATAAAGCAATAAATCAAAGTAAAGGTATTGAAGCAACACAAAGGAAGATTAAGTTTCAGCGGTTGCTTTCAACTTATAACATGTATATCTCATGGATATTGTCAATATAAAGTAATATAACAAGTGCAATATGCAAGTATGTAGGAATCAATGCACAGTTCACACAAGTGTTTGCTTCTTGAGGTGGAGAGAGATAGGTGAACTGACTCAACAATAAAAGTAAAAGAAAGGTCCTTCAAAGAGGAAAGCATCGATTGCTATATTTGTGCTAGAGCTTTTATTTTGAAAACATGAAACAATTTTGTCAACGGTAGTAATAAAGCATATGAGTTATGTAAATTATATCTTACAAGTTGCAAGCCTCATGCATAGTATACTAATAGTGCCCGCACCTTGTCCTACTTAGCTTGGACTACCGGATCATCGCAATGCACATGTTTCAACCTAGTGTCACAAAGGGGTACCTCCATGCCGCCTGTACAAAGGTCTAAGGAGAAAGCTCGCATTTTGGATTTCTCGCTTTTGATTATTCTCAACTTAGACATCCATACCGGGACAACATGGACAACAGATAATGGACTCCTCTTTAATGCATAAGCATGTAGCAACAATTATTATTCTCATATGAGATTGAGGATATATGTCCAAACTGAAACTTCCACCATGATTCATGGCTTTAGTTAGCGGCCCAATGTTCTTCTCTAACAATATGCATGCTCCAACCATTAAGGTGGTAGATCTCTCTTACTTCAGACAAGACGGACATGCATAGCAACTCACATAATATTCAACAAAGAATAGTTGATGGCGTCCCCAGAAGCATGGTTATCGCACAACAAGCAACTTAATAAGAGATAAAGTGCATAAGTACATATTCAATACTACAATAGTTTTTAAGGCTATTTTGTCCCATGAGCTATATATTGAAAAGGTGAATGATGGAATTTTAAAGGTAGCACTCAAGCAATTTACTTTGGAATGGCGGAGAAATACCATGTAGTAGGTAGGTATGGTGGACACAAATGGCATAGTGGTTGGCTCAAGGATTTTGGATGCATGAGAAGTATTCCCTCTCGATACAAGGTTTAGGCTAGCAAGGTTAATTGAAGCAAACTCAAGGATAAACCGGTGCAGCAAAACTCACATAAAAGACATATTGTAAACATTATAAGACTCTACACCGTCTTCCTTGTTGTTCAAAAACTCAATACTAGAATTATCTAGACCTTAGAGAGACCAAATATGCAAATCAAATTTTAGCAAGCTCTATCTATTTCTTCATTAATGGGTGCAAAGTATATGATGCAAGAGCTTAAACATGAGCACAACAATTACAAAGTATCACATTATCCAAGACATTTTAGAATTACTACATGTAGCATTTCCCAATTCCAACCATATAACAATTTAACGAAGAAGAAACTTCGCCTTGAACATTATGAGTAAAGCCTAAGGACATATTTGTCCATATGCAACAGCGGAGCGTGTCTCTCTCCCACAAAGTGAATGCTAGGATCCATTTTATTCAAACAAAAACAAAAACAAAAACAAACCGACGCTCAAGTAAAGAACACAAGATGTGACCGAATAAAAATATAGTTTCAGGAGGAACGATGATGTTGTGATGAAGAAGGGGATGCCTTGGGCATCCCCAAGCTTAGACGCTTGAGTCTTCTTAAAATATGCAGGGGTGAACCACGGGGCATCCCCAAGCTTAGAGCTTTCACTCCTCTTGATCATAGTATATCATACTCCTCTCTTGACCCTTGAAAACTTCCTTCACACCAAACTTCAAGCAAACTCATTAGAGGGTTAGTGCACAATAAAATTTTACATGTTCAGAGGTGGCACAATCATTCTTTACACTTCTGGACATTGCATAAAGCTACTGGACATTAATGGATCAAAGAAATTCATCCAACATAGCAAAAGAGGCAATGCGAAATAAAGGCAGAATCTGTCAAAACAGAACAGTTCGTAAAGACGAATTTTAAAACAGCATCAGACTTGCTCAAATGGAAAAACTCAAAACTAATGAAAGTTGCATACATATCTGAGGATCACGCTCGTAAATTGGCAGATTTTTTAGAATTTTCTACAGACAGCAATGCTGTTTCTGCGCAGCGATCCCAAATATAACATCAAATTTAGCATAGAAACTTTACTTGGACAAAAACATGATAAGGAGAGGTTGCTACAGTAGTAAACAACTTCCAAGACTCAAATATAAAACAAAGTGATGTAGTAAGAACATGGGTTGTCTCCCATAAGCGCTTTTCTTTAACGCCTTTCAGCTAGGCGCAGAAAGTGCAAATCAAGTAACATCAAGAGTAGAAGCATCAACATTATTACCTTGAGAGTTGGGAGTTTTCTCAACAATGCATTTTATCTGGTCTATATAAGTAACTCCTCTCTCATTTCTCCTAGGCTTACTATTCTCATCAAACAAATTTTCAGGAACAAGCCAAGCATAATTATTTTCCAAAGCTGCATGCATCCCTAGTAGCTTACTAGGTATTGGCGCTTTCATTTCCCTACCATCATTAACATTACTAGTATACTTAATTCTATCCATATCCATCTTTTCAAGTATTTGTTTAAAATCAGGAAAGAAACCAAGCCTCTTATGCTTGATAAAAACTTTTCTAGCTTCTTTAGCTATATCTTCAAATTCTCTAACAAGGACTTTTAAAACAAAATTTCTCTTTTCTCCCATCTCTATATCCGTAAGTGTAAGAAACATATGTTGTATTATGGGATTGAGATTAACAAATCTAGTTTCCAACATGTGTATTAAACATGCAGCAGCACTTTCATAAGTAGAGGCAGTTTTTAATAATGGTATATTTTTAAAATCTTCATCCATACTAACATGGGTGAAAAATTCTTCTATATTATCTCTTCCAATGATACACCCACGCCCTACCGGTATCTTTTCCAAAGTAAACTTAGGATTAAGCATGATGAAATAAGCAAAAACTAAACTAGGCAAATAAAGTAACTAATTTTTTTTGTGTGTGTTTGATATAGAGAGCAAGATAGTAAATAAAGTAAAACTAGCAACTAATTTTTTGTGTGTTTTGTTTAGGTGCAGCAAACAAAGTAGTAAATAAAATAAAGCAAGACAAAAACAAAGTAAAGAGATTGAGAAGTGGAGACTCCCCTTGCAGCGTGTCTTGATCTCCGGCAACGCGCCAGAAAAAGAGCTTGATGGCGTGTAACTCACGTTCGTTGGGAACCCCAAGAGGAAGGTATGATGCGCACAGCAAGTTTTCCCTCGAAAGAAACCAAGGTTTATCGAACCAGGAGGAGCCAAGAAGCACGTTGAAGGTTGATGGCGGCGGGATGTAGTGCGGCGCAACACCAGGGATTCCGGCGCCAACGTGGAACTGCACAACACAACCAAAGTACCTTGCCCCAACGAAACAGTAGGTTGTCAATCTCACCGGCTTGTTGTAACAAAGGATTAACCGTATTGTGTGGAAGATGATTGTTTGCAAGAAAACAGTAAAACAAGTATTGCAAGATTGTATGCGATGTAAAGAATAGGACCGGGGTCCACAGTTCACTAGAGGTGTCTCTCCCATAAGATAAAAGCATGTTGGGTGAACAAATTACAGTCGGGCAATTGACAAATAGAAAAGGGCATAACAATGCATATACATGATATGATAAATATAGTGAGATTTAATTGGGCATTACGACAAAGTACATAGACCGCCATCCAACTGCATCTATGCCTAAAAAGTCCACCTTCAGGTTATCATCCGAACCCCCAGTATTAAGTTGCAAAGCAACAGACAATTGCATTAAGTATGGTGCGTAATGTAATCGACAACTACATCCTTAGACATAGAATCAATGTTTTATCCCTAGTGGCAACAGCACAACACAACCTTAGAACTTTCTGTCTCCCAGGTGTCAATGAAGGCATGAACCCACTATCGAGCATAAATACTCCCTCTTGGAGTTAAGAGTAAAAACTTGCAGAGCCTCTACTAATAACGGAGAGCATGCAAGATCATAAACAACACATAAGCAATAGATTGATAATCACCATAACATAGTATTCTCTATCCATCGGATCCCGACAAACACAACATATAGTATTACAGATAGATGATCTTGATCATGTTAGGCAGCTCACAAGATCCAACAATGAAGCACAATTAGGAGAAGACGACCATCTAGCTACTGCTATGGACCCATAGTCCAGGGGTGAACTACTCACTCATCACTCGGAGGCGATCATGGCGATGAAGAGTCCTCCGGGAGATGAATCCCCTCTCCCGCAGGGTGCCGGAGGCGATCTCCTGAATCCCCGAGATGGGATTCGCGGCGGCGCGTCTGGAAGGTTTTCGTATCGTGGCTCTCGGTTGGGGGTTTCGCGACGGAGGCTTTAAGTAGGCGAAGGGCAATGCGGGGGCCACAGGGGCCCCACACGCTAGGCCTTGGCCGCGCCCTGTGTGGCGCCTCGTGGCCCCACTTCCTTCCCTCTTCGGTCTTGGAAGCTTCGTGCAAAATAGGACCCTGGGCATTGATTTCGTCCAATCCGAGAATATTTCCTTACTAGGATTTCTGAAACCAAAACAAAAAACAGCAACTGGCACTTCGGCATCTTGTTAATAGGTTAGTTCCAGAAAATGCGTAAATACGACATATAATGTGTATAAAACATGTAGATATCATCAATAATGTAGCATGGAACATAAGAAATTATCGATACGTCGGAGACGTATCAGGTATTTAAGGAACCCTTCTCCTACTTTGGAAAGTTGCTCAAACCCTCAAGACTTGTTCCACCATTGTTGAGCCACCAAGAACACCAAAACCATTAGTTCTCCTCCCTCAACCACCCAAATCTCTTGAGCTTTGGAGAATCGAAGGAGAAGACCCCGATCTATATCTTCACCAAAGTGATTTGCATTTCCCCATCATTTTCTTGAGGGTCCCCTTTGCTAGTGTTCCTTTTGGGAAATCCTAGTTGTTTGTGGTTGATTGTTCTTGTTGTTGTTGTGTTATTACAGATATTGGGAGCCTCCAATTAGATTGTGGGTGTGTGCCCCAAGAACTTTGTAAATGCCCGATTTCCTCCTCGAGGAAATCCCTTAGTGGAAGTGGGCTAGGCCTTTGTGGCGTTGCTCAAAGAAGACCTGAGTGAGGCCTTCGTGGCATTGGTCTGGCCTTTATGGCAACCACACTCCTGGAAGTAGACGTACTTCCTCTTACAAGGAAGGAACTGATACGTCTCCAACGTATCTATAATTTTTTATATTCCATGCTAGTTTTATGACAATACCTACATGTTTTGTTCACACTTTATGATGTTTTTATGCATTTTCCGGCACTAACCTATTAACAAGATGCCGAAGCGCCAGTTCCTATTTTCTGCTGTTTTTGGTTTCAGAAATCCTATACAGGAAATATTCTCGGAATAGGACGAAACAAAAGCCCACGGTCTTATTTTGCACGGAGCCTTCCAGAAGTCCGAAGAGGAGACGAAGAGGGGAGACGAGGCGGCCACCCCATAGGGCGGCGCGGCCCACCTCTGGCCGCGCCGCCATATGGTGTGGGCCCCTCGGGCACCCCCTGCGCTGCCCCTTCGCCTATATATTCTCTCCGTCGCGAAAACCCTAGTACGAGAGCCACGATACGAGAAAATTCTGATACGCCGCCGCCGCCAATCCCATCTCGGGGATTCGGAGATCATCTCCGGCACCCTGCCAGAGAGGGAATCATCACCGGAGGGCTCTACATCACCATGCCCGCCTCCGGACTGATGCGTGAGTAGTTCATCCTTGGACTATGGGTCCATAGCAGTAGCTAGATGGTTGTCTTCTCCTCTTGTGCTATCATGTTTAGATCTTGTGAGCTGCCTATCATGATCAGGATCATCTATTTGTAATACTACATGTTGTGTTTGGTGGGATCCGATGGATATTGAATACTATGTCAAGTTGATTAATTGATCTATCATATATGTGTTGTTTATGTTCTTGCATGCTCTCCGTTGCTAGTAGAGGCTCTGGCCAAGTTGATACTTGTAACTCCAAGAGGAGTATTTATGCTCGATAGTGGGTTCATGCCTCCATTGAATCTGGACAAGAAAGTTCTAAGGTTGTGGATGTGCTGTTGTCACTAGGGATAAAACATCAATGCTTTGTCTAAAGATATTTGTGTTGATTACATTACGCACCATACTTAATGCAATTGTCTGTTGTTTGCAACTTAATACTGGAGGGGGTGCGGATGCTAACCGAAGGTGGACTTTAGGCATAGATGCATGTTGGATGGCGGTCTATATTCTTTGTAATGCCCCGATTAAATCTCATAGTAGTCATCATGATATGTATGTGCATGTCTATTCTGTCAATTGCCCAATTTGTTCACCCAACATGCTATTTATCTTATTGAAGAGACACCACTAGTGAACTGTGGACCCCGGTCCATTCTTTTACATCTGAAATACAATCTACTGCAATCTGTTCTGTTGTTCTTCGCAAACAAACATCATTCTCCACACATACGTTTAATCCTTTGTTTTCAGCAAGCCGGTGAGATTGACAACCTCACGGTTAAGTTGGGGCAAAGTATTTTGATTGTGTTGTGCAGTTCCACGTTGGCGCCGGAATCCCTGGTGTTGCGCCGCTACCTCCTCCACCAACAAACTTCACGTGGCCTTCATCTCCCACTGGTTCGATAACCTTGGTTTCTTTCGAGGGAAAACTTCCTGCTATGCGCATCACACCTTTCTCTTGGGGTTCCCAACGGACGTGTGCATAACGCCATCAAGATATTTTCCGCGCCGTTTGGGAGATCAAGACAAGACGCTGCAAGGGGAGTCTCTCACATCCAATCTCTTTACTTTGTTTATTGTCTTGCTTTACTTTATTTTATTTTTTGTCTTGTTTGCTTTCTTTATATCAAAAACACAAAAAAATTAGTTACTTGCATTTACTTTATCAGTTTACTTTTGTTTATTTCATCATGCTTCACCCTAAGTTTACTTTGAAAGATATATCGGTAGGTAGTGGGTCTATCATTGGAAAAGATAATATAGAAGAATTTTTCACTCATGTTAGTAAGGCTGAAGATTTTGAAGATAGATCCTTGGTAGAACTTGCTCCTGATTATGAAACTGCTGCTGCCTGTTTAGTGCGCATGTTGGAAGCTAGATTTGTTAATCTTAATCCTATAATGCAACATATGTTTCTTACACTCTGTGATATGGAAGAAGGAGAGAAGAAATATTTTGTTTTAGAAACCCTTCTTAAAGAATTTGGTGATGTAGCTAGAGAAGCTAGGAAAGTCTTTATTAGACATAAGATGCTTGGCTTTTATACCAATTTTGCAAGTACCATTGAAAGTATGGAAAAATATAGGCTTAAGTACATTAATGAAGCCAAATGTGAGGGGGAGATTAAAATACCAATACCTTATAAACTCATAGGAATGCATGAGGCACTAGAAAAGAATTTTGATTGGATTGTTCCTGAAAATTTATTTGAGGAGGATAGTAAGCCTAAAAGTAATGAAAAAGGAGCTTCTTACATACATAAGATACAATGCATAGTTGAGAAAACTCCAAACACCTCTGTTGATGCTTCATCTCTTGATAATACTTGATTTGCACTTTCTGCGCCTAGCTGAAAGGCGTTAAAGAAAAGCACTTCTTGGGAGATAACTCATGTTGTTTTTATTTTTACTACTGTTTTGTTGAGTCTTGGAAGTTGTTACTATGGTAGTAACCTCTTCTTATCATGTTTTTGTGCCAAGTAAAGTCTCTAATAGAAGGTTGATACTAGATTTGGATTTCTGCGCAGAAACAGATTTGTTTCATTCACGTTTTTATCTTTGTAGAAGAATCAAAAAATCAGCAAAAATTCATGCATGATCCTCAATATGTACGCAACTTTCATTCGTTTTGAGTTTTTCCATCGAGCAAGTTAAGTGACTCATAAAAATTCGTCTTTAGGGACTGTTCTGTTTTGTGATTCTGCCTTTTTATTTCGCATTGCCTCTTTCTGTGTTGAGTGGATTTCTTTGTTCCATTAACTTTCAGTAGCCTTGGGTAATGTCAAGTGTTAAGAATGATTGTGTCCTCTCTGAACATATGAATTTTTGATTATGCACTAACCCTCTAATGAGTTTGCTTTAAGTTTGGTGTGGAGGAAGTTTTCAAGGGTCAAGAGGAGGATGATATAATATGATCAAGAAGAGTGAAAAGTCTAAGCTTGGGGATGCCCCGTGGTTCATCCTGCATATTTCAAGAACACTCAAGCATCTAAGCTTGGGGATGCAGCATCAGCTTCTTCAATTATCAGACACCTCTAGTGAATATATTTTTATTATCCATGTCTTTGTGTGACTTTGGATTGTGTTGTTTTTATTGTTTTGGAAGAATAAATTGATCAGAGAAGACACTCTCTTTTTCATATTGAACACTGGTGCTTCTTAGCTTTACTTTAATGTTCATGTGCGAAGTTGAAAACACGCTCCGTTGATTGCTTATTTGGTTGGAAAACCGAGAAAATGCTTCATGTGGTAAATGGTATATTATCTTGAATAATTTGATACTTGGCAATTGTTTTGAGCTCTCATAGATCATGTTTAAGCTCTTGCATCATGTAGTTTAAACCTATTAGTGGAGAACTACCGTAGAGCTTGTTGAAATTTGGTTTGCATGATTGATCTCTCTAAGGTCTAGATATTTTCTGGTGAAAGTGTTTGAACAACAAGGAAGACAGTATAGATCAGTCTTATAATGCTTGCAATATGTTCTTGTGTAAGTTTTGTTGTACCTGTTCATACTTGTGTTTGCTTCAAACAACCTTGCTAGCCAAAGCCTTGTACTGAGAGGGAATGCTTCTCGTGCATCCAAAACCTTGAGCCAAAACTCATGCCATTTGTGTCCACCATAACTACCTACTATGTGGTATTTTTCTGCCATTCCAAAGTAAATTGCTTGCGTGCTACCTTTAAAATTTCATTCTTTGTCTTTACAATACATAGCTCATGGGAAAATAGCTTAAAAACTATTGTGGTGATGAATATGTTGCTATGTATCTTAGTTCTTATAAGTTGCTTGTTGAGCGGTAACCATGTTTCTGGGGACGCCATCAACTTTTTTAATTTGTTGAATATCATGTGAGTTGCTATGCATGTTCGTATTGTCTGAAGTAAGTGTGATTTATCATGATTAAATGGTTTGAGTATGTATATTGTTAGAGAAGAACATTGGGCCGCCAACCAAAGCCATGTATCATGGTGGAAGTTTCAGTTTGGACATTAATCCTCAATCTCTTATGAGAATATTATCTGTTGTTGAATGCTTAAGCATTAAAGAGGAGTCCATTATCTGTTTTCTATGTTGTCCCGGTATGGATGTCCTCAAGTTGAGATCTATCAAAACCGAGAAATCAAATGCGATCTATCTCCTTGGACCTTTGTACAGGTGGCATAGAGGTACCCCTTTGTGACACTTGGTTGAAACATATGTAATGCAATGATAATCCATGGAAATCCGAGCTAATTAGGACAAGGTGCGGGCACTATTGGTATTCGATGCATGAGGCTTGCAACTTATAAGAGGTTTTATGCATAACACATATGAATTATTACTACCGTTGACAAAATTGTTTCCATGTTTTCAAAATAAAAAGCTCTAGCACATGAGTAATCCCTGCTTCCCTCTGCGAAGGGCCTTTCTTTTACTTTATGTTGAGTCAGTTTACCTACTTCTTTCTATCTTAGAAGCAAACACTTGTGTCAACTGTGTTCATTGATTCTTACATGTTTACTTATTGCACTTATTATATTACTTTGTGTTGACAATTATCCATGAGATATACATGTTACAAGTTGAAAGCAAATGCTGAAACTTAATCATCCTTTGTGTTGCTTCGAAACCTCTTACTTTGAATCTATTGCTTTATGAGTTAGCTCTTATGCAAGTCTTTTTGATGCTTGTCTTGAAAGTACTATTCATGAAAAGTTTTTGCTATATGATTCAGTTGTTTAGTCATTATCTTTTTGTTAGCAAATCATTGCTTCGAATCACTTCATTCATCTCATATGCTTTACAATAATGTTGATCAAGATTATGTTGGTAGCATGTCACTTCAGAAATATTTTTTTATCATTTACCTACTCGAGGCGAGTAGGAACTAAGCTTGGGATGCTTGATACGTAGGATAACGTAGCATAGAAAACAAAAATTTTCCTACGGCGAACACGCAATCCAAGCCAAGATGCAATCTAGAAGACGGTAGCAACGAGGGGATTGTCGAGACTCACCCTTGAAGAGATTCCAAAGCCTACAAGAAGAGGCTCTTGTTGCTGCGGTAGACGTTCACTTGCCGCTTGCAAAAGCGCGTAGAAGATCTTGATCACGATCGGTTCCGGCGCCACGAACGGGCAACACCTCCGTACTCGGTCACACGTTCGGTTGTTGATGAAGACGACGTCCACCTCCCCGTTCCAGCGGGCAGCGGAAGTAGTAGCTCCTCTTGAATCCGACAGCACGACGGCGTGGTGTCGGTGGCGGTGTAGAAGTCCGGCGGAGCTTCGCTAAGCTATGCGGGCAATATGAAGTGGAGGAGCAAAGCTAGGGTTTGGGAGGGGGTGGCCGGCCACTCTATGGGGGGCGGCCAGCTTGTGGTCTTGGGGTGGCCAGCTTGTGGTCTTGGGGTGGCCGGCCCCCTCCCTTGGCCCTTGTTTATATAGGTGGATCCCAAGTGTTGGTGTCCAAGTCTTCGAATAAGACCCGAAACCAAAACCTTCCATATGGTGGGAAACTTTCCCTCCCACTAGAGGTGGGAATTCCACCTTCCATGGGGGGGTTGGCCGGCCCCCTAAGGGGGAGTCCACTTGGGACTCCTCCCCACTAGGGTTGGCCGGCCATGGAGGTGGAGTCCCATGTGGACTCCACCTTCCTTGGTGGTTTCTTCCGGACTTTTCTAGAACCTTCTAGAACCTTCCATAGAACCTTCCGCATCATTTTATTCACATAAAATGACATCCTATATATGAATCTTATTCTCCGGACCATTCGGAACTCCTCGTGATGTCCGGGATCCCATCCGGGACTCCGAACAAATATTCCAACTTCATTCCATATTCAAGTACTACCATTTCAACATCCAACTTTAAGTGTGTCACCCTACGGTTCGTGAACTATGCGGACATGGTTGAGTACTCACTCCGACCAATAACCAATAGCGGGATCTGGAGATCCATAATGGCTCCCACATATTCAACGATGACTTTAGTGATCGAATGAACCATTCACATACGATACCAATTCCCTTTGTCACGCGATATTTTACTTGTCCGAGGTTTGATCATCGGTATCACACTATACCTTGTTCAACCTCGTCTCCTGACAAGTACTCTTTACTCGTACCGTGGTATGTGGTCTCTTATGAACTTATTCATATGCTTGCAAGACATTAGACGACATTCCACCGAGAGGGCCCAGAGTATATCTATCCGTCATCGGGATGGACAAATCCCACTATTGATCCATATGCCTCAACTCATACTTTCCGGATACTTAATCCCACCTTTATAACCACCCATTTACGCAGTGGCGTTTGATGTAATCAAAGTACCTTTCCGGTATAAGTGATTTACATGATCTCATGGTCATAAGGACTAGGTAACTATGTATTGAAAGCTTATAGCAAATAACTTAATGACGTGATCTTATGCTATGCTTAATTGGGTGTGTCCATTACATCATTCATACAATGATATAACCTTGTTATTAATAACATCCAATGTTCATGATTATGAAACTAATCATCTATTAATCAACAAGCTAGTTAAGAGGCTTACTAGGGACTCTTTGTTGTTTACATATCACACATGTATCAATGTTTCGTTAATACAATTATAGCATGGTATATAAACATTTATCATAAACATAAAGATATATAATAACCACTTTTATTATTGCCTCTTGGGCATATCTCCAACTCCCACTTGCACTAGAGTCAATAATCTAGATTACATTGTAATATACCTAACACCCATGGCATTCTGGTGTTGGTCATGCTTTGCCCTAGGGAGAGCTTTAGTCAACGGATCTGCTACATTCAGATCAGTGTGTACTTTGCAAATCTTTACTTCTCCATCTTCGATGTACTCGCGAATCGAGTGGTAACGCAGCTTGATATGCTTCAGCCTCTTGTGTGACCTTGGCTCTTGTGCATTGGCGATGGCACCCATGTTATCACAGTAGATGACAAATGGGTCCAATGCACTAGGAACCACACCGAGCTCTACAATGAACCTCTTCATCCATACCGCTTCTGATGAAGCCTCTGAAGCCGCTATGTACTCCGATTCTGTTGAGGATTTCGCCACCGTGCACTGCTTCGAGCTTGCCCAGCTTACTGCAGCACCATTCAATATAAACACGTACCCAGATTGTGACTTAGAGTCATCAGGATCAGTGTTCCAACTTGCATCGGTGTAACTTGTTACAACGAGCTCTTGGTCACCTCCATAACAAAGAAACATATCCTTAGTTCTTTTCAAGTACTTCAGGATATTCTTGACCGCTGTCCAGTGTTCCATTCCTGGATCACTTTGATATCTGCTAGTTAAACTAACAGCATGTGCTATATCCGGTCTTGTACATAGCATGGCATACATGATAGAGCCTACTGCCGAGGCATAGGGGATCTGACTCATCCTTTCTCTTTCTTCTGCCGTAGCCGGTCCTTGAGTCTTACTCAAGACCTTGCCTGGTAACATAGGTAAGAATCCTTTCTTACTTTCGTCCATTCTAAACTTCTTCAGAATCTTGTCCAGGTATGTACTCTGTGATAGCCCTATTAGACGTCTTGATCTATCTCTATAAATCTTGATGCCTAATATGTATGATGCTTCACCAAGGTCTTTCATTGAAAAACTATTATTCAAATAACCCTTTACACTGCTTAATAGTTCTATATCATTCCCAATCAATAATATGTCATCTACATATAATATCAGGAATGCTACAGAGCTCCCACTCACTTTCTTGTAAATACAGGCCTCTCCATGACACTGTATAAACCCGAAGTCTTTGATTACCTTATCAAAACGTCGGTTCCAACTTCTCGATGCTTGCTTCAGTCCATAGATTGAACGCTGAAGTTTGCATACTTTGTCAGCATTTTTAGGATCGACAAAACCTTTGGGTTGTACCATATACAACTCTTCCTCAATGTCTCCATTAAGGAACGCCGTTTTGACATCCATCTGCCAAATCTCATAATCGAAAAATGCAGCTATTGCTAACAAAATCCTCACAGATTTTAGCTTCGCTACAGGTGAGAAAGTCTCATCGTAGTCAACACCTTGAATTTGTCGGAAACCCTTTGCGACAAGTCGAGCTTTATAGACAGTAATATTACCATCGGCATCTGTTTTTCTCTTGAAGATCCATTTATTCTCGACAGCCTTGCGGCTATCAGGTAATTCTACCAAAGTCCATACTTTGTTATCATACATGGATCCCATTTCGGATTTCATGGCTTCTTGCCATTTGTTGGAATCTGGGCTCATCATCGCTTCTTCATACGTCGCAGGGTCCTCATCATTGTTATCCACAATCATGACATTTAGACAAGGATCATACCAATCTGGAGTGGCACGATCCCTTGTCGATCTGCGAGGTTCAGTAGCTGTCTCATTTGAAGTTTCATGATCATTATCATTAGCTTCCTCTGTTGCCGGTGTAGGTGGTACAGAACATTTTCCGGTACTGCGCTACTCTGATCAACGAGTAGAGATTCTTCAATCTCATCGAGTTCTACTTTTCTTCCAGTCACTTCTTTAGTGAGAAATTCTTTCTCAAGAAAGGTTCCGTTCTTAGCAACAAAGATCTTGCCTTCGGATCTGTGATAGAAAGTGTACCCTATAGTTTCCTTAGGGTATCCTATGAAGACGCATTTCTCCGCTTTGGGTTCTAGCTTGTCCGGTTGTAACTTTTTTACATAGGCTTCGCAACCCCAAACTTTTAGGAACGACAGCTTAGGTTTCTTATTAAACCATAATTCATACGGCGTCGTTTCAACGGATTTTGATGGTGCTCTATTTAAAGTGAATGCGGCTGTCTCTAATGCATAACTCCAAAATGATAACGGCAAATCAGTAAGAGACATCATAGAACGAACCATATCTAAGAGAGTTCGATTACGACGTTCGGACACACCGTTCGTTGTGGTGTTCCCGGCGGTGTCAATTGTGAAAGTATTCCGCATTTCTTTAAATGCATGCTAAACTCATAACTCAGATATTCACCTCCGCGATCAGATCGTAGAAATTTAATCTTCTTGTTACGTTGATTTTCTACTTCACTTTGAAATTCCTTAAACTTCTCGAAAGTTTCGGATTTATGTTTCATTAAATAGATATACCCATATCTACTCAAATCATCTGTGAAGGTTAGAACATAACGATAACCACCGCGCGATGCTACACTCATTGGTCCACATACATCTGTGTGTATGATTTCCAATAAGTCAGTAGCTCGCTCCATCATACCCGAGAATGGAGTCTTAGTCATTTTTCCCATCAGACATGCTTCGCATCTATCAAGTGACTCAAAGTCAAGTGATTCAAGTAATCCATCAGTATGGAGTTTCTTCATGCGTTTCACTCCAATATGACCAAGACGACAGTGCCACATATAAGTAGAATTATCATTCAATTTAATTCGCTTAGCATCAATGTTATGTATATGCGTATTACTACTATCGAGATCTAACAGAAATAAGCCATTCTTTTGTGGTGCTCGACCATAAAAGATATTATTCATAAAAATAGAACAACCATTATTCTCAGACTTGAATGAATAACCGTCTTGCATTAAACAAGATCCAGATATAATGTTCATGCTCAACGCGGGTACATAATAACAATTATTTAGGCTTAAAACTAATCCCGAAGGTAGATGTAGAGGAAGTGTCCCGACTGCGATCACATTGACCTTGGATCCGTTTCCAACGCGCATCGTCACTTCATCTTTCAGCAGTTGTCGTTTATTCTTTAGTTCCTGTTTCGAGTTACAAATATGAGCAACCGAACCAGTATCAAATACCCAGGTACTAGAACGAGAACTAGTGAGATAAACATCTATAACATGTATATCAGATATACCTTCTTTCTTCTTCTTGACAAGGCCGCTCTTCAGATCCGCCAAATACTTGGAGCAATTACGCTTCCAGTGTCCCTTCTCCTTGCAGTAATAGCACTCAGCATCAGGCTTAGGGCCAGACTTAGGTTTCACAGGAGGCGTGGCAGCTTTCTTGCCACTCTTCTTGTTCTTGCCTTTAGACTTGCCCTGTTTCTTGAAGCTGGTGGTCTTGTTGACCATCAACACTTGGTGCTCTTTCTTGATCTCAATCTCAGCAGCTTTTAGCATGCCAAAGAGTTCAGGAAACTCCTTGTTCATGTTCTGCATATTGTAGTTCATCACAAAGTTCTTGTAACTTGGTGGCAGTGATTGAAGGACACGATTAATCCCCAGTCTGTTAGGAATCACTATTCCCAAGTCACTGAGTTTCTTCGCATGCCCGGTCATAACGAGCATGTGCTCACTGATGGAGCTGCCTTCTTCCATCATACAGCTGAAAAAGTGTTTCGATGCTTCATAGCATTCCACGGCCGCATGAGTCTCAAAAATAGTCTTCAACTCTTTTATCAACTCATGAGGATCGTGGTGCTCAAAACGTTTTTGAAGATCGGATTCCAGACTGCATAAGATGGCACACTGAACTTGAGAGTACCGAGTTTTCCGAGTCATGTAAACATTCTTTACTTCATCGGTTTCAGTTTCTGCAGGAGGGTCACCTAGCGGTGCATCAAGCACATATTGCAGATTTCCGCCATTGAGGAAGATCCTCACATGACGGAACCAGTCGGTGAAGTTGCTACCGTTGCTCTTAAGCTTTTCTTTCTCTAGGAACTGGTTAAAATTGATTGAGGACGCCATATCTACAACATATTTGCAATAGTTTAGACTAAGTTTATGACAAATTGAGTTCAAATTTTAATTCTACATAATTAAAAATCTAGGTGAACTCCCACTCAAAACAATATCCCTCGCATTGTCTTAGTGATCACATGAACCAAATCCATCACACCTATGCCCGATCATCACGAGACAAGATGTAATTTCAATGGCGAACACTCAAAATGTTCATCATATCAATCATATGATTCATGCTCTACCTTTCGGTATCACGTGTTCCGAGACCATGTCTTTACATGCTAGGCTCGTCAAGGCCACCTTAGTATCCGCATGTGCAAACTGTCTTGCACCCGTCATATGTACTTATCGAATCTATCACACCCGATCATCACGAGATGCTTCGAAACGATAAGACTTGATAACGGTGCTACTAAGGATGAACACTTTATTATCTTGAGATTTTAGTGAGAGGGATCATCTTATAATGCTACCGTCGCGATCTAAGCAAAATAAGATGCATAAAAGGATTAACATCACATGCAGTTCATATGTGATATGATATGGCCCTTTTGTCTTTGCGCCTTTGATCTTCATCTCCAAAGTACGGACATGATCTCCATCATCAACGGGCATGATCTCCATCATCGTCGGCGAAGCACCAAGGTCAATGGCGCCGTCTTCATGATCGTCCTCCATGTAGCAACTATTACAACTACTTTGAAATACTACTCAACATGAAATTTAAAGACAACCATAAGGCTCCTGCCGGTTGCCACAATACAATAATGATCATCTCATACATATTCATCATCACATTATGGCCATATCACATCACCAAACCCTGCAAAAACAAGTTAGACGTTCTCTAATTTGGTTTGCATATTTTACGTGGTTTAGGGTTTTCGAGCAAGATCCAATCTACCTACGAACATGAACCACAACGGTGATACTAGTGTTGTCAATAGAAGAGTAAATTGAATCTTCACTATAGTAGGAGAGACAGACACCCGCAAAGCCACTTATGCAATACAAGTTGCATGTCAAGCGTGGAGCAAATCTCATGAACGCGGTCATGTAAAGTTAGCCCGAGCCGCTTCATCCCACTATGCCACAAAGATGCAAAGTACTCAACTAAAGATAACAAGAGCATCAACGCCCACAAACCATTGTGTTCTACTCGTGCAACCATCTATGCATAGACACGGCTCTGATACCACTGTAGGATAACGTAGCATAGAAAACAAAAATTTTCCTACGGCGAACACGCAATCCAAGCCAAGATGCAATCTAGAAGACGGTAGCAACGAGGGGATTGTCGAGACTCACCCTTGAAGAGATTCCAAAGCCTACAAGATGAGGCTCTTGTTGCTGCGGTAGACGTTCACTTGCCGCTTGCAAAAGCGCGTAGAAGATCTTGATCACGATCGGTTCCGGCGCCACGAACGGGCAGCACCTCCGTACTCGGTCACACGTTCGGTTGTTGATGAAGACGACGTCCACCTCCCCGTTCCAGCGGGCAGCGGAAGTAGTAGCTCCTCTTGAATCCGACAGCACGACGGCGTGGTGTCGGTGGCGGTGTAGAAGTCCGGCGGAGCTTCGCTAAGCTATGCGGGCAATATGAAGTGGAGGAGCAAAGCTAGGGTTTGGGAGGGGGTGGCCGGCCACTCTATGGGGGGCGGCCAGCTTGTGGTCTTGGGGTGGCCGGCCCCCTCCCTTGGCCCTTGTTTATATAGGTGGATCCCAAGTGTTGGTGTCCAAGTCTTCGAATAAGACCCGAAACCAAAACCTTCCATATGGTGGGAAACTTTCCCTCCCACTAGAGGTGGGAATTCCACCTTCCATGGGGGGGTGGCCGGCCCCCTAAGGGGGAGTCCACTTGGGACTCCTCCCCCACTAGGGTTGGCCGGCCATGGAGGTGGAGTCCCATGTGGACTCCACCTTCCTTGGTGGTTTCTTCCGGACTTTTCTAGAACCTTCTAGAACCTTCCATAGAACCTTCCGCATCATTTTATTCACATAAAATGACATCCTATATATGAATCTTATTCTCCGGACCATTCCGGAACTCCTCGTGATGTCCGGGATCCCATCCGGGACTCCGAACAAATATTCCAACTTCATTCCATATTCAAGTACTACCATTTCAACATCCAACTTTAAGTGTGTCACCCTACGGTTCGTGAACTATGCGGACATGGTTGAGTACTCACTCCGACCAATAACCAATAGCGGGATCTGGAGATCCATAATGGCTCCCACATATTCAACGATGACTTTAGTGATCGAATGAACCATTCACATACGATACCAATTCCCTTTGTCACGCGATATTTTACTTGTCCGAGGTTTGATCATCGGTATCACACTATACCTTGTTCAACCTCGTCTCCTGACAAGTACTCTTTACTCGTACCGTGGTATGTGGTCTCTTATGAACTTATTCATATGCTTGCAAGACATTAGACGACATTCCACCGAGAGGGCCCAGAGTATATCTATCCGTCATCGGGATGGACAAATCCCACTATTGATCCATATGCCTCAACTCATACTTTCCGGATACTTAATCCCACCTTTATAACCACCCATTTACGCAGTGGCGTTTGATGTAATCAAAGTACCTTTCCGGTATAAGTGATTTACATGATCTCATGGTCATAAGGACTAGGTAACTATGTATTGAAAGCTTATAGCAAATAACTTAATGACGTGATCTTATGCTATGCTTAATTGGGTGTGTCCATTACATCATTCATACAATGATATAACCTTGTTATTAATAACATCCAATGTTCATGATTATGAAACTAATCATCTATTAATCAACAAGCTAGTTAAGAGGCTTACTAGGGACTCTTTGTTGTTTACATATCACACATGTATCAATGTTTCAGTTAATACAATTATAGCATGGTATATAAACATTTATCATAAACATAAAGATATATAATAACCACTTTTATTATTGCCTCTTGGGCATATCTGATACGTCTCCAACGTATCTATAATTTCTTATGTTCCATGCTAGTTTTATGACAATACCTACATGTTTTGTTCACACTTTATGATGTTTTTATGCATTTTCCGGCACTAACCTATTAACAAGATGCCGAAGCGCCAGTGATACGTCCCAAACGTATCTATAATTTCTTATGTTCCATGCTACTTTATTGATGATACCTACATGTTTTATACACATTATATGTCATTATTATGCGTTTTCCGGAACTAACCTATTGACGAGATGCCGAAGTGCCGTTCCTGTTTTCGCTGTTTTTGGTTTCAGAAATCCTAGTAAGGAAATATTCTCGGAATGGACGAAATCAACGCCCAGGTTCCTATTTTTCCCGGAAGCATCCAGAACACCCGAGAACCGTCAGAGAGGGGCCACAGGGGGCCCACACATGGCGTGGCCAGGGCTGGGCCCGCGCCCCCCTAGTGTGTCGCCGCCTCGTCAGCCCTCCGACTCCGCCTCTTCGCCTATATAAAGGTCCCTGACCTAAAACCTCGAGACGGAAAAAGCCACGTTACGCGAAACCTTCCAGAGCCGCCGCCATCGTGAAGCCAAGATCTGGGGGACAGGAGTCTCTGTTCCGGCACGCCGCCGGGACGGGGAAGTGCCCCCGAAAGGCTTCTCCATCGACACCGCTGCCATCTCCACCGCCATCTTCATCACCGCTGCTGTCTCCCATGAGGAGGGAGTAGTTCTTCATCGAGGCTCGGGGCTGTACCGGTAGCTATGTGGTTCATCTCTCTCCTATGTACTTCAATACAATAATCTCATGAGCTGCCTTACATGATTGAGATTCATATGATGATGCTTGTAATCTAGATGTCATTATGCTAGTCAAGTGGGTTTTACTTATGTGATCTCCGGAGACTCCTTGTCCCACGTGTGTAAAGGTGACAGTGTGTGCACCGTGTGGGTCTCTTAGGCTATATTTCACAGAATACTTATTCACTATTATGAATGGCATAGTGAAGTGCTTATTTGTATCTCTTTATGATTGCAATGTGTTTTGTATCACAATTTATCTATGTGCTACTCTAGTGATGTTATTAAAGTAGTTTATTCCTCCTGCACGGTGTAATGGTGACAGTGTGTGCATCCGTGTTAGTACTTGGCGTAGGCTATGATTATGATCTCTTGTAGATTATGAAGTTAACTATTGCTATGATGGTATTGATGTGATCTATTCCTCCTACATGGTGTGAAGGTGACAGTGTGCATGCTATGTTAGTACTTGGTTTAGTCGTGTCGATCTTTCATGCACTCTAAGGTTATTTAAATATGAACATTGAATTGTGGAGCTTGTTAACTCCGGCATTGAGGGTTCGTGTAATCCTACGCAATGTGTTCATCATCCAACAAGAGAGTGTAGAGTATGCATTTATCTATTCTGTTATGTGATCAAAGTTGAGAGTGTCCACTAGTGAAAGTCTAATCCCTAGGCCTTGTTCCTAAATACTGCTATCGCTGCTTGTTACTGTTTTACTGCGTTACTACTGCTGCGTTACTACTGCTTGTTTACTTCCTACAATATTACTACCATCAACTGCACGCCAGCAAGCTATTTTCTGGCGCCGTACTACTGCTCATATTCATTCATACCACTTGTATTTCACTATCTCTTCGCCGAACTAGTGCACCTATTAGGTGTGTTGGGGACACAAGAGACTTCTTGCTTTGTGGTTGCAGGGTTGCATGAGAGGGATATCTTTGACCTCTTCCTCCCTGAGTTCGATAAACCTTGGGTGATCCACTTAAGGGAAAACTTGCTGATGTTCTACAAACCTCTGCTCTTGGAGGCCCAACACTGTCTACAAGAATAGAAGCGCCCGTAGACATCAAGCTATTTTCTGGCGCCGTTGCCGGGGAGGAAAGGTAAAAGGTACTCACACTCCGGATCTCGGCTACTAAGCTATTTTCCGGCACCGTTGTAAGTACTCGAAGCTATTTCCTTTAGACTCTGCAATTGCGACATTTGGTTTCTTGTTTACACTAGTTAGGCATAATGGAAAGTAACAATGAGCTTCTTATTCTATTTCCTGAGTTAAGACATGGATTGTTTGCTGCGAAAATTAAAAAACCTATGGAACACATTAGCATGAGCGCTTTGAACACCATTGTTGCTAATGATATGGAAAATTCTAAGCTTGGGGAAGCTGGCTTTGATGAGCATGATATTTTTAGTACCCCAAGCATTGAGGAGAAAATTTACTTTGATGATACTTTGCCTCCTATATTTGATGATGAGAATAATAATGATAGCTACTTTGTTGAATTTGCTCCCACTACATCTAATAAAATTGATTATGCTTATGTGGAGAGTAATGATACTTTTATGCATGTGAATAAGAATGCTTTATGTGATACTTATATTGTTGAGTTTGTTCATGATGCCTCTGAAAATTATTATGAGAGAGGAAAATATGGTTGTAGAAATTTTCATGTTACTAAAACACCTCTCTATATGCTGAAATTTTTGAAGTTACACTGGTTTTATCTTCTTATGCTTGTTACTTTGCTCTTCATGAACTTGTTTATTTACAAGATTCCTATGCATAGGAAGCATGTTAGACTTAAATATGTTTTGAATTTGCTTCTTGATGCTCTCTTTTGCTTCAATTTTTATTTCTTATGTGAGCATCATTAAAATTACTGAGCCCATCTTAATGGCTATAAAGAAAGAACTTCTTGGGAGATAACCCATGTGTTTATTTTGCTACAGTACTTTGTTTTATATTTGTGTCTTGGAAGTTGTTTACTACTGTAGCAACCTCTCCTTATCATGTTTTTGTGCCAAGTAAAGTCTCTATGGTAAAGTTGATGCTAGATTTGGATTGCTGCGCAGAAACAGCATTGCTGTCTGTCACGAATCTGGGCCTAATTCTCTGTAGGTAACTCAGAAAATTATGCCAATTTACGTGAGTGATCCTCAGATATGTACGCAACTTTCATTAGTTTTAAGTTTTTCCATTTGAGCAAGTCTGGTGCCATTTTAAAATTCGTCTTTACGAACTGTTCTGTTTTGACAGATTCTGCCTTTTATTTCGCATTGCCGCTTTTGCTTTGTTGAATGGGTTTCTTTGTTCCATTAACTTTCAGAAGTTTTATGCAATGTCCATAAGTGTAAAGAATGATTGTGTCACCTCTGAACATGTGAATTTTTGATTGTGCACTAACCCTCTAATGAGTTTGCTCGAAGTTTGGTGTGACAGAAGTTTTCAAGGGTCAATAGAAGAGGGTGATATAATGTGATCGAGAAGAGTGAAAGGTCTAAGCTTGGGGATGCCCCGGTGGTTCATCCCTGCATATTTTAAGAAGACTCAAGCATCTAAGCTTGGGGATGCCCAAGGCATCCCCTTCTTCATCGACAACTTATCAGGTTTCTTCTAGTGAAACTATATTTTTATTCCGTCACATCTTATGTACTTTACTTGGAGCGTCTGTTTGTTTTTATTTTTGTTTTGTTTGAATAAGTTCATCCTTGTGTGGGAGAGAGACACGCTCCGCTGGTTCATATGAACACATGTGTTCTTAGCTTTTAATGTTCAAGGGCGAAAGTTGATCGCTTCACTTGTTGTTATATGGTTGGAAACGGGAAATGCTACATGTAGTAATTGGTAAAATGTCTTGGATAATTTGATACTTGGCAATTGTTGTGCTCATGTTTAAGCTCTTGCATCATATACTTTGCACCCATTAATGAAGAAATACATAGAGCTTGCTAAAATTTGGTTTGCATATTTGGTCTCTCTAAGGTCTAGATAATTTCTAGTATTGAGTTTTGAACAACAAGGAAGACGGTGTAGAGTCTTATAATGTTTACAATATGTCTTTTATGTGAGTTTTTCTGCACCGGTTCATCCTTGTGTTTGTTTCAAATAAACCTTGCTAGCCTAAACCTTGTATCGAGAGGGAATACTTCTCATGCATCCAAAATCCTTGAGCCAACCACTATGCCAATTGTGTCCACCATACCTACCTACTACATGGTATTTCTCCGCCATTCCAAAGTAAATTGCTTGAGTGCTACCTTTAAATAATTCAAAATTTATCACCTCTTATTTGTGTCAATGTTTTATAGCTCATGAGGAAGTATGTGGTGTTTTATCTTTCGATCTTGTCATTTACTTTTGACAGACTTTCACAATGGACTAGTGGCACATCCGCTTATCCAATAATTTTGCAAAAAGAGCTGGCAATGGGGTTCCCAGCCCCAATTAATTAACTTTCATTAATAATTCTCTTCACATGTTTTGCTCTGATTCATCAGTAAGCAACTTAATTTTGCAAATAGACACTCCTCCATGGTATGTGAATGTTGGAAGGCACCCGAGGATTCGGTTAGCCATGGCTTGTGTAAGCAAAGGTTGGGAGGAGTGTCATCCATAAATAAAGAAAAACTAAACTAAAGTACATGTGTAAACAAAAGAGAAGAGGGATGATCTACCTTGCTGGTAGAGATAACGTCCTTCATGGGAGCCGCTCTTGAAAGTCTGGTTGATGAGGTAGTTAGAGTGCCCACTACCATTCGTTGACAACAACAAACACCTCTCAAAACTTTACTTTTATGCTCTCTTTATGTTTTCAAAACCAAAGCTCTAGCACAAATATAGCAATCGATGCTTTCCTCTTTGAAGGACCATTCTTTTACTTTTATGTTGAGTCAGTTCACCTATCTCTCTCCACCTCAAGAAGCAAACACTTGTGTGAACTGTGCATTGATTCCTACATACTTGCATATTGCACTTGTTATATTACTTTACATTGACAATATCCATGAGATATACATGTTATAAGTTGAAAGCAACCGCTGAAACTTAATCTTCCTTTGTGTTGCTTCAATACCTCTACTTTGAATTATTGCTTTATGAGTTAACTTTTATGCAAGACTTATTGATGCTTGTCTTGAAGTACTATTCATGAAAAGTCTTTGCTTTATGATTCACTTGTTTACTCATGTCATTACCATTGTTTTTGATCGCTGCATTCATTACATATGCTTACAATAGTATGATCAAGGTTATGATGGCATGTCACTTAAGAAATTATTTGTGTTATCGTTTACCTACTCGAGGACGAGTAGGAACTAAGCTTGGGGATGCTTGATACGTCCCAAACGTATCTATAATTTCTTATGTTCCATGCTACTTTATTGATGATACCTACATGTTTTATACACATTATATGTCATTATTATGCGTTTTCCGGAACTAACCTATTGACGAGATGCCGAAGTGTCGGTTCCTGTTTTCTGTTTTTGGTTTCAGAAATCCTAGTAAGGAAATATTCTCGGAATTGGACGAAATCAACGCCCAGGTTCCTATTTTGCCCGGAAGCATCCAGAACACCCGAGAACCGTCGAGAGGGGCCACGGGGGCCCACACATGGTGGTGGCGCGGCCAGGGCTGGGCCCGCGCCCCCTAGTGTGTCGCCGCCTCGTCACCCTCCGACTCCGCCTCTTCGCCTCTATAAAGGTCCCGACCTAAAACCTCGAGACGAAAAAGCCACGGTACGCGAAACCTTCCAGAGCCGCCGCCATCGCGAAGCCAAGATCTGGGGGATAGGAGTCTCTGCCCCATGCCGCCGGACGGGGAAGTGCCCCCGGAAGGCTTCTCCATCGACACCGCTGCCATCTCCACCGCCATCTTCATCACCGCTGTTGTCTCCCAGTAGGAGGGAGTAGTTCTTCATCGAGGCTCGGGGCTGTACCGGTAGCTGTGTGGTTCATCTCTCTCCTATGTACTTCAATACAATAATCTCATGAGCTGCCTTACATGATTGAGATTCATATGATGATGCTTGTAATCTAGATGTCATTATGCTAGTCAAAGTGGGTTTTACTTATGTGATCTCCGGAGACTCCTTGTCCCACGTGTGTAAAGGTGACAGTGTGTGCACCGTGTGGGTCTCTTAGGCTATATTTCACAGAATACTTATTCACTGTTATGAATGGCATAGTGAAGTGCTTATTTATATCTCTTTATGATTGCAATGTGTTTTGTATCACAATTTATCTATGTGCTACTCTAGTGATGTTATTAAAGTAGTTTATTCCTCCTGCACGGTGTAATGGTGACAGTGTGTGCATCCGTGTTAGTACTTGGCGTAGGCTATGATTATGATCTCTTGTAGATTATGAAGTTAACTATTGCTATGATGGTATTGATGTGATCTATTCCTCCTACATGGTGTGAAGGTGACAGTGTGCATGCTATGTTAGTACTTGGTTTAGTCGTGTCGATCTTTCATGCACTCTAAGGTTATTTAAATATGAACATTGAATTGTGGAGCTTGTTAACTCCGGCATTGAGGGTTCGTGTAATCCTACGCAATGTGTTCATCATCCAACAAGAGAGTGTAGAGTATGCATTTATCTATTCTGTTATGTGATCAAAGTTGAGAGTGTCCACTAGTGAAAGTCTAATCCCTAGGCCTTGTTCCTAAATACTGCTATCGCTGCTTGTTACTGTTTTACTGCGTTACTACTGCTGCGTTACTGCTTGTTTACTTCCTACAATATTACTACCATCAACTGCACGCCAGTAAGCTATTTTCTGGCGCCGTACTACTGCTCATATTCATTCATACCACTTGTATTTCACTATCTCTTCGCCGAACTAGTGCACCTATTAGGTGTGTTGGGGACACAAGAGACTTCTTGCTTTGTGGTTGCAGGGTTGCATGAGAGGGATATCTTTGACCTCTTCCTCCCTGAGTTCGATAAACCTTGGGTGATCCACTTAAGGGAAAACTTGCTGCTGTTCTACAAACCTCTGCTCTTGGAGGCCCAACACTGTCTACAAGAATAGAAGCACCCGTAGACATCAGCACTCTGTTTTCTGCTGTTTTTGGTTTCAGAAATCCTACACAGGAAATATTCTCGGAATGGGACGAAACAAAAGCCCACTGTCTTATTTTGCACGGAGCCTTGAAGTCCGAAGAGGAGACGAAGAGGGGCGACGAGGCGGCCACCCCATAGGCGGCGCGGCCCCACCTCTGGCCGCGCCGCCATATGGTGTGGGCCCCTCGGGCACCCCCCGCGCTGCCCTCGCCTATATATTCTCTCCGTCGCGAAAACCCTAGTACCGAGAGCCACGATACGAGAAAAGTTCGAGACGATGCCGCCGCCAATCCCATCTCGGGGATTCAGGAGATCGCCTCCGGCACCCTGCCGGAGAGGGGAATCATCACGGAGGGCTCTACATCACCATGTCCGCCTCCGGACTGATGCGTGAGTAGTTCATCCTTGGACTATGGGTCCATAGCAGTAGCTAGATGGTTGTCTTCTCCTCTTGTGCTATCATGTTTAGATCTTGTGAGCTGCCTATCATGATGAGGATCATCTATTTGTAATACTACATGTTGTGTTTGGTGGGATCCGATGGATATTGAATACTATGTCAAGTTGATTAATTGATCTATCATATATGTGTTGTTTATGTTCTTGCATGCTCTCCGTTGCTAGTAGAGGCTCTGGCCAAGTTGATACTTGTAACTCCAAGAGGGAGTATTTATGCTCGATAGTGGGTTCATGCCTCCATTGAATCTGGGACAGTGACAGAAAGTTCTAAGGTTGTGGATGTGCCGTTGCCACTAGGGATAAAACATCAATGCTTTGTCTAAGGATATTTGTGTTGATTACATTACGCACCATACTTAATGCGATTGTCTGTTGTTTAATACTGGAGGGGGTGCGGATGCTAACCTGAAGGTGGACTTTTTAGGCATAGATGCATGCTGGATGGCGGTCTATGTTCTTTGTCGTAATGCCCTGATTAAATCTCATAGTAGTCATCATGATATGTATGTGCATCTCTATTCTGTCAATTGCCCACCTGTAATTTGTTCACCCAACATGCTATTTATCTTATTGAAGAGACACCACTAGTGAACTGTGGACCCCGGTCCATTCTTTTACATCTGAAATACAATCTACTGCAATCTCCGTTCTCTTTTGTTCTTCGCAAACAAACATCATTCCCTATCCGTCGGCTCAAACCCCTCGTCACGTGGATCGCCCCTCTCATCGAGCAGCTATGAGTGAAAATAGAAGTTTTAATATTTTTGGATCGATGCAAAAGTGCTAAATAACCCTGAGCCGATTCAGAATATGTCATCTGATCACTGCCACAATACTATGTCTTTTACCAAACAGGACAACCATTTTTCAAAATCGCCCTAACACTTTTAGAATATGTCATCTAACCCACCCTAACACTTAATATTCTTTTAATGCTCAATGAGATTATTGGTGTTTCCTTCGACTCATATTAATCGTCGCTAATTTACTACAATTATACTAAATTAGGGACACTTAATATGAATCGGAAGGACTTCAAGATTCGTGGTTGGCATTTCCTTTTGTTCATATTAATCGTCAACGCCTTCTTTGCCATCTCGTAGTCCCCCTCCGTCCATCACACTATTCACTAGGCTCTAATACCTCCTCGGATGCGGTGCTCTCACCCTCTTCGTCCTCGTCATGATTCAACAAGTGCTACCACAAGCTCGCCACGTACAGAAGGTCTAGCATGTGCACATAAATGAGTTTTTAAAACACATTGTTATAGTATTTGTTTTTCTTAGCTTGTGTTGGATTTTCCAACTTTATCTAGAAGGTCTAAGAGGGTCGAGTGCGCATGGAAGCTTCTATGGCCATGAGTAATAGTAAGAGAAGATAAACTAGATGTCATGACACATACTTGCATGGTGGTTCTGCATCAATGATTCAGCGGGGTTCGACTAGGTCCGACTAGCAACGTGATAGATGGCCAAGATACCATGGTCAATGGGGCCCGACGATACCATGGACTAAGATGATAAGAAACCTCATTCACGTGATCTTCTATGTAAGTTCCATGCAAGCTAGAGCACCGGACGCATCCTGATTCATCTAATTAAATCAAATACACGTGCATGTATTTCCATCATTCCATACATGTTCGTGCCAACACAAGCACACCTCTGTCCCGTTGGGTCTGCAATTTTTAGGCATAACATGCAAGTTAGCTTTTTTCAGGGATGTGTGTGAACTTGGAATTCCTTCGTAATGCATGTTTTGTAACTATACATGTGACAGCAGAGTACACACCAACAAGGCCTTGATCCATCAGCAACAATACTTTCTTGGGCCGAATAAGTCTAGCCCAAATAAGCAGCCCACTACATTACCTCAGCAGAAGGTAGCATTGCATTGCAATGTTTAGTCCCACCTTGCTACTTTAGAGAGGTGGAGACCAACTTATAAGGGGTGCTCTCCATTGTCTTCTAGTTAGTAGTAGAACCAGACGAAGGACACCTCAATAGCGCGTGCGCTCGCGTGAATATTCGCGACTTAAGACTTTGGACGCTTGGCGACGGCGCGGCTAGCCTAGCAATTCGTATATTCTTTATTTTCGCTATTCAAGAACTTTTTTTTTTTTGCGAAATGTTCTTTTGGAGGTGATGGAATCCAGTCTTTATTTTCGCTATTCGTATACTTTTCGCTATTCGTATAATGTTCTTTTCGCGCCAAAAAGTTTCATCCGGAGTCCCCGAGCGCACATGCAGAAGAACACCTACTCATTTCCGGACTCGTGACGAGAAAAAAATGCGAGAATCACTATAGTGTAGGTCCTGAATTTTGTGCATGAAGTTAGAAGCCCTAGTAGAATGTTTTTTCGTTCTTCTTTTATTGAACACAGTTTATTCAGAAAAGTAACGAGCAATCAGTCATTTAATCGGGTCTCTGGTATGCAGCTATAGCTCTAGAGCAACGGCGGGATGCTCTGCTCGTTCCTGAAGTAGTCGGTCGGATCCACGGCCGCTTTCACCGTAGCGAGCCTGCGGTAGTTGCCCATGAAGTACCGCTGGCCCCACACCACGCCACCGTCGAACGTGCTCACGTCGTCCACCACGACGTTCTGGCCGATGTCCAGGTCCCGGAAGTTCACGTACGCCTCCCTCGGGTTGGTGCTCACGTGCTGCCCCATGAAGCCGTAGAAGCCGTCCAGCCAGGCCGCCGTCAGCGCCGTGCCGCCGTCGCCCGGCCAGAACACGAGGTACGGATGATGTACAGCACGCCGTTGCGGTGCGGGTACGGCGTCGCGTCGGCGGGGACGCTGTCCATGAACCCGCCGTGCGGCTCCAGATGATGTACCCGGAAGCGGAACCATTCATCGTGAACCAGGAGAAGATGTCGTTCCACCCGCCTTGGAGATGGGGCGCCGAACGTAGTCGGACTTGACCTTGAAGGAGAAGCTCATGCCGCCGGTCCTGTTGAGGAGCACCTCCTCCGGCGTGCCGATGTTGGCCAAGGTGGTGAAGGACAAGGCCGCGGACTCGAGCCAGGTCATGGACCGGCAGTCGGCGCTCGTCATGCCGAGCTCCGGGAACCGGCGGCCCATCGTGGCCACGAGCGAGCTGCACGTGCCGAGGTACATGGCCAGGAACAGGGCTTCCTGCCCCTGCACTTTGACCCTGATAGCGAGATCGTCGGGAGTGACGGCCCCACAAGTTGCCATGTGGTGAGGATGTCGATGGCGCCCTGGTCAAGCGTCTTCCCGATGCTGAACACGGTCACCGTCGGCGGGACCTGCACGAGTTGGATCTTCCACGAGAGCACGACGCCGGCTCTCGCCGCCGCCGCCTCGGATGGCCCGAAGAGGTCCCCCCCATGACGTCCCTGTCCGGAGATCCCCGTTGGCGTTGACCATCTTGGCGTCTAGGACATTGTCAATGGAGAGTTCATACTTGCGCATCATCATCCCGATGCCTCCGCCGCTGAACTGGCCGCCCACGCCGACGGTGGGGCACTCGCCGGCCGGGAACGCGAGTTCCGAGTTGTTTTTCGCGATGGCGTAGTAGAGCTCCCCAAGGGTCGCGCCGGATTCGACCCAAGCCGTGGACTCGGAACGGTTGACGCTCACGGAGCGGAGGTTGGCAAGGTCGAGCACCCCGAACACCTCGTTGGGCCGTGGCGACCGGTAGGACAGGCCCTCGTAGTCGTGGCCGCCGCTGCGCACGCGGAGGCGCACGCCGTGCCGGCGGCCGCAGAGCACGGCGGCCTGGACGTGTTGGGCGTCGGTCGGCGTCACGATGCGAGCGGCCTCGTCGTGGCGTTGGTGAAGAACCTAGGGTTCTTGATGGAGGAGGCCAGCACGTCGGTGAAGCTGCTGAGCTCTGCTCGTAGATGAGCTCGCTAGGGAGCTTCTCCCTTAGGCATTGGGTGAACTCACCGGGGTAAGGTGGGGAAGGAAGCGAGATCAGGTACCAGGAGAAGCAGCTCAGTAGGAACGAGAGTAGGCGTTTGGGCTTAGCCATGGTTTGGTTTGCTTGTGGCAGCGAGCGAGAGAGCTGTTAAACCAGCACGGATGCAAGTCAACGTAATTATTTGTTTTGCACCAAACGGTAGGAAAGATGGGTAAGACGATTGATTCTCCATTTCGGAAAAGAGAAAGACGCATCTACTCCTCCGGATGATCGATCCTCCGGGTGTGTGGCAGCAGTGCATCCCTCGTCTGGCCCTCCTCGTTCCACGAGTTTTTTCTTCCAGCCTTACTCTTTGTTCCAGAAATGTCATTTCTTTCTTTCCTGCGAAACCTCTATGCACGTTTTAACCGTCGATTTTACTCAGCTTTGTGCTTTCCGATTGCACTAGACCAGTTTTTGTTGTGTCTTGCAATGAAATCGTGGTGACATAGTGCAAGGAAGGTCCGTGCACGGTACATTCACTAATCTCCTCTTTGTTGTCTCTCCCGTCTCTTTTCGAGGAGCCTGAGCGTATCTTCCTCCGTGGTCCGCTGGCTGGAACTTTGGTGTTATTGTGGTGAATAAACAGATGTCATATCTAGATTTATCTTAGAGCCGATGTGCCGGAAGATCCAGATGAGGGGAGATGAAGAACACACAATGACACAAGGTTTACCCAGGTTCGGAGCTCGCGTGAGGAGGTAACACCCCTACTCCTTGTCTGTGATGTATAAGCACACTATGAGAGCTACAATGGTGCTCCTCGAGCTGTATGCGAGAGGTTGAAGACAGTGCTATCTCTAGAGGTAGAAGAAGAAGTGAATGAGCTAGTAACAGCATTCCGTGCAAGTGCAAGAGAGTGCTACCTCTCCTTATATAGTGGAGAGGTAACTTACAAGACAAGGAGCCCTAGCATGGGCTGATCCTGAGAATCTTTGCTTACGTTGGGCCGGACTTGATCGTAGCTTTGATCTTGGCTCGTGAGGTCCTTTCTTCGGCACTGTGGCACTGTCCACCGTAGTTATGTGCACTGTAGCCTCCTTCGTCATCGCGTGCTCGGCCCCCGTTGGAACTTAGCGATGCTCGTCATGAGGAGATCCTCCGTATCTCCTTCATGTATGTAGTGGCCTGAGCGGATCATTGACTTCAGGACCGGCATATGACCGTTAACCCTATGCCGGACCACTATCCCGGTTTTATCTGAACATGTCGGATCTTCGTCCTTCGTCCTTCTTGCCAAGCTCCGGCATAACTTGAACTCCTCTGGCTTAAGGTACGCCGATATCTTCATTCCAACATATACATGCCAGTATTCCGATCGTACAATCCGGATGACATTTAATCCGGTCACCATCATTTTAAGCGATAACCAAGATTATCCGGCTTACTCATGTAACCAGGTGATTAGTCGTATGACTTAGGCATATTAGCCATGCTCTTGACCTACCGGGGGTCATCCGCCCGACATCGGGCTCATGCCGACGGGCGAGCAGGTGCACAACGCTTTGTCGTGGTCCCCTTAATCGTCCTCCTCCTTGTCGTCCGGCCGACGCCGCTCCGGTGAAGAAGCCCACGTCACCGAGGTATCCTCCTTGGTGACGCAGGTCGAACTCCCACGACACAAAGGAGTGCAGTTGTAGGAGTCGATTAATGCCGGATCGTCGCGTAGATCCGGCAGAGGATTAGCGGAGGCGACATACCTCATCATGCCGCTGTCCCTCGCGTGGCACCGGAGGCACCGATACCCGCCGTGAATGAAAGAACATTTCATGATCTCTAGGGTTTTGCGTGTTTGATAACAACATCGGTGATGATCTAACATTGTGCTAAGTTTGTGACAGATAAAGAAAAAGGGTCACGTCTGATAAAATCGATCCCCCCAAAAAGGAAGAAAAGCGTTGGGCTAAAAACTCAAATGGCCGGCACTACCGGTGGAAGAAGGCCGGCACTGCCAGTGGATGCACCGGCATGCCGGCTGACCGTCGACCAGATGACCTAATATCCTATGCCGGCATGCCGTGTCTCGTGGCCGCACTGCCGAAAGTGGTTCCAACGGGCAGATTTGGTGGAGGGGTATTGATGGCGTGTAACTCACACGTTCGTTGGGAACCCCAAGAGGAAGGTATGATGCGCACAGCAGCAAGTTTTCCCTCAGAAAGAAACCAAGGTTTATCGAACCAGGAGGAGCCAAGAAGCACGTTGAAGGTTGATGGCGGCGGGATGTAGTGCGGCGCAACACCAGGGATTCCGGCGCCAACGTGGAACCTGCACAACACAACCAAAGTACCTTGCCCCAACGAAACAGTGAGGTTGTCAATCTCACCGGCTTGCTGTAACAAAGGATTAACCGTATTGTGTGGAAGATGATTGTTTGCAAGAAAACAGTAAAACAAGTATTGCAGTAGATTGTATGCGATGTAAAGAATAGGACCGGGGTCCACAGTTCACTAGAGGTGTCTCTCCCATAAGATAAAAGCATGTTGGGTGAACAAATTACAGTCGGGCAATTGACAAATAGAAAAGGGCATAACAATGCATATACATGATATGATAAATATAGTGAGATTTAATTGGGCATTACGACAAAGTACATAGACCGCCATCCAACCGCATCTATGCCTAAAAAGTCCACCTTCAGGTTATCATCCGAACCCCTTTCAGTATTAAGTTGCAAAGCAACAGAAATTGCATTAAGTATGGTGCGTAATGTAATCGACAACTACATCCTTAGACATAGAATCAATGTTTTATCCCTAGTGGCAACAGCACAACACAACCTTAGAACTTTCTGTCACTGTCCCAGGTGTCAATGAAGGCATGAACCCACTATCGAGCATAAATACTCCCTCTTGGAGTTAAGAGTAAAAACTTGGCCAGAGCCTCTACTAATAACGGAGAGCATGCAAGATCATAAACAACACATAAGCAATAGATTGATAATCACCATAACATAGTATTCTCTATCCATCGGATCCCGACAAACACAACATATAGTATTACAGATAGATGATCTTGATCATGTTAGGCAGCTCACAAGATCCAACAATGAAGCACAATTAGGAGAAGACGACCATCTAGCTACTGCTATGGACCCATAGTCCAGGGGTGAACTACTCACTCATCACTCCGGAGGCGATCATGGCGATGAAGAGTCCTCCGGAGATGAATCCCCTCTCCGGCAGGGTGCGAGGCGATCTCCGAATCCCCGAGATGGGATTGGCGGCGGCGTCTCTGGAAGGTTTTCCGTATCGTGGCTCTCGGTACTGGGGGTTCGCGACGGAGGCTTTAAGTAGGCGAAAGGGCAATGCAGGGGGCCACACGAGGGCCCCACACGCTAGGCCCTGGCCGCGCCGCCCTAGTGTGGCGGCGCCTCGTGGCCCCACTTCCTTCCCTCTTCGGTCTTCTGGAAGCTTCGTGCAAAAATAGGACCCTGGGCGTTGATTTCGTCCAATTCCGAGAATATTTCCTTACTAGGATTTCTGAAACCAAAAACAGCAGAAAAATGGCACTTCGGCATCTTGTTAATAGGTTAGTTCCAGAAAATGCGTAAATACGACATATAATGTGTATAAAACATGTAGATATCATCAATAATGTAGCATGGAACATAAGAAATTATCGATACGTCGAGACGTATCAGCATCCCTGCTTAGTTCTGCTCGTCCCGAGCAGGTAAAACGATAACAAAGATAATTTCTGAAGTGACATGCCATCATAATCTTGATCATACTATTTGTAAACATATGTAATGAATGCAGCGATCAAAACAATGGTAATGACATGAGTAAACAAATGAATCATAAAGCAAAGACTTTTCATGAATAGTACTTCAAGACAAGCATCAATAAGTCTTGCATAAGAGTTAACTCATAAAGCAATAAATCAAAGTAAAGGTATTGAAGCAACACAAAGGAAGATTAAGTTTCAGCGGTTGCTTTCAACTTATAACATGTATATCTCATGGATATTGTCAATATAAAGTAATATAACAAGTGCAATATGCAAGTATGTAGGAATCAATGCACAGTTCACACAAGTGTTTGCTTCTTGAGGTGGAGAGAGATAGGTGAACTGACTCAACAATAAAAGTAAAAGAAAGGTCCTTCAAAGAGGAAAGCATCGATTGCTATATTTGTGCTAGAGCTTTTATTTTGAAAACATGAAACAATTTTGTCAACGGTAGTAATAAAGCATATGAGTTATGTAAATTATATCTTACAAGTTGCAAGCCTCATGCATAGTATACTAATAGTGCCCGCACCTTGTCCTACTTAGCTTGGACTACCGGATCATCGCAATGCACATGTTTCAACCAAGTGTCACAAAGGGGTACCTCCATGCCGCCTGTACAAAGGTCTAAGGAGAAAGCTCGCATTTTGGATTTCTCGCTTTTGATTATTCTCAACTTAGACATCCATACCGGGACAACATGGACAACAGATAATGGACTCCTCTTTAATGCATAAGCATGTAGCAACAATTATTATTCTCATATGAGATTGAGGATATATGTCCAAACTGAAACTTCCACCATGATTCATGGCTTTAGTTAGCGGCCCAATGTTCTTCTCTAACAATATGCATGCTCCAACCATTAAGGTGGTAGATCTCTCTTACTTCAGACAAGACGGACATGCATAGCAACTCACATGATATTCAACAAAGAATAGTTGATGGCGTCCCCAGAAGCATGGTTATCGCACAACAAGCAACTTAATAAGAGATAAAGTGCATAAGTACATATTCAATACTACAATAGTTTTTAAGGCTATTTTGTCCCATGAGCTATATATTGAAAAGGTGAATGATGGAATTTTAAAGGTAGCACTCAAGCAATTTACTTTGGAATGGCGGAGAAATACCATGTAGTAGGTAGGTATGGTGGACACAAATGGCATAGTGGTTGGCTCAAGGATTTTGGATGCATGAGAAGTATTCCCTCTCGATACAAGGTTTAGGCTAGCAAGGTTATTTGAAGCAAACTCAAGGATAAACCGGTGCAGCAAAACTCACATAAAAGACATATTGTAAACATTATAAGACTCTACACCGTCTTCCTTGTTGTTCAAAAACTCAATACTAGAATTATCTAGACCTTAGAGAGACCAAATATGCAAATCAAATTTTAGCAAGCTCTATGTATTTCTTCATTAATGGGTGCAAAGTATATGATGCAAGAGCTTAAACATGAGCACAACAATTACAAAGTATCACATTATCCAAGACATTTTAGAATTACTACATGTAGCATTTCCCAATTCCAACCATATAACAATTTAACGAAGAAGAAACTTCGCCTTGAACATTATGAGTAAAGCCTAAGGACATATTTGTCCATATGCAACAGCGGAGCGTGTCTCTCTCCCACAAAGTGAATGCTAGGATCCATTTTATTCAAACAAAAACAAAAACAAAAACAAACCGACGCTCCAAGTAAAGAACACAAGATGTGACTGAATAAAAATATAGTTTCAGGGGAGGAACCTGATGATGTTGTCGATGAAGAAGGGGATGCCTTGGGCATCCCCAAGCTTAGACGCTTGAGTCTTCTTAAAATATGCAGGGGTGAACCACGGGGGCATCCCCAAGCTTAGAGCTTTCACTCCTCTTGATCATAGTATATCATACTCCTCTCTTGACCCTTGAAAACTTCCTTCACACCAAACTTCAAGCAAACTCATTAGAGGGTTAGTGCACAATAAAATTTTACATGTTCAGAGGTGGCACAATCATTCTTTACACTTCTGGACATTGCATAAAGCTACTGGACATTAATGGATCAAAGAAATTCATCCAACATAGCAAAAGAGGCAATGCGAAATAAAAGGCAGAATCTGTCAAAACAGAACAGTTCGTAAAGACGAATTTTAAAATGGCATCAGACTTGCTCAAATGGAAAAACTCAAAACTAATGAAAGTTGCATACATATCTGAGGATCACGCTCGTAAATTGGCAGATTTTTTAGAATTTTTACAGACAGCAATGCTGTTTCTGCGCAGCGATCCCAAATATAACATCAAATTTAGCATAGAAACTTTACTTGGCACAAAAACATGATAAGGAGAGGTTGCTACAGTAGTAAACAACTTCCAAGACTCAAATATAAAACAAAGTGATGTAGTAAAAACATGGGTTGTCTCCCATAAGCGCTTTTCTTTAACGCCTTTCAGCTAGGCGCAGAAAGTGCAAATCAAGTAACATCAAGAGTAGAAGCATCAACATTATTACCTTGAGAGTTGGGAGTTTTCTCAACAATGCATTGTATCTGGTCTATATAAGTAACTCCTCTCTCATTTCTCCTAGGCTTACTATTCTCATCAAACAAATTTTCAGGAACAAGCCAAGCATAATTATTTTCCAAAGCTTCATGCATCCCTAGTAGCTTACTAGGTATTGGCGCTTTAATTTCCCTACCATCATTAACATTACTAGTATACTTAATTCTATCCATATCCATCTTTTCAAGTATTTGTTTAAAATCAGGAAAGAAACCAAGCCTCTTATGCTTGATAAAAACTTTTCTAGCTTCTTTAGCTATATCTTCAAATTCTCTAACAAGGACTTTTAAAACAAAATTTCTCTTTTCTCCCATCTCTATATCCGTAAGTGTAAGAAACATATGTTGTATTATGGGATTGAGATTAACAAATCTAGTTTCCAACATGTGTATTAAACAGGCAGCAGCACTTTCATAAGTAGGAGCAGTTTTTAATAATGGTATATCTTTAAAATCTTCATCCATACTAACATGGGTGAAAAATTCTTCTATATTATCTCTTCCAATGATACACCCACGCCCTACCGGTATCTTTTCCAAAGTAAACTTAGGATTAAGCATGATGAAATAAGCAAAAAGTAAACTAGGCAAATAAAGTAACTAATTTTTTTTTGTGTTTTTGATATAGAGAGCAAGATAGTAAATAAAGTAAAACTAGCAACTAATTTTTTGTGTGTTTTGTTTAGGTGCAGCAAACAAAGTAGTAAATAAAATAAAGCAAGACAAAAACAAAGTAAAGAGATTGAGAAGTGGAGACTCCCTTGCAGCGTGTCTTGATCTCCGGCAACGGCGCCAGAAAAAGAGCTTGATGGCGTGTAACTCACACGTTCGTTGGGAACCCCAAGAGGAAGGTATGATGCGCACAGAGCAAGTTTTCCCTCGAAAGAAACCAAGGTTTATCGAACCAGGAGGAGCCAAGAAGCACGTTGAAGGTTGATGGCGGCGGGATGTAGTGCGGCGCAACACCAGGGATTCCGGCGCCAACGTGGAACCTGCACAACACAACCAAAGTACCTTGCCCCAACGAAACAGTGAGGTTGTCAATCTCACCGGCTTGCTGTAACAAAGGATTAACCGTATTGTGTGGAAGATGATTGTTTGCAAGAAAACAGTAAAACAAGTATTGCAGTAGATTGTATGCGATGTAAAGAATAGGACCGGGGTCCACAGTTCACTAGAGGTGTCTCTCCCATAAGATAAAAGCATGTTGGGTGAACAAATTACAGTCGGGCAATTGACAAATAGAAAAGGGCATAACAATGCATATACATGATATGATAAATATAGTGAGATTTAATTGGGCATTACGACAAAGTACATAGACCGCCATCCAACTGCATCTATGCCTAAAAAGTCCACCTTCAGGTTATCATCCGAACCCCTTTCAGTATTAAGTTGCAAAGCAACATACAATTGCATTAAGTATGGTGCGTAATGTAATCGACAACTACATCCTTAGACATAGAATCAATGTTTTATCCCTAGTGGCAACAGCACAACACAACCTTAGAACTTTCTGTCACTGTCCCAGGTGTCAATGAAGGCATGAACCCACTATCGAGCATAAATACTCCCTCTTGGAGTTAAGAGTAAAAACTTGGCCAGAGCCTCTACTAATAACGGAGAGCATGCAAGATCATAAACAACACATAAGCAATAGATTGATAATCACCATAACATAGTATTCTCTATCCATCGGATCCCGACAAACACAACATATAGTATTACGATAGATGATCTTGATCATGTTAGGCAGCTCACAAGATCCAACAATGAAGCACAATTAGGAGAAGACGACCATCTAGCTACTGCTATGGACCCATAGTCCAGGGGTGAACTACTCACTCATCACTCCGGAGGCGATCATGGCGATGAAGAGTCCTCCGGGAGATGAATCCCCTCTCGCAGGGTGCCGGAGGCGATCTCCTGAATCCCCCGAGATGGGATTCGCGGCGGCGGCGTCTCTGGAAGGTTTTCCGTATCGTGGCTCTCGGGGGGGTTTCGCGACGGAGGCTTTAAGTAGGCGAAAGGGCAATGCAGGGGGCCACACGAGGGCCCCACACGCTAGGCCCTGGCCGCGCCGCCCTAGTGTGGCGGCGCCTCGTGGCCCCACTTCCTTCCCTCTTCGGTCTTCTGGAAGCTTCGTGCAAAAATAGGACCCTGGGCATTGATTTCGTCCAATTCCGAGAATATTTCCTTACTAGGATTTCTGAAACCAAAAACAACAGAAAACAAACTGGCACTTCGGCATCTTGTTAATAGGTTAGTTCCGAAAAATGCGTAAATACGACATATAATGTGTATAAAACATGTAGATATCATCAATAATGTAGCATGGAACATAAGAAATTATCGATACGTCGGAGACGTATCAGGTATTTAAGGACCCCTTCTCCTACTTTGGAAAGTTGCTCAAACCCTCAAGACTTGTTCCACCATTGTTGAGCCACCAAGAACACCAAAACCATCAGATCTCCTCCCTCAACCACCCAAATCTCTTGAGCTTTGGAGAATCGAAGGAGAAGACCCCGATCTACATCTTCACCAAAGCGATTTGCATTTCCCCCTCATTTTCTTGAGGGCACCCTTTGCTAGTGTTCCTTTTGGAAACCCTAGTTATTTGTGGTTGATTGTTCTTGTTGTTGTTGTGTTGTTACAGATATTGGGAGCCTCCAATTAGATTGTGGATGTGTGCCCCAAGAACTTTGTAAAGGCCCGGTTTCCGCCTCGAGGAAATCCCTTAGTGGAAGTGGGCTAGGCCTTTGTGGCGTTGCTCACAGGAGACCTGAGTGAGGCCTTCGTGGCATTGGTCTGGCCTTTATGGCAACCACACTCGAGTAGACGTACTTCCTTTACAAGGAAGGAACTTGATACGTCTCCAACGTATCTATAATTTCTTATATTCCATGCTAGTTTTATGACAATACCTACATGTTTTGTTCACACTTTATGATGTTTTTATGCATTTTCCGGCACTAACCTATTAACAAGATGCCGAAGCGCCAGCCTATTTTCTGCTGTTTGGTTTCAAAATCCTATACAGGAATATTCTCGGAATAGGACGAAACAAAAGCCCACGGTCTTATTTTGCACGGAGCCTTCCGAAGTCCGAAGAGGAGACGAAGAGGCGGCCACCCCATAGGCGGCGCGGCCCCACCTCTGGCCGCGCCGCCATATGGTGTGGGCCCCTCGGGCACCCCCCTGCGCTGCCCCTTCGCCTATATATTCTCTCCGTCGCGAAAACCCTAGTACCGAGAGCCACGATACGAGAAAAGAGACGCCGCCGCCGCCAATCCCATCTCGGGGATTCAGGAGATCGCCTCCGGCACCCTGCAGAGAGGGGAATCATCACCGGAGGGCTCTACATCACCATGCCCGCCTCCGGACTGATGCGTGAGTAGTTCATCCTTGGACTATGGGTCCATAGCAGTAGCTAGATGGTTGTCTTCTCCTCTTGTGCTATCATGTTTAGATCTTGTGAGCTGCCTATCATGATCAGGATCATCTATTTGTAATACTACATGTTGTGTTTGGTGGGATCCGATGGATATTGAATACTATGTCAAGTTGATTAATTGATCTATCATATATGTGTTGTTTATGTTCTTGCATGCTCTCCGTTGCTAGTAGAGGCTCTGGCCAAGTTGATACTTGTAACTCCAAGAGGGAGTATTTATGCTCGATAGTGGGTTCATGCCTCCATTGAATGGGACAGTGACAGAAAGTTCTAAGGTTGTGGATGTGCTGTTGTCACTAGGGATAAAACATCAATGCTTTGTCTAAAGATATTTGTGTTGATTACATTACGCACCATACTTAATGCAATTGTCTGTTGTTTGCAACTTAATACTGGAGGGGGTGCGGATGCTAACCTGAAGGTGGACTTTTTAGGCATAGATGCATGTTGGATGGCGGTCTATGTTCTTTGTCGTAATGCCCTGATTAAATCTCATAGTAGTCATCATGATATGTATGTGCATCTCTATTCTGTCAATTGCCCACCTGTAATTTGTTCACCCAACATGCTATTTATCTTATTGAAGAGACACCACTAGTGAACTGTGGACCCCGGTCCATTCTTTTACATCTGAAATACAATCTACTGCAATCTCTGTTCTCTGTTGTTCTTCGCAAACAAACATCATTCTCCACACCATACGTTTAATCCTTTGTTTTCAGCAAGCCGGTGAGATTGACAACCTCACTGTTAAGTTGGGGCAAAGTATTTTGATTGTGTTGTGCAGGTTCCACGTTGGCGCCGGAATCCCTGGTGTTGCGCCGCACTACACTCCTCCACCAACAACCTTCACGTGGCCTTCATCTCCTACTGGTTCGATAACCTTGGTTTCTTTCTGAGGGAAAACTTCCTGCTATGCGCATCACACCTTTCTCTTGGGGTTCCCAACGGACGTGTGCATAACGCGCCATCAAGACTGTTTTCTGGCGCCGTTGCCGGGGAGATCAAGACACGCTGCAAGAGGAGTCTCTCACATCCAATCTCTTTACTTTGTTTATTGTCTTGCTTTACTTTATTTTATTTTCTGTCTTGTTTGCTTTCTTTATATCAAAAACACAAAAAAATTAGTTACTTGCATTTACTTTATCAGTTACTTTTGTTTATTTCATCATGCTTCACCCTAAGTTTACTTTGAAAGATATATCGGTAGGTAGTGGGTCTATCATTGGAAAAGATAATATAGAAGAATTTTTCACTCATGTTAGTAAGGCTGAAGATTTTGAAGATAGATCCTTGGTAGAACTTGCTCCTGATTATGAAACTGCTGCTGCCTGTTTAGTGCGCATGTTGGAAGCTAGATTTGTTAATCTTAATCCTATAATGCAACATATGTTTCTTACACTCTGTGATATGGAAGAAGGAGAGAAGAAAGATTTTGTTTTAGAAACCCTTCTTAAAGAATTTGGTGATGTAGCTAGAGAAGCTAGGAAAGTCTTTATTAGACATAAGATGCTTGGCTTTTATACCAATTTTGCAAGTACCATTGAAAGGATGGAAAAAGATAGGCTTAAGTACATTAATGAAGCCAATTGTGAGGGGGAGATTAAAATACCAATACCTTATAAACTCATAGGAATGCATGAGGCACTAGAAAAGAATTTTGATTGGATTGTTCCTGAAAATTTATTTGAGGAGGATAGTAAGCCTAAAAGTAATGAAAAAGGAGCTTCTTACATACATAAGATACAATGCATAGTTGAGAAAACTCCAAACACCTCTGTTGATGCTTCATCTCTTGATAATACTTGATTTGCACTTTCTGCGCCTAGCTGAAAGGCGTTAAAGAAAAGCACTTCTTGGGAGATAACTCATGTTGTTTTTATTTTTACTACTGTTTTGTTGAGTCTTGGAAGTTGTTACTACTGTAGTAACCTCTTCTTATCATGTTTTTGTGCCAAGTAAAGTCTCTAATAGAAGGTTGATACTAGATTTGGATTTCTGCGCAGAAACAGATTTGCTGTCTGTTACGAATTCACGTTTTTATCTTTGTAGAAGAATCAAAAAAATCAGCAAAAATTCATGCATGATCCTCAGATATGTACGCAACTTTCATTCGTTTTGAGTTTTTCCATCTGAGCAAGTTAAGTGACTCATAAAAATTCGTCTTTAGGGACTGTTCTGTTTTGACAGATTCTGCCTTTTTATTTCGCATTGTCTCTTTTACTGTGTTGAGTGGATTTCTTTGTTCCATTAACTTTCAGTAGCCTTGGGTAATGTCCAGAAGTGTTAAGAATGATTGTGTCCTCTCTGAACATATGAATTTTTGATTATGCACTAACCCTCTAATGAGTTTGCTTTAAGTTTGGTGTGGAGGAAGTTTTCAAGGGTCAAGAGAGGAGGATGATATAATATGATCAAGAAGAGTGAAAAGTCTAAGCTTGGGGATGCCCCCGTGGTTCATCCCTGCATATTTCAAGAACACTCAAGCATCTAAGCTTGGGGATGCCTGGGCATCCCCTTCTTCATCGACAACTTATCAGGTCACCTCTAGTGAAACTATATTTTTATTCCGTCACATCTTATGTGCTTTACTTGGAGCGTCTGTTTGTTTTTATTTTTGTTTTGGTTTGAATAAATTCGGATCCTAGCAATCCTTGTTTTGGAGAGAGACACGCTCCGCTTTTTCATATTGAACACTGGTGTTCTTAGCTTTACTTTAATGTTCATGGCGAAGTTGAAAACCGCTTCGTTGATTGCTATTTGGTTGGAAACAGAAAATGCTTCATGTGGTAAATGGTATATTATCTTGAATAATTTGATACTTGGCAATTGTTTTGAGCTCTCATAGATCATGTTTAAGCTCTTGCATCATGTAGTTTAAACCTATTAGTGGAGAACTACCGTAGAGCTTGTTGAAATTTGGTTTGCATGATTGATCTCTCTAAGGTCTAGATATTTTCTGGTGAAAGTGTTTGAACAACAAGGAAGACAATGTAGTAGAGTCTTATAATGCTTGCAATATGTTCTTGTGTAAGTTTTGTTGTACCTGTTCATACTTGTGTTTGCTTCAAACAACCTTGCTAGCCAAAGCCTTGTACTGAGAGGGAATGCTTCTCGTGCATCCAAAACCTTGAGCCAAAACTCATGCCATTTGTGTCCACCATAACTACCTACTATGTGGTATTTTTCTGCCATTCCAAAGTAAATTGCTTGCGTGCTACCTTTAAAATTTCATTCCTTTGTCTTTACAATACATAGCTCATGGGAAAATAGCTTAAAAACTATTGTGGTGATGAATATGTTGCTATGTATCTTAGTTCTTATAAGTTGCTTGTTGAGCGGTAACCATGTTTCTGGGGACGCCATCAACTTTTTTACTTTGTTGAATATCATGTGAGTTGCTATGCATGTTCGTCTTGTCTGAAGTAAGGGTGATTTATCATGATTAAATGGTTTGAGTATGCATATTGTTAGAGAAGAACATTGGGCCGCCAACCAAAGCCATGTATCATGGTGGAAGTTTCAGTTTGGACATTAATCCTCAATCTCTTATGAGAATATTATCTGTTGTTGAATGCTTAAGCATTAAAGAGGAGTCCATTATCTGTTTTCTATGTTGTCCCGGTATGGATGTCCTCAAGTTGAGATCTATCAAAACCGAGAAATCAAATGCGATCTATCTCCTTGGACCTTTGTACAGGTGGCATAGAGGTACCCCTTTGTGACACTTGGTTGAAACATATGTAATGCAATGATAATCCATGGAAATCCGAGCTAATTAGGACAAGGTGCGAGCACTATTGGTATTCGATGCATGAGGCTTGCAACTTATAAGAGGTTTTATGCATAACACATATGAATTATTACTACCGTTGACAAAATTGTTTCCATGTTTTCAAAATAAAAAGCTCTAGCACATGAGTAATCCCTGCTTCCCTCTGCGAAGGGCCTTTCTTTTACTTTATGTTGAGTCAGTTTACCTACTTCTTTCTATCTTAGAAGCAAACACTTGTGTCAACTGTGTTCATTGATTCTTACATGTTTACTTATTGCACTTATTATATTACTTTGTGTTGACAATTATCCATGAGATATACATGTTACAAGTTGAAAGCAATTGCTGAAACTTAATCATCCTTTGTGTTGCTTCGAAACCTCTTACTTTGAATCTATTGCTTTATGAGTTAGCTCTTATGCAAGTCTTTTTGATGCTTGTCTTGAAAGTACTATTCATGAAAAGTTTTTGCTATATGATTCAGTTGTTTAGTCATTATCTTTTTGTTAGCAAATCATTGCTTCGAATCACTTCATTCATCTCATATGCTTTACAATAATGTTGATCAAGATTATGTTGGTAGCATGTCACTTCAGAAATTATTTTTTTTATCATTTACCTACTCGAGGGCGAGTAGGAACTAAGCTTGGGGATGCTTGATACTGTAGGATAACGTAGCATAGAAAACAAAAATTTTCCTACGGCGAACACGCAATCCAAGCCAAGATGCAATCTAGAAGACGGTAGCAACGAGGGGATTGTCGAGACTCACCCTTGAAGAGATTCCAAAGCCTACAAGAAGAGGCTCTTGTTGCTGCGGTAGACGTTCACTTGCCGCTTGCAAAAGCGCGTAGAAGATCTTGATCACGATCGGTTCCGGCGCCACGAACGGGCAACACCTCCGTACTCGGTCACACGTTCGGTTGTTGATGAAGACGACGTCCACCTCCCCGTTCCAGCGGGCAGCGGAAGTAGTAGCTCCTCTTGAATCCGACAGCACGACGGCGTGGTGTCGGTGGCGGTGTAGAAGTCCGGCGGAGCTTCGCTAAGCTATGCGGGCAATATGAAGTGGAGGAGCAAAGCTAGGGTTTGGGAGGGGGTGGCCGGCCACTCTATGGGGGGCGGCCAGCTTGTGGTCTTGGGGGTGGCCGGCCCCCTCCCTTGGCCCTTGTTTATATAGGTGGATCCCAAGTGTTGGTGTCCAAGTCTTCGAATAAGACCCGAAACCAAAACCTTCCATATGGTGGGAAACTTTCCCTCCCACTAGAGGTGGGAATTCCACCTTCCATGGGGGGGTGGCCGGCCCCCTAAGGGGGAGTCCACTTGGGACTCCTCCCCCACTAGGGTTGGCCGGCCATGGAGGTGGAGTCCCATGTGGACTCCACCTTCCTTGGTGGTTTCTTCCGGACTTTTCTAGAACCTTCTAGAACCTTCCATAGAACCTTCCGCATCATTTTATTCACATAAAATGACATCCTATATATGAATCTTATTCTCCGGACCATTCCGGAACTCCTCGTGATGTCCGGGATCCCATCCGGGACTCCGAACAAATATTCCAACTTCATTCCATATTCAAGTACTACCATTTCAACATCCAACTTTAAGTGTGTCACCCTACGGTTCGTGAACTATGCGGACATGGTTGAGTACTCACTCCGACCAATAACCAATAGCGGGATCTGGAGATCCATAATGGCTCCCACATATTCAACGATGACTTTAGTGATCGAATGAACCATTCACATACGATACCAATTCCCTTTGTCACGCGATATTTTACTTGTCCGAGGTTTGATCATCGGTATCACACTATACCTTGTTCAACCTCGTCTCCTGACAAGTACTCTTTACTCGTACCGTGGTATGTGGTCTCTTATGAACTTATTCATATGCTTGCAAGACATTAGACGACATTCCACCGAGAGGGCCCAGAGTATATCTATCCGTCATCGGGATGGACAAATCCCACTATTGATCCATATGCCTCAACTCATACTTTCCGGATACTTAATCCCACCTTTATAACCACCCATTTACGCAGTGGCGTTTGATGTAATCAAAGTACCTTTCCGGTATAAGTGATTTACATGATCTCATGGTCATAAGGACTAGGTAACTATGTATTGAAAGCTTATAGCAAATAACTTAATGACGTGATCTTATGCTATGCTTAATTGGGTGTGTCCATTACATCATTCATACAATGATATAACCTTGTTATTAATAACATCCAATGTTCATGATTATGAAACTAATCATCTATTAATCAACAAGCTAGTTAAGAGGCTTACTAGGGACTCTTTGTTGTTTACATATCACACATGTATCAATGTTTCAGTTAATACAATTATAGCATGGTATATAAACATTTATCATAAACATAAAGATATATAATAACCACTTTTATTATTGCCTCTTGGGCATATCTCCAACAGTCTCCCACTTGCACTAGAGTCAATAATCTAGATTACATTGTAATATACCTAACACCCATGGCATTCTGGTGTTGGTCATGCTTTGCCCTAGGGAGAGCTTTAGTCAACGGATCTGCTACATTCAGATCAGTGTGTACTTTGCAAATCTTTACTTCTCCATCTTCGATGTACTCGCGAATCGAGTGGTAACGCAGCTTGATATGCTTTAGCCTCTTGTGTGACCTTGGCTCTTGTGCATTGGCGATGGCACCCATGTTATCACAGTAGATGACAAATGGGTCCAATGCACTAGGAACCACACCGAGCTCTACAATGAACCTCTTCATCCATACCGCTTCTGATGAAGCCTCTGAAGCCGCTATGTACTCCGATTCTGTTGAGGATTTCGCCACCGTGCACTGCTTCGAGCTTGCCCAGCTTACTGCAGCACCATTCAATATAAACACGTACCCAGATTGTGACTTAGAGTCATCAGGATCAGTGTTCCAACTTGCATCGGTGTAACTTGTTACAACGAGCTCTTGGTCACCTCCATAACAAAGAAACATATCCTTAGTTCTTTTCAAGTACTTCAGGATATTCTTGACCGCTGTCCAGTGTTCCATTCCTGGATCACTTTGATATCTGCTAGTTAAACTAACAGCATGTGCTATATCCGGTCTTGTACATAGCATGGCATACATGATAGAGCCTACTGCCGAGGCATAGGGGATCTGACTCATCCTTTCTCTTTCTTCTGCCGTAGCCGGTCCTTGAGTCTTACTCAAGACCTTGCCTGGTAACATAGGTAAGAATCCTTTCTTACTTTCGTCCATTCTAAACTTCTTCAGAATCTTGTCCAGGTATGTACTCTGTGATAGCCCTATTAGACGTCTTGATCTATCTCTATAAATCTTGATGCCTAATATGTATGATGCTTCACCAAGGTCTTTCATTGAAAAACTATTATTCAAATAACCCTTTACACTGCTTAATAGTTCTATATCATTCCCAATCAATAATATGTCATCTACATATAATATCAGGAATGCTACAGAGCTCCCACTCACTTTCTTGTAAATACAGGCCTCTCCATGACACTGTATAAACCCGAAGTCTTTGATTACCTTATCAAAACGTCGGTTCCAACTTCTCGATGCTTGCTTCAGTCCATAGATTGAACGCTGAAGTTTGCATACTTTGTCAGCATTTTTAGGATCGACAAAACCTTTGGGTTGTACCATATACAACTCTTCCTCAATGTCTCCATTAAGGAACGCCGTTTTGACATCCATCTGCCAAATCTCATAATCGAAAAATGCAGCTATTGCTAACAAAATCCTCACAGATTTTAGCTTCGCTACAGGTGAGAAAGTCTCATCGTAGTCAACACCTTGAATTTGTCGGAAACCCTTTGCGACAAGTCGAGCTTTATAGACAGTAATATTACCATCAGCATCTGTTTTTCTCTTGAAGATCCATTTATTCTCGACAGCCTTGCGGCTATCAGGTAATTCTACCAAAGTCCATACTTTGTTATCATACATGGATCCCATTTCGGATTTCATGGCTTCTTGCCATTTGTTGGAATCTGGGCTCATCATCGCTTCTTCATACGTCGCAGGGTCCTCATCATTGTTATCCACAATCATGACATTTAGACAAGGATCATACCAATCTGGAGTGGCACGATCCCTTGTCGATCTGCGAGGTTCAGTAGCTGTCTCATTTGAAGTTTCATGATCATTATCATTAGCTTCCTCTGTTGCCGGTGTAGGTGGTACAGGAACATTTTCCGGTACTGCGCTACTCTGATCAACGAGTAGAGATTCTTCAATCTCATCGAGTTCTACTTTTCTTCCAGTCACTTCTTTAGTGAGAAATTCTTTCTCAAGAAAGGTTCCGTTCTTAGCAACAAAGATCTTGCCTTCGGATCTGTGATAGAAAGTGTACCCTATAGTTTCCTTAGGGTATCCTATGAAGACGCATTTCTCCGCTTTGGGTTCTAGCTTGTCCGGTTGTAACTTTTTTACATAGGCTTCGCAACCCCAAACTTTTAGGAACGACAGCTTAGGTTTCTTATTAAACCATAATTCATACGGCGTCGTTTCAACGGATTTTGATGGTGCTCTATTTAAAGTGAATGCGGCTGTCTCTAATGCATAACTCCAAAATGATAACGGCAAATCAGTAAGAGACATCATAGAACGAACCATATCTAAGAGAGTTCGATTACGACGTTCGGACACACCGTTTCGTTGTGGTGTTCCCGGCGGTGTCAATTGTGAAAGTATTCCGCATTTCTTTAAATGCATGCTAAACTCATAACTCAGATATTCACCTCCGCGATCAGATCGTAGAAATTTAATCTTCTTGTTACGTTGATTTTCTACTTCACTTTGAAATTCCTTAAACTTCTCGAAAGTTTCGGATTTATGTTTCATTAAATAGATATACCCATATCTACTCAAATCATCTGTGAAGGTTAGAACATAACGATAACCACCGCGCGATGCTACACTCATTGGTCCACATACATCTGTGTGTATGATTTCCAATAAGTCAGTAGCTCGCTCCATCATACCCGAGAATGGAGTCTTAGTCATTTTTCCCATCAGACATGCTTCGCATCTATCAAGTGACTCAAAGTCAAGTGATTCAAGTAATCCATCAGTATGGAGTTTCTTCATGCGTTTCACTCCAATATGACCAAGACGACAGTGCCACATATAAGTAGAATTATCATTCAATTTAATTCGCTTAGCATCAATGTTATGTATATGCGTATTACTACTATCGAGATCTAACAGAAATAAGCCATTCTTTTGTGGTGCTCGACCATAAAAGATATTATTCATAAAAATAGAACAACCATTATTCTCAGACTTGAATGAATAACCGTCTTGCATTAAACAAGATCCTGATATAATGTTCATGCTCAACGCGGGTACATAATAACAATTATTTAGGCTTAAAACTAATCCCGAAGGTAGATGTAGAGGAAGTGTCCCGACTGCGATCACATTGACCTTGGATCCGTTTCCAACGCGCATCGTCACTTCATCTTTCAGCAGTTGTCGTTTATTCTTTAGTTCCTGTTTCGAGTTACAAATATGAGCAACCGAACCAGTATCAAATACCCAGGTACTAGAACGAGAACTAGTGAGATAAACATCTATAACATGTATATCAGATATACCTTCTTTCTTCTTCTTGACAAGGCCGCTCTTCAGATCTGCCAAATACTTGGAGCAATTACGCTTCCAGTGTCCCTTCTCCTTGCAGTAATAGCACTCAGCATCAGGCTTAGGGCCAGACTTAGGTTTCACAGGAGGCGTGGCAGCTTTCTTGCCACTCTTCTTGTTCTTGCCTTTAGACTTGCCCTGTTTCTTGAAGCTGGTGGTCTTGTTGACCATCAACACTTGGTGCTCTTTCTTGATCTCAATCTCAGCAGCTTTTAGCATGCCAAAGAGTTCAGGAAACTCCTTGTTCATGTTCTGCATATTGTAGTTCATCACAAAGTTCTTGTAACTTGGTGGCAGTGATTGAAGGACACGATTAATCCCCAGTCTGTTAGGAATCACTATTCCCAAGTCACTGAGTTTCTTCGCATGCCCGGTCATAACGAGCATGTGCTCACTGATGGAGCTGCCTTCTTCCATCATACAGCTGAAAAAGTGTTTCGATGCTTCATAGCATTCCACGGCCGCATGAGTCTCAAAAATAGTCTTCAACTCTTTTATCAACTCATGAGGATCGTGGTGCTCAAAACGTTTTTGAAGATCGGATTCCAGACTGCATAAGATGGCACACTGAACTTGAGAGTACCGAGTTTTCCGAGTCATGTAAACATTCTTTACTTCATCGGTTTCAGTTTCTGCAGGAGGGTCACCTAGCGGTGCATCAAGCACATATTGCAGATTTCCGCCATTGAGGAAGATCCTCACATGACGGAACCAGTCGGTGAAGTTGCTACCGTTGCTCTTAAGCTTTTCTTTCTCTAGGAACTGGTTAAAATTGATTGAGGACGCCATATCTACAACATATTTGCAATAGTTTAGACTAAGTTTATGACAAATTGAGTTCAAATTTTAATTCTACATAATTAAAAATCTAGGTGAACTCCCACTCAAAACAATATCCCTCGCATTGTCTTAGTGATCACATGAACCAAATCCATCACACCTATGCCCGATCATCACGAGACAAGATGTAATTTCAATGGCGAACACTCAAAATGTTCATCATATCAATCATATGATTCATGCTCTACCTTTCGGTATCACGTGTTCCGAGACCATGTCTTTACATGCTAGGCTCGTCAAGGCCACCTTAGTATCCGCATGTGCAAACTGTCTTGCACCCGTCATATGTACTTATCGAATCTATCACACCCGATCATCACGAGATGCTTCGAAACGATAAGACTTGATAACGGTGCTACTAAGGATGAACACTTTATTATCTTGAGATTTTAGTGAGAGGGATCATCTTATAATGCTACCGTCGCGATCTAAGCAAAATAAGATGCATAAAAGGATTAACATCACATGCAGTTCATATGTGATATGATATGGCCCTTTTGTCTTTGCGCCTTTGATCTTCATCTCCAAAGCACATGATCTCCATCATCAACGGGCATGATCTCCATCATCGTCGGCGAAGCACCAAGGTCAATGGCGCCGTCTTCATGATCGTCCTCCATGTAGCAACTATTACAACTACTTTGAAATACTACTCAACATGAAATTTAAAGACAACCATAAGGCTCCTGCCGGTTGCCACAATACAATAATGATCATCTCATACATATTCATCATCACATTATGGCCATATCACATCACCAAACCCTGCAAAAACAAGTTAGACGTTCTCTAATTTGGTTTGCATATTTTACGTGGTTTAGGGTTTTCGAGCAAGATCCAATCTACCTACGAACATGAACCACAACGGTGATACTAGTGTTGTCAATAGAAGAGTAAATTGAATCTTCACTATAGTAGGAGAGACAGACACCCGCAAAGCCACTTATGCAATACAAGTTGCATGTCAAGCGTGGAGCAAATCTCATGAACGCGGTCATGTAAAGTTAGCCCGAGCCGCTTCATCCCACTATGCCACAAAGATGCAAAGTACTCAACTAAAGATAACAAGAGCATCAACGCCCACAAACCATTGTGTTCTACTCGTGCAACCATCTATGCATAGACACGGCTCTGATACCACTGTAGGATAACGTAGCATAGAAAACAAAAATTTTCCTACGGCGAACACGCAATCCAAGCCAAGATGCAATCTAGAAGACGGTAGCAACGAGGGGATTGTCGAGACTCACCCTTGAAGAGATTCCAAAGCCTACAAGATGAGGCTCTTGTTGCTGCGGTAGACGTTCACTTGCCGCTTGCAAAAGCGCGTAGAAGATCTTGATCACGATCGGTTCCGGCGCCACGAACGGGCAACACCTCCGTACTCGGTCACACGTTCGGTTGTTGATGAAGACGACGTCCACCTCCCCGTTCCAGCGGGCAGCGGAAGTAGTAGCTCCTCTTGAATCCGACAGCACGACGGCGTGGTGTCGGTGGCGGTGTAGAAGTCCGGCGGAGCTTCGCTAAGCTATGCGGGCAATATGAAGTGGAGGAGCAAAGCTAGGGTTTGGGAGGGGGTGGCCGGCCACTCTATGGGGGGCGGCCAGCTTGTGGTCTTGGGGTGGCCGGCCCCCTCCCTTGGCCCTTGTTTATATAGGTGGATCCCAAGTGTTGGTGTCCAAGTCTTCGAATAAGACCCGAAACCAAAACCTTCCATATGGTGGGAAACTTTCCCTCCCACTAGAGGTGGGAATTCCACCTTCCATGGGGGGGGTGGCCGGCCCCCTAAGGGGGAGTCCACTTGGGACTCCTCCCCCACTAGGGTTGGCCGGCCATGGAGGTGGAGTCCCATGTGGACTCCACCTTCCTTGGTGGTTTCTTCCGGACTTTTCTAGAACCTTCTAGAACCTTCCATAGAACCTTCCGCATCATTTTATTCACATAAAATGACATCCTATATATGAATCTTATTCTCCGGACCATTCCGGAACTCCTCGTGATGTCCGGGATCCCATCCGGGACTCCGAACAAATATTCCAACTTCATTCCATATTCAAGTACTACCATTTCAACATCCAACTTTAAGTGTGTCACCCTACGGTTCGTGAACTATGCGGACATGGTTGAGTACTCACTCCGACCAATAACCAATAGCGGGATCTGGAGATCCATAATGGCTCCCACATATTCAACGATGACTTTAGTGATCGAATGAACCATTCACATACGATACCAATTCCCTTTGTCACGCGATATTTTACTTGTCCGAGGTTTGATCATCGGTATCACACTATACCTTGTTCAACCTCGTCTCCTGACAAGTACTCTTTACTCGTACCGTGGTATGTGGTCTCTTATGAACTTATTCATATGCTTGCAAGACATTAGACGACATTCCACCGAGAGGGCCCAGAGTATATCTATCCGTCATCGGGATGGACAAATCCCACTATTGATCCATATGCCTCAACTCATACTTTCCGGATACTTAATCCCACCTTTATAACCACCCATTTACGCAGTGGCGTTTGATGTAATCAAAGTACCTTTCCGGTATAAGTGATTTACATGATCTCATGGTCATAAGGACTAGGTAACTATGTATTGAAAGCTTATAGCAAATAACTTAATGACGTGATCTTATGCTATGCTTAATTGGGTGTGTCCATTACATCATTCATACAATGATATAACCTTGTTATTAATAACATCCAATGTTCATGATTATGAAACTAATCATCTATTAATCAACAAGCTAGTTAAGAGGCTTACTAGGGACTCTTTGTTGTTTACATATCACACATGTATCAATGTTTCAGTTAATACAATTATAGCATGGTATATAAACATTTATCATAAACATAAAGATATATAATAACCACTTTTATTATTGCCTCTTGGGCATATCTCCAACAGATACGTCTCCAACGTATCTATAATTTCTTATGTTCCATGCTAGTTTTATGACAATACCTACATGTTTTGTTCACACTTTATGATGTTTTTATGCATTTTCCGGCACTAACCTATTAACAAGATGCCGAGCGCTGATACGTCCCAAACGTATCTATAATTTCTTATGTTCCATGCTACTTTATTGATGATACCTACATGTTTTATACACATTATATGTCATTATTATGCGTTTTCCGGAACTAACCTATCGACGAGATGCCGAAGTGCCGTCCTGTTTTCTGCTGTTTTTGGTTTCAGAAATCCTAGTAAGGAAATATTCTCGAATTGGACGAAATCAACGCCTGGTTCCTATTTTTCCTAAGCATCCAACACCCGAGAACCGTCAGAGAGGGGCCACAGGGGGCCCACACATGGTGGTGGCGTGGCCAGGGCTGGGCCCGCGCCCCCCTAGTGTGTCGCCGCCTCGTCAGCCCTCCGACTCCGCCTCTTCGCCTATATAAAGGTCCCTGACCTAAAACCTCGAGACGGAAAAGCCACGTTACGCGAAACCTTCCAGAGCCGCCGCCATCGTGAAGCCAAGATCCGGGGGACAGGAGTCTCTGTTCCGGCACGCCGCCGGGACGGGGAAGTGCCCCCGGAAGGCTTCTCCATCGACACCGCTGCCATCTCCACCGCCATCTTCATCACCGCTGTCTCCCATGAGGAGGGAGTAGTTCTCCATCGAGGCTCGGGGCTGTACCGGTAGCTATGTGGTTCATCTCTCTCCTATGTACTTCAATACAATAATCTCATGAGCTGCCTTACATGATTGAGATTCATATGATGATGCTTGTAATCTAGATGTCATTATGCTAGTCAAGTGGGTTTTACTTATGTGATCTCCGGAGACTCCTTGTCCCACGTGTGTAAAGGTGACAGTGTGTGCACCGTGTGGGTCTCTTAGGCTATATTTCACAGAATACTTATTCACTATTATGAATGGCATAGTGAAGTGCTTATTTATATCTCTTTATGATTGCAATGTGTTTTGTATCACAATTTATGTATGTGCTACTCTAGTGATGTTATTAAAGTAGTTTATTCCTCCTGCACGGTGTAATGGTGACAGTGTGTGCATCCGTGTTAGTACTTGGCGTAGGCTATGATTATGATCTCTTGTAGATTATGAAGTTAACTATTGCTATGATGGTATTGATGTGATCTATTCCTCCTACATGGTGTGAAGGTGACAGTGTGCATGCTATGTTAGTACTTGGTTTAGTCGTGTCGATCTTTCATGCACTCTAAGGTTATTTAAATATGAACATTGAATTGTGGAGCTTGTTAACTCCGGCATTGAGGGTTCGTGTAATCCTACGCAATGTGTTCATCATCCAACAAGAGAGTGTAGAGTATGCATTTATCTATTCTGTTATGTGATCAAAGTTGAGAGTGTCCACTAGTGAAAGTCTAATCCCTAGGCCTTGTTCCTAAATACTGCTATCGCTGCTTGTTACTGTTTTACTGCGTTACTACTGCTGCGTTACTACTGCTTGTTTACTTCCTACAATATTACTACCATCAACTGCACGCCAGTAAGCTATTTTCTGGCGCCGTACTACTGCTCATATTCATTCATACCACTTGTATTTCACTATCTCTTCGCCGAACTAGTGCACCTATTAGGTGTGTTGGGGACACAAGAGACTTCTTGCTTTGTGGTTGCAGGGTTGCATGAGAGGGATATCTTTGACCTCTTCCTCCCTGAGTTCGATAAACCTTGGGTGATCCACTTAAGGGAAAACTTGCTGATGTTCTACAAACCTCTGCTCTTGGAGGCCCAACACTGTCTACAAGAATAGAAGCGCCCGTAGACATCAAGCTATTTTCTGGCGCCGTTGCCGGGGAGGAAAGGTAAAAGGTACTCACACCGGATCTCGGCTACTAAGCTACTTTTCCGGCACTGTAAGTACTCGAAGATATTTCCTTTAGACTCTGCAATTGCGACATTTGGTTTCTTGTTTACACTAGTTAGGCATAATGGAAAGTAACAATGAGCTTCTTATTCTATTTCCTGAGTTAAGACATGGATTGTTTGCTGCGAAAATTAAAAAACCTATGGAACACATTAGCATGAGCGCTTTGAACACCATTGTTGCTAATGATATGGAAAATTCTAAGCTTGGGGAAGCTGGCTTTGATGAGCATGATATTTTTAGTACCCCAAGCATTGAGGAGAAAATTTACTTTGATGATACTTTGCCTCCTATATTTGATGATGAGAATAATAATGATAGCTACTTTGTTGAATTTGCTCCCACTACATCTAATAAAATTGATTATGCTTATGTGGAGAGTAATGATACTTTTATGCATGTGAATAAGAATGCTTTATGTGATACTTATATTGTTGATTTTGTTCATGATGCCTCTGAAAATTATTATGAGAGAGGAAAATATGGTTGTAGAAATTTTCATGTTACTAAAACACCTCTCTATATGCTGAAATTTTTGAAGTTACACTTGTTTTATCTTCTTATGCTTGTTACTTTGCTCTTCATGAACTTGTTTATTTACAAGATTCCTATGCATAGGAAGCATGTTAGACTTAAATATGTTTTGAATTTGCTTCTTGATGCTCTCTTTTGCTTCAATTCTTATTTCTTATGTGAGCATCATTAAAATTACTGAGCCCATCTTAATGGCTATAAAGAAAGAACTTCTTGGGAGATAACCCATGTGTTTATTTTGCTACAGTACTTTGTTTTATATTTGTGTCTTGGAAGTTGTTTACTACTGTAGCAACCTCTCCTTATCATGTTTTTGTGCCAAGTAAAGTCTCTATGGTAAAGTTGATGCTAGATTTGGATTGCTGCGCAGAAACAGCATTGCTGTCTGTCACGAATCTGGGCCTAATTCTCTGTAGGTAACTCAGAAAATTATGCCAATTTACGTGAGTGATCCTCAGATATGTACGCAACTTTCATTAGTTTTAAGTTTTTCCATTTGAGCAAGTCTGGTGCCATTTTAAAATTCGTCTTTACGAACTGTTCTGTTTTGACAGATTCTGCCTTTTATTTCGCATTGCCGCTTTTGCTTTGTTGAATGGGTTTCTTTGTTCCATTAACTTTCAGAAGTTTTATGCAATGTCCATAAGTGTAAAGAATGATTGTGTCCCCTCTGAACATGTGAATTTTTGATTGTGCACTAACCCTCTAATGAGTTTGCTCGAAGTTTGGTGTGGCAGAAGTTTTCAAGGGTCAATAGAAGAGTGTGTTATAATGTGATCGAGAAGAGTGGAAGGTCTAAGCTTGGGGATGCCCCGGTGGTTCATCCCTGCATATTTTAAGAAGACTCAAGCATCTAAGCTTGGGGATGCCCAAGGCATCCCCTTCTTCATCGACAACTTATCAGGTTTCTTCTAGTGAAACTATATTTTTATTCCGTCACATCTTATGTACTTTACTTGGAGCGTATGTTTGTTTTTATTTTTGTTTTGTTTGAATAAGTTCATCCTTGTGTGGGAGAGAGACACGCTCCGCTGGTTCATATGAACACATGTGTTCTTAGCTTTTAATGTTCAAGGGCGAAAGTTGATCGCTTCACTTGTTGTTATATGGTTGGAAACGGGAAATGCTACATGTAGTAATTGGTAAAATGTCTTGGATAATTTGATACTTGGCAATTGTTGTGCTCATGTTTAAGCTCTTGCATCATATACTTTGCACCCATTAATGAAGAAATACATAGAGCTTGCTAAAATTTGGTTTGCATATTTGGTCTCTCTAAGGTCTAGATAATTTCTAGTATTGAGTTTTGAACAACAAGGAAGACGGTGTAGAGTCTTATAATGTTTACAATATGTCTTTTATGTGAGTTTTTCTGCACCGGTTCATCCTTGTGTTTGTTTCAAATAAACCTTGCTAGCCTAAACCTTGTATCGAGAGGGAATACTTCTCATGCATCCAAAATCCTTGAGCCAACCACTATGCCAATTGTGTCCACCATACCTACCTACTACATGGTATTTCTCCGCCATTCCAAAGTAAATTGCTTGAGTGCTACCTTTAAATAATTCAAAATTTATCACCTCTTATTTGTGTCAATGTTTTATAGCTCATGAGGAAGTATGTGGTGTTTTATCTTTCGATCTTGTCATTTACTTTTGACAGACTTTCACAATGGACTAGTGGCACATCCGCTTATCCAATAATTTTGCAAAAAGAGCTGGCAATGGGGTTCCCAGCCCCAATTAATTAACTTTCATTAATAATTCTCTTCACATGTTTTGCTCTGATTCATCAGTAAGCAACTTAATTTTGCAAATAGACACTCCTCTATGGTATGTGAATGTTGGAAGGCACCCGAGGATTCGGTTAGCCATGGCTTGTGTAAGCAAAAGGTTGGGAGGAGTGTCATCCATAAATAAAGAAAAACTAAACTAAAGTACATGTGTAAACAAAAGAGAAGAGGGATGATCTACCTTGCTGGTAGAGATAACGTCCTTCATGGGAGCCGCTCTTGAAAGTCTGGTTGATGAGGTAGTTAGAGTGCCCACTACCATTCGTTGACAACAACAAACACCTCTCAAAACTTTACTTTTATGCTCTCTTTATGTTTTCAAAACCAAAGCTCTAGCACAAATATAGCAATCGATGCTTTCCTCTTTGAAGGACCATTCTTTTACTTTTATGTTGAGTCAGTTCACCTATCTCTCTCCACCTCAAGAAGCAAACACTTGTGTGAACTGTGCATTGATTCCTACATACTTGCATATTGCACTTGTTATATTACTTTACATTGACAATATCCATGAGATATACATGTTATAAGTTGAAAGCAACCGCTGAAACTTAATCTTCCTTTGTGTTGCTTCAATACCTCTACTTTGAATTATTGCTTTATGAGTTAACTTTTATGCAAGACTTATTGATGCTTGTCTTGAAGTACTATTCATGAAAAGTCTTTGCTTTATGATTCACTTGTTTACTCATGTCATTACCATTGTTTTTGATCGCTGCATTCATTACATATGCTTACAATAGTATGATCAAGGTTATGATGGCATGTCACTTAAGAAATTATTTTGTTATCGTTTACCTACTCGAGGACGAGTAGGAACTAAGCTTGGGGATGCTGATACGTCCCAAACGTATCTATAATTTCTTATGTTCCATGCTACTTTATTGATGATACCTACATGTTTTATACACATTATATGTCATTATTATGCGTTTTCCGGAACTAACCTATTGACGAGATGCCGAAGTGTCCTGTTTTCTGCTGTTTTTGGTTTCAGAAATCCTAGTAAGGAAATATTCTCGGAATTGGACGAAATCAACGCCCAGGTTCCTATTTTGCCCGGAAGCATCCAGAACACCCGAGAACCGTCAGAGAGGGGCCACAGGGGGCCCACACATGGTGGTGGCGCGGCCAGGGCTGGGCCCGCGCCCCCCTAGTGTGTCGCCGCCTCGTCAGCCCTCCGACTCCGCCTCTTCGCCTCTATAAAGGTCCCTGACCTAAAACCTCGAGACGAAAAAAGCCACGGTACGCGAAACCTTCCAGAGCCGCCGCCATCGCGAAGCCAAGATCTGGGGGATAGGAGTCTCTGTTCCGGCATGCCGCCGGGACGGGGAAGTGCCCCGGAAGGCTTCTCCATCGACACCGCTGCCATCTCCACCGCCATCTTCATCACCGCTGTTGTCTCCCAGTAGGAGGGAGTAGTTCTTCATCGAGGCTCGGGGCTGTACCGGTAGCTATGTGGTTCATCTCTCTCCTATGTACTTCAATACAATAATCTCATGAGCTGCCTTACATGATTGAGATTCATATGATGATGCTTGTAATCTAGATGTCATTATGCTAGTCAAAGTGGGTTTTACTTATGTGATCTCCGGAGACTCCTTGTCCCACGTGTGTAAAGGTGACAGTGTGTGCACCGTGTGGGTCTCTTAGGCTATATTTCACAGAATACTTATTCACTGTTATGAATGGCATAGTGAAGTGCTTATTTATATCTCTTTATGATTGCAATGTGTTTTGTATCACAATTTATCTATGTGCTACTCTAGTGATGTTATTAAAGTAGTTTATTCCTCCTGCACGGTGTAATGGTGACAGTGTGTGCATCCGTGTTAGTACTTGGCGTAGGCTATGATTATGATCTCTTGTAGATTATGAAGTTAACTATTGCTATGATGGTATTGATGTGATCTATTCCTCCTACATGGTGTGAAGGTGACAGTGTGCATGCTATGTTAGTACTTGGTTTAGTCGTGTCGATCTTTCATGCACTCTAAGGTTATTTAAATATGAACATTGAATTGTGGAGCTTGTTAACTCCGGCATTGAGGGTTCGTGTAATCCTACGCAATGTGTTCATCATCCAACAAGAGAGTGTAGAGTATGCATTTATCTATTCTGTTATGTGATCAAAGTTGAGAGTGTCCACTAGTGAAAGTCTAATCCCTAGGCCTTGTTCCTAAATACTGCTATCGCTGCTTGTTACTGTTTTACTGTTACACTGCTGCGTTACTACGCTTGTTTACTTCCTACAATATTACTACCATCAACTGCACGCCAGCAAGCTATTTTCTGGCGCCGTACTACTGCTCATATTCATTCATACCACTTGTATTTCACTATCTCTTCGCCGAACTAGTGCACCTATTAGGTGTGTTGGGGACACAAGAGACTTCTTGCTTTGTGGTTGCAGGGTTGCATGAGAGGGATATCTTTGACCTCTTCCTCCCTGAGTTCGATAAACCTTGGGTGATCCACTTAAGGGAAAACTTGCTGCTGTTCTACAAACCTCTGCTCTTGGAGGCCCAACACTGTCTACAAGAATAGAAGCACCCGTAGACATCAGCCCTTCTCTGTTTCTGGTTTTCAGAAATCCTACACAGAAATATTCTCGGAATGGGACGAAACAAAGCCCACTGTCTTATTTTGCACGGAGCCTTCCAGAAGTCCGAAGAGGAGACGAAGAGGGGCGACGAGGCGGCCACCCCATAGGGCGGCGCGGCCCCACCTCGGGCCGCGCCGCCATATGGTGTGGGCCCCTCGGGCACCCCCCGCGCTGCCCCTTCGCCTATATATTCTCTCCGTCGCGAAAACCCTAGTACCGAGAGCCACGATACGAGAAAAGTTACTGAGACGATGCCGCCGCCAATCCCATCTCGGGGATTCAGGAGATCGCCTCCGGCACCCTGCCGGAGAGGGGAATCATCACCGGAGGGCTCTACATCACCATGTCCGCCTCCGACTGATGCGTGAGTAGTTCATCCTTGGACTATGGGTCCATAGCAGTAGCTAGATGGTTGTCTTCTCCTCTTGTGCTATCATGTTTAGATCTTGTGAGCTGCCTATCATGATGAGGATCATCTATTTGTAATACTACATGTTGTGTTTGGTGGGATCCGATGGATATTGAATACTATGTCAAGTTGATTAATTGATCTATCATATATGTGTTGTTTATGTTCTTGCATGCTCTCCGTTGCTAGTAGAGGCTCTGGCCAAGTTGATACTTGTAACTCCAAGAGGGAGTATTTATGCTCGATAGTGGGTTCATGCCTCCATTGAATCTGGGACAGTGACAGAAAGTTCTAAGGTTGTGGATGTGCTGTTGCCACTAGGGATAAAACATCAATGCTTTGTCTAAGGATATTTGTGTTGATTACATTACGCACCATACTTAATGCGATTGTCTGTTGTTTGCAACTTAATACCGGAGGGGGTGCAGATGCTAACCTGAAGGTGGACTTTTTAGGCATAGATGCATGCTGGATGGCGGTCTATGTTCTTCGTCGTAATGCCCTGATTAAATCTCATAGTAGTCATCATGATATGTATGTGCATCTCTATTCTGTCAATTGCCCACCTGTAATTTGTTCACCCAACATGCTATTTATCTTATTGAAGAGACACCACTAGTGAACTGTGGACCCCGGTCCATTCTTTTACATCTGAAATACAATCTACTGCAATCTCTGTTCTCTGTTGTTCTTCGCAAACAAACATCATTCTCCACACCATACGTTTAATCCTTTGTTTTCAGCAAGCCGGTGAGATTGACAACCTCACTGTTAAATTGGGAAAAAGTATTTTGATTGTGTTGTGCAGGTTCCACGTTGGCGCCGGAATCCCTGGTGTTGCGCCGCACTACACTCCTCCACCAACAACCTTCACGTGGCCTTCATCTCCTACTGGTTCGATAACCTTGGTTTCTTTCTGAGGGAAAACTTGCTGATGTGCGCATCACACCTTCCTCTTGGGGTTCCCAACGGACGTGTGCATCACGCGCCAAGAATGAGAATCATCTCTGTGCTCTGATACCAATTGAAAGGACACGGATGTCGCCTAGAGGGGGGGTGAATAGGCGATTTAAAACTTTTACGAGATGGGCTTAACAAATGCGGAATAAAACTAGTGTTTACTTTGTCAAGCCCAAAGCCTATATACTATGGTTCACCTATGTGCACCAACAACTTATTCTAAGCAATACAAGCAACTATGTGATAGCAAGATATATAAACTTATGCTAAGCAATACAAGCAACTATGTGATAGCAAGATATATAACTTCAAGCACGATGGCTATCACAAGGTAAGGTGCATAAGTAAAGAGCTCGGGTATAGAGATAACCGAGGCACGCGGGAGACGATGATTTATCCCGGAGTTCACACTCTTGCGAGTGCTAATCTCCGGTGGAGAGGTGCGGTGGCTTAGTGCTCCCGAACGCCACAAGAGGCTCACCTTGAGGTGTGGTTGCTCGATGCACACCAACGCCACAAAGGCCTCACCCCAAGATGCGGTACTCACACCACACACCGAGCGCCACGAAGGCGCCTCACCTAAATCTCCGGTGACCCTCGCCACAAAGGCCTAGGTCACGGTTCCACTAAGGGATTTCCTTCGAGGCGGAAACCGGGCCTTACACAAAGGTTGGGGCACACATCCACAACTTAATTGGAGGCTCCCAACAAATCACCACAAAGGTCTAGAATCCGTCTAGGGTTCCAAGAACCCAAGAGTAATAACCTTCTTGCTTTCACCACCACGAATCACCGTGGAGAACTCAAACCGATGCACCAAATGCAATGGCAAGAACACCACAAAGATGCTCAAGTCCTTCTCTCTCAAATTCCAACAAAGCTACAAAAGCTATTGGGGGAATAAGAGAGGAAGAACAAAAGAAGAACACAAAGTTCCCCAAGATCTAGATCCCAAAGATTCACTCACAAAGAGATGATTTGGTTTGGTCAAAGTGTGGATCTAGATCTCCTCAATCTCTCTCTCAAATAGATGCAAGAATCATGGGAAGGGGAGAAAGATCTCAAGCTTCAAAATGTCAACAACAATGGAGGAGAGAGGCTTGAGAGAGAGGAGGAAGAAGAAGTAGCAAGGGCTCCAAAACCAAGAGAGAGAGGGGGCTTAAAAGGGAGGCCCCAAATTTCTACCCGTTGGAAGCAGGTGCGCGCGAGGGAGTAGGGACCGGTAGTACCAGCCAAGTGTTGCCAGGAGGCGGCGGAGGTGGTGAGCTGCGGGCTAGGAGGGGAGGCCGGAGCCTCCGGCCGTGGTACCGGCTGAGGTACCGCCGGGGCTCCAAACTCCCCTGGCAACCATCTGTGGCACACATGCCACTTCCGGTACCTCAGGCGGTACCGAGCCCGGAGGCTCCGGCCATGGTGAGGCCGGTGGTACCGCCCGTGCCTCCGGCGGCTGCCCCTCCTCCCCTTTTTCTTTCTTTTACTTTTCTTTCTTTTAAACCCAAATATGAAATGCAAATATCTTGAGATTGGAGAATCCAAACGAGATGAAACCAATTTCGTTGGAAAGAGGTCGACAAGAGCTATCCCTACAAAACTAGTGGGGGGTGAGTTTCTATTATTTTTAGAGGTGCAACACCTCAACATGAGAAACCGAGAAAATCACCAAACTTGAAAACGCAACAAGTGATCTATGCAAAATCCGTTTTCGAAGAACTAGAGTTTGTCATGAGAATAAGCACAAGCTCTAAAACATCACATGGATAAAACCCAAATAACAACCAAGAAAGGTGATGCAAGGATGCAAAGGTTTGAGCTCTCTCCGAACGATACGATCGAGTTACTCACTCGAGAGCCCTCTTGATAGTACGGCAACTAAACTATAAACCGGTCTCCAACTACACTATGAGACCGGTGAGAAAGAAACCCTATCAAGAGCAAACCTTATACTTGTGCATTCCACTTGAGCTCGATGATGACGATCTTGACCTCAACAAGATGGAACGCCTTTCTTGATTGTGCTTGCTTGATGAAGTCTTGTGGATTGCTCCCCCATAATCCACCATGGGAGAGCTTCTTCTTCGGCACATCTTCACAAATCCATGAACACCATATGGATGGCAAGCTTCAAGCAAATGATCTCTTAGAGATGGCTCATCTTGAACTTGCACTTCATTTCTTCATTCTTCATCATGTTGATGTCTTGAAGTTAACTTTGAGGGCTCACTTCATCTTCATCTTCAAGACATACTTGATACTTGATATCCTTCATCAATTTCTTCTTAATGCAACCTTGAAGCCAACATATGGTTCAAGCATTGCCTATGGACAACACCTACAAATATAACTCAATGCAAACATTAGTCCATAGGGATTGTCATTAATTACCAAAACCACACATGGGGGCTCCATGCACTTTCAAATAGCTCTATTATATCTTGCTTAGTCGTATATCTTGTCATATAGGTAAATTCACATAGTTGCATATCTAGAGAATTTACCTTTGTGTCAAGCCTAAATTCAAAAAGAATTAAAAATTGGGTAGCACCTAATCACCCCCCTCTAGGTGCGGCATACGATCCTTTCAGCTAGTTGAGGAGCCAACCCACCGGCAGGTTGACATCCGGCCAGGGCACTGAGCGGCCCTCATCAAATAGTCGCCGTGCATGGTCCACCAGGATGTAGCGGCGGTCACACTCCTTGTTGCCACCGTGAAACGAGCTGGCCTCCTAGTAGTGTTTGGTCTTGCGTAAGGGCCATCCTTTGCCCATGGTGTCGGCGTGCTCGGAGGAAATGGCCGTGGGTGATGGCTATGACAATGGTGTGGCGAGGAGTGGACGCGGCTTCTCCCCTTAAAAGGGCGGACACACTACCTTGCCTTCAATGCTTGGCGCTGAACCCCTAGGGCCGCTAGCACCAACACTGGCGCACGAAAGACGAGGCAACCCCATTAACGCGGCCCAATGAAGTCCTCAGCGACGCCGTCCATCAGTACTGGCTTGTAGAAGCCAAACAGGCGAGTCACTGCCAAGCGGGCCCGAGGGAAAAGGGCGTGGACACGCGTGCTGACCGGGCTATGTCCGCGGCAACGCATTTGCGACCCAAATTTGACAATTCAATACCATCAATATTTACAGTAGGAACTCCTCTCGCTCATTTTCTCTTCCACGAAACAAAAGCACCGCCTCTAGCCATCCCTCCACCTACGCCTCCTCCAGAGATCAGTTTCCCCTCCTTCAATTGGCCTCGCCGGTGTCGGGTGAAGTGGGAAATCCGATCTATGTGTAGAGTTCTTAATAAAAGTAGTCTTTTCAATATATTTGGTTAGAGTTATGGTAGTGCGGTGACCCAGCATACCACTGCATGTTGTAGTATACAAGTCGTTGATATGATCTTCATGAAGGGACTTCTTCACAAATATCACATCCCTCAGAGTGGTACAACAGAAACATTGCAGGTCATAACACTCGATAATATATTACAATCATGGTCTTAACAAGTTGGTATTCTCACAGGTCCGATGAGAACACCCTACATTATTAAAGTACTATTACAAACCAACATAGATATGAAAAGAGAGCTCAGCAACTTATTTAAGTATGCCACTACGCTGCTCGGCTCTAAGATAACTATAGCATATCACTACTCCTCCACCTCCATGTCATCGGGTCCGTAGACTATCCCATAGTCTACTCCTTCAACTCCTCCGGTAAGATCAGGTTCCTCGTAGACCAGCTCGTAGCTTCCTTCTGGTGCTCCATCGGTGATGGCCTCCACTTCCGTATCACAGTCTAGCAAGGGTGTCGAAAGAAAGTGAGTACAGAGGTACTCAGCAAGTTCTAAAAGAGTAAAAGGTGTTTGATGCACTAGCTACGACCCTCGATCAGAAAATCTTAGGTCAATGCATGTTTCGAAATCATTTCTTCAAAAGGTTTATTTTATTCTGAAAACTATGCCCGTCAGTCTTCACAGGTTGACTAGAACTTCACGGAGTTCCTTTCCTGCCGCGTTCGCAGTTCCCTTCCCGGAACAAGGAGTGACAGCCACAATTTAATACACTCTGCAGAGGTGCGTTACTTTTCCCATAAGAGATCTCACCCTTTTTGCCATCCGCAGGGACTTGCCCCCGTTCACACTTCCTTGGTGTGAGGCCAGGTATAAAGATCCAAGCCCACACCGCCTTCTCCGCGACCTCGCAGACCCACCCTTTTGTAAGTCTGTCCTCTCCTATATCTATGGGTAGACCAACACAGGCACTTGTTCTCCCCTATACCGTTAAGGTAGACCGATCCGAACAACTTATGTGCCATGTCCTATACACCATAGATAGACCGATCCGGACAACCCTTACAATCCTTCATAGACCAATAATAAGTCTACCCTCTCCTGTATCTAATGGTAGACCGTGCAGGACCACATGTCCCCACCTTTACCAAAGATAGACCGATACGGGCAACCCCTATTACCAGTCCGTTGGCATGCGAGAGGGAAAAGATACAGCTGGCTTCCCCAGAGCCATTATAGATCTTATGGTCAACGCGATATGTACGGCGCTAGAATCACTGGACGGCATTGGTATTTAGTCCTAGATGAATAGTACCCTTGCAATGGAACCTCCACCAATCAACACATACCATGGTTCCATTGCCAACCACATAGTCATATTCATAATTGGAAAAGTAACATTTTATTTTCAATGCAGGAATGATAAGTAATATAGCTTTGCATTAAAGTGATAGAAAATACTCAAATTGACATGAGCAAGGGTGAACTTGCCTGTGGACTGCGAGATAGTGCAGTTCAATGCGTTGGATGGAACCTGGACCTCGGGTTCTGTAAAGAAGCATCATTGTCCGGTAAGGACAATGTTATAAAATCCAAATAATGCAATCATGGATGTATTATTTTATGTTGAATCCCTTTACCCCAATGAGTTATTACAATTTAGGGTTGAGTTAAGATTTATGCCTTTGGCAGTAATTTGCAATTGCTTTAATGTGTAAACCACTTTAATCCACATAAAGTAATATAATTCAAAGTAAAACTACTTTACCTTGGTGATTCATTATTCATTCCAAAATAATTTGAAATAATAGAGTTGCCTCTATATTTTTGGAAATAAAGAGGAATAGAGTATCTTCCTTTGGAAAATACCTTTTTCAAATAGAAATGACTTGGAATAATAGAATCTTATTTTGAAATATTTAAAAATAAGTATTTGAATTTATTTGGGATTTTTCCTTGATTTATTAATACAAGGAAATAATAGTTTGAAATTCCAAATGTTTATTTTAAATTCATAAAATTCACAAATTTGAATTTGTTCATTAAATTTTATTTTATATTTTATTCTTGTTAAGAATAATTTTTCATTCACCAATCCAATTTTTAATGGATTTTTAGAGTTGTATTTTATTTATTAAAATTTGGTGAAATTCTGGTTATTTTTAAATGTGAAATGCCTAAAATACCCCTCCTGGCCCCTATTGGGCCAGCCCACTAATTCAGGCCCATTTGGACAGCCCACTAAGGCGTGTCCAAACCCAGTTGGTGGAACCAAACGGGGCCCGACACTCGCTCGCTCCTCTCTCTCTCTCGAACCCTAACCCCCTGGCGATTCGCGTGGCGACGGCGTCGCCGCCATGGCCGCCACCATGCTCCGGCCGCCTCCTAGCTCCCCTGCTCGCGCCACCGATACCATCTGAACCGCCGCGCGACGATCTATCGATCCGTCCGCGTGGTTTCCCCCATCTCTTCCTCTCCTAGTAGATCGCCCCCTCTGGATCTCGTGGAGAATCGCCTCTGGCGATTGACGATCTCCGGCGAGCTCTCATCCTCGCCAACGACGTGTGCGCCTCCGAGACTGACCTGGCGCAGGTGCTGCTTGCAGTACTTGTGCCGTCGTCTCTGTGCTCTGCTGTGGTGGTGTTTCGTGTTCGCCGGCGTAACGTCGGCGCCTACCCTGGCTTTGCAGCTGGTAGGGCCGCGCGAGCACTGCCTTGCCATGCCCTAGCTTCTGCCACCAGGCGCGTGTAAGTGCTTCACCTCCTCCTTCCCTTCTTCATGCATGTGCGCCTCCCTTACTACTGTACTTCTTCCTCCTCATGCTCTGTGGCTCTCTGGTGATCCTATGATCACACAGAGCTCTGCCATGGCTGCTTAATCTGCCTATACCTTCATCTGCTGCAAACCCATGGCCAAAGCACCTATCTCTGGTACTAGCCAGGGTTGCCTTGCTTGCTGTTCATGCTTTCCTTGCTTATCTGTTGCTCCTAGCCTGCTCAAATCTTGCTATGCTCTGCTGTGCTTGCTTAAGAGCTTGCTTGTGCTTACTGGCATGTCATACTTGCTTGTCTAGGTGTACTGTGGTGCATCAGTAACACTTGTGAGTGCCAGTGGTGCCTGTGAGGTGCTTCTGTGCTTCCTGTGTAAGCTATTGATCCATTGGATCATTCATTGCTTGCTGGCTAGCTTATCTGTGTGGCTTAACTTGATTCATTTGATCCATTTGATCAATGAAATGTCAGTGATGGCTTACTGATTAACTCTGTGGCTAAGTGAATCATTTTCCTTGATGCTGATGCTCAAGCATGCTATTGCCTTTGTGTATATGTGTTGTTGCTCTCTCTAGCTCACTGGACTTGATCCAGTAGCTATGATGCAGTAATATGTGCTTGTGTTGCATTACAGTATGCTACTGTCAGTAGATAGCATGGATCTGTGATAAATTCATGCTTGTATTAATTAAATTATGATGAACTGCTGATGCAGTAATGATTTAAATGATTTGCTTGTGTATGAGTTTGTTGTTCATGATCATTTGACAAGCAAATGAAATCTGAATCCATTTCTGGATAATGATGTTTTGTAAATGGCTTTTCTTTGGGTGGTTAAAAGTGTGATGTGACCTCAGTAGCCTAGCTACTGACTGGTTGCTCACCTACATGGTTGGATCTTGTGGGCTACTCAACTTTGCTTGCATATTTGGGGATCATACTAGATATGAATGCCAATATGCTTGCCTGATGAAATCTAGGGTTTACTGATGGTTACTAGCTTAGGGTTTACTGTGTAGTCTGTATTAGCTGCTATTCATTGCAACACATCTACTGGTGCTGTCTGTGCATATGATCTTGCTAGTGTGTGCATCTGTGCATGATTGCTAGCTTCTGTGTACAAGATCTGTATCTAGATGATTTCCATTTTTAGTGGCTTTTAGACTGGCAGTAATCCTTGGGTGAAAACCAAGTGATGATCTACCCACTTGAGCTTCTGCTCAATCCCATGATTATGCCTTGCCTATATTATGGATCAGATCCATTGGATCTGTCCAGGAACTTGGTATACCTTGTTCCAGCTCCTAGAAAGAAATGTTTTGTTGTTGCAGACTTGGGGTTTTGTGCACAGCCCTTCACCTCCAGGTTCTGGTTGATCTTCTCAGGTCACCATGATTCCTGGTGGTTAAGTGGTTGTGTGTTGGTGCTGTTCTTGAGTATGAACTGGATGAACTTGTGTTGGCTCTAGCTTCACCCTTTCCTGGTGAATTCTCTTGTCTGTCGACTGTCAAGGTTCTAGGGTTTGTGTTCTATTTATATGCTCCCTACTTCTATCCTGGCCATGACACATAAGGCCTGGTTACTTTGTGACTCACCCCTTGCATTGCCTTGCTGTTGCTTGGTTAGCAACAACCTTCATATGCTGAAACTTGAGCCCCTGTGGCATGCTCAGTTTTGGTCTGCCTGGTCTTATCTTGTGCTGTCCCAGAATTTGGACAAGCACAAGTGTACAATGACAGTGTTCACTGTCCAAACTGAATTTCTATGATTTGTGTTAACTGTCCAAACTGAATTTCTGTGATTTGTGTTAACTGTCCAAACTGAAATTGCTAACACTTACATTCTGGTTTAGCACTTGTTAATTATGTTGCAGGTTTGAAGTGAATATGACCAGAAGACATCTTCAAGGCATTTAGTTTAGGTTTTAATTTAGAACAGCCTTGTAATTTCTGTTTATTTTTCATCAATTCTTGTATCAAGAATATTGTAAAGACAATGTATTCTGTGTTGTTTATCAATAAAGCTCAAGTTTTTGTTTATGAGCTTTTGCTTCATGTAATATTTATATTCTGAATTAATATTGTATTTAATATTCAATGTGAAATTCAAAGTCATTTGATTTCATAATTTGTGTTTGAATTATGAATTCATATTTATATTGTTTGATGCTTATTGTTAAATGTATTAACACTTGTCAAATGAAATCAACTCCCAAAATCAACAAGATACAAAAGAGATCATGTCGAAATTTCCCTAACTCACATTGCCTAACCCTAAGTGCAAAATGAGAGAGAACCTCGATCCCTCTTAGGTTTAGTTGCAATAAGGCGCGAAAATTTCCCCCGTTTTGCGATGCAATGCACATCCCATTTCTAAATCTACCCTTTGTTGTTCCTATGTTCTGGGTTATTACAGGTAGCATCTTCTTTCTTGCCTCCGCAACAATGGAGATTGCAGCTTGTACAATAAGTGATCTTCTGTCCTTCGTTCGACGATAGGCTAGATCTCCTTCACGACGTCAATGGTGGTCCTGGAAGATTAAATTTTTCTAGGTATGGTCCTTTAGTCTTATAGCACAAATGCCCGTGCGTTGCGACGAGAGAAAAAAAATGTGCATCACATCCCCACACGCTGCCACTGCTTCTCCTCTGTCCGCGGCTTCAGCAAAAAAGAATAGATTTGTACAAATTTAGGATTTTAAGAAAAAATATCTTCAAATAAAAACTTCAGATTTTTAAAAAATTTAAAAACGAAAATTGTGAAAATTTTCAAAATTTCCATATTTTATAAAATGTTCAAATTACATTCTCTATGCCTATGAAAACTATAGTTATCGGCTCCATATAATAATTAATCAGCTCCTCATCAATCATCATCATACACAAAACACATATATACTATAGCTGGATTATCAACGCCACTTACTATCATGTAAGCATTTAGTACCATTGCAAACCATCTTGTTTGTCATCGTTCTGATTGTCAAACCCCCATGCTCCTTTTGCAGCTGCCTAGGGTATTCAAGGCACGACATGATATGTTCGTATGAAGGTTTTTGTTGTTTCTGTACCGTTGATTCACCAAATCGGTTTTGGATCTTATCTCATGGTTGCCGCGAGGAGGTTTGTGCTTTCAATATTTGTCCCGACTGCTACGTCACCGGCAATGGTAATTCGTACCCTTGGCTCTCCAGCGACGTCGACCAATCTGTTCGGTTGCTTTTCCCTGACATACTGGTGTTGATACTCTTGCCGATGTTGATTGATTACTTTAATGGCTGCAACCATGCACATAGCCTTGGCATTGCAGTTTAAACTAAAATTATAGGAGAAACTTCATTGGTATTTACATGGTATTTACGATCGACTGCTTTCAGAAAAATACAAGATTGTGTGATGGAAGAAGAAAGAGTTTGAACACCTTAAAGATTACTTGTTTTGTTTTAGACTTTATTTTATAATTGACAACTCATGTATCTCTACCTCCACGATATATTTATTCTTAATGCTTGGCATTTTTTTATTATGATATTATGTCTATGTGTATCCGAGGATGCTTTCCCTTTCGAGAAAATATTGCCCCCCATGAACCCCACCGATCGTGCTTTCCTACCACCAAAAGTTAAAGATAGCTTTATCCAAGTGAAATGAAGAGAGTGGATAAATGGAGGTCGAGCTACATGTAGTTTTTTATTTTAAAAAATCGGAAATCATATTTTTAAGTTTTAAATTTTTTTGAAAAAAAAATCCTAGATGTAGCCAATAATGGAATCTACAAACTTGCAAAATTTTAATGTGAAATTCTTAGTACTTTAGCCTACACAAAAATGACAAATGTGTGGATCTGAGAATAGTGAATAATGCACGAACTATAAAACCTATCAGATTTTGTCATTTTTGTGTAGTCTGCAACACAAAGAATTTTATATTGATATTTTGCACGTATGTAGATTTCATCATTGTCTATATCTAAGTTTTTTTTTTCAGATTATTTTGAAACTTAAAACTATGATTCCGAATTTTTGAAAATAAAGGGCTACATTTAACTTAACCTCCATTTGCAGGTTTCGGTGAAATGATATAGTATATTTGTGTTTTTTTTTTCATTTTGAAACGAGATCAAAGAAAATGTATTGCACTTTCCTTTGATCATAACATTTGAAGCAAACGAATGGATACCGTCATATAAATTTTTTTTCCTACTCCTACACTCAGATTTTCCTATGAACCAAAAAGGCCCTGAAGCGAAAACATTAGTGCCACTTGCTTCTGGTGTGTAATCTCAAGCCCTCCACATCCCGTCCAACAGCTACGGTTGCTACTTCTCAGTTCATTCTGTCGACAGTAATTCTACTCTGATAACACTGCTCAGCAAGGTATTACACATCACCGGACCGTCTGTGAAACAAGCTAGTACTGAAAAGCAGCTAGCTACTGTGGTGCGAGCCCATTGTCGTAGTCGCTGCCCCTGCGCGGCCCACTCTGCAAGTTCCTCTCGAACTCCCTCAGGTAGTCCAGAAGCAAAACGATCACGAAGAGGATGAATCCACCGGAGGAGCTGCTGCCGCCGCCGCCACCACCACCTCCTCCTCCGCCAAACCGGAACGGTGGGAACCCGACGCCACCATCGTCGAGCCTGGGCTTCACCTTCTCTGCGATAAAGCGAAGAAGTGAGTGACAAATTTCACTGGAAGCACAGCTCTGCAGTGCACCTTAACTGAACAGCAAAATGCAGGTGCCTTCCATTACCTTTAACTGAACCTGATGGCGGAGAGGTGGGTCCAGAGAACGATTTGCGGGTGGCGGTTTGCGTCTGGTTAGCACAGCATGTTATGTTCTGCAGAAGAAGAAAGATTCAGGTTTTCGTGAGATGCTTTCCGAAATTGCGGGTCAGGGATGCAGGAATGTTTAACATTTCAGATTTACAAACAATGGTAAAAGGGTATCCCTAGAACTATACAACATCACTTTGGTACATATTCTACATACACCATCAGGTGATTGTAGAAATTCAGATAAACGAAACACCTTTACTTAGAAACAGAATTGGGGTTTTTATGTATTTTATATTTTTATAAGCTACCTAACTCTGAAGCTTAAAATTGACCACGTTATAAACTTCCTTTTTTTTGCATTATTTCTGTCTAGCTAGCCCTAATAGTATGCATGAAAAAATTAAAATGGATAGCATTGACATAATCTAAGTAATAAGAGGAAAATTATCACTTCTGTTTGCAAGGCCGAATATCCTGCCAGCTACACAATGTTATGATAAATTATTTTGCAAGTACAGAAATCGTGGCTTCCACCAAAATGTAAAGGCCTTAAATATGAAAACCTATCAGAATTCCTTCATTTTCAAGTCAAAAACATTGGATTGTCCTCTTTTTTTTCATGACAGGAACTTATTTCATTTCGTTCTTCTTCTGTATGTCAAATACCATATTGAATTGTTTTGTAAAGCATTTTGCCACCTAAAATTTTATAACGACGACATAAGAAGACAAGCAAGCATGTCATAGCACCACACACAAAAAAAAATTAGGCACATCTTACGGCTTTGGCCGAGATGGTGTTGCTGAGTTTATTCCTCCGAGACTGCGAACCCGAGATAGACAGTAACCCCCAGCTCTGTCCTGCATCCAATATTATAAGTTGTGCGTGAGCTTGGTAAACAAAATCTGTACCATACTTAGCAGTAAGCACCATCTCCTAGTATTAAATTACAGTCAGACATGGAATCTTCTTTCGCGCGTGGGGTTTCAGCGAAAACATCGGTGGACGAAACTTAACTCGCTGTCGAAGCGCCACATTTCATCGGCACAAGATTTAGTCGTTACTAAAGCATATATGCAATGCAAGGTAGTGCACTAAAGATGTAACAAGTGCTTCTCCTCCATCAAACATTTTGAGGGGCAAGGAACTCTTAGCTCCAACTGAAATTTGTTCACTTTGCTATGTCGAAGTGATGCTTCCTGATTCTTAATACGAGCAGGGCTCCATGAGGGTGCTCAAACACTGAACGGCTACGATTTAACTTAGTGCGCATGCAAGTACTAAGTCAGAAAATGGCAGCAATTTCTTTTCCCAAAATATGTCATTTGCTCAGGAGAACAAAAAATCGAACGGCGGCACAGTTCTTGGATAAGATATACAGAGGCGACGCTACGGATGTGACGAGCGGCACCAACCTCGACCTCTCCCCATCCTCTGGTGCGCGGCGGGCCGCAGGAGAAGCGAACTCGGCGCGGACATTGTGGCGAGCGGGAGCATGGCGGCCGGCGGCGGCGTGGATACAGGGGTGGTGAAGGGCCCTGGACAAGAAAATCACAAGAGCATGGAGGATGGCGAGGAATGAGGGAGCAGAGGAAGGAGAAGAAGTCTGGTTGCACGGCAGGCTGGGCGGCGATGTTACCTTGCGGCAGCTCGAGACGAGAGCGCGGCGGCAATGGAGGTTTCGGGGCTTTGTGCTGTGGTCAGAGTGAGGGACGGCGACGAGCAGGGCAGCGTGGCATGCGGCCGGGACAAAAGAAGGTTATCCACTGGGGCCTTTTTCATAGAAACTGAACTTTTGAAAGGGTTTTTTTTGAACTCGACCTTTTAAAGGGTTTGTAGTGATAATTTTACGAAATCTTTTCTACAGAAGTTATTTGACTTGGTTTGAATTTGTCACGAGAAATCTTGAATGATACCCCCTATGTCGAAAATGCACTAGCCTTTGAAATTTTTTGATACAGTAGCTCACAATTTACACACGCTTTCATTGCAGCGTAATCATACACTCACGTATATTCCGAAGCACACGACATTTGTGATAGATTCAAATAGTACTTTGGCCAATGTTTTATAGCTACACGTTGGTATTTTTTTCAACTAAATACTGTAGTACAAGTGGTAGCTAACAAATGTAATACTTTATTAACAATACTCAAAAATAGAAAAGTTCGATGTTCTCGGAAATAAATGGTTTGACATCATGTTTTCTATGATATCGTGTATTTTGGAACAAAATAGTACATTATCATCATAACATGTGATTTAAGTCCTATAGGATTCAACAGGAAATGTCATTTATCATCGTTTATTTGCACTTTTTTACATTTATAAATCATGGGGCATAACTCAAACAAAGTCCAAATGCAACCATAAAGACATCACATAACATGCCTGTCAAGGCCTTTTTGATTCAAATGTGGAAACCCGAATGATTTTTTTTATATGGCATGTTTGGACTTTAGGATTGTATCTTATCATGTTTTTGTCCCTAATTGTTCATTTGCACAATGTCTTATATGAGAATTGAAAGAACATCTCTCATTATGTTTTGAGTGTTTGATGTCAATGTACGTGATACACTAATGTTTGGTTAAGTGGTACAGGGATTATATAAATACATTTGTATGTGTGTTGGATGTGGTCAGTGCTGTCAAAAAGAATCAGCAAAAAGTTCATCAGGCCGGATAATCCGGGCCGGATATTTCCAAAATATCCGGCCCCCAGTTTTTCGGCTAAGGACCTGAGGAATTGTTGCTCAGTACACTTCTGGATTGGGGCCGGACATTTGCCTGGATATTGTCCTGGTTTTGTCCCAGGGCCGGACATTTCAGAAATATCCGGCCCCCTCGAAAATGGCTAAGGACATGAAGAAAAGCTTGTCTGGATAGAGGCCGGATATTTGGCCGGACATTGTCCCGGTTTTGTACCTGAGGCCGGATTATCCGGGGGGGCGGATTATCCGGCCCCTACTTAGGCCGGAATATCCGGCCCCCCGGAAGCCCCAACGGCTGGATTTTGGGGAGGGGTATTTATACCCCTCTTCTTCTTCCTTCCTTCTTTGCTCAATCATTGCAAGAAAAATATGCCAAGCTTCACCACCATTAGAGCCACCTCGAGAACACAAGATTTGCAAGATCTCCTTCCTCCCCCAACCAAAGCTCTTGATCTTTGGAGATTCGAAGGAGAAGTCACCGATCTACATCCTCACCGAAGCGATTTACATTTCCCCCTCATTTGTTTGAGGGCCCCCTTGCTAGTGTTCCTCTTTGGATCCCTAGTTGATTTGTGTTGATGTATTGTTGTTGATTGTTGTGTTGTTACAGATTTGGGAGCCTCCAATTCAGTTGTGGATGTGTGCCCCAAGAACCTTGTAAAGGCCCGGTTTCCGCCTCGAGGAAATCCCTTAGTGGAAGTGGGCTAGGCCTTCGTGGCGTTGCTCACAGAGATCTGAGTGAAGCCTTCGTGGCTGTTGGTTTGGCTTGCGTAGCAACCACACTCCTCCAAACGTAGACGTACCTTCTTGCAAAGGAAGAGAACTACGGGAATCATCTCCGTGTCATCGCGTGCTCCACTCTCGGTTACCTCTATCCCATTCTATCTCCTATATATTGCGTAGCTATATCTTGCTTAGTTGATAACCTTGTCATATAGGTAAATTCACTTAGTTGCATATCTAGAGAATTTACCTTTGTGTCAAGCCTAAATTGAAAAAGAACTAAAAATTGGTTAGCACCTATTCACCCCCTCTAGGTGCGGCATACGATCCTTTCAATTGGTATCAGAGCCTCGGCTCTTATTTCGGGCTTAACCGCCTAAGAGTATGCCGGACGATGGGCCTTCGGAAGAGGCCGGTAAGATGGTCACCATGGAGGACATCAATTCGTTGAGAACCTCCATGGACGCTCAAATGGAAAGCATGAGAAAAATGATTTCCGAGCTTTTGACTCCGGTCCTTCCTAGGGCTCCCGCCGTAGAGGTAAAGGACACGGGTGTGTTAGAAGAGGGAGGTGCTTCGGCATTACCCTCCTCTACCAAACCCGTGGAAGGTGATAACTTAAACACTATCAAATCTCCCATTGCATCTCCTAGGGGAACTAGTGGAGGTGAGAGCTACAATCGAGTAGCTCCACCTTTTCTATCTCCCGATATACCGGTTCCCCATCCCCATTTGAACATCCGAGGCGACCCACCTAAGTTTTCCGTTGATAATTTCGATACTTGGCAATTTGAGTTTCGCTCTCATGTTTGCAGTGCCTCCAATGAACTTTGGAGAATCATCTTGGAAGGCTTCAAGCCCTACAACCCCGACAAGTTGACTAGAAGAGAAGCGGTTGATAGTCAACTCAACAACACCGCCTTGCACATGATTCAAACTAGTGTGGGGACAAAGGAGTTGTCTCGTGTTCGGAACTACACCACCGCCAAGGAAGCTTGGGATGGTTTGGCCGCTAGTTGCATTGGAAGTGAGAGCACGAGAAGGAACAAGTATAATGCTCTTCGGAATCAAGCCGAAGGATTCATGAGGCTACCGGATGAAGATCATCAAGTCATGTATGGAAGACTTCTCACCGTTGCCGATTCCTTCCGGCTTATTGGTGCCACCCACATCAATGACTCTTGGATCAAGGAGAAGTACATTGAATGCATGATGCCGTTTGTACCCATTGATGTCAAGACCCTTGTTGGGAGAGAATGCTATTCCTCTCTCACATCTCAAGAAGCCGTGCACGAAATGCAAGCCCTCAAGGTGCTCGAGCAAAACTCTCATGATTCTCGCAATCGTGCCATTGGTATGTCAAAAGGGAACAATCTTGCCTTGATGGTTAACCCCGTAGAAGAAGTGCACCCTCAAGAACAATATAGGGCATCTTGGAGTATGTCCTATCCGGAAGATTTGGAATGCCACTACCATGATCACATGGCCTTCCATGCAAAGTCCTTTTGGGTTGATCCCTCCAAGGCCAAGGAAGACAACATCAAGAGAAACCACAAAAGTGGGTTCACTAGCTTTGGTCCAAAGACAAGATCATGCTACAATTGTGATGACAAGCGCCACTTCATTGCCGAATGCCCCTATGAGAATAGAGAGCTTCATAATGGAAGGCTCATTCCCAAGGACAAGAGCAAAGACACAAAGGGCAAATATTCAAAAGCCCCCAACAAGAAATTCTACAAAAACAAGACCAAGAAGGGCAAGAGGCCTTCAAGAGTTGTGCTAGTGACTAGGGAAGAATATTCTTCCGATGAAGTTGAAAGTTCTAGTGGTAATGAAGGAGAAGAAAGCTCAAAGGAAGTGGCCGCCATTGCCACTACCAACATTCCCTCTTCATCTCTCTTTGAATCCCCCAATGAGAATCCTCATATCAAGAATGCACATTGCTTCATGGCAAGGTCCTCCTTGGACACATCTATTGTGCTATCAACTCAAGAAGAATATACCTCCGGAGATGATGATGTTGATGATGAAGAAGATGCAACCTCTAATGGATTGGTCGCTCTTGCCTCCCTCTCCACTAACTCTTCATCACCAAGTGAATCCCCCAATGAGGTCATTCATGTGGAGGAAGAAAGTTGTCTCATGGCTAAATCCTCCGAGGTATCATCTCCTAGCCCCTCTATGCCTAACATATCTAGTGATCTAGGGGTTGATGATGCTAGTCTAAAAGTGAAACAAGAAATGCTAGAGTTTGATGAATTCATTTTTAACCTACAAGGTAACACTAAAAAGCATGTCTCAAATCTCATGGCTCGTATAGCTCAACAAAATGATACTCTTGAGAAAAAGGGTCAAATAGAGAGAGAAGACTCTCTTGAAATCCATGCTCTTAAAAATGCCCTTGAGGAAAGTCAAGAAACTATAGCTTCTCTTGAGGAGAGGCTAGAAAATCTTGAAGAGCCTCAAGATAAAATTAACAAGCTCACTAAAGCTAGAGATCTTGCTAGGGCTAAGACTAAAGTGCTTAAAAAGGAAATGGCCCAATTTGGTGTTGATCATGAGAAACTTGTGAAGGATCTAGATGAGCTAGACATAGCTCACAAAGCTTTAAAGAGTGAATACACTCTCCTATCCAAGTCAAATGAGCAACTTCAAATTAGGCTTGCTTCATATGATGTGCCTAGTTCCTCTACCCCTTCATGTGATCATGCAAATATTATTGAGGAAAATGCTAGGTTGAAGGATGAACTTGCTAAGGCCTCCTCTCCCCAAAGTAAACTTTCCTTGGATGATCTTTTGAGTAAGCAAAGATCAAACAATGGGAAGGAGGGCCTAGGTTATAATGCCAAGGCAAAGAAGGCAAACAAGCAAAAGGCCAAGCCCGCACAAGAAAAGAAGAAAGCTATCACCAATGGTGAAGTCCCTAAGGGCAACACCATTAATGATGATGATGCGGGAAATGCTAACCCTCACTATGTTCTATTTAAAGATTATTATGGTGATGTTTATGCTAAATATGTTGGCCCATATGATGGTTATGTTGCTTGGTCTATTTGGGTCCCAAAGACCCTTGTTGCTAACAAAAGAGGACCCATTGAGAAATGGGTACCTAAATCCAAGAATTGATCTCATGTAGGACTATGCCGTCGGAGGTTCAAAATGGGTACTTGATAGTGGATGTACAAGTCATATGACCGGCGGCAAGAACCTCGTCAAGGAGTTGAGGCCCAATATACATGATATCACCGTCTCCTTTGGCGATAATTCTACATCCGAGGTATTGGGTTTTGGCAAGGTTGTGGTTGCACACAACATTACTCTTGTGGATGTCATGCTTGTCAAAACCCTTGGTTACAATTTGCTTTCCGTTTCCGCCCTTGGCAAGATGGGTTTCGCCGTCTTTATTGATAATGATATTGTGGTCCTCTTGTGGAGCAAGACTCTAAAAGTCGCTTTCGTTGGGTATCGCGAACATAACTTGTATGTGGTGGACTTTTCGGGGACCACCACTTCAAGTGCGATGTGCCTATTCGGAAAGGCGGATGTGGGTTGGTTGTGGCATCGCCGCTTAGCCCATGTCAACATGAGAACTTTGCAAAGTCTTCACAAGGGGAACCATATTGTGGGACTAATGGAAAATGTTTCTTTTGCCAAAGATCGTGTTTGTAGGGCTTGTGTTGAAGGCAAAATGCATGACTCTCCGCATCCAAGCAAGACTATCATCTCTTCCAAGAGGATCTTGGAGCTCCTTCATGTGGATCTCTTTGGTCCCGTTACTCATGCAAGTCTTGGTGCGAAGAAACATTGCTTGGTGATTGTTGATGATTACTCAAGATACACTTGGGTCTACTTTCTCAAGACGAAAGATGAGACTCAACAAATATTCATTGACTTTGCTACCGAGGTGCAACGCCAACACAACCTCCTCATTATGGCAATAAGAAGTGACAACGGCTCCGAGTTCAAGAACTATACACTCAATGATTTTCTTAGTGATGAGGGGATTCGTCATCAATATTCCGCTGCTTACACCCCTCAACAAAATGGTGTTGCGGAGAGGAAGAACCGGACTCTTATGGATATGGCAAGATCTATGATGGCGGAGTATAAATCCCGCTATAACTTTTGGGCCGAAGCCATCTCCACCGCTTGTCACTCCTCTAACCGGCTCTATCTCCGCAAGGGCTTGAACAAGACTCCATATGAAATACTCACCGGGAACAAGCCTAATATCTCATACTTCAAGGTGTTCGGTTGTAAGTGTTTCTACAAAATCAAAGGAGTTCGTTTATCTAAATTTGCTCCTAAAGCTTTGGAGGGTATATTTGTTGGTTACGGTGCCGAATCTCACACTTATAGAGTCTTTGATATAGCCTCCGGGATTATCATCGAATCTTGTAGTGTGAGGTTCGAAGAAAATGATGGCTCCCAAGTGGGGCAAGTTGATGTATGTGCAGGTGATGAAATACCTCAAGATGCCATAGTAAGAATGGGTGTGGGATTTTTCCGCCCCATTGAGGGACACGGTGTGGCGTCTCGGGAAGAACTATGCTCTACCACGGTGGAGCCCTCATCCTCTCAACATCAACAAACCCCATCTCTTGAAGCTAATGATGCACCAACCCAAGAACAAGAAGAAAACCCTCCCTCTCATGAACAAGATCAAGGACAAGATCAACCAAGAATTCATGATGGCTCCGATGAGTATCCATTTGATATTTGCGCTTCACCAAATATTGTCCAAGATCAAGCACATGAGGATGAGCATTCTCAAGAAATTGAGGAAGCTCAAATTGAAGGTCAAGACGGGGACCCAAATGATCAAGTTGATCAAGTGACACCTCCAAGGCCAAGAAGAACCAAGGAGGAGATCGAGGCCCGTCGTCTAGCAAGAAGAGAAAGGCAACTTGAGCGTCTTGAACACACACATGACAAGGTCCTTGGTGATTTGAGGGCAAGTGTTACCACAAGAAGGCAATTGGCTAACTTTAGCAATCATCATGCTTATATCTCCTTAGTGGAACCCAAGAAAGTATTTGAAGCCCTTGAAGATTCGGATTGGTTGGAAGCTATGCACGAAGAACTCAACAACTTCAAGCGCAACAAAGTATGGACCTTAGTAGAGAAGCCAAAGGGGTGCCGCAATGTTATAGGCACTAAATGGATTTTCAAGAACAAGCAAGATGAGTTTGGAAATGTTGTGAGGAACAAGGCAAGATTGGTGGCTCAAGGGTTCTCTCAAGTTGAGGGAATTGACTTTGGAGAAACCTATGCTCCCGTGGCTCGCCTTGAGTCCATCCGTATCCTTCTTGCTTATGCATCGCATCATAACTTTAAGTTACAACAAATGGATGTGAAAAGTGCATTTCTTAATGGTCCTTTGCATGAAGAGGTTTATGTTAAGCAACCCCCGGGGTTTGAGGATCTCAACTTTCCTAACCATGTCTACAAGCTTGATAAAGCACTTTATGGTCTCAAACAAGCTCCTAGAGCTTGGTACGAGCACCTTAAAGAATTGTTGGTAGACCGTGGGTTTGATGTTGGGCTAATCGATCCCACTCTTTTTACTAAGAGAGTCAATGGGGAGCTTTTCGTTTGCCAATTATATGTTGATGATATTATCTTTGGCTCTACTAACAAAGCTTTCAATGATGAATTTTCAAAGCTTATGACCGATAGGTTTGAGATGTCTATGATGGGAGAGATGAAGTTCTTCCTTGGTTTTGAGATCAAGCAATTGAGAGAAGGAACCTTCATCAATCAAGCAAAATATCTCCAAGACATGCTCAAGAGGTTCAAGATGACCGAGTTGAAGGGTGTGGCCACTCCTATGGTTACCAAATGTCATCTTGCACTTGATCCCAATGGTAAAGAGGTGGATCAAAAGGTATATCGCTCCATGATTGGATCCTTGCTTTACCTTTGTGCATCTAGACCGGACATAGTGTTGAGTGTTGGTGTGTGTGCAAGGTATCAAGCTTCTCCTAAGGAGAGTCACATGATGGCTCTCAAAAGAATCTTTCGATATTTAGTTGATACCCCAAGGTATGGTATTTGGTACCCCAAAGGCTCAAGTTTTATTCTCAATGGTTATACCGATGCGGATTGGGCGGGTGACAAGGATGATAGGAAATCAACTTCCGGGGCTTGCCAATTCCTTGGTAGGTCCTTGGTGTGTTGGTCTTCTAAGAAGCAAAATTGCATATCTCTCTCCACCGCCGAAGCCGAATATGTTGCCGCCGCAAGTGGATGCACTCAATTGTTATGGATGAGGCAAACTTTAAAGGAATACGGTGTCATTTGTGACAAAGTGCCTCTATTATGTGACAATGAAAGTGCTATCAAGATTGCCTATAATCCGGTGCAACATTCAAGAACGAAGCATATTGAGATCCGGAATCATTTCATTAGGGATCATGTTGCTCGTGGTGATATTGAGCTTATCTATGTTCCTACCAAAGATCAACTTGCCGATATATTCACGAAGCCTCTTGATGAAGCAAGGTTCTCTTATTTGAGGAATGAGCTAAATATCATTGATTCAAGGAGTATAGCTTGACCATCTTGCAAACACACCTTTGTCTCAAAACTTTATTTGGTTTAGATGTGGGCATGGAGATAGGGGGAGTGCGGTTTAAACTATTGAGCTATCCCTCCCCCCATAATGCCAACATTAAATAAAATCATTCTCTTTATATCATATAATGATATGTGAGCTTCAATGATGAGTAGTGGTTTTGGGCCCAAGATATATCTTCGCGGTGCCATGCCATAACACTCATATATGGTGGCCTAGGCCACCACACTCTTCTTTGAGAAGAGTTGGAGTTATTTGGATCTTATCGCCTTTTATTTGACAACTCCATGTTCTTATGGGAAATCACTCTAGTTTGGCCTTATTTGCTCATATCTTGCAAACTTGAGTGATCATGTACCATTAACAGTTTGAGTCTTCTAAACCTAAGCCTACACTCATCTATAAGCCATTTCCATCTTGCTCATATGTCATGTTTTGGTAAAAAACTTGGAGTTTGAGGATTTTCGATCGGATGATCTAGGATTGCCCCATCTTATTGGTAAATATGCTTCCTATATGTGACGTGATACATTATTGCATCACATATGAGTTTATGCAAATAACCAACTAAAGATAGGCAGGATTTACGGCGTTCTGGAATTTCCAGAAAACCGGATAATCCGGCCCCCTGGCAACCCGGAAAATCCGGCCCGGCCGGATTATCCGCCCTAAACTAGGGCCGGATTATCCGGCCTGGGCAGATCTTGAAAGGGCTGAGGACGAGGCCGCGGGGGGCAAACGGTTCATACCACCCCCCACGCGCCTCTCTCTCCTCTTTCTCCTCTCAAGGTCGCCGGAGCCTCACCTCCTCGCCGGAGCCGCCCCGTCCACTCCCTCCCGGAGTTTTTGGGTGGATCGGGTGCTCCTCCCTCCTAGCTACCTTCTCCTCCAAGCGGCTTTCGCAATGGATGCGGGTATGACTCACAATCCCTAACCCTAGGTGTTGTGATTTGTATGTGCTATTTTCTTGGTGGATTTGGTGTCTAGTTGTTCCAAATCGTTTGTAGTGTACTCCTCTTGCATGCTATAAGGCCGATCTGTTCATAGACAAGTTGTTGATTGCAAAATCTGCTAGATTCGCAGGGCCGGATTATCCGGCCCCCGCGAGGACCGGATTATCCGGTCCGGCCGGATTATCCGCCCCCTTGGGACACCGGATTATCCGGCCTGGAGCTTCATCGCCACTGCAGTTTTGATTCAATCTATCTTGTTTAGACTTGTACCAACTTATAGTATGTTTCTAGAGTACATTACTGTATCATACATAACTTATGAGCATTATCTTCTCTTTGCTATCCGTCTTTGCTATTCACAGGTCGTGTTTCTCGGGGTGTTCGGAGACGCCCAAGGGGTGATCGGTCAAGTGATGAGTTCACGTCCAACGCTCCTCGCAAGTCCTCAGCATCTAGGCAGAAGAACAAGGACCCAAGGGAAAACTACAAGACCATGGACCCTGTCTCTTTCTTCCGCTATCCGCTTGAAGAACTGGTATGAAGACCTCCCAAGGGATGAAGAGACAGAGGGCAGGAAATTCTGGTGCATGGAGCAGGAGTACATCTACAAGGATATTTATGAGCCCATGCCGAAAGTGCGACCCATGCAAGCAATCGATGTGGAAGTCCTTGCTGAAAATAATCATTTTGAGGATGCCATCTGGGTGACTGGTAGGATGGGCTTGCAGGATCTGATGAAGATTAGGTGTGACTACAGTCCAGAGTTGGTTAAGCAATTCTATGTTACTCTGGCAATCAAGAAAGATGAAGACCGCACTATGGAATGGATGTCTGGCTCTACTCATTGTGTAGCATCCATGCGCCGATTTGCTGGTATTCTTGGAGTTCCTGCAGGAGGAGGTCGTCGTCTTCATGGACTACAGAAGACAGATAAGAATGTGTTGTTTGATCTTTATACCTCAGCTGGAAAAGTTGGTTCTACCAAGGGGCTGCTTCCCATCTATAGTCAGTTACTCAGGTTCTTTCGGGCCACCATCTCTCCAAGTGGTGGTAACAATGATGCTCTCCGGGGAACTCTTGTGGATCTTATGCACGTCAGCCTTAGGTGTGCCCGTGATACTAATGAGGATCGTGACTACACTATTGATGTCATGGACTTCATCTTCAATGAGATTCATGATGCCATGGTATCCCGGACCACCATACCTTATGCACCATATATACAGCTCCTCATCAACAACTCTGTGGCCATGGATGAAGACTTGAGCGGGTACTCATTGGTGAAGCATTTTGTCAAGAAGGCTTACAAGCTCAAGCCAGTATCTTCTGCTGCTCCTGCACCTGACTCCTTCATGGGTGATGCTCGTTCTAGTGGTTTTGCTCCTGCTCGCCGTCCTGATCTCCCGGCTATGAAGAAACAAGTGAACAGGCTTAGTTGGTTTCAGCGTCACATCCTTTGCATGAACATTGAGATCCATAAGGAGAACTATGCGGCCAGTTGACATAGGCATCCCCAATGGGCCTGCCAAAGATGGTACCCGGGGTTTACTGAAGGCCCAAGACTCGAAGAATAAGAAGATTCGGAAGCCTATCTAGTGTTAAGGAAAGATAGATTGTATTAGGAAATATAGAGACTTGTAATCTTACGGGTTGGGTACGAAACCCTCCCGAACTCTGTAACTTGTGTATTAAAACCCTCGGCTCCACCCTCTATATAAGGGGGAGTCGAGGGATGAAGAAAGAATCGAATCTATTGTCAACAGAACCCTAGTTTTCATAATCGGCGAGTACTTTTCGGCTGAAACCTTCGAGATCTACTTGCCCTCTACTTCTAGCAAAACCCTAGTCTACAATCCGTAGGCATTGACAAATTAATCCTTTGTCAATTGGCGCCGTCTGTGGGAATTGGAGGTTGCAAGGAGCTGATCTCGATGGCACGTCCAGAATCGTCGACTTCGTCGGTGGCTAGCAATGCGATGGATCGAGGTAAACGGGAAAAACTGATCTAGTCAATTTTATTCCTCACCCGCCCTCCCGTATGGATGCATGTGCCTATCTGGAGGAGCCCATCGTCATGACGTTCGGAGAATTCTGATTTGGCGTCAACAAGGAAGGATCCTACCGTCTCGAAGTTCCGATCTCGTCGGAATTTTCAGCGGTCGATTCTAACTTTTCGTCGAGTGACGAGGAGTTTTCGTCGCCACGCTTCATCGACACCAAGGCAAGCGGAAAGCTCGCCAAGATCTTCAGCAACACATCTTTCGAGTCGTCTGCGGACTCCTTTATAAGCAGCGATTCCGACAGCGTCGACAGCTTCAACTTCATCGACAAATCAGCTGCCATCGGAAAGGTCTTCACCAATCTATATGATGGTGTCACCAATCCCGACAAAAATCAATACTCAAAATACCATCAAATCTGTGCAATTGAAGAGGCAGGCCGAGCAGAACCAGGGACATCAGAGGCTTTCGACGATTTGGGAAATCCATATGTCGATCCCGCTGATCTTAGAAGAGGCTTAGGCACTAAATATGCTGGGTCTTCATCTCGCGTAAGAGTTCAACTCCCGCAGGAAGCATGGGACAGGGCCGCAAAAGCCATGGATGGTTCAGAACCAATGACCACCACTGCTACTGTACAAGAACTACAAGCATATCAATATAGACTTGCTCGTGTGAGTAGAGAGCTGGAAAAATAGACAGCATCCCCGAATAGAAGAAAAGAGGCAGCCTCCGCGTCTGCAGGCGTCGAGCAGAGCTTAGTCGACAATCAGAAACTGGAGATAGCCATAGAGATGCTCGAAGAAGAGCAAGGTCTCGGCTGCAAAATATACCTGAAGAAGAGAGAGGAAACATAATTCAAAATCTCGACATGTCCTTCATGTCGATTGATACAAGGGGAAATATCATCCCGAAAACGCTAGAAGCATGATACATGGCAACGCAAGCTTACATCCTCGCGTCTAGACCACCCCCTGGGGATCCGAGAGAAGCATTGTTCAATATGGCAATGGCTGGAGTTGGAGTTATGGGAACAGCGTTCGCAGCCACACCTCCCGAAGAAAATCCTAGGCAAAATAGTCCACGACCCACCGCAGTGGTTCAAGACCCACCAAGAACAAGTGGAGCAAAAGACACAGCAGCTCAAGTTAGGGTGGATAGAGCGCGACAAGAAAGAAGAGAACGTCAGCATTCACCAGAAGTTGCCGACGAAGATATGTGTGGGCTCCCGTGCTTTACGAGACGAGTTCGAAAGACTCGCGTCCCGAAAGGGTTTAAGTTGCCCGAAAATTTCAAGAAATTCGACGGCCTGCAGGATCCCGAGGATTGGCTCGTCGATTATCTCGAGATGGTAAAGCTAGTAGGAGGAACCAGAGCAACAACCATGCAAAGTATCCAAGTTCACTTAAGTGGTGCCGCGAGATCTTGGTTAAAGAAGCTTCCCCCAGGTTCCATCGACAGCTGGGATAATTTTGAGGATATCTTCGTGAGAAATTTCCGATCCACCTGCAAGAAACCTGCGTCATTAGAAGAGTTGAGGGCGTGCCGACAGAAACACGACGAGTCAATGAGAAAATATATAGAGAGATGGAACATTATTAAAAACTCGGCAGAGGATATATCTGACGAGAGAGCAATAGACGCGTTCGTGGCAGGAATCCGGGGGAGATTTCGTCGAGGACTTAGGGAGAACCAACCCTAAGACAATATCAGCATGATGGGAGATAGCCAACAAGTGGGCAGATGGAGAAGACGCAATATATAACAAGCGACATAGGTCGCCAGAGATCGCGGTCGAAATTTTCAAAATAGAAGGCGATTTTCTCGCCAGTTCTACAATAATGATGCACCTGGCCACATATCGGCTGGTTTCTGAGGAAACCCTGGAGGAAACAGTCGAGAAGATTACCAAAGGAGCAATGAACAACAAGGTGACAATAGAGGTGATTTCCGCGGGAATAGGAAAAATAGTGGACCAAGGTTTCAAAGACCTTATGTGTCCCCCGAGGAGATGATGACCGGACCGTGTCAGATGCACTTCTATCTCGACAGCAACGGAAAGAGGCAGTCAGGGCATCTCCAAAAGACTGCCGCAATTTTCAGACAATGTTGCGAGCCGCAGGAATTGCAAATGCCCAAGCAATGAACAGAAACCCCCAGGGGCCAAGGAGTGAGATTCACCTCCCACCTCCTCCCGCAATTACGGACGAAAATCGGCACCAGCTCAGAATAGCGGCAGCACCACACCCACCTCCATATGTTGACCCCAACTCCAACGGTGCGGTCTCGATGATTCAGAAAGCTAGGCCATCTAACAGGGCGCAGAAGGTAATCTCACGGCAAGTGTTCATGGCAGAGAAGATGCCTCCATCAACAATTGAGTACCTAAATTGGGGCAAGACATTGGCTTCACAATTGCGGATCATCCACAACAAGTTCCTCGACTAGACAATCGGCACTCATCTTACCCGCAGTAATTGCTCGCTTTGACGTGTCGAGAGTTTTTATAGATGGTGGCAGCAGCTTATGTACGCAGATACACATTGAGGAAGATGAATATATCCCTAGCAAACCTGAAACCAACCGATACACGTTTCCATGGGATCACACCAGAAGCCAAGTTATCCGTTGGGCAAGATCAATCTCGATGTTCAGTTTGGAACCCGAGAAACTACAGGATAGAGAATCTGGAGTTTGAAGTTGTGGATTTCCCGTCGCAATATCACGCCTTGTTGGGACGACCAGCATATGCCAGGTTTATGGCGGTACCACATTATACGTACCTATTGTGGAGGTTGCCTGGACCCAAGGGACCTATCACAATTAAAGGAAGTTTCGCGCTATCTGATAAGTGCGACAAGGATTTCATCGACGTCGAAACTTTCGGGATGCAAGCAGAATATATGGCACCAAGGCTCACTGATTACGATGTGCTGCCAGATGCAGGGAGGTCTCTCAAGGAGCCAACCTTTAACACTTCCAAGGATTCAAAAGAGGTGCAGATCCACCCGACGGACCCAAAGAAAATGACATCCATTGCAACAAACATGGATATCGCATAGGAAAGAGCGCTCGTCGAGTTCCTCCGTGAGCACTGGAAAATCTTCGCATGGTGTCCAGCTGACATGCCAGGAGTACCCAGGGAACTTGCCGAGCACCACCTCAACTTGGATCCTCTCGCGAGACCAATCAAACAACCCTGCGGCGTTTTTCGGAACCAAACCGCAAAGCTATGCTATCGAAATAGATCGACTCAAGGATGCTGGTTTTATCAAAGAGATATCTACAGAAGCCACGTGGGTAGCTAACCCAGTGATGGTGCCGAAGAAACACACGAAAGTCCTTCGCATGTGTGTCGACTTTACGTGTCTCAATAAACACTGTCCTAAGGATCACTTTCCCCTCCCAAGGATCGATCAAATCATCGACTCCACGGTAGGATGTGAACGTCTTTCCTTCTTGGACGCATACTCTAGTTATAACCAGATCAGACTAAAAGAAGATGATGAGGCCAAGACAGCGTTCATAACACCTTACGGTGTGTTTTGTTACAAAACAATGCCCTTTGGTTTGAAAAATGCGGGAGCAACATATCGATGATGAAGTGCCTTGCAACACAGATTGGAAAAATGTACAAGTCTACATTGACGATGTCGTGATAACATCAAAGAAGGGTCAACACTGATCGAAGATTTGAAGGAAACCTTCAACCTCGACAAGTTCTGCCTTAAGTTGAACCCGACAAAGTGCTCTTTTGGCGTTCCTGTGGGAGAACTTCTCGGGTTCTTAGTATCAGCAAGAGGGATTGAAGCTAATCCCGAAAAATACAGGCCATTGTAACTATGAGGAAGCCAACAAAGTTGAAAGAAATACAACAGCTGACGGGGCGAGTCGCAGCTTTAAACAGATTTGTCGCCAGGTTAGGAGAAAAGCCGTTGCCGTTCTACGCATTGATCAAACAGGGAGAGAAATTTCAATGGAACGAGGAAGCAGATAGGGCCTTTGAGAATCTCAAGCGCACAATTTCGACACCACCAATCTTGGTGGCGCCTAAAGAGAAAGAACCTCTCCTATACATTGCAGCCACACCTCAGGTGGTCAGCACGGCTTTGGTAGTCGAGACAGAGGAAGAAGGAAAGCTCCATGGAGTTCAGAGGCCAGCATATTTCATCAAGGAAGTACTGTCACCTTCAAAACAGCGGTACCTAATACTAAGTCGGCGTATGGAGTATTTACGACAAAGAAGAAATGCGACACTATTTTTCGCGCACCCGATAATAGTGGTCAACGAAGCTCCTCTCACAAATATATTGAACAACCCGAAGCTACGGGTCGTGTCTCCCTTTGGGGAATAGAAATTTCCCCTCGGACATCACGTATGAAAAAGAAAAGCAATACAATCGCAGGTTTTACCAGATTTCCTTGCAGAGTGTATGGAGCTACAAAACACGGGGCCTCCAGATTTATCGAGAACATGGACTATGAACTTTGACGGGTCCAAAAGGTTAGAAGGCGCTGAGCAGGCGTGATATTAGTATCACCTGAAGGTTGAAGTATGTCTTACGGATGACGTTCCCAAACGCGTCTAACAATGAAGCAGAATATGAAGCTCTCATACACGGATGAAGATGGCGAAAGCTATGTGCAACCCGACGAAATCTTGGCGACTCACAATTGGTGGCACAAGAAGTTATGAACCAATGTGATGCAGTAACGAGAGTATGATAGCATACAAGGAGATGTATAATGAGCTGGAAAACTGTTTGATGGATGCGAGGTAAACCACATCAGCAGATTGAGCAATGATGAAGCCGATGTTCTTGCAAACATCGGGTCACAATGTCTCGCGATCCCTCCAGGCGTGTTTTGGGAAGAAATAAGCGAGAGATCAACAAAGCCAATGAAAACAAAGAAGAAGGAGAAAGAAGAGAAACCTTCGAGTGCCACCAAAGAATCATTGGAAGAAGAAGAGGAATAGGAGCTAGTCATGATGGTGCAAATTCCATGGATGCAGTATATATATCATACATCCTAAGGAAAACAATACCCGACGATCCAGTTGAAGAAGGCGAATAATTAGACGATCTAAAGCTTTTACTGTGGTAAAGGGGAGTTGTACAAGAAGTATCTCGGGCGCTAGAGATGTGTCACACCCGAAAAGGAAGGATCATCTGAAAGATGTACACGAAGGAATATGCGGGCATCACGCGAGCAGCCGAGCTATCGCGGCCAAAGTCTTCAGAGCGGGATTTTATTGGTTAACAGCAATTGAGGACGCGAACGAAATAGTGCGAACTTGCGACGCGTGTCAAAGATTCGCCGCCAAACCTCACTCTCCGGCAGCAGAACTGATGCCAATCCCACTGCCTTGGCCCTTTGCTCAATGGGTCTCGATATGGTGGGAAAACTACACAAAGCTTGCCGAGGATATGAGTATATGCTCGTTGCTGTGACAAATTTACTAAGTGGATATAAGCAAAGCCGATAAATTCACCGGACGGCGCGTCGGCAATCAAGTTTGTGAAAAGCATTGTCTTTCGATTTGGAGTCCCTCACAGCATCGTACGACAAACGGCAGTAACTTTACGTCCAAGGAGTTCAAAGCATATTGTGCAGAAGTGGGCATCAAATGAGTTTCGTCTGTCGCACATCCACAGACCAACGGTCAAGTCGAGAAAGCCAATGGCATCATCTCGCAATGGTATCAAGAAGCAAATGTTGGGACCATTGGAAAGCTCGGCATACTCTAGACCAGTGCAAGTGTGTTGTGGAGTATTCGAACAACACCAAACACGAAGACGCAGACGCCATTTTTCGGTCCATGGAGCCGAGGCAGTCCCGCCGATAGAAATAGAACATGATTCTCCAAGAGTTACAGAATATGATGAAGAAACTTCCAGAAGAGCTTTGGAGGATGATGTCGACGCACTGGATGAAGCTCGAGATGAAGTCCTGTCACGAGTCACCAAATATCAACAGACTAAAAACTACCACGACGATTGCACCAAGATCTTTTCAAGTTGGCGACTTGGTTTTGCGACTTAACCAAAAAAGTCATGAAAAACTTGAGTCACCATGGCTTGGACCTTACATCGTCACAGAAGTAATCGAAGGAGGAGCATACAGAATCAAAGACAAGAAGACAGAGATTGCCAAGCCAAATCCTTGGAACGTGGCGCAGCTCAGGCTTTTTTACGCTTAAAATATAGTCTCCTCTGTAAACATACAATGTACTGAAACGCCCGCGAGTTTTGACGCACTTTTCCTTTTTCGGGCACCGGTGGGGCCGTGTTACCCTCCAAAACCCGGCGGGCTTTGGTTACAACACGAAGAGCCGGAGGCTCCTAGGCCGCTTAGTGGATCCCTGGCACCTCGCCGTCCCGCAAATCTTCCGCGCGTCCCGGCGGTTGCTCGGGCACCCACCTAGACCTGGTCAGAAGGTGTTAGTGCTTCGATTGTTCCCGCATGGTAGACACGTGCACATTAAATACGAGCCTTATCGGCTCCCTGTGGATCGGCTCAAAGAGCCGATCGCCCCATGGTCCTTGATGGATTAGCAATGGCATGGGGATCCCGCTTGATCAGGACAAAGCTAAAACGATCCACGACAGTTTAGGGTTTTCACCGCATAATCGGAACGTCCTACGTGCGATCGGCCTAGCAGCCTACGAGAGACGGTGCAAACTACCCCTACGAGAGGCCTAAAAACCAACATAACGTTGATCCCCGGAACATCCCTCGCAGGGACGGTAAACAACATCTAACGCACCACCGGATCCTCCGACCCCAAGCATAAGGCCTAACTATGCAGATATTAAACTAATCCCCGCATGCAAGGAGCAACTATAACGGATCGGATCTACTAAGCATGATCAAGCAATGCTGCCCTTACGTCCGGATAGACGTAAGGGCAGCTAGATATGCAAGGGTTGCACTACGATAGCATATTACGGGAAGAACAATGCTAACCCTAACACATCTAATGATAACTATGTTGCTCGCCATCAAAAAGGCTTCAACACGAGCAACGCATGAACAATACTAAGCTTTACGCCGCCTAGATCGCGAGATGCGATCTAGGCAGCATGATGCTTACCGGTAAGAACCCTCGTAGGAAAGGGGTGGCGCCGAGATTGGTTTGTTTTGGTTGAACGGTGATTGTCCTCCTTTTCCGATAACCCTAGATACATATTTATAGTCCAAGGGACTTTCTAATTGAGGCGTGCACCTAACCGTGCACGGGCCAGACTCTATCTCTTTAATCTAGATTACAACACGATCTAATATGTTACAGATACGCGCAATTAAGCCCAAACTTTAGCAAGGCCGCTTCGAAGATGTTCCATGCGTACGTCTTTCAAGTCCATCTTCACTACGCCCACCTCCATTTGGCCAAAATCGTGGTAACACATGCCCCCGGTTTTGATAATGATAATTGCAAAACCATCTCTCATTCTTCGAAGGGTCATGTCGTGGCGAACCGTCGCAGCTTTCTTCATGATGACGTCTTGCCTCTCGCCTTCTCGCACGACTTGACGGTTCTGCACCACGTCCTCGTGAACCGCTTTAGGCATTAAACCATATATTCCCCCTTTTATTCCACTTCTCGTAGTTCTCTTCCTCATCCTCTTTGCACTAGTACTTCCAAAGAAAAAACCTCCTTCGCCACCATGTCCTCCTTCGTCGGATCTTTCTGCGCAGTCCTCCCCTTCCGCGAGCCGACGCCGGAGTGGAACCCGGAGGAAGCCCATGCGGCCAACATCCGCCGCGCCATCGAGGCCGGGGACGAGCCAAGCCACGACTTCTCTACCTGGTCAGAGGACGACCAGTCCCCGACCGACGGGGAGAGCGACCTCCGCTCTCGCCAATGAGGAAGCGGTGGAGGAAAGCGACGACGACCACCTTCTCTGGGACGGGGCCCCTCCTCCGAAGAGGAGGAGCAGGGAGGAGGAAGAAGATGACAACTCCTCCGACGAGCCGCGGCCGCGCCAGCGCCCGGCCCGGCAATCTCAGCGATTTCGACAAACGACGACGACGACGCTCGATGAAGAAGACGAGACAACGAAGGTCCGCCGGCGGTCGCTACAAGCAGGACGATGAGCCGGCTGGGAGCAGCGCCGACGACGGCGATGATGGCGACGATGACGAGGGCAGCAACGGCCCGTAGATAGGATCTTAGCTTAGGGCCAGCAGTAGTAAACGGGGCAATGTAGCCCCTAGGGTCCCCTTTTGAGAGCAATCAGCTCTTTATGTAAGAATCTAGTTTATCAATGAAGAATTTCCCCCAACTCGATTTTGTCGACCTTCTTCATGGTAATTTAGCCGATTGCCCTTCGTACCGAGCTTGCCGAACGCCAATCTGTCGGTGCTTAAGGAGCCGATGGCAATGCATCGGACTCTCATGGCAAATTCGAGGGAGATCCATCCGGACCTCCACCTTCCGGACGAGCCACAATCGTGCGAATCCTAGATCCTGGAGATGCAGATTCAATCTGAACGGAATGTTAGACTTTAGCGGCATCCTCGTCTTCCGGATCCTCTTTTCCTTCTAGAGGTCTTAGGACCATCGTTAGAACAACTCCAATACTGAAGCTAATACTTTTGCGGAACAGGCGGTACTCGCCCACAACTGTCCTTGTAATGCTTCATTTCTTTGTAGTCACATCTGGTCCAGAGCCCGTCAACGATCGTTGCCTCCCATTACCTCCAGCCATTCCCTTCTGCAATAATTCACCCTCTCTGTCGAGTTAATGCAGAGCAAGCCGATTTCAACCAAATCGGCTCAATAGAACAAGGAACCTTAAGAGCGGCTGCCCCCGAGCCTTAGTCCAGGCGAGGATAAAAGCAGACCAGCCGATTGAGCCACCATCGGCTTCCCAACTGTAGCGCTGTGTTAGCTGAACTCCACAAAATCGGCTCTCCAGATCATCGATGCTTCAGAGCTAGCTGCCCCCGAGCCACTCCAGCTTAAAAACAAGGCAAGAACGCTTACGCTCAAGGAGCCAGCACCTGGCAGATTTTGGAAAGGTCAGCAGCTCCCTTGAATCAAGGATCCTCAATGTAGTGGCCTTTCAGCCCCTCCCAGCTCCATTCATGCACCTTGCTGTTTTGAGTGGTTCATCATCTCGGGCAACTGATGCAGCTTCTGGTGCGAATGGCTCGGCTCTAGGAGACCATCTGATGATCATCGGTTGTTCTCATGATCCTAACCTGATCCGCAGGCTTGCGCAAACACCGCCGATTTGGTGATGGCTGCTCCATAAGACCTCTGCTTGTAACGCCACGTCGTCGGCTTTGCCCCATGAGACCTCAAACAAGATCATGACTTTACCAGCCTAACCCAGCGGGCTGGCCATCCTGTTCCGGGCAGGTGCCTACAACAGAGCCCTGTGCGTGTCACTCAAATGACTTGTATGTGGAAACTGATATTTTTGGCGACATCAGCACCGTTCCTTAGACAAGCTGTGATGCAGGGCCAGCCGATTCCGACAAAATCGGCTTCCTATAGCAAAGGATCCTTCAGGGCCAACTGCCCCCCGAGCTTCTTCCGTTCAAGTCCCGCGTCTCGCCGATCATATTGGCTCATCATCTTTGGCAGGCTGATGCAGCTCCCGGTGAGGACGTTTCCCCGATGCTCTCCCCCATTTTGGTCGTGACATGCCGTAGCCGATCGCCTCATCATCGACTATCCCCGGTCTCCAAGAGACATGCGCTTGCTCGCCCTTAACCTGAACGCGTGTTTGTGCTGCTCTGCCATTGATCAGGGCCGCGACCCGATATTGCCAACACAATGATCCGCTTGGGGGTTTGCTAACGAGCCATCAACAATTCTATCGAGGAGAGCCGACGGCATGTTTTCCTTCAAAGGAGCCTCTGCCGATGATCGCCGCGTGGACGGTCGCATCCCCGAAGTCGATGGCCGTGCATCGGCTGTGTTCAAAATTTCGATTTTTTGTGGCCGATTTGTTTATGTATCGGCCCGTACTTGAGCTGCTCACTGAAATTCTGACATCCGTTCCCACCAGATCCTCGTATATCCATCTATGTGCCCCGAGCCGATTCTGTCAAGTAATTGATGGTATCGGTCTCTGGCATCCATTGGATCAATGCTGAACATGTGATCAAGGTTGAAGAGGATAATTTCGCCGATTGCCAGAATCGGCCTTCTTTTTTGTTGCAATGCTTGACGATGGTTTGCAACCTCTTGATTTCCACTGTGGCATGTTGGAGATAAGATCCTTTACTTTTCATTTTTTGAGGGCCGATCGCAGATCGGCCTTGCCACGTATGTCCAAAGTCTTGACGTGCTATTCCGTTAGGCCGGTGGATAAAACCAGCCTTACCCCATTCTTCGAGGCTTCGATGCGCTCACAACCCTCTAAACTGATCCCGAGCGCGGGTCATCTGCTTCCCACACGCTCATGGCAACTAATGATATCTCGATTGAGTCATCCGCTTGAACGACTTCCACTTCATCTCCGTCCCACTATGATGCATTGATGCATTGTAGACTGGATACAACAGCTTAGCATGAATCCAAACCCTTCCCAATAGGACAGCATAATTGCTTTTGCCGTCAACGATGAAGAACGCGGTAGGTATGGTTTTCCGGCCTACAGTAAGCTCTACATTCATAACACCTTTGCTTCTGACGCCCGGCCGTTGAAGTCGCTTAATGTGATGTTGGTCTTGATCAAATCGTCGCTGGAATGCCCTAAACGACGTAGCATGGAATACGGCATTATGTTGACTGCCGCTCCTATCAACCAACATCTTGCCGATAGGCTGCCCATTGATGTAACCCTTCAAGTATAGGGCTTTCAGATGCCTGTAGCTTCTATCTTGTGGCTTTTCAAAAATAACTGGTCGTGGACCGCAGTCGAACTGAGCCACCGAAACTTCCTCGTCGCTTGGAGCGAAACTCGACGGGAGTATGAATACCATGTTTGTACCAAATTCGATGCATCGCACGGTGTCACCGATGCTCGTGCATCGGTTCGCTTGCGCCATACTTTCTTTGGCGGGCGCGCCTTCTCCAACGTTTGCTGGATTTTCGCGGCCAGATCGGGCCGCGCCTTTCTCAACGTGCATGCACCGTGCCTCGGCTTCCTCCAGCCAGCCGCCGCACTCTACGCTTTTGAGAATGGCCGAGTCCATCCGGCACCACCTTGGTCGGTGATACCTATCTTCTTCATCCGACTCCCTCGAAGTCTTCTTCTTGAGATGACTCAGCTCGCTTGTTCTGATGTGGGAGAGGTCCTAGACGCTCGAACACCGAAACTTCATTCGTCCTTCTCCTTTGCCGTGTGCATTCTGGGCCGATTGTTGGCAATCGGCTCATTCCCGAGTCCCAAAATGTTTGAAGAAGGGACAGTCCCAGTGCTTGTCCACGTTATCTTGCTCCTTTGACCTCCTCTGGCGCGACGTTGTACCGTCGTCGTTCCTGCTCATGCCGACGATACCACTGTTTGCATCGACCGACGATATCCTTCCCTCGTCGTTGTCGTAGCGGCGACGTCGGTCGTACCGCTGTTCATATTTGTTGAGGAGATGCACGGATAATGGGCGTGGATACCGTATGTTTCTCACCTCCTCGGTCGGTATCGTCTATCGTCGTCTTGGGGCCGGCCACGTGGAACGGCTCCCTTTTATCTTTGCCACGAGAGTGGCTGCTCTCTGCCTTGTCCGCGCCATGGCGAATCACGAACCCTGCCATATTGGCATCGAAAGAGAACCCTGGTTCTCTTATGGAGTGGCGAGATCTACCGTACCGACGCCATGCGACGGACACGTGTTTCCTCCGAGCTTGATGTTGCGAGAACGGGTTGTCTCAGAGGAGCCGATGAGTTCGCTTGGCGTATGGCCTTCAGGCTCATCGTATTTTTCTTGAGCCCGCAGTGAGATCCTTGTATGTGATCTGCCCCTCTGCCATCTCGTATGCCGGTGTTGACGTGGATGTTGCAGAAGATGTCCCACCGGGCGGGCAATAGTTACCCAACACGACGGGCTTTGGTTACAACACGGAGCTCTGGAGGCTCCTAGGGCCGCTTAGTGATCCCCGGCACCTCGCGCCGTCCCGCAAATCTTCTCGGGCGCGCGTCCCGGCGGTTGCCTGGGCGTGCCACCGACCTGATCCGGAAGGTGTTAGTGCTTCGATTGTTCCCGCATGGTAGACACGTGCACATTAAATACGAGCCTTATCCGCTCTCAGCCCTGTGGATCGGCTCAAAGAGCCGATCGCCCCATGGTCCTTGATGGATTAGCAATGGCATGGGGATCCCTGACGACAAAGCTAAAACGATCCACGACACTTAGGGTTTTTACCGCATAATCGGAACGTCCTACGTGCGATCGGGCCTAGCAGCTACGAGAGACGCAAACTACCCCTACGAGGCCTAAAACCAACATAACGTTGATCCCCGGAACATCCCTCGCAGGACTAAAAGCATCTAACGCACCACCGGATCCTCCGACCCCTAGCATAAGGCCTAACTATGCAGATATTAAACTAATCCCTGCAGAGCAAGGCGCAACTATAACGGATCGGATCTACTAAGCATGATCAAGCAAGATACTGCCCTTACCTGGATAGACGTAAGGGCAGCTAGATATGCAAGGGGTTGCACCACGATAGCATATTACGTGAAGAACAATGCTAACCCTAACACATCTAATGATAACTACGTTGCTCGCCATCAAAAGGCTTCGGTACGAGCAACGATGAACAATACTAGTTTACGCCCTAGATCAAGAGATGCGATCTAGGCAAAGATGATGCTTACCGGTAAGAACCTCGTAGAAAGGGGTGGCGATGCCGAGATTGGTTTGTTTTGGTTGAACGGTGATTGTCCTCCTTTTCTCGATAACCCTAGATATATATTTATAGTCCAAGGACTTTCTAATTGAGGCGTGCACCCAACCGTGCACGGGCCAACTCTATCTCTTTAATCTAGATTACAACACGATCTAATATGTTACGATACGCGAAATTAAGCCCAAACTCTTAGCGAGGCCGCTTCAAGATGTTCCATGCGTACGTCTTCAAGTCCATTCACTTACTGCCCACCTCCCGATTTGGCCAAAATCGGGTGGTAACAGTGTCGGAAAGGTTTTTAATGAGGCTCGCGGTGCTGCAATATAATAAAGATAGTGGAATTATATATCTTTTTCGACAAGCTCGGGGGCCCCCCCAGAAGATACAATATATATATACAATAAGTTGACAAATACAACTCGCAAAAACATCTCGCCTTGGTATAAAGTACCTCGCCAAATAAAAATATGTCGACAAATAGCGGTCAACATAAAGCTCGGGGCTTGTACCCGCAAAATAGCACAAGATAATTTATTTTGCCTTGGGACAACTCGCATTATAAAACGAAAATACTGCCATCAAAATGCCCGAGGGCTTGGCGTTGAAAATAAATATAGTGACTTTACAATACAGATTACATACACAAGATACAATTCTCGAAACAACCTATCTTCAAGGATTACTCAGTATATTGTCTATTGTCAACCGCTCATTATTTATAGCACGAGTGCTATGCTCAGCATAGCTGCCCTTCACGAAGAATTCGGCGTCCATCCGAAGAAGTTTATCGATCATATCTTCGGCAACAGGGGTCACAGCATAGTCATATTTGCTGAAGTTCTTCTTCCTCTTCGCCATCTTGGCCAAGCACTTTGGAACAACCTGACTCACGTCTAACTTCGGGTAGCAGATTTTTATCATGATCATAGCAAACCTTGCGCCAGCAGCTAATTGGGCTCGCACAAAGCCGTGGATTCGAGGAGCATCCCGAAATTTGTCCATTAAAGCAGGAAGAGTCTCTGGCATCTTATTGCAAGGAAACATGGTACCATAGACCAGAGACAAAGTCCTTGTACAGAAGTCGAGATAATCGCGAACCTGGAGTGCGCGATCCTGAAACCTGACAATCTGGCGAGTCCGTTCAGGTGCCCCAGAAATTTGAACCATGATCATGCGCAAGTTTCAGAAGTGCATTGGATCGAGCTTCAACACGTTCATCTTCGGTCGTAGCATCCAAGAAAGAACCTATTTTTGAAAGAATTAGCGGGCAGCGAAGAGGCAAGCAAAAAAGAAAAATAAAGCACGACAAAGAAAATGAAGCACACCTGCCATATCCAAGCGAGCATCTGTCAGCAGCTGGAGCATAAAATTTTCTCGAGACGTAGCTGCAGCAGCTTCAGCAACGGCAGAGTCCTTTTCAGCTATGGCATCTTGAGCTTGTTGGAGTGCAATCTTTTCCCTCTCAGAAGATTTTCGAGATTGCTCCATGAGCATAAGTGACTGCTTTTTCGTGGACTGGAGCTGTTGTCGAAGTTCTTCCAAATCTTGTGCTGAGTTTTTACTCGAAGAACCTTCAACAAATTCAACAGCGACAACGTTTTTCTTCGAATGAGACGAAGGAAAAACCTCGGAGGACACCAGTTGCAAATAGAGTCAAAAATCAAAACAAAGATTTCGACATCAATCATGGAACAAAGATAGATTTTCATTCATTCTCGTAATATATACATGTCTATTACAAAAGAAGGACCTCTAGAGAATCACTGAAGCAATCATCGCCAAGAACACTACGGCGACAGTGCCAAATGGGGAGACAAACTAAAAAGAAAAAGCAAAAGTGGTCTACTTGACCTCCGGCTTTGAAGAACTTGGAGCAGCTGCGGGCTTGTATCCAAGAGTGGCGAGGATCTTCTTCGAATTGGGCTTCGCCGCTTTAATTAGCGACTGCCACTTCTTCATTTCAATTTTCCCCGTGTCGCCAACTCTCGACCAGTCGACTTGTTGTTGACTCTCCGCAATCAAGGCCATTGTACCTTCGACGCCAACCTTTAGTGTTTCTTGACGAAGTTGGAGTCCAAGGTCCTCATTGCCAGTGAAGCACTTGGCGAGATCAATGAAAACTGCGGGTTCCTCCTTTTTGGAAGAAATATGGGAAAGCCGCGACAGGCCAGCCTCAGCTTCAGCTAGTCCGTTACGAGCTTCCGTACCATGGATTTCCAGGAGAGAAAGCGCGTCCAGAAGCTCGTCATCTTCAGGATTTTCCAGCTTGTACTCTTGGTGTGTTCTCCCTGCTTAAAGCATAAAAAAAAGAGAGGGTTATCAAAACAAAAAAAAGGGAGGCCACAACACGACGCGAGAAAGCAGCAAGGGTGTGAAGACTTACTAACAAAACGTCGACTCTGCGTTTCCAGTCGACTGAGGATCTCTTCTTCTCGAGCAGAATGCTGAGCTACATTTTCTTCTAAAGCCTTTTTTGCGTCGTCAAGTCTCTTTTGAAGATCCTCGACGGTTTTTTTCTGTGCACTCTCGCTTTGTTCTAACTCAATAGCGAGGGTGTCAGCACGTCTGTTGGCTTCTGTCAGTTTCTCTGCCAACATAAAGACAGATAAGCATTGCAACACAAGATAGTGACAGGAGAAACTCGACAAGGAAAGCTGGACAAAGCAAGTAGGTACCTTGAAGTTCGCCGGCATAATCGCGGTACCCGATAAATTGGGTACCAAAGCGGACGAGCTCTTTCATAAAAGGCTGAAGAGATTACCATGCAAAAAAGGTCAATATAGGAAGAAGAAAAAGTCGACATCAAGGAGAATAAGAGGGGAATGCAAAACAAAAAGTCAATACAGACTAAAAAAGAACAATTTACCTCTTCCATCAAAGATGTCGAGGAACAACCAACTAATATAGTTGGTTCCTTGGTTGATTCTACCCTGGCTCTCTTCGGGGAAGAAGCTCGGGGGCTTACAGCTGGTGTTGGATGTTTAGGGTTTTGTGAGGAGGTGAAGTTTCGTCGCCATGACGAGCTTCGAGAGACCTAAAGTACGAGACGTGCTCGTTCGAGCAGTCCTCGTCAATAGGTGCATCTTCCTCTTCATCGTCACTGCAATAAATATAGCAACAGGATAAAATAGAAATTTCAAAAAAGCATCGACAAAGGAAAAAATACAGTACATAGCACTTTCAAAAACTTACGAGCTGACAAGAGCAGCATCGTAAAGATCCAAAGTTTCCTCCCCGGCATTAGGTGCAGTCTTTTCAGCACGGGAAGCATCAGCTTTGGAGGTGACAGAGTCGATAGCTTCATCCCTTTTCCTTTTGCCCTTTGGAGAAGCAGCAGGGAGAGATGAGCGTGTCGACGAAGTGGCCTCTGTCTCATTCTCTTTTTCAAGGGAAGCCGCGGATTTCTGGGAACCCCCGACTCCACTTTCAGACGAGAAGCACTCCTGTCGTCGCAGACAATGCCTGCTTCTTCGACTTCCCACCTTCGGGAAGGGAGGAAGAGAAGATAAAACAAGATGACCCTATGAAATATAAAAATATCGACAAAACAGTTATATGTCGTCATCAATAAAATGGTCGACAGGAAAATCTGCCAAGACAAAATAGTAGTCGCAAAGAACAAATACCTTGGGAAGAGGATTGGCGCTGCAAAATGGCGTAACCTTGCAAGAAGATGGAATGGTGTCCTTCTTGCTAAGCTTGGAGATTCTTCGGATTAGCTTCTCCAAATCTTTTGCAGAAAGATCTGTGGAGAGCCTCTCGACGTCTTCATCACCAGCGTACATCCAAAGGGGATTTTTTTCGAGCTTGCAGAGGCTGCATTCTAATCCTAAGGAAGTAGGCTGTGATTTGGATACCCGATAGCTCCTTACCACGGGTACTCTGAAGTTCACGGATGCGAGTCATCAGCGCCTCTGTCGCCAATTTCTACTAAGCTTCAGATCCCAGAGCGGCGGCGAAGAATTTTGGCTTTTCCGTCGAAGGGGGCGATGTTGTACTCCATTGAATCAGAGCTTTCTTCGTGCACATACAGCCACCTCTTGCGCCAGCCTTGGACAGAATCAGGAAATTTGACGTCAAAGTAATCGACGTCAGAGCGAACACAGATAACGATGCCGCCAATATTATAGGCGACGCCGTGAGAGCCATTACGGCGGAGGCAGAAGATGCGGCCACGAGCCCAATTAGGTTGGACTCCGAGATTCGCACAAGGTGATAAAAATCGACACGTGCAAGATAGAATTGGGCGTCCTGCTGAAGCCCATAAACAAAAAGAAGACCGCGAAGAAACTCGTGGATAGGAGGAAAGACCGCGGATGAGATGATCAACAAAACTAACCCGGTACTCCATTGGAGGAGATGGGTAGCTTTCCTCGTGGGGGAAGCGCAGTGCATCCTTCTTCTTGGTGAACCCCAACCTCTTCAGCAGGTTCATATCCTGGTTGGAGATCTTGGATCTCTCCCACTCCAGATCTTCGGTGGCCATTGGGGATTGTTGGAGCGCTGGGCTGAGTGTGTCGCGAGGATGATGATGTCCACTCGAATGGAGTAGAACAGCACGAGCTCGGAGGAGCGCACGAAGCAATGGGCGCAATGGGGGATTTTTGGCAGAAGCGCAGATGGGCGGCGTGAGCGAAAGTGACAGAGGAAGAAGATGATGGAATTAAATAGAGGTGCGGTGAATCGATGCAACCGTTGGATAGAAAAATTGTGGCGCAGATGGATTACGCGTGGACAAGGGGTAAAAATGGATTTTCACTGAGAAAAGAAACGACAGACGGCACAAAGACGTGCAAAAAAGTGGAGGACGTGTGTCCCCCACTGCACGACGTGTCAATCAGATGGAAAATTTGGACCCACAAAGCAGTGAGAGGAGCGGTTTTCGCATGTTTCCAATACAGAAATCGTGGCTATCATCAGCAATGACGTCATGGTGGTAAGAGAAAAATTCGACTAAGAAGCCGGGTGAGAATATTGACAACGCAAGATTATTTCGAGAGCCTTTGATCAAATACAAGTTTTTGCCCAAACGCTCGGGGGCTACTTTGGAAAAATAGAAAATTTCGAATATGACAAGATAGAAATGGCGAGAGCCTATAACCAAATGCAAGCATTTGTTCATAGCCTCGGGGGACTCCCATCGGGAGCGCTGGTCGCGCACCCGATAGATATAAAAATATCGAGAAGGATTACAAATATAGTGGCAGAGGATATTAATCTGGAGCCTACACCCAAGCACAAGTTCTTGGCTGTAGCCTCGGGGGCTACTCCCATCGGGAACGCTGTTCGCGTGCCCAATGAATTTTGATCAAAATAAAGAAACAAAAGTGAGTATATTCCGAGTTACACAGATAACTACATATACTCCCATCGGGAAGACAAAATAAGTCATAAAATATGACTCGATAAAATGTGCTATTCCAACAGCCGAAAAGCACTCGACAATATATTCTCAGAGCGCTATAAGTCGCGAATAAATCTCTGAATGCCGCAAAACTTTACGAAGGTAAGACCCCGATCCGGCGGCGGGCACCGTCTCCGACGGCGGACTGTTACTTTTTTCCGTATCAACAGATACGAAGAAAATCCTAACGGACGCGTTAGGTACCCGATAAAATATGACTCGACAGAATGGTAAGACCTTAAGCGGCACTGTCGAAGTTTACACCAGTATTCCGAGATCATGTCCAGGGACGTGATCTTGAAGTAGGTTTTTGCGGATTGCCACTAGAGCAGTTAACTAGATCCGTCCGATGAACTAGCCCCAACTACCGTTATCCCTGTACAAAATAGTATTTGCATATCGAAAGGTTATGTAATGAGTAAAGTTGGAGATTTTCCCTGATTCTTCGATTCAAGAAAAATCTCGGGGGCTACTGATATAGGCATCCCCAATGGGCCTGCCAAAAGATGGTACCCGGGGTTTACTGAAGGCCCAAGAGTCGAAGAATAAGAAGATTCGGAAGCCTATCTAGTGTTGAGGAAAGATAGATTGTATTAGGAAATATAGAGACTTGTAATCTTACGGGTTGGGTACGAAACCTCCCGAACTCTGTAACTTGTGTATTACGAAACCCTCGGCTCCACCCTATATAAGGGGGAGTCGAGGGACGAAGAAAGAATCGAATCTATTGTCAACAGAACCCTAGTTTTCATAATCGCGAGTACTTTTCGGCTGAAACCTTCGAGATCTACTTGCCTCTACTTCTAGCAAAACCCTAGTCTACAATCTGTAGGCATTGACAAATTAATCCTTTGTCACTAGCCGACGCTCGAGATTAAGCATACTAAAGTTATTCGCACAAGCTCAATGGTGAGCAAGGACCCCCCTCAGCTCACCCAGGTTACAGTGGTGGCATTCTGCTCAGGTTCCGTGGAGTGATCTTGACAGCTGCATTCAAAGGTCCAACCTCACTCGCCGCTCTCCGATGCCCCGACGATGAAGATGAAGATGAAGAGGAACAGGAGTACCAGTCCGAGGACGACGAGGGCTCCGAGTGATTCCATGGGGCGAGTAGCATCGCGCTTATCCCCTTTTGGCGTTCGATGCCAAAGGGGGAGAAGTGTTCTATTAGGAACTCTCTCGGGGATTTGCATGGTTTGCATGGTTTGGGCACAAGCATACGCGTTTATCATTCCTATATTGCTTGTGTTCCCTATTATTTGAACTATTTGCTTTGGTTGTGTTCCGTTTAAAACTATGTGCTATGTGGTGTGAGACATTGTTATGGTTTTCGGATTTCTATATGTTGAGATCAAGACTATTATATTATGTGTGATGCTATATCTCCGTATCATATATCTACACATGGGTATGATTTCTAGCATCCTATCTCAACTTCATATATGTATATGTCTCGTGTTAGAACTCATGATGGATACCTCTTGTGTTGAGGCACCTCGCTCCTATGTGTTGTGTATTTGTATTCAAATGCAAATTACTTATATGCACACATGTAGGGGGAGTGCCTCTATGTTTTGCCATCATGCTTGTCTCTATAGTGATTCTCTTGCAAATCTGTATATTGTCATCAAACACCAAAAAGGGGGAGATTGAAAGAACATCTCTCATTATGTTTTGAGTGTTTGATGTCAATGTATGTGATACACTAATGTTTGGTTAAGTGGTACAGGGATTATATAAATACATTTGTATGTGTGTTGGATGTGGTCAGTGCTGTCAAAAAGAATCAGCAAAAGTTCATCAGCGGATAATCCGGGCCGGATATTTCCAAAATATCCGGCCCCGCGGCTAAGGACCCGAGGAATTGCTGCTCAGACACTTCTGGATTGGGGCCGGATATTTGCCCGTATATTGTCCTGGTTTTGTCCCAGGGCCGGATTATCCGGGCCGGACATTTCGGAAATATCCGGCCCTCGAAATGGCTAAGGACCGAAGAAAAGCTTGTCCGGATAGAGGCGGATATTTGGCCGGACATTGTCCCGGTTTTGTACCCGAGGCCGGATTATCCAGGGGGCGGATTATCCGGCCCCTACTTAGGCCGGAATATCCGGCCCCCGGAAGCCCCAACGGCTGGATTTTGGGGAGGGGTATTTATACCCCTCTTCTTCCTTCCTTCTTTGCTCAATCATTGCAAGAAAAATCTGCCAAGCTTCACCACCATTAGAGCCACCTCAAGAACACAAGATTTGCAAGATCTCCTTCCTCCCCAACCAAAGCTCTTGATCTTTGGAGATTCGAAGGAGAAGCCACCGATCTACATCCTCACCGAAGCGATTTACATTTCCCCCTCATTTGTTTGAGGGCCCCCTTGCTAGTGTTCCTCTTTTGATCCCTAGTTGATTTGTGTTGATGTATTGTTGTTGATTGTTGTGTTGTTACAGATTTGGGAGCCTCCAATTCGGGTGTGGATGTGTGCCCCAAGAACCTTGTAAAGGCCCGGTTTCCGTCTCGAGGAAATCCCTTAGTGGAAGTGGGCTAGGCCTTTGGCGTTGCTCACAGGAGATCTGAGTGAAGCCTTCGTGGCTGTTGGTTTGGCTTGCGTAGCAACCACACTCCTCCAAACGTAGACGTACCTTCTTGCAAAGGAAGGGAACTACGGAATCATCTCCGTGTCATCGCGTGCTCCACTCTCGGTTACCTCTATCCCATTCTATCTCCTATATATTGCGTAGCAATATCTTGCTTAGTTGATAACCTTGTCATATAGGTAAATTCACTTAGTTGCATATCTAGAGAATTTACCTTTGTGTCAAGCCTAAATTGAAAAAGAACTAAAAATTGGTTAGCACCTATTCACCCCCCCTCTAGGTGCGGCATACGATCCTTTCAAGAATATCCCCGAACTCAAAGCTTTTTGAATGGTTGTACTCAAGGTGCAATCAAACAACGGTGCAAACTCAATCATACAAATTTCAAGTAAACATGACATAGCAATGATACACTTTCCCCCCCTATTCTTATGTTCTCCAAATACCGCAGATCAAAATGGCTAGTAATAGTCCTATTTTTTGTGCGTATAAATTCCTCCAAGAACCCTAAGTTGATGGTAGAGGTCATGTTCTCTCCTCACTTGAAAGTGGGATCTAGAAAACTATAATTTGTTCTATTTGTATTATCAATTTATCTTAATTGAATAAAATAGATGCATATATATAATAATTGCAGAAGATACTTCCCCCTATTATATGACTTTTATACAAAATTGGAGGATAGTTTGTTACTCAACTAACATGAATTACTATTTGGTTGTCTGCATTAATTTTCTAGCTTGCACCACATAAGACAATCCACAACGGGAGTATCATGCATGCCATGTTAGTAAAAATCTCATGTGGCGTAACAATTAATGAGGAGAGATATGAGAGCGATACTACCTTCATCTCAAAGCTTAAGGCTTATTTTTTTTTTAAAAATGAAACCAAGTAAAGTTTGACTAAACCTTTAGAAGAATCTATCAACAAATATGATATTTTTTAGATACCATATGAAAATATATTTTATTATCTATCTAATGGTATTAATTTTGTATTTTAGATGTTGATGATTTTTGGTAAAAACTTAGTCAAACTTGATATAGTTTGACTTTCTACAAAAACATTCGCCTTAAGCTTTGGGATGAAGGTAGTATCATAGATAGATGCCGTATCATAGCACGTAAAACTAGAAAATTAAATGATAAATACATCATGTACAAAAAAATTGCATTGAGATTCTACAAAATATTAAATATGATGGAACTTGTAGCATTGTAGGAGTGATATCATAAAATAATATCATATGCATGATATTAGTGTATGATACTTCCCATTATGACTAGTCTAGATAGTAAGCTACCCACCACTTGTAGCATTCAAGCTATGATTCCCCTGGTTCAATCACATGTGGTTATGACGACACTTGCTAAGTGGCATGCAAATCAATACTAAAGTTGTTATAATATATTTTAACTATAATTTTTTAATCTACTTAATGAGCTAGTGTCATTGACATTGATCTAGTTCCAAGCAACTTTGATGCCACTCTCTAGCTACGAAGTCTTTGCGAATGGTTTCTAAAGCCAATGACATGTTCATGACAAAATTACATTAACCAGACAATAAATGGGCTAAGAAAACCAGATCATTTAAAATCCTAAAAAGTAAAATAAGATTGAAATAAATGACATTATCGGATTGTTAGAAGTTCGAGTGAGAGACCGTGAGCTTGTTACTCTTGGAGGGAGACCTCCTAGTTGGCTTGGCGGTTGGTGCTTCGGTGATCTCTTCAAGAAGATTGTGAAGAGGCCCAGGCTTCTCCTTTGCGAATGGTTTCTAAAGCCAATGACATGTTCATGACAAAATTACATTAACCAGACAATAAATGGCCTAAGAAAACCAGATCATTTAAAATCCTAAAAAGTAAAATAAGATTGAAATAAATGACATTATCGGATTGTTAGAAATATGAGTTGCATCATCATTGTTGTCATGTTGTGAAACAATTAATAGAAGGTAACAATTCTTGTCAAATAATTCTAATTACATCAAAACAATGGCAGCTCAAGTGGGACTACCATGCACCCCTAGAAAAGGAAGTTTCATATTCTAGTAGTATAATTTAAGCTCACATGCACTAGAGATGTTCCAATGCTTAATTGCTTGTGGTCCGAAATCATCTAAGCCTACAATTAAACTCTATGAGGACAAAACCCATTCTATTGTTTTGTGGTAACACTAAGTCCAATAAGTTGGCCCATGTGTCAATTGGTTCCTCACAAATTTATTGCGACTTGTGATGCCAATAACTGAGCCTTACACCACCAAAAAAACCCAAAACATCTTTATCAAAAAGCCGTAAACTTTGAATGCACAAACTGAATGGCCCTAGATGCATGGTGACAATCATCATAGTAGATAACCATCTTGGCCACATCGTATGCCAAGAAGACAAGGTAGGGTTACATGGGATATCTTCATGGACGAAAAACTGACGATGAAGCGGTCAAGTTTTTCATGTCACCCGAAACACATAGATATTGCAAACTTGAAGTTCCGTCACATATTAAGACTCCTATTGGATTCTTTTATTAACGTAATATCACTTAGCACTAACTACCATTTTATGCGGGTACATCTTGAACCATCTCTACAGGAATTACTATGGTTTGCTAGTTGCTACCATATCGAATTGCATTTACTAAATGTTTGTCAATCTTAAACTTATGTGTTTAAGTTGATAGATCTGTGCATGCATTTTAAACCATGATCGTGGCATCCGGTATCCCAGTTGGTAAAACCCAATATCAATCAACACAACAAGCAAAATGAGAAGAGACAACACAAACATGCCATAGTTCGCAACATCGGTTGTCCGAAATAGCAGAAACAACCATCAAATCGAAATAATGTGGCTGACAACATTGGTGCTCACCTCACCCCCTTATTCAAAAGGTTCATCGTATACCCGTTTGCACCATTGCACACAAAAAGCATACAAGTAGTACAACAAATATATAGGGTGCGTTTGGTAGCCTGCATCCCCCTTGGCTCGCATGGGAGGAGCAATTTTTGGCCCGTTTGGATGCCTAGGCCGAGTCGCGTTCTTGCAGGAACCGGTTCTCAAAGCAGTGTCGGGCCAGGCCCTGTAGGAATGCCCGGTTCGGAAGTTTCCAACTGTGCATGCAAATCTCCACGCCCGCTGATGCAAAAGGGAATCTTCGGCGCACGAGCGAGTACGAGAATGGAGATGGCGGGAGCTGCTGCGCGCATCGGCGAAAAGCGAAAAGGGGGCAGGAAGGATTCCGTCACCTCCCGCCGCGCCCCATGGACTATTTCTACCCCCTCCTCCACTGTCCCCCCCAAATTTCGAGCTCTTCCTCCCGTCGGCAAGCAGGTAAGAGGCGCACGCATCTCCGGTCGGCGACGGTTGCAGCAGCGGCGGAGGCGGCGGCGAGTACATCTGGGCTACCTCCTGGTCCAGCGCATCTTCACCTCCGGCCATGACTGTAAGTCATCCTTTATCCCATACTGCGGCAATGTTTAGATCTAGGTTAGGAGTAGTCAGATCTTGTCTAGGGCTTGGTCTTGTAGCAGGGGTTAGTTCGGATTGTGGTGAGCTATCATGATGTTGCTAGGATTCGACAGTTCTGGTTGCTACTGCCATGGTGTTGTCTAGGGTTTGATCTTGTAGCAGGGGTTAGTTGAATGATCTGCTTGTCTGATTAGGATGAACTTGACCGGTTGCTACGGTTGCCATAACCTTCTTGTCTGATTTAGGATGAACTTGTCCGGTTCCTAGCGTTGCCATGAACTGCTTGTCTGATTTAGGATGAACTTGTCCGGTTGCTAACGTTGCCATGAACTGCTTGTTTGATTTAGGATGTACATTGATGTGTGTAGGACTCCTTCTGCGATGACTTTAGCCAGGCGCTTGTCTGCGTTGGGGATTCACAGATCCCTTCCCAAGTTCCCGATTCGCAGCCCACGTACGAGTCCAAGGTCACCCCTTTGCCCGTGTCTGACCTGGTGGCTCAGGTAGCGGCAGAGGTGGCTGCTAGGTTGGTCACCACTAATAAGAACAAGAACCGCAGGAAAGTGGAGAAGGCCCTGAAGTCCGGGCAGGAAAGGAATGCCACCATGAAATGGCTTCCATTCATGTCCAACTTCGTGTTGGAGAAGATGTGCGGCTTGATCCAGAGAGGGGTGCGTACTGACAAAGGCTTCAAGGAAGTCCATCTGAATTCCGTGGCTAAGGGCCTAGCTGAGCACAAGTGTTGGCAGAAAATCCTGCACCTGAGGATGCTGATACCCAGGAGTCCGACACGGTGAACCTCGATGCTGACAAGCCCGCTGACAAAGGATTAACTTGTCAATGCCTACAGATTGTAGACTAGGGTTTTGTTAGAAGTAGAGGGCAAGTAGATCTCGAAGGTTTCAGCCGAAAAGTACACGACAATTATGAAAGCTAGGGTTATGTTGACAAGATTCGATCCTTGTCCCTCGACTCCCCTTATATAGGAGGCGGAGCCGAGGGTTTCGTAATACACAAGTTACAGAGTTCGGGAGGGTTTCGTATCCAACCCGTAAGATTACAAATCTCTATCTTTCCTAATACAAACTATCTTTCCTTATTACTAAATGGGCTTCCAAGTCTTCTTATTCTTCGAGTCTTGGGCTTTGAACAAACTCCGGGTACCATCTTTGGCAGGCCCATTGGGAATGCCTATGTCAGTAGCCCCCGAGATTTTTCTTGAATCGAAGAATCAGGGAAAATCTCGAATTTTACTCATTACATAATCTTTCGATATGCAAACACTATTTTGTACAGGGATAACGGTAGTTGGGGCTAGTTCATCGACGGATCAGGTACTAGTTAACCGCTCTAGTGGCAATCCGCAAAACCTACTTCAAGATCACGTCCCTGACATGATCTCGGATACCGGTGTAAACTTCGACAGGTGCCGCTTAAGGTCTTACCATTCTGTCGAGTCCCGCCATATTTTATCGGCAACCTAACGCGTCCGTTAGGATTTTTCTTCGTATCCGTTGATACGGAAAATAGTAGCAATCCGCCGTCAGAGACGTGCCACGCCGCTCAGAACGGATCCGGGGTCTTACCTTCGCAAAGTTTTGTGGCATTCAGAGATTTATTCGACTTTTAGCGCTCTGAGAATATATTGTCGAGTGTTTTTCGGCTGGAATAGCACATTTTATCGAGTCATATTTGATGACTTATTTTGTCTTCCCGATGGGAGTATATGTAGAGTTATCTGTGTAACTCGAAATATACTCACTTAAAAATTCATCGGGCACGCGAACAGCGTTCCCGATGGAGTAGCCCCCGAGGCTACAGCCCAAGAACTTGTGCTTGGGTGTAGGCTCCATGCATTAGTATCCTTTGCCGCTATATTTATAATCCTTCTCGATATTTTTATATCTATCGGGTGACCAGCGCTCCCGATGGGAGTAGCCCCCGAGGCTATGAACAAATGCTTGCATTTGGTCATAGGCTCTCGCCATTTCTATCTTGTCATACTCGAAATTTTCTATTTTTCCAAAGTAGCCCCCGAGCGTTTGGGCAAAAACTTGTATTTGATCAAATGCTCCCGAAATAATCTTGCGTTGTCGATAAACTTCCCGAACTTCATAGTCGAGCTTTTCTTTTACCTTGATGACGTCGTTGTTGATGATAGCCACGATTTCTGTTTTAATAACATGTGAAAACTGCTTCTCTTACTGCCTTGTGGGTCCAAATTTCTCATCTGATGGACACGTCGTGCAAGTGGGGGACACATGTTCTCCACTTTTTCTGGCACACATTCCATAACCTCGTCATTATTAAAATACTTTTTTACCCTTGTATCCACGTGGTTATCATCTACCACACTTCTTTTCTATCCAACGGTCCGCCGCTTCACCGCACCTCTATATAAGATCCCCTTCTTCTACCTCGAGCACTTCGCTCGCGCCGTTCCCCCGTTTCACCGCAAACTTCCTCCCTGCGCCCCACAGCTCTCTCAGCTCTTCTCGCAGCTGCATTCCTCCGCCATTGCTGATGCCACCGCGTCGCTTGACCAGGCACAACACACCGGATTCATCGATGGCTGCCGCGGATCTAGAAGCGCGGAGTGGGAAAGGTCCAAGATCACGAACCAGGATCTGAACCTCTTGAAGAAGCTGGGGAGCAAGAAACCCAAAGCGGTGTGCTTCCCAAGAAGAAAGCTACCCAACCCCTCCAATGGGGTATCGTGTAAGTTTTGTTGATCACCTCATCCGCGGTCTTTCCGCCCCATTCACCCTTTTCTTCGGGGATTGCTTTTTGTCTATGGTCTCCAACTTCACCACCTCACGCCCAACTCTATCCTTCACATTTCCATCTTCATCACCCTCTGCGAAGACTTCCTTGGTGTCCAGCCTAACTGGGCATTATGGAAGCGCATTTTCTTCTATCGCCGTAATGGCTCGCCAATGTCGCCTATAATATAGGCGGCGTTGTTATTTCTGTTCGCTCCTCTCAACTACTTCGACGTCAAACTCCCTGACTCTGTTCAAGGGTGGCGCAAGAAGTGGTTATATATTCGGGAAGAAAACCATGGATGCGCGAAGACAATATTCCTCCTTTCGACGGTGCCGAGAAAATCCTTCGCCGCCGTTTTGGGACGCAGAAGCTACCGAGGAAGAAAGAACTTCGACGAGTCCCCGATGACTCGCATCCATGAGTTGCAGAATACTCGTGGAAAAGAATTATCATGCATCCAAATTACGGCGTATTTCTTAGGACTAGAGTACCTCTTCAATCGCAAAAACCCTTTCTGAATTATGTCATGAAGACACAGATCGTTTGTCGACGAATCTGGAAGTCAAGGATTTGGATAGGCTTATCCGAAAAATTCATCTCTCAAGAAGAAAGATCCTATTCCTTCCACTTATCGCGTAAAACCATACAGCGCCACCAATGTGCTTCCTAAGGTAAACATTGTCGCGTAATTTGTTATTGCTTTGCTATTTTTGTTGTTACTCCTTTTTTATTGACATCTTTCCTTATTTTTATATAGAACCATCCAAATCTTGTTTCACTTCCTCCTCTTCCGGAAGGTGGGGAAGTCGAAGAAAGAGCCGTTATCTCCGACGATAACCAAGATGCCCCCTTTAGAAAATGAACCCGCAGAATCTCGAAAATCTGATCTCGACAAGAAGGAGGAAGCCTCTCAAGCCACCGCATCGGCACAATCTCCTCCTCCTGCTGTTTCTCCAAAACAAAAGGAAAAGGAATGATGCCGAAGATTCCGCACCTCCAAGCCCGAAGAAGCTGTTCCATGCCGAAGGCAGCTTATGATCCATACCCGGCTCGTCGCTCGTAAGTACCTTCTCTGTTTATTTGTACTTGAAGGTTTTTTGTCTATCTTGCTTTTTATGTTGTCGACATTTACTCGTAGTGATGATGAAGAAGAAGTACCAACTGCTGATGTGGCTGCTCGAACGAGTACGTCACATACATTTCGGAGACGCCAGCTGAAGGAGAAGAAACTTCGCCTCCTCAACAAATGTCGGCACTACTCCTCCTTCAAGCCCCCTTGTCCCTTCACCAAAAAGGGCAAGGGTTGAAACAATCCCGGAGCCTACTCTTCAATTGAGTAGCTCCGCTAACCCTCTCTTGGATGATGTAAGTTCTTAATTCACTTGTCGCTGTGTATGTTTTCTCCATTTGCTTCTTCGTGCCGTCATTTTTCCCATACCGACATTTTCTTTCTTTGTCCTTCCTTGATAGCCTACGATCAAAGAGCTTCTTCGTATTGGTGCTCAATTCATTGGGTACCGTGATTATGCCGGCAAAACTGAAGGTAATGCTTCGCTACTTCTTTTTTGCTTCTGCTTTTTTGCTCTCTTTGTTTTCGACGTTTTTAACTTTCTTGACAGAAAAACTGGTGGAAGTCAACGAGCGTGCCAATACACTTGTTCAAAAGTTAGAGCAAAGTGAAGAGGCTCGTAAGAAGGCCGAGTCGGATGCTGTTGAAGCTAGGCGAGAAGCTGACAAAGCTAAGGCTGACGCTGCTGGTGTCGAAGATCTTCGGAAACGTCGCATGATGCCGAGACTTCGCTAAGCGATCACATAGCTGCACAAATCGCTCGTGAAGAAGCGATTACTAAACGTATAAGGACGCAAAATCGTCGCTTTGTCAGTAAGTATCTGAACCACTTCATATCCTTTGGATTTTTCCTTTCTGCACTCTTTTGCTGATCGGATGTTTTTATTTTGACAGATAAGACCTCTCAAGAATTTGAACTTGAGGATCCCGACAATGATCCTCTTCTTGACGCCGTTTCGTTCCTTGAATTTCATGGGACGAAGCGCGTGAGGGCATTGATGAAGCCAAGGCAGGGTTGTCGAGGCTTTTCCCCTACTTCTTCCCGAAGAAAGAGGAACCCGCAACCTTCCTTGGTCTGCCAAGTGCTTTAATCCTCCCGAAGATCTTGGGCTGAAGATGCGCCATGAGAATATGAAGGTTGCCGTTGAAAGCACCGTTGCCTTAGTTGCTGATAGTCAACAGACTATTGACTGGGCGAAAGTGGGCAACACGGAGCAGATAGAGCAAACAAGATGGCGATCATTGATCAAGGCGGCAAAGCTGAATACGATCTTGGCCTATCTCGGATCAAGCCATCTTCGACTCCCAGCTCATCAAGGCCGGAGGTCTAGTTTAATGCTCTTTTGCTTTGTTTTTAGTTTACCTCCTCCTTTTGGTACTGTCGCCATAGTGCTCGGCGATAATTAGGTCTTCTAGAGGTCCTTCTTTGTAATAGACATGTATATATTATGAGAATGAATGGAAGTCGATCTTTTGTCTCAATGATTGATGTCGACGTTTTTCTATTTTTTCAGTTAATTTTTGACAACTATACGTCAATTCCTGGTCCTTCCGAAGTTTTTCCTTCGTCCCTTCCAAAGGAGTCCTCTGTACCTGTTAATCTTGTTGATGATTCTGCGAGTAAGGATCTGACAGAAGAATTGAAAGAACTTCGAGGACAACTCCAGTCCGTGAAGAAGCAATCGCTTATGCTCATGGAACAATCTCGAGAATCTTCTGAAAGGGAAAAATTGCACTCCAACAAGCTCAAGCTGCCATCGCTGAGAAGGACTCTGCTATTGCTGAAGCTGCTGCAGCTACGTCTCGAGAAAATTCTATGCTCCAGCTGCTGATAGATGCTAGCTTGGATATGGCGGGTATGTTTCATTATCTTTGTCGTGCTTATTTTTTTCTTTGCTGCTTATCTCCTTATTACTCACTGACTTGTTTTAAGAGACAATAGGTGCTTTTTTAGATGCGCTCGAAGATGAACGTGTCGAGGCTCGTTCCAGTGTTCTTCTTCGTCTTGCACGTGAACATGGGTCAACTTTTTGGGGCACGCCTGAACGGACTCGCCAAATCGTCAGATTTCAAGATCGCGCGCTTCAGGTTCGCGAGTATCTTGACTTCTGTACGAGGACTTTGTCTCTGGTCTATGGTACCATGTTTCCTCGCAATAAGATGCCGGAAACCCTTCCTGCGTGGATGGATAAATTTCGAGATGCTCCTCGCATCCATGGCTTTGTACGAGCCCAACTAGCTGCTGGCGCAAGGTTTGCGATGATCATGATAAAAATCTGCTACCCGAAATTAGACGTCGGGCAGATTGTTCCAAAGTGCTTGGAGAAAATGTCGAAGAGGAAAAGAAACTTCGGCAAATATGATGATATTGTTACTCCCTGCCGAAGACATGATGGATGAACTTTTTCGGATGGATGCCGAATTCTTCGTGAAGGGCAGCTACGCTGAGCATAGCACTCGTGCTGTAAATAATGAGCGCTTAACCATAGACAATATATTGGGAAATCCTTGAAGACAAACTTGTTCCAAAGATTGTATCTTGTGTATATGATCTATATTGTAAAGTCATTATATTTTTATTTTTGTCGCCAAGCCCCCGGGCGTTTTGATTGCAGTATTTTTGTTTATTATAATACGAGGTTGTCCCAAAGCAAGATAATATACACTGTGTACTATTTTTTGCGGGTGCGAGCCCCCGAGCTTTTTGTTGACCGCTATTTTGTCGATATCTCTTTTTATTTTGGCGAGGTATTTTTACCAATGCAGGACACTGTATATATATATATATTGTATCATTTAGGGGGAAGCCCCCGAGCCTGTCGAGAAAAAGATATATAATTCCACTATCTTTATTATATTGCAGCACCGCGAGCCCGCCTCATCAAAAACCTTCTCCGCCCCACTCGGTGCCCCGAAAAAGGAAAAGAGTGCGTCTGAAAACTCGCGGGCGTTCAGTACATTGTGTGTTTACAGAGGAGACTATATTTCGGCATCTAAGCGTAAAAACGCCTGAGCTGCGCCACGTTCCAGGGATTTGGCTTCAAGTTCCCCGTCTTCTTGTCCTTGATTCTGTATGCTCCTCCTTCGATTACCTCTGTGACGATGTAGGGTCCAAGCCAGGGTGACTCGAGTTTTTCGTGACTTTTTTGGTTGAGTCGTAAAACTAAGTCACCAACTTGAAAAGATCTTGGCCGCAATCGTCGACTGTGGTAATTCTTCAGGTCCTGTTGATATTTGGCAACTCGTGACAGGACTTCGTCTCGAGCTTCGTCAAGTGCATCGACGTCGTCCTCCAAAGCTTTTCTCGAGGTTTCCTCATCATATTCTGTGACTCTTGGAGAATCGTGCTCTATTTCTATCGGCAGGACTGCTTCGGCTCCATGGACCAAAAATGGCGTTTCGTCGTCGTATTTGGTGTTGTTCGGATACTCCACAACACACTTGGCGCTCCTCCCAAGTATGCCGAGCTTTTTCCAATGGTCCTAGCAGCGCTTCTTGATACCATTGCAGATGATGCCATTGGCCTTCTCGACTTGACCGTTGGTCCGTGGATGTGCAACAGATGCAAAACTCAATTTGATGCCCACTTCTGCAGATGCTTTGAACTCCTTGGACGTAAAATTACTGCCGTTGTCTGTGACAATGCTATGAGGGACTCCAAATCTAAAGATGATGCTTTTCACGAATTTGATCGCCGACGCGCCGTCCGGTGAATTTATCGGCTTTGCTTCTATCCACTTTGTAAATTTGTCGACAGCGACAAGCATATACTCATAACCTCCTGCGAAGCTTTATGTAGTTTTCCCACCATGTCGAGACCCCATTGAGCAAAGGGTCAAGATAGTGGGATTGGCATAAGTTCTCGGCAGGAGAGTGAGGTTTGGCGCAAATCTTTGGCACGCGTCGCAAGTTCCCACTATTTCCTTCGCGTCCTCGATTGCTGTTAACCAATAAAATCCTGCTCTAAAAACCTTAGCCGCGATAGCTCTGCACGCATGGTGCCCGCATATCCCTTCGTGCACATCTTTCAGATGATTCTTCCTTCTTCGGTGTAACGCATCTCTAGACGCCCAAATACTTCGTTTGTACAACTCCCTTTACCATAGTAAAAGCTTTTGATGTCCTAATTATTCGCCTTGCTTCAACCGGATCGTCGGTATCGTTTTCCTTAGGATGTATGATATGTAAGCCTGCATCCATGGAAATTGCACCATCATGACTAGCTCCTCGCTCCTCTTCTTCTTCTACCGTGTCATTGGTGATACTCGAGGGTTTCTCTTCTTCTCCTTCTTTGTTTTCGCCGGCTTTGTTGATCTCTCGCTATCTCTTCCCAAAACACGCCCGGAGGAATCGCGAGACACCGTGACCCGATGTTTGCAAGAACGTCGCTTCATCGTTACTCATCCCGCGATGTGGTTTACCTCGCATCCATCAAATAAGTTCTCCAGCTCATTGTACACCTCTTTGTATGCTATCATACTTTCGTGGACTGCATCACATTGGTTCATAACTTGCTGTGCCACCAATTGTGAGTCGCCAAAAATTTTCAATCGGGTTGCACCACAAGCTTTCGCCATCTTCATCCCGTGTATGAGAGCTTCATATTCTGCTTCATTGTTAGACGCATTTGGAAACGTCATCCTTAAGACATATTTCAACTTGTCGCCTTCGGTGATACCAATATCACGCCTGCTCCAACCTTCTAACCTTTGGACCCGTCGAAGTTCATGGTCCAAGTTCTCGATAAACTGAGGCCCCGTGTTTTGTAGCTCCATCCACTCTGCAATGAAATCCGGTAAAACCTGCGATTTTATTGCTTTTATTTTTTCATACGTGATGTCCCGAGGAGAAAGTTCTATTCTCCAAAGGGAGACACGACCCGTAGCTTCTGGGTTGTTCAATATATTTGACAAGGGAGCTTCATTGACCACTATTATCGGGTGCGCCGAAAAATAGTGTCGCAATTTTCTTGCCGTCGTGAATACTCCATATGCCGTCGATATTGCGTACCGCTGTTTTGAAGGCAGATTTCTTGATGAAATATATGCCTCGAACTCCATGGAGCTTGCCTTCTTCTTCTCTCTCGACTACTGGGGCTGTGCTAACCACCCGTGGTGTGGCAATGTATAATAGGAGAGGTTCTTTCTTTTGGGCACCACCAATATCGGTGGTGTCGAAATTGCTCGCTGAGGTTCTCGAAGGCTCTATCTGCTTCCTCGTTCCATTGAAATTTTTCCCCTGTTTGATCAATGCATAGAACGGCAGCGCCTTTCTCCTAGCCCGGCGACGAATCAAAGCTGCGACTCGCCCCGTTAACCGTTGTATCTCTTTCAGCTTTGTTGGCTTTCTCATAGTAACGATGGCTGTATTTTTTCGGGATTAGCTTCAATCCCCCTTGCCGATACTAAGAACCCGAGAAGTTCTCCCCAGAACTCCAAAAGAGCACTTTGTCGGGTTCAGAGGCAGAACTTGTCGAGGTTGTCGAAGGTTTCCTTCAAATCTTCGAGTCGACCCTTCTTTGATGTTATTACGACATCGTCAATGTATACTTGTACATTTTTTCCAACTGTGTTGCTAGGCACTTCGCATCATCCGCTATGTTGCTCCCGCGTTTTTCAAACCAAAGGGCATTGTTTTGTAGCAAAACACGCCATAAGGTGTGATGAACGCTGTTTTGGCTTCATCTTCTTCTTTTAATCTGATCTGGTTATAACCAGAATATGCGTCCAGAAGGAAAGACGTTCGCATCCCGCCGTGGAGTCGATGATTTGATCGATCCTTGGGAGGGAAAGTGATCCTTGGGACAATGTTTATTGAGACACGTGAAGTCAACGCACATGCGAAGGACTATTGTGTGTTTTTTCGCACCATCACTGGGTTAGCTACCCATGTGGCTTCGTAGATATTTCTTTGATGAAACCAGCATCTTTGAGTCGATCTATTTCTGATAACATGGCTTTGCGGCTAGGTTCGAAAAACGAGCAAAGGCTGCTTGACTGGTCTTGCGAGAGGATCCAAATTGAGGTGGTGCTCGGCGAGTTCCCTGGGTACTCCTGGCATGTCAGCTGGACACCATGCGAAGATTTTCCGGTGCTCACGGAGGAACTCGACGAGCGCGCTTATGCGACGTCCATGTTTGCGGCAATGGATGTCGTTTTCTTTGGGTCGGGATTTGTACCTCTTTTGAATCCTTGGTTGTGTTGAAAGTTGGCTCCTTAGAAGATCTCCCCACCTCTGGAAGCACATCATAATCATGAACCTTGGCGCCGCATATTCGCTTGCATCCCGAAAGTTTCACAATGATGAAAATCCTTGTCGCATTTATCGATAACGCGACCTTTGATTGTGATAGGTCCCTTGGGCCTGTGCAACCTCCACAACAGATATGTATAATGCGGCACTGCCATGAACCTGGCATACGCTGGTCGTCCCAACAAAGCGTGATATTGCGACGGGAAATCCACAACTTCGAACTCCAAATTCTCTATCCGTAGTTTTCTCGGGTTCCAAACCAACGTCGAGGTTGATCTTGCCCAACGGGTAACTTGGCTTCTCCGTGTGATCCCGTGGAAACGTGTGTCGCTGGTTTCAACTTTGCCAGGGATATGTTCATCTTCCTCAATGTATCTGCGTACATGAGGTTTAAACTGCTGCCGCCATCTATGAAAACTCTCGACACGTCAAAACCAGCGATTGCTGCAGGTAAAATGAGTGCTGATTGTCCTGGTCGAGGAACTTGTTGCGGATGGTCTCGCGATTGTGAAGCCGATGTCTTGCCCCGACCAATTTAAGTACTCGATCGTTGGCGGAGGCATCTTTTCGCCATGAACACTTGTCGCGAGATTACCTTCTGCACCCCGTTGGATGGCCTAGCTTTCGTATCATCGAGACCGCACCGTTAGAATTAGGATCAACATATGGAGGTGGGTGTGGTGCGCTATTCTGAGCTGGTGCCGATTTTCGTCCGTAATTGCGGGAGGTGGAAGGTGGATCTCGCTCCTTGGCCCCCGGGGTTTCTATTCGTAGCTTGGGCATTTGCGATTCCTGCGGCTCGCAACATTGCCCGAAAATTCGGCAATCTTTCCGGAGATGCCCCGACCGCCTCTTTCCGTTATTGTCAAGATAAAATGCATTTGGCACGGACCGTTCATCATCTCTTCGGGGACACATAAGGTCTTTGGAACCTTGGTCCACTATTTTGTCTGTTGCCGCGAGAATCGCCTCTATTGTCGCCTTGATGCTCGTTACTCCTTTGATAGTCATCTCGATTTCCTCCAGGATTTCCTCGAAAACCAGCCGATATATGGCCAGGAGCATCGTTGTTGTAGAACCGAGAAAATCGCCTTCTATTTTGATAATTTCGACCACGATCTCTCTTTGGCGACTGTGTCGCTTATTGTATATTGCGTCTTCTCCATCTGCCCATTTATTGGCTATCTCCATGAGTGCCGATATGGTCTTAGGGTTAGTTCTCCCTAAGTCCGACGAAATCTCCTCGCCGAATTCCCGCCACGAACGCATCTATTGCTCGCTCGTCAGATATATCTTCTGCCGAGTTTTTTATAATGTTCCACCGCCGTATATATTTTCTCATCGACTCGTCATGTTTACAAGCCCAGCTCTTCCAACGACGCAGGTTTCTTGTGGGATCGGAAATTTTTCACGAAGATGTCCTCAAAGTTATCCCAGCTATCGATGGAACTTGGGGGAGTTTCTTTATCCAAGATCTCGCGGCACCGCTCAAGTGAACTTGGATACTTTGCATAGCGTTGCTCTGGTTCCTCCTACCAGCTTCACCATCTCGAGATAATCCACGAGCCAATCCTGGATCTTCCAGCCGTCGAATTTCTTGAAATTTTCGGTAGCTTGAACCCTTTTGGGACTCGAGTCTTTCGAACTCTTCTCGTGAAACACGGAGCCCACATATCTTCGTCAACTTCGGTGAGTGCCGACGCTCCTTCTTTCTTGTCGCGCTCTGTCCACCCTTACTTGACTGCTGTGTTCTGCTCCACTTGTTCTTGGGGGTCTTGAACTGCTGCGTGGGTCGTGGACTATTTTACCTAGGATTTTCTTCGGGAGGCATGGCTGCAAACGCCGTTCCCATAACTCCTACTCCAGCCATCGCCATATTGAACAATGGTTCTCTCTGGTCCCCAGGTGGTCTGGACGCCAAGATGTAAGCTTGCGTTGCCATGTAACCTGCGTTTTTGGGATGATATTTCCTTTTCATCAATCGACATAAAGGACATGTCGAGATTTTGAATTATATTTCCTCTCTCTCTTCGGGTATGTTTTGCAAGCGAGACATTGCTCTCCTCCGAGCTTCTCCGTGACTGTCTCCCGAAGTTCGATAGTCGACTTAGCTCGCCGACGCCCGCCGGACGCGGAAGTCGCTTTCTCCTATTCAGGGATGCCGTCTGTTTTTCCAGCTCTCTACTTACCTGAGCCTATATTGATATGCTTGTAATTCTTGTACAGTGGTGGTCATTGGTTCTCAACCATCCATGGCTCTTGCAGCCCTATCCCACGCTGCGGGAGTTGGACTTTTGCGCGAGTTGAAGATCCGGCATATTTAGTGCCTAGACCTGTTCCGAGATCGGGATCGACGTATGGATTTCCCAAATCATCGAAAGCCTCTGACGTTTGTGGTTCTGATGGGCCGCTTCTTCATCGCACAGATTTGATGATATTTTGTGTATTGATTTTTGTCAAGATTGGTGACACCATCATATAGAGTGGTGAAGACCTTTCCGATGGCGACAGATTTGTCGATGAAGTTGAAGTCGGGCTGTCGGAGTCGCCGCTTATAAAGGAGTCCGCAGACGACTCGAAGGATGTGTTGCTGAAGATCTTGGCAAGCTTTCCGCTTGCCTTGTTGTCGACGTGGCGATGAAAACTCCCCGTCACTCGACGAAAGCTAGAATCGATCGCTGAAAATTCCGACGAGATCGGAACTTCGAGACGGTAGGATCCTTCCTTGTTGACGCCAAATCGGAATTCTCCGAACGTCATGACGATGGGCTCCTCCAGATAGGCACATGCATCCATACGGGAGGGCGGGTGAGGAATAAAATCGACTAGATCAGTTTTTTCCGGTTACCTCGATCCATCGCGTTGCTTGCTACCGACGAAGTCGACGATCTTGAACGTGCCATCGAGATCAGCTCCTTGCAACCTCTAATCCCCACGACGGCGCCAATTGACAAAGGATTAACTTGTCAATGCCTGCGTATGTAGACTAGGGTTTTGTTAGAAGTAGAGGGCAAGTAGATCTCGAAGGTTTCACCAAAAGTACTCGACGATTATGAAAGCTAGGGTTATGTTGACATGAGATTCAATCCTTTCTTTGTCCCTCGACTCCCCTTATATAGGAGGCGAGCCGAGGGTTTCGTAATACACAAGTTACAGAGTTCGGGAGGGTTTCGTATCCAACCCGTAAGATTACAAATCTCTATCTTTCCTAATACAAACTATCTTTCCTTAATACTAAATGGGCTTCCAAGTCTTCTTATTCTTCGAGTCTTGGGCTTTGAACAAACTCCGGGTACCATCTTTGGCAGGCCCATTGGGAATGCCTATGTCGCCCGCCGACGCGCCTGAGAAGTTGACCGCCGGCAAGAGGAAGAGAGGTGCCTTCACGGACGACGAGCTGGTGGCCTTCACCAACATGATTGTTGCTGTGAAGGAGGTCGCACAGGCCATCAGGGCGAACAAGCCCAAACATGCACCCGACCTCTACAATGCGGTCATGGACATGCTTGGCTTCACCGAGGATGATCTGATGGTCGCCCTCAGCCACCTCGTCGACCACAAGGCCCAGTGGTTCCAGCTTCGGCATGATCGAGCCACACCGCGTCCTCTGGCTGAGGAACTACCTTGGCAAGTACCACGACAAGGTGTAGTGGTGCCCTTGACGGGGTGGTTCAGGGAGGCATGCATGAGATGTGAGATGATGATGATGATGATGATGATGATGATGTGATGATGTATATTCTGGCAGTAGCTAGGATGAAAACATTTGGCCCCTTTTTGTAAGTATGATGAGGTGGTATATACTAACCCCCCAGGTCATGGTGAACTTTGCGGTGTTAGGATGGGACACCCACTTTTGTTGTGGTGGTAGGACGACACCACGGTGATAGGATAAACTTCTGATTGACTTTTGGAATGATATGCATGCCCCCTGTTAGTTTCAGATTTGTTGTCAACACTTGTCTTGTTCAATTGCTCATTTCTGAATTGCTTCATTGTTGTGATTGCTAACTTCTTCTTATGCCATGCTAGTGGTATGTGGTGTTTCGCGGGCGGGTTCGTGGAATCTACAGCTCATGGAGAGTCTGTCAAGATCAGGTCAATGGCTACTCCAACAACAGCTACCGAGAATATGCAACATTGGAGGAGGCACAACAAGAGTACCTCACCTACCTGGAAGAGGAGCTCCTGGAAGATCAGGCCATCGATGATGCAATGCCATTAGCACAACTGCCGCCTGAGGAAGTACATGCTCTACAAGGAGCACCACCGGAGGTACGTCCTAGCCGGGTCAAAGATTACATCGTAGCATTCCTCATCGTGGTGATCGTGAGGATCGTGTTCTTCTAAGTGGTCTATGATCATATGTAATATGCCATGGCATGGTAATCTGACCCTATTTGAATTGTGGTAAGGATATGGAACTGTGATATGAGCAACCAAACACCTGATTCTTGTTTTCCTGCGTGCAAGATGGGCTGAACACGGGGAACCAAAAGATGGGACCTGGTTTCCTTCTCCGGCGCGTAAAAGGCCACACAGGCTAACAAACGACCCGCCAAAAATGACCCATGGCCCGTTCTCAACGCGCAATGCCTCCCATCTCCTTGCGCCATGAATTGTCCCTAGGCAACCAAACGCGCCCATAGAGGATGACCCTGAAGATCGAGTTCACCATCAAAATTAGTTGCACATGGCACCATGATTCTCAGAGGTTGACCGTTGCAAAGCTGCGAACCGCACGCCCGCAGGCCATCATAGTCTCCAGTCGTCACACCGGCGCCCTCGGTCGTCACCTTTCCTCCCCCACCGTACTGCGCTCCCACTCGCCGCCCACTCCTCCCAAAGAAAGTCCACGCTTCCGGCTTCCCTCCCTCGCTTGCCGCGCTCCCGCACCGCACGCCATAAAGCCAGCCCTTGTCGCGCCGCGCGCCCACCCAGCCCAGCCCAGCGCCTGTCCCCTCCACCTCCCCTCGCCGGCGCCGACGCAATGCAGCGCCGCCGCCGCGCCACGGAGCTCCAGCTCCAATCCGCGAGCTAGGCCCGCCGGCTCCGTTCTTTGAGGAGGCAGCCCCCGCGCGCGCAGCCGTGGTGCCCCGCTCCATGCCGTGCGCGAGGGCCGAGGACGCGCTCCCTTCCGCCGCCCCCGACATGGTCTCCGCCTCAGTGTGGGTGGTGATTGATTCATCGAGCTGCCACCGAAAAGCTGTTTCTTTCCCCCGCTCTTCCTGAACCCCCCCTTTTCTGTCGCGTTTCAGGGGCGGCCTGATCCAGAAGGTGGTCGGCGGCCGCAGGTCGACGGACTCCGGGCGGACGCTGCAGCGCGCGCCGCACGTGCTGCCGCTGCCCGAGGACGATGCGCCGGCACCGGCGCCGGCGGCCAGCTGCTCCGGGGTGAGCTCCTGCTCTCCCTACTACTGTACCCAGTACTGCTGCCTCAGCGCCTAATCACGGCCTACAGAAACCACATTATTTCGGTTTGTCTGGATGGGTGTGGGGGAAAAGGCTAAATTCTTGGTAGAGAAAAGCGAAACCTCAGCACCTAACGGATCGAGTCGGTGTCCTCTTGCGGTGGTGCCGTAGCGACCAGGGCGGTCCATGGTCCATGGGGGGTTCATTCAACTGCCTGTCCCGTACCCCATCATTTGTCTCTGCTTTCAGTTAATTACCTCAGGCTGTATCTGTCTGGTCAACCGGCAATCTTGTTGCTTAGTAGCGCTTCCTGGTTTGACTTATCTCCTTCTAGATTGGATTAATTAGTGACACCATTGTCTTGACTTGAGTGAATTGTTGGTTAGTGCTTCATCGATACCTTTATCTCTTCTCTGGATTGGGTTAGTTAATGGATATCATGGTCTTTGTTCTTTGCTGTAGGATGATGGTAAGGGCAGTCGCAGTGGGAGGAGAGAAGAGAGCCGCAAGGGCAGGATGCGGAGCTACCGGTCGGAGCTCGAGCAGGAAGTGAGTGATCACTCTTCTCTTCTCCTAGGGTGTTTCGTTTTTCGACGGCACAACTCCGCTGCTTTTCTGTTCTCATCCTGTAAAAAATGATAATCGTGCAGGTCAAGAAGCTGCAGAGGCAGCTCGAAGAAGAGATCGAATTGCACGTGGCGCTGGCCGACGCCGTCACGCAGAACGCGGCGCCTGCGTTGAAGTCGTCTTCGAAGATCCCACATGAGGTGTCCAGGAGCTGCAAGTTTCTTTGTTCTATGCTGTCATTTCCCAGCCAGCCAATGCGTTTACTGATCTTGTTTTAACCTTCAATTATGCAGACACATGAGCTACTCATCAACATTGCCTCCCTGGAGAGCGCCGTCTCGAACCTCGAGAAGGAGTTAAATGATCTGTATTACCAGCTTTGTCACGAAAGGAATGAAAGGCTGCTTGCCGAAAACAATCCAGGATCCTTGCCACCTGCATGCCCAGATGACCGGTCGTTGTCGACTTGCACGTGTACATGGGAAGAAGTAAGTTTTATCTGACAAAATTGTCTCAAGGAGGGTTCATTTTATCTGATACAGGAGATTTTTTTTTGACTTGAGATACAGGGGATTTTAACAGTATCTTGTTTGTATTTCTCATCAGCACATATCATCATTAAGGGATTTGAAGTATGGAGGATCCGAGTCAATGAGATCAATGCAAGAAGATTTGTTCACTGAACTTGACTATGAGCAAGGCCTTGGAGAAGAGTCTGAAGATGGACAAATGGTTTCCCTAAATAGGCTGCTAGAGAAACACCGGGATATCTCCTTAAATGGACTGCTGGAAAAGCACCGGGATGAAGAGGTCCTTTTCATGCCTCTTTCTGTTTTCTCATACCTATTAGTACAGTAATAGTATCCAGGATTAATTTATGTTTCTGCAGATGCAAGAATCGTGCTCGGTGGAAAAGCATGGCAAAGAAGACGAGAAGGTCGATGCTTTATCATTTGAACAGTCCATTCAAAAGATAACTAGCATGAAAGGAGGGAATCTTTGGAACTATCCAAATCAGCTCTCAGAGGAGATGGTGCGCTGCATGAGAAACATTTTCCTCCGTTTATCGGAATCCGCCAAGAGACCAACAAAGACATCTTCTGATTGTTCATCCTCATCAGCAGAGCGGCTATCTGGTTCTACATTGGCATCCTTCTCAGATTCATCCATATTACCCTCCATGCTACGGAGTTCTTCAGTTGACTCAAATCACAATGAAGGGATGATGAATCAAGCCAGAAACTTGGATCCATATAAGGTTAATGGAAAGGAAACCCGGAGAGATATTGGAAATTACAGTTCAGCAGCTGAAGTATCTTGGATGTCGGTTGGAAAGGAGCAACTTGAATATGCATCAGAAGCTCTAAAGAAGTTCAGGTTTGCTGCCGCAACCTCGGCTAAATTTACCTATCCTGTTGTAGTTATGTTGCATACTTACAAATAACAGTACTAATATATGAAGCCATGGACGTTAGCTCATATATATGAAACTGCTAGCATAAGATGTACGTTGCGATCTACTGTTTATGCCATAGATAAATTTACAGATAATTGACTGAGGGATGAATAGGATACTCCATGTTATCTAAAGGTTGCAGGAAACAAACTAAGGCTGATTGTTACGATCTTCGGCACCACAAGAATTCCCTGTCGGCATGCGATTTGCTTATATCTGAATGTGTTAGCAAACATATTTTTGCATCTCCATTTCTTTGATTTATCCTTAGTACACCTTAGCAATAAAATAATTTCAACATCTCACACGATTTTTTTTGCAACAGTTTCCTAGTTGGTGTTATTTCTGGAGCATGTTTAAGTTCTTACTGTTTACACTAAATGCATTTGCTAAAGCATGTAGTCTTATGAATGCTTTGCAGATTTCTTGTGGAGCAGCTATCAAAGGTTAACCCTAATTGTCTGAACTCTGATGAGCGGCTAGCCTTTTGGATTAACTTATATAATGCCTTGATAATGCATGTAAGTAACAGTTGTTATTTGAGTCTTGAAAGGCTGGTTTTGTAGACATGAACTGCAATTTTTTTCTCAATATTTCCCTGATTTTATATATCTACAGTATTCCCATATTTCATTAGGAAATAGGACCATCCTGTTCTTTTATTTCCATTCGACAACTTTCTTCATGAAAAGCTTTAACTTCTTTAACTCTATATCACTTGCATGTTGAACCTTGTGCGCTAACAATTCTCTGTGGTGTCTACCAGTCATACCTAGCATATGGAGTTCCCCGGAATGACATCAAGCTTTTTTCTCTAATGCAAAAGGTTTGTCCAGTATCTACTCTCAGCTGAAAGAAATGTATGCCATCTTTCTTCAGTGAGGCTGTCGGTTAAAACGTGTTAGTGATGCAGGCCTGCTACACAGTTGGTGGGCAGTCGTTCAGTGCAGCTGAAATAGAGTTTGTGATTCTAAAAATGAAGACTCCAGTGCACCGTCCCCAGCTTGTATAACTCTTTTCTTGATCCACTTCTTCGCCCTTAGTTTGATTACACACCTCTTATTGTTGTCCCACCCTTTTTACAGTCTTTGATGTTGGCTCTTCATAAGTTCAAAGTTTCGGAGGGGCACAAGAAATATTCAATCGATGAAGCCGAGCCCCTTCTTCTGTTTGGACTCAGTTGTGGAATGTTCTCTTCGCCGGCTGTAAGTACATGTGATTGCCATAATTTTCTGGAAACGTGTGTACAGTGTCCAGAAAGATATGGCACCTGAATATTTTTTGCTAAATCTGTTGGTACCACCCTCCTTTAAACATCTATTTTTTCTTAACCGGTTAATAAACATAAAGTATACTCCGCTGTCATGCAGGTAAGAATTTTTACGGCGGAAAATGTGAGGAATGAGCTGCTGGAATCATTGAGAGACTACATCCAAGCGTCTGTCGGTATAAGTGACCGAGGGAAACTACTAATCCCAAAGTTACTGCAGAGCTATGCCAAGGGGGCTGTCGAAGACTCTCTGTTCACGGACTGGATCTGCCACCATCTCTTGCCTGACCAGGTTGCAGCCATCCGGGACTCCTCTTCCTCACAGAGGAAGCAGCGGCTCCTTGGGGCACGCAGTTTTACTGTCGTTGCGTTCGACTCGAAGTTCCGGTATCTCTTCTTGCCTGACAGCAGCAGCAGCTCCCACAAGCCACAGCCCAAACAGGCTTCCTAAGCTAATCCTACCAGCTTAGTATATCTGGCCCACATTGGGCTAGCTAGTTGTATATTATATGATGTAAATTTTGGGGAGAAAAAGTATACGACACGACAAAGCTCAGAAGCCGCTGCAGAGAGGATATTTCGTTTGCAAAACTGGATTATCATCTTGGAAGAACGCTGTGCTTGATCTCATTGTGTTCCAGTACTGGCTTTCATACTGGAGATAATCTTGTAGTCTTCGTTTTCTCATTTTTTTCTTTTGTAAAGTTATTTTCTGTTGGTCAATTGATTTGTAAGTTGGTACTAATAAATTGGATGGTGAGAGAGTTCTTTTTTGTCCACTGAAATGTGGGTATAGCTGGAATGAAACCGTATATTGGATGGTTTTTGCAATTCTCACTAATACTGAATGCGTTCAGAACAATGCTGAATCCAATTTACAGTGTCAGTAACTTGTAAACTGGATGGGTTTGATCTTTTGGACATAGCCACATCTCCAAAACATTTCTTTGACCACTAATTTATAGTACGTAGATAAAAGGCGTTTGGAAACCAAAAGCGAAAACATCGTTTGGAAACATCCGAGGCACAGAGAGTATGTGGACTAGGTAGCAAAATGAAAGGAAGCAACAACATCCTCCAGTCACATGAATGATCATACTAAAGCTACTTCCAGACAACAGCAGTTTTTCAGAAGTGGCACTGAGAGAGTGCCCAGGATAACCAGGTTGCAGGCTTCTGGTTGTCTGTCGGCGAGCTCCAGGCCCACATACTGCCTTCCCTAATTGCCAGGGGACCTCTTCATTGGTGTTCCCTAATTGACAGCCAAGGACGCCGCCACAAATTCCCTGGGGTTTTCATCATGATCAGGATCATCAATGCTCTACAGAAAAAAATACAGAGTACACATTTACGGAAGTATGAGGAGCAAAAGTATGAGAACGCAAACTGTGTTCACTGGAACACGGCAGCTAGAGTTATCAAAACGGACGCAGCAGTAACACAATGTATGTACTGCAACAGTTCTGTTGCGGAGATTACCTTGAGAGAATCAGTAGCTCGCTGCACCTTCCTCACACATAGTAGCCATTACAGATTTGACGACACGCAAAATCCTGCGGTAGTGGAAGAACAGACAACTCTCCTTGCCCTGTAAACCACTGCGATGGTGCCGGTTGCTACCAGCAAGGTTGTTGCATGGGCTGCCCCCTATCACCAAGTCAAAACCACCCAATCTTCTTGTATGATATTCGATCAGATCATTGCTCAAACTTTGCACATCGTCAAACTCAATCAATGTGCCTTGCTGGTCAGTCTGACCCCACCATCCTCTGAATATCCTTCTGTTCACTTCAGATTTTTCGACAGAAACTACTGCTTTCAAGCGTATCCCGAGCCTGTGGAGAGCTACCTCTGCTCCTCCAATGCCGGTGAACAAGGAAAGAACAGTCATGCCATTAGGAAACATCGTTTTGAGCACTGACAAGTGATAGGCTACAGTATCCACTTGGAAAGAATTTCCAAGAGACTTGTACCTATCGGTCATGCTAACTTCTCTTGTGTGGTTGATTGGGAAACCAAGTAGTTGCTCTATCTCAGCAGGTTCCAAAGGAGCAGCTATGTTCTTTCCGGTCCACACCAGATTCCATTTCCTACACTCATTTAAGATCTGTGTTTGAACACTTGCAGTTGGTGGGCTAGTTGAGCTTGCAAGAGTATGTTGAATCCACTCGGTCACCGTTGCAGGTGCCTTAACAGTTTGCAAGCAATTGAGTTTCCTTCTATCATCCCATTTAGGCCACCACTGCTTATAATGAGGGAAGGTCTCAAGTATAGTCTGTGGCGGGAGGGGGAGACGTAACCTATTCTCAATGGGGAGATTATGAACATAACCCCTTTTTCTAGCAGTTGCGCAAATATTTTGTGAATCCACAAATTCTGGTTTGATTCCGTGCAAATTTTCTGAGATAGTGCTCCATGTGTCTTTAAGAGCCTTTGCCACGTTCTCATAGTAGAAAAACGGGCGTCCTTTTGCTTCCTCAGGAAGACTTCTGTTAACTGGCGGTAGCCTATGCCTATCATTAGGCAGACTAAACCCGGTCATGGGATTGGGAAGGCGCATAGAGTTTTCCTGGCTACCATCCAAGCGGCGGCGGGGTTGGTTACCTTGCACTCGACCTCTGTATAGCTTCCTCTTGTTCTTGCTCTCCTCCATGATTTTTTCTTCTTTTCTCCCCCCAAAGGACATGTTAGTGGCCTGCAAAAATTATACATTAAAAGAGTACATGACGGGCAACTAGGAAAAAAAAGATAGAAAGACTACAAAATCCCACAAAAAGGAAAAGGAACTGTCTGTCAATATGGGCATATCATAACAATCAGAGTTTCGTAAATGCAGTCAATCTCTAGCCCCTGTTAGATTTGTTCTTTTATAGTTACATCATCTTCAATAGATCCATGTCTTACTCTGTATTTGTTTGCAAGGCAACGCCACAGTACATGTAGCAAAGGTGCATCCTCTGTTGTCTTTGGGGGTTAGGATCCTGGATTGGAACATACTACCTGATTACTCATTACATCTACAAGGACAAGATGGTTCACTGTTGGTTATTCATAGTATCTTCAAATTTCCAGGTATAGGAGTCAAAATGCAAGGAGGAGCTTTCTGAAAAACAATTCAGCTGTCGAATAGATTTGAGTGGTCTGCAAGCTTTTCTAGCTAGCACCAAAGTGTTTGTGGTCTCTGCCATTTTTCTAAATTAGCATTCTATAACAAGGAGTGACGACTGACGAAAACAAGGTGCTAGCGTAGCTACATGTTTATACCTACATAGTACTCCCTGTACTTCATGTTAGCATCCTTACATTTAATCTGCTAAAAACTACTCCCTCCGTTCCATAATTCTTGTCGTGGTTTTAGTTCAAATTTAAACTAAAACTACAACAAGAATTATGGAATATAGGGAGTACTCTATAAGTAAAATACAAGCTACGTAAGATTTCATGGTAATTTTGTTGGATAGCAAAAGGCTCGAGATTGATGATATGCTCATAATTTAAGCTATTGTCACCTGAAAGAACATTTAAGTGATGCTAGTTTGCAGGTCAAATTAAACATTATATCATGGATTCTTTTGTGTAGCATGCATGGCATTTTCTTAGCAGGTCTCATATTCAAATTTTAAAAGCAAGGCCCTTCTAGGTCTGCATATATTGAGCTAAACTACTCACCAACATAGGAAGTCCAGTTTTCTTTTTCTTATATTTCTGCAGTCTGGTATATCACACTATAAGGAAACCCATATTTGCATCAGAAACTAGAATGCACATGATTCATCATTCTGCGCTGTATACACACTCAAACAGAACACTCACTCATACCTCTTTTTACATTCCGTGCCAATTTTCTGTCCTTTAATATTCCTCAAGTTATGTTCTACATTCCATACCTCTTATTTGTGCTCCTTTTGCTCTATTGTTGAAGCACATGGAATTGGTGATTCAAAAGTATTTACAAGCATGTTATCGCTAGGTATTGGAGGCTATTTGTGAAAGGAATCTTGGATGACACTTCAGATTTATGTGCAGACAACAAATTTTTAGGTCTCATGTTAATGTCATCCGACATCTAGCATTTAGTCACGGAGAGGAGACCTGAACTTTTTAGGTTAATCTAATATTGCCCAAGAAGCTACTAGCCAACACCAGATAATCAGCCAGGCCTATTAAACTGACCTTATTGTATTTTGTTTTCTCTGTTATTATCGTTATCTCTAACTAATTGGCACTCGCAATTTACAATGCTTCACATCGGCAAAATTCAAAATGCAGGCATATTGCAGAGGGTGTAGAACAGTATGAATACATGTTTCATGTGAACTTTCAGATAGCGGCTATTTTAACATACAATACATGCTCAGATCTTGGAGGTGTTTTATACAATCTCAAAAGGTATGTGACATGTATATTTTTATTGGATCTTTATTATGTTTGACATCAGGAATTACAACATGCTTTTGGCTGGAGCGTGCGCACGTGGCCCCATCGACTATTATGCAATCCTCAGATGACAAGGTCGTTGTGAGACACCATGCTTTCCTTATACTGTGTGACAACCATGAATGGTTGGGACAAGTGATCTATATCGTTGTGCATGACATAGCAATGCAACAACATAATTTGGGGTTGCTCAAAATAGCATCAAATCTCTATAGTTCCAATAGGTCTCTAAGACATAATGATTCAAGTAGATAATAATTGCTAAACCTAACACTATACTCTGACCCTAGGCTGCGACACTAGGGTTTTGAAGTCTCTTAACTTTTCCGTACATCTTGCATCTGATTTTTTTTGAGAAAACTGATAGTGAATTGTGCATTATGTGGCATTGTAACATGTAAACTCCTTCTAGACATTACTCAATCATATTACTATGCATTTGCATTTTTAACTCCTAAAACCTTGAACTATGATATTTTTTATCTGCTATACTCAAAGTCATCTATGCACAGATCATGACAATCATCTTCTGGGATTGGCCATGGCAACCGCACAATTAGCAAGGCCGTTGTTAGATTCAGAACCTTTCTCTCTGAAGGTAAGTGTATGCACGTTATGGTGAATTTAGGTACAATAATATATAGAATATTTTAATTATGTATCACGAGACAAGGATATTTACTCCGTTTAATTTATAGATCATATATAAGTAGTTGTTGGTCTCAGGAAACAAATTAACCGGTTATCCTAAAGCAGTTGTTGTTCTCAGAAAACTAACCTGTTATTCTAAAGTATATGGCTTCAAACTGTACAGTCTATTACAAGTTAGAATTTTAGTGATTTTTTAGATATTTTAGCTATTATATTCCCTTTTATCTTAGCCTCGTTGTAATGCAGCTGCCATCAAAATTGGTATATATACTAACCTGTTATTCTAAAGTATATGGCTTCAAACTGTACAGTCTATTACAAGTTAGAATTTTAGTGATTTTTTAGATATTTTAGCTATTATATTCCCTTTTATCTTAGCCTCGTTGTAATGCAGCTGCCATCAAAATTGGTATATATACAAGTATATACTTCAAATCCTTTAGTATGCTGACCACGAAAAATCATATTAGGAATTCTACAAGTAAATAAAGCTCAATGCACATCATTATATACACTCAACAAACATATTAGAAGATAAGTGATAGAAAAATACTGGGAATGAAAAGTACTTCTAAATAATCAATTAGAAGAGTGTTCCAACCTACTCGGTGATGTATAATCCATATGCCACTTTTTCTTTTTCAACAAATATGACATAAAAGAAATCTCTACAGATCCCAACAAGTGACCGATTCTTGCTTAAATTTGAATATGTAATGCTCAATTACTTCAACAATTATTGATTCTTTAGTGTTAATTGGACCAATATGTGATAGTGACTCGAGATGATGACGAAGCCATCGTGAGAACGGGAATATTTTCGAATAGGTGATTGCTCCTACATTTCTACACGCAGTAATAACTAATTTTTGGGCAATTTTAAAAATAAATTCAACTGATCTTCTGTTCTCGGGGTTGAAGAGAGACCAATATCAGGAGAACTCAAGGAATGAATGAAAGAGGAAATACAAAAAATACTGTGAATACTTGGTTATCTATTATTCAGTTCTAAGTATCAATATACCAAGTGAGACAATTCTCTACACAAACATACATACGTACAACTTCATTACATTTAAAATTATGTCTTTATTAATTTCTTTATCATATGATGAACTATTTATACTTTGTGGGAATAGAAGTGGCCATATAGAGTAGAGAAGTAACATTAGTTGTTACAGAGCATTTAAGTATGAAATGTGAAGTGCTTCGACTTTACCCTCATTCAAGATAGTATAATGCTAATATTATTTGCACAAATATATAATATTAGCATTATACTATTTCGAATGAGAGTGAAGTCAATGCAATCTCAAATTGCTAGACAAAATTGCAATAAAGTTACGGTGCTAGTTATACATAACACATGCGTTTGCCTCAAATTAAAAGAGCGAAATAATTTTAATATTCACCAAGAGTCAAAAGAAAATCTACCTCATGTTGCGATGCATGTATTGAATCGATCAGTACATCCATAGAGGCGTCGACACCTAAAAAATGTAAAAAAAAATTAGCATAAAGTCTCTTTTCATCAAAGCATGATCATATTAACAAATTGAAGAGAGAGATTACCGCATATGTTAATAGCCCTATCCACTTCATCTCCGGGAAAGCCCATTTCCTGTAGGGACTTGATCTTCTCATCCTTATCAACCATCTCTTGCAAGAAGTCCTGCAAAAAGGCACAACAAAAATGTTTAATGTTCAAATGCATAAGAAATGAAGATAAAATAAGTGTACATAGACAGAACTTTTTTTTTGAATCATCAAGATCAAAGATCAGGTCAGGACAATAATAGACTCATTTGATTACTCTTAGGGGGTATTGGTTTGATATTAGTCAACCTCATTTTTTTAGATATCATACTATTACATGATAAAAGGATGAGATAATCGTCGGATGAAAGGAACTATGTGTGAGTGGATGCTTGTATTTTCGTCATGAGGAGTAGTGATACCAAGTAGAGAATAGCTTCAGTTGCTGGGCATGACATTCATGGACTGGTGACACCTAGTAAGCATAACCTAATCAGGTTTAACTTCTAAGTCAATGAGAAGGCAAAAAAAAGACTTTACTCATGCCACAAAGCAAGCATATGCACCCCGCATAAATTTAGATTGCTTCATGTCAGCTATTATGTTGTTTGTTTTACTTATACCAAGTAATACTTAAACAAATAAACAGGGTAAAGATTACACGAATATCATCATATGTATAACGAAAGAAAACTTAATTACAAGCTGAAGATAATGGACCTCATCAGAGTTGGGCTCCCTCCCACCAGCATCCTCGCCATCTTCAACACCCAGGGGGGCGCAAGGAGAAGTAGTGCAACTACCCACACAGTCATCACCTAGGAACTACATTTCACATGCCAATTGTAACACAGTCCCTCCACCATGCAACATGAGCATCATTGGATAAACTTAGTAACAGAACCACATGGGCAGTTACCTTATAGGTGAGAAGGTGATTGAGCAACTCATCTTCATCATTGTGCCCTGAAAGCATAAGAATCTGTTACAACAGAAGATACAAACACAAACATGAAAAATGAAATGAAATTGACTACTTTAATCTTACCAACTTCTTTGATTACTTTCAACACATGCTCCTCTCGGAAACCCATTCCCACATATTCCTGAACCAAATCATATGATGCTTTCCCCTTGACACACTCATTGACATCCTTCATACAGTTACATGACACCACATCATAATCATAATAATAGCAAGATGAAGCTCATATGCTAAAAGACCCACTTTATATCATTTACTACTCCCCTTACCAGCGTAGATGGCCCAGGTGCACCAAAGTTCCTCAAGGCCGCAGCCGATGAGGGCTCAGCCTCAACATCAGCATCCCACTCAAACGCATCACTATCATCGCTATCGCTAATGCAGATCTGGGACATGATTTAAGCATGATTCGATTAGTACCAGTATAGAAAAGATAAGTGACATGTACAGAAGAAAAGTTCTCCCACTCCACGTCCTACCCATGATGTTCTTCTCTAGGTCCTCGTGTCGAATTGATGCCTTTGCATTTTTATTATTATAGGTGTGTGCTTTTAAGAACAAATTGTGATGTTATGTATAGCTTCATTACCAAAATCTAGTACTCCCTCCGATTCATATTAATTGACTTCAATATGGATATATCTAGAACTAAAATGTGTCTAGATACATCCATATTAGAGTCAATTAATATGAACCGGAGGGAGTAATATCTTTGGTTTTCCAAATTTTGTCCTTTGTTGTAAAGAATAAAACGAGTGCAGAGTTCTGCTCACTATAAATGTCCTGTATGTGTGTAATTTAGAGAGTAGATTGCCCAGATAAGAGAACCAACACAGCTAGTTATATAATGATGACAGTAATAACTAATAACACATAGACTGTTGGGGAAGATACTTTCAGTGGCTTCTTGCATTGTCACTTAAGTCTAAAGTTACACTCTTCTACACATCAACTGTTTAAGACCTTTTGCATTCCTAAATCCTAACTATGCATCTACATGTCATGCTCCATTGCATTGTTAGTAGAGCTATGATAGTAACAGATATATTGTTTGCTCATTCGTGGCTTGGAAAAGCAGGTGGTAGTAAAACGGTGCCAATAAAAGATATTAGCATAGTTTGGAAATGCTCTTTGTGAATGCCAACAAAAGACAATACAGTATATTCAGAAATACGCTTGGTAAACCTCCTTGAGAAATAGCATGCGATCGAATTAGGCAAAGGCCGACTAGTTTTCATTACCAAAAATCTATTTTTGAGCATGTTTTCGGATACCTCAGACTCACTGATTGAATTTTCACTTAGCAACATGGTTAGTTTCCAGTTAATTATAGCATGTAGACATGATTGCAAAGTACTTTTCAATCCATTTATCTCCTATTCTCCTCATTCATGTACACACGACTTAGCTTCAATATCTCCAAGAGTTCTATGTGTGCTTCCACAAATTGTTACTATGTAGTTTCTGTGATCGGCTACTGTCAGTTTCTTGGAATAGTTCTCACAAGAAGTTGAGCTCTGGAGTCTGATACGCATCATCCTTACTGGTATGGAACATCAAAGAGCTTTGGCATCAGTACTAGGGGACACGATTTCTCTGTCTCACCGTGTCACTGGTCTCACTGCTCATTTGTTGCGATCATGGGCCAAATCTGTCTACAGAGGAAATAGCCAACACAGGGAACAAGCAATTGCTGTACTGACGGAGAGTGATTCCTACGAACATAAAAGGAATGACAGGTCATTTTTTCCTGTACGAACGGAACGCCGCCCCCTCTCGTCCAGGAAAAAGAAGGAATCAATTTGGAAAGCACGGATTTTTTTCTTACTTGTCACAGGAGGAAGCGGAAATAAATTGCGATTACGTACGGACTGAATGCAGGGCGGAGATGTTAGGCTTACCACCATCGTCGTCGATGTAGGAAGACGCGGCCCCTCCTCTGTCTGGCGCGCGGGCGCTCTCCGCGTCGTTCGTGAGGAGGCGACGGCGGCGGCGGAGGAGGAGGAGGAGAGAGGAACGGCGGCGACGGCGCGGGAATGCAGGACCTTATCCTCCGCCTTGAGACGACAAGGGCTGGCTGCGACGGTTACGGCGGCAGGCGAGGAGAGGAGGGCGAGCGCTCGCTTCCGGTGGCGGGCGACGGTGGCCTCGCCGGGACGAAGCCTCCGGTTGGGGTTTTTGCTGGTTTCTTCCGGAGAGTTCTTGCTCGGGTGCGTGTAGCAACTGCTCCAAGCAATGCTCAGCAAGTGACGCACTCACGCTCCTCTCCTCTCGTGGGCCTCCGATGTCTCGCACGGCCCACGGACCACGGCCCACGGACGCGTGCTGACATGTGGGACCGACGTGTCATCGTCGTGCGCTTCTTCATTTCCCCTTCTGCTCACTTCCTCCCCCGCCTCTCGAACACTCGCACCGGCGGCGAACGGCGGCGCCGCGCCGTCACCTCTCGGCCGCGCGCCGGACGCGAACGATACTGCCAGGTGATCACCGCACCTGACCTCCCTGTCGTTATTCCTACTCCGCGAATCATAGGAACATTTTAGGTTCGCCCGTTTCCCGGCGTGGTCGCGGGAGTTGTTCCGGCGCCGCCGGCCTTCCGCAACCTCTGCGCGAGTGGTTTTATCCGGTGATAGTGCCGCCTCTAGTGAGCGAACCACCGTAGGTATGGATTGCTCGAGGATTCGTTGCCTGGAGCCAGACTCTTTTCAGAATTCAGGAATAATTATTAGGTCACTGGTCTCAGTATGGGAAATGTGTGTGCTGGGGTTGCGCAGGCCAGAACCTGCTGTGGTTTAGCATAATCTCAATCTGACGTTGCAACTTCAAGCAGAAGAGGTCGCCGCAGAGAGACCTGTTAGTTGTTGTTTTCTAACTATTCTCTTTGCAATTTTTTTTTCATTTCGTTATGAGATGATGTTTTTAAGAAGCATTTGTTTGCTCACTTCACTGTTTGGATCATCCTATCATTATACTGTCTTCTTTTTATGATCACTCTATTTTTGCTGAGTCTGTGCTGAGTGGGCACCTCTGTTTATGCCATTGTGCCCCTACAGTTGTCTCCTAGGAGCAAGGGATGATATAGTTTCAATTTGCTGCTGATATTTTAATGCATAACTTAGAAGGAGAAGGCTGGATACCAATGAATCAACAGACTGCTCATAATTATTACTCATGAGTCATGTCATGCATAATTTGTCTTTTGAGAAAAGAACGGAAAAACAGAGATGAATTACAAGAGTTCCGCAGCAGCGGCATGTTACAATCTGTACAAAAGAACTAATGAGGCCAGTGAGAACATAACTGGTAGCTCTTTGCAAAAATAAACTATACATCTACTCTGTGTACTGCACTATAACTTGCTAATTACATTGTTTGCTGACTGAATTTTGCTTCTGAAGGTTAGCATCTACGCTATTCAGGAAAGATACTACCTCCTGTATAGTTGGCCTCATGCCAGGATTACGGTCGACACACCGGCAAGCAGCTTCAAGCACCTCCAGCATCTGCTCTTCATATCCTGTACCTCTCAGTGCTGGATCCAGGACTTCAATCTGCTTCCCTTTGGATCTCATCTCCTGTACCCACTGGACAAGCTCTTTTGACTTGGGACACATCTGAACAGGCCGCCTCCCTGTTAGCAGTTCAAGCAGAACCACTCCAAAACTGTACATGTCACCTCTCAGTGTAGCCACCCATCCTTGCCCATACTCAGGGGGGATGTAACCGAGAGTACCAACTAACTCAGTCGAGACATGAGTATTGTTAGGAAAGATCAATCTGGATAGCCCAAAGTCTGCAACGTAAGCTTTGAATTCTTTGTCTAGTAAGATGTTGCTGGACTTAATGTCACGGTGAACAATGTGAGGCTTGCATACATCGTGGATGTAGGATATACCCTGGCTTGCTCCTTGGGCAATCTTCAGCCGCATCGGCCAATCGAGAAATGAGCTGGCATCATAGTCCCTGTTGTGAAGCCAGTCGTCCAGGCTGCCATTCTCCATGTAGGAGTATATCAGGAGTCTCGAATGTCCCTGTATGCAGTAACCCCAGAATGGTACAAGATTGTCATGCTGTGCCACGGAAAGTGCATCAACCTCTGCACTGAACTCCCTTTCCATCAGACACATTTCACTATTGAGCTTTTTTATGGCAACCTTTGAGCCATCAGATAGCTCAGCCTTGTAAACTAGGCCATAACCTCCAGAGCCAATGATATGATCCTTGTCAAAGTTCTTTGTAGCCTTCAGGAGATCAGTCAGTTTGAGTTTGCTTTCTTCTCCCTTGCCTTGTGGAACCATCACCAAGGAATATTCTGAATTGAAGTCTGAAGATGTGTCTTCTGTGTCATCGTTGCTGCTGCTCCTCTTTTTGTTCATGAAACTTTTACGCCTGAACAAGACAAGGAGACGAGCTAGCAAGAAAAGGATGGCCACCCCTCCAAAAAATACACTAAATGCAAGTGCAAAGACACCCTTCTTTTTCCGTCGATTCTGGGTTGTCAGAGGTGTTTCAGCTGAACCACACTGGTTTACAAGCATAGGACCACACAGTTTTGGGTTGCCATCAAAGCTAGAATTAGGAAATGTGCTAAGCTGGCCTACAGTTGGAATAGGCCCTTCTAGGTCATTATTCGAAATGTTGAATTTGGAAAGGAAGTGCAGGTTGTTCAGTGCAGCTGGAATTGCACCAGTGAGATGATTGCCTGACAAGTCGAGCACCTGCAGGTTCGTGAGGTTGCCGATCAGTTCCGGGATCTCTCCAGATAATTGGTTGGAGCTCAAGTTGAGGGAACTGAGTGCTTTCAACTCACCAATCTTCTCAGGTATCAGACCAGTAAAGTTATTGATGCCTAGATTCAGTACTTTAGGAAAAGCACTGGGCATGAGGTATTGCATAGATGGACTCTTATTATAAACAGGAAGCTCAAAGATCTTTGGTGCTGTCTTGTTTGATTTTAGCATTGGCATATCCATTAAGGAATTTGAAATTTCCCCTGTAAGGCTGTTGTTTGATATGTCTAGATAGAAAAGGAAGTTTAGGTTGCTGATCCAGTCAGGTATTGGCCCAGTGAGTTGGTTGTTGTGTAATAGTAACATCCCCAAATTTGGTAGCTTTGATAACCAATCAGGTATTTTTCCAGACAGTGAACAATCATTTATGGAAAGAACCTGTAGACTTTCAAAACCATTAATGCTGTCATCCTCTGGCATGGTCTCATGCATGAAGTTGAACCCAATAAGAAGGGTGGTGAGGCTCCTGGTACTATTAAGGATCTGAAGTGTTCTTGTGAGATTTGTGAGAGAGTTGTCAACAAGTGATAGGAATGAGAGAAACTTCAGATTGCCTATCTTTTCGGACAACTGGCCATGGAAATTGTTGTGAGATAGCCGTAATGCAGTAAGCCTGCTGCAGGAGTATATGCTTTCAGGAATTGTGCCGGTGAAGTTGTTGTACAGAAGATCTAAATTTTTTAGATTGGGCAGGCTTGTAAAATTGACCTTGGTAAGCTCCCCACTGAAGTTGTTGCTCTTGAGGTCAATTGTTATGAGATTTGTGCAGTTGCTCAGAGTTGATGGCAGCTCCCCTGACATGTGGTTGTGTTCCAGATGCAGCTCCTCCAATTTCTTCAACTCACCTATAGACTCTGGAATATTGCCACTGAGCTCATTCCCCCCAAGATCAAGGGTAACCAAATTTGTGAGCTTTCTGATGCCATTGAGAGCTCCTTCTAACCAATTGCTAGGCAACAAGAGCTGCTCCAATGAGGTAACGTTGAAGAGTTCATCTGGAAGTGTCCCACTGAGGTTATTGTAGCCAGCGCTGAGCAATTTCAGCACAGAACAATTACTGAACCCTGGAGGGACGTTTCCGCTGAATTGGTTAAAACTGAGCTCAAGCACAGCAAAAGATGGTGCGCTAATACATGGTGTAGTTGGTATCTGCCCAGTAAAGCTGTTGGTGCTGGCATTGAGCACGACCAGACTCTTCATCACCTCCCATGTCGTCGTTGGAAACCTTCCTGAAAACAAGTTGCTCGAGATGTTCAGTACCTGCAGAGGTCGCGCAGGGGTTGAAGCTGGCAGCTCGCTCAGGCCCCCTGTCAGGCTGTTGAAGCTGACATCAAGGACAACGATGCTGCTGGATGACACCAGTTCCAGCGGCAAGCCACCAGACAGCGAGTTGCGCGACAGGTTGAGGCGCAACAGGCCGGTGAGATTGCCAAGGAATGGCGAGATGGACCCCTCGAGATCTCGAGAAGCCAGTGAAATATCAGTGACCGTCCTACTGGGACCACTGCAGATGATCCCTGACCACGTGCAGCAGTCCGTGTCGTTCCGCCATGACGCCGTGAGGCCGCCATCCCGCGAGAGACCCGCAAGGAGCTGGAGAAGGGAGCTCTTCTCCTGCTCCGTGCAGGAGCTGGCCGGTGAGGCCAAGGAGATCAGCAGCACGAGCGTCACTCCGAGAAAAGACACCGGAAATCTGCTCCTGTTTGAGCAATGGTGTGGCTGCATGGCTTCCTCAGGAAGCTAGCAAGGGCGTGGCTGGTGAACAGAGAGAAGGAGAAGAAGGGACAGCCAGCTCATGCCTCCGTTTTGTTTGATCCTTTCTTGTCATACGCAGGAAAAGAGAAGAAATGGTTCAAGGCTTGGCTGCTACTGCCTATATGTCACAGCATTTTCTATGTTCACACAGCTGACATTTTCGCCGGGGCCATCCGCCTGCTATCGTCTATCGGTAAGTTGACTTTGTATGTATGGATCGGTGTGTATCCTTTACTACTTATTAGCAGCCAACCGTGCTGTAACAGCATGAGTTAGATTAGCTTGATCTGACATCACTTCTGTTACCTGCTCTACCATATCTTGTGTTATTTACTGAAGAGAACAATTGACTTCTTGATGCAAGCTTTTTTTCTTTCATGAGTAGGAAAAGACGTGTTTAAGATCGAGCCATGTAGGTTATGTGATCGACGAGGCAGCAGCATCCCGAGGGACTCCGTTATTCAATGCTGTCGTCGATGTCACGGTCAACTCGTGCACATGATTTGGGAGAAGAAGCAAGTGGAGGTCCATTATGTGAACATGATTTTTGGAGAAGAAGAGCAAGTGGAGGTCCATTATGTGAACATGATTTTTGGAGAAGAAGAGCAAGTGGACGGCAACATGTGAACATGATTTGGGAGAAGAGCAAGTGGGAGGGCAAGATGACAGGAACAAATTAATGGAGGAGTTGCCTCTCTCTATTTCATAGAGTGGAGACTCAAAAGCCTTTTTTTGGAACTTCGGATCCCCTACAGGATAGCTACATGATTGCCATGAGCTGCATTCCTTTGCATTTCTAGATTAAGATATATATGAAGTAAGCATATTTGTTGTTTAAAACGGACAATTATTGTTGATATGATAAGTGAGTGGTTGGTACCATTGAGCAGTGAGCTGGCGCTCAAAATTGCACGGACTAAAGGATTTACAGATAATGCATAATAGTTCCGATTGTTTACTTTGCAAATAGCCTATCGGATCTGATTGATGTGATTATCCTGGCAAGTTGTTATTGGGCTGGCTAGTTGTTAAATGTCAACATGATTGGCTCCACGCTGCTTGCTCTTGTCCGAGGGTGGCTTGTGAAATGACGAACAGGGCCTCCTGTGAGCTATCAATCAAAGAAAAGAAAAGGAGAGCAGGGCTTCCTTTCTTTAAAACATAGGGTAAGAGCATCCCCACTCGTCTCCTCGAGAAAGCCCCCAACGACCACTTTTTTTCATCCGGACGGCGAAAAACGGCCCAGTAAGGCCCCCGATTCCTCGTTTTGGTCCGGATTTGAGCTTATTTCGGCCGGACTCCCCACGCCAACCCCGATTCCCCGGGGTCTTCCCGGGGACTCCGGATGGAGCGAATCATGCACGCTGGGCCACTGTCAGTGGTCGAACACCTCGGCGTGGGGTGCACATGGCTGGAAGTATGTTGCCCCCCATGCAAAAAATTGATCCAATCCGGAGCTAATTTCGTCCGGAATTCAGCCCGGGGCCTCTAAACGAGTGGAGATGCTCTAAGACACATAGATGCATACAAGTGTTGCAGAATTTTCTAGATACATATATACTTAAACGTGTTTTTGTGTGTAGATACATGTAATTCTAGACAAATATATGATAGTTATTTTAAAATAGAGGGAGTATACATCAATGAGAATATGTCAACGCTGTAAGACAGTAGAGTACCAAAAGAGTTTGTTGCCTGGTGGACAATCACCTTCTGGAACCTTGTCAACGGATAAATGAGGACGTATATTTTTCCCATGGTACCAAGACTATATTTCATGTTAGCGTCCACTCAGCTTTAGAAAAGCCCATTCCATCCCAAATGTCCGGACCGAAGGGAGGAGGAAAGCTCTCCCTTATAAGATGGTCACATCCTCTTGAGCAGCCTCCACTGACGCCAGAAGCAGCCCTAACATCACATCCCTCGGGAAGTCCTAGGGAAGGCATGACGATGCTTGATGTTAGCGATACTCAGGTTTAGCCAACACTCACCCTGCATTCGGATGTTTATGCGCATGTGGCCTAGCTACAAGAGGGAAAGCCCACTCCATTAGTGGCGGAGCTGCATGCTAACTATGTTGTCAAGCAAAAACACACAAAAATAAATTGATGTGCAGTAATCCCTAGCTATGAATACACTTAATTGACCACCCCATATATCCTAATTCTTGACATCGGTGTGGTTCTTTTTTGAGCTTTAACATCCCTGTCCGCAATTCCCAGCTCCGCGACTGCACTCCATCCCAAAAGGCCAGACTAAAGGGAGGAGCAAAACTCTCCCTTATAAGCTGGTCGCAACCTCCCCATGTAAGCGAGCTGGGACTAAACTTGAGCAGCCTCCACTGGCGCCAACGACAATCCAAACATCGATGTTAGGTACCAAGCGTTGCCACTGTCAGTGGGAGGGGCCGCGAGCAGCTTAGCAGGGGAGTAGCCATCATCACATCAGGACGATCTTTTGGGATGGGAGAGGATTCTTCGCTTGTGGGCTGGGCCAGATGCGCCAAACGCACCCGAAACGCAACACGAGTGTGCGAAGCTAGGGTGGGACGCTAACAGCGGTATCGGAGCCAACATCGCCATGCCCCGCCTAGAGGGCTTCCTAGAGGGATGAGGTGTGGCTCTACAACGGGCAACGTGTTGGTAGCGTTCTCCTTCGGTCATGGGGATGGTGAGGAGCAGACGGTGGGGGGATCCTGGTGTTGGCGGCACTTCGGTTTTGGCAACTCCTAGATCGTGTTTCGGAGGCCTAACTTGGGGATAACGGGCGGCTAAGTTCTCGGGTGTGGTGTGCGGATGCTTCAGGGTGAAAGCTCGACGCCAACGGCGGCGATGCCTACGGGTGTTGTAACCCTCTTGGGGCGTCGTTGTGGGTATCCGCCCCGCGGTACAACTCTGGGTGAAAAGCCCAGACCTCACGCTTGTCGACGACGGCGCAATGTGTCGTCATGGAGTCCCGATTGAACTCGGTTTCATGCCAATGTCCTCGGTGGAAAGTTTGGGTTTATGTGGTCTTTTTTTTTGTCTTTTCTTTGATCTGCTATGTAAAAAGGTTCTCCTCTCCACCTTCTATCGGTTCGGTTGTTGCGGATTTACTTATAGCGAGGCGAAAGCCTATTTCGAGAAGAGGAATGTGGTCAGTGACTTTAGTCTAAGAGCATCACTAGTAGTGCCTCTAAACCCTCAAATCCTCAAAAATAATTGTTTTTTTTACAGTTTGCGAGAGAAAAAAACGCGTAGACTGGAACCCCTAAACCCTCAAATCCTCAAAAAAATTAGGGGCCCAAACCTCAAACCCAATTCCAACCTGTAGAAGTGAGGGTTGGGGAGCCCAAACTGCCCCAACCCGTACTCCTCTTCCAACGCGCGAGAGGGAATTTTCACTGGCCCCAACCTCCCGCGTCCGCGCCGCCGACCGCCCCCCGCCTCCCCTCGACGTGCGCCGGCCGCCGCGAGCTGCGCCGCACCCGGATCCGCGCATCCCCGCCGCCTCCTACGCCGCGTCGCGCGCGTCCGAGCCGCGCGGCGGCCGCCACCGCCCCGAGCCGCCGCGCCGCGCCCGCCTCCTGCCGCCCACCGCCTCCCCACCTCCCCGAGCCGCCCCGCCCGCCGGCCTCCCCCGGGACCCGACCGCGGCGAGCCGCCGCGCCCCGCCCCTCCCCGAGCCGCGCCCCGCCCCCGACCAGAGGCTGCCGCGCCGCCCCGAGCCGCCACACGTGACCTGCAGGTGTGCCTCCTCCTTTTTTGTTTTCTTTGTTTCATTTTTCCTCTTTTATTCATTAGCACTAACAATTTTTTGTTTGTTGTTTTTGTAGATGGAGGTGACCACCAACGACTCCATGTCGTTGTCCGATGATTCTGGTTGGTCGTCGTCGGATGATTCGGACGTCGAGGAGTTGCTTCAAGACAACGACGTCGAGATGATGCAAATCCTCGTCGAGGTGCAAGAGTTTGAAGACCGCGTGAGGTTGATGGATCAGAGGAGGGGGTCGAAGATGGGGCGAGTCACCATCTACCGGAACCGCGCTCTCCGACATGAGCATTTGATACAACCACGGAGTCCGTCCGTAGGTTTGCAAAATTGGTCATCCGGTTGTATGGTGATGTGTCTTCGGGCACCCAACGAGCAAGATACAAAGAGATTGATGGAGATGAATGAAAAAGGGAATGGCCGGGGATGCTTGGTAGTCTAGATTGCATGCATTGGACATGGAAAATTTGCTCAAAGGCATGGCAAGGAATGTATTGCGGTAAAAGCCGTGATGCTACCATTGTGCTTGAGGCCGTGGCATCGGAGGACACATGGATTTGGCATGCAATTTTTGGTTTGCCGGGAACACTCAATGATATCAATGTGCTCAATGATCTCCTTTGTTTGCAAGATTAGTTTCTGGGGATGCTCCAACTTGCAACTACAAAATCATGGACAATGAGTACTCAATGGGATACTATCTCACCGATGTCATTTATTCCGTTTGGGCAACTCTTGTGAAGTCCATCAAGGATAAAAATGGGGTGCCCTTAACCAGAAAAGAGGCTCATTTCACCAAGTCACAAGAGGCAGCCCGCAAGGATATTGAGAGAGCTTTCGGTGTTTTGCAAGCAAGGTTTGCCATAGTTCGGGGTCTAGCTCGTTTTTGGGACAAAAAACCCTGATGAACATCATGAAATGTTGTGTGATTCTACACAACATGATCTTCGAGGACGAGAGAGGGTTAAATCTGCCTTGTTTCTATGACAACGTTGGTACCCGTGTGCAACCGGAAAGAAACCCTTGTCGCATACAAGTTTTTCTTGAAGCACATCGTGCGATTGAGGATGCAAAGACTCATGGCCAGCTCCGGGATGATCTAGTAGAGCACCATTGGCAGTTGGATGGGCGGCGCCAAGGCCCATGATCTATCTTTTTTTACTTTTCTATGTCCTATTTGATTTGAACAATTATTGTAATAACTTGAATGATTATTATGTGTTTGAAAGTACTATTTGGTGTTGTAATAATAACTAGAATGATTATTGTTTTCTTCAAGCCGTTATTGAGATGATGATAATTGTGATATATCAAATGAATGTTTTTAAGGGTTTGAGGGTTCTAGTCTCTGCCCTTAATCCTCAGTTTTTAAGCGTTTGAGGGTTCTAGTCTCTGCCCCTGTTTTTCACCCCTTAAAAGTGCCAAAAAATGCCCACTCTCAACCCTTAAACTACTTTAAAGATTTAAGGGTTTATAGACTCTACTAGTGATGCTCTAACCTTGCTAGCGGGAGGGGCGACGAACAGCTTATAAGGGAGAGTAACCATCTTGTGGGCTGAGTAGAATGTGCCTAGGGATGGCAACGGGGACCGTTTACCCGAAACCCGACGGGGTTTTCCTCTATTAGGGACCGGGTATGGTATCTAATTTATCCCCATGGGGGTATTAACGGCAAGACTTGCTCCCCGATGGGGAGAGCGGGGCGGGGGGCGTTCCAGCAGTCCCCATACCCGAACCCCGCGGAGCCCCGCATGTATCGGTAATATCCCACAAATTTAGCTTGTCCTGCTTAATTTCAGCTAAACACGCATTTACGTCTGTCACTAGTGCTTGCTTACCTTCTGGTAATCACGCGATTTGTTGCCAAAATTTTGTCTATATAAACCATCTTCGGTCAAACCCTCGTTGTGTGAACTATGTGAGTCAAACATAAGTACTCGTTATGTCTTATTGTGTGTCAGTGTGTGGTGTTGTGACTCTGCACGTATTACGTTATTTTTGAGCTTGAATTTTTGCGATATTTTCATGATTTGTCTACTGTTTGTGATGGGGGTGGGGAACCCGTGGGTCTGCTATACCCGGTGGGTGATGGGGATGGGGAAAAATAGTCCCCAAGGTGGGGAATGGGGATGGGGACGGGGGAATTTCACAAACGCGGGGACGGGGAAGAAAAGGCAGTCCCCGCGCGGGGCAGACCCGTTGCCATTCCTAAATGTGCCAAATGTCTCGAACGCAACGTTGAGTGTGTGGAGCTAGGCCTGGGACGCTAACACCTCATTTGTCCCATTTCCTTCTTTTCTTATGCATTCAACAACAATGGACTATACTTGTTGATTGCTTTACCATCACAATATATATGGTGAATATTTTGCCACATAAAATTCATAAACATTTCAAATTCAAGTTTGCAGATGACTTGAAGTTGAAACCTTCAGCACACAACTTCCAAAAGGAAAAAAAATGAACTGTGGCAGTGCCACTTGGCAGATTGCCTATTTGGGCCGTGCTGCTGTGGCCCTTTTTGTCGCCACTGGGCCAGCCTTTCTCGATGCCTGCGTCCCTGTCTCTCTCGCGCCGCCAGATGAACCCCCACAAACCGGAACCGGCGAACGGCGGCCGCCGCCATCTCTTACCCGAGCACCGCGTAGAGAGCGGAGGTCAGCGATCGCCGCTCTATCTCCTATATTTCGTTAGTCTTGCTTGTAGACGCTGATTGCGCGTTGTGGTGTGGGAGATTTGTGGTTCCGGATGCTGGCCTCCATGATTATCGATCGCAGATCGCCCACCTGGCGCCTGCTCAAGAATTAGCCCAGACCAAGCTACCAAACTTTTTAGGTAGAAAAGGATAGGAGCAAACTGCCACGTAGACTTCGATTCAGAAAAATGCCATAGCAGGGTCAGTTGGTCAGCTTCTTGGCCTAATGTTGATGTTTTTACTTTTTACAGACCCAGGCCTTAATATGAACCTTAACATTTGGTGGAAATTTGGTGTCCTCTTAATTGTTATTTCTATTTTTATTTTCATTCTATTTGCTGTTTCGGAAGCATGTATACGAGTCAATGAGTTAGGAGTGTATGCTTGCCATAGCATTGAGTTAGTACTGCTTCATTACAAGGGTAATTTTCCCCACACAGTCGAAGCCCCATAACGTGTACTGATTTTGCACCTCAACTCTCCACAGTGTGGAATTCTTAAGGAACGTGATGGGGATGAACTGTGTAAATAGTTATAATATGTACACTTGTTTACCATAATATGGAATACAATTGAAGGGAGGGGGTAATCTGTCAGAAGCTTTGTCAAAATAACTGTAAGATCTTTCAGTAGTAATTGTATGGACCTACATCTGCTATGTGCGCTGGACTACAACATAATCATGTATAGCAGCATTCTATCTTAACTGAATTTTGCATCTGCAGTTTGGTGTCTACACTCTCCAGGAAGGAGACTAATTCCTGTATTGTTGGTCTCATGGAAGGATTACGGCTGATGCACTTGCAAGCTGCTTCAAGCACCTTCATCATCTGGTCTTCATACCCTTTACCCTGAAGTGTAGGATCCAGGACCTCAAGCTGCTTCCCTTCTGATATCATATCCTGTACCCAGTTGACGAGTTCTTTTGATGAGGACAAGACCAGGACAGGCCGTCTTCCCGTGAGCAGCTCAAGCAGGACCATGCCAAAACTGTACATGTCACCTCTCAGTGTAGCAACCCATCCTTGCCCATACTCAGGCGGAATGTAGCCCAGAGTACCAACTAACTCAGTTGTGAAATGGGTTTTACTGTCAATCAATCTGGAGAGCCCAAAATCTGCGACATAAGCTTTGAATTCTCTGTCAAGCAGGATGTTGCTGGACTTGATGTCACGGTGGACAATGTGAGGCTTGCAGACACCATGGATATAAGAAAGGCCCCGGCTTGCTCCTTGTGCAATCTTGAGCCGTGTCGGCCAGTCAAGAAACAAGTTGGCATCACCATCGCTGTTGTGAAGCCAATCATCCAGGCTGCCATTCTCCATGTAAGGATATATGAGGAATCTTGAATCTCCCTGTATGCCGTAACCCCAGAGTGGTACAAGGTTGTCATGCTGTGCCATTGAGAGTGCATCAACCTCTGCAGTGAATTCCCTGTCCATCAGACACATAGCATCATTAAGCTTCTTGATGGCCAGCTTAGAGCCATCAGGTAAATCAGCCCTATAGACCAGCCCATAGCCTCCGCATCCGATGATGTTCTCCTGGTGAAAGTTATTTGTAGACTTCACGATGTCAGCGAATGTGAGGTTACTGTCTTCTCCCTTTCCTCGTGGCACTATCACTAATGATTCTTCTGAACCAGTCTCAATTGAATACATTTCCACATCTCCACTGTTGCTGCTCCTGTGCTTGATTGTTGCAAGGAGACACCCGAGCATGGAAAGAGTAGCGGTTCCACCAAAGAACACACCAAATGTAATTGCAAAAATGGATTTCTTGCTCCAGTGTTTTCTAGAGCCTGACGATCTTCCTGCTGAACCACAATTGCGATGGAGAATACGGCCACACAACTTTGGATTCCCTTCAAAGCTAGAACTTAGGAATGTACCAAGCTGGACTCCATCTGGAATTGGGCCTTCGAGGTCATTGTGGGAAACGTTGAATGCTGAAAGGAAGTGCAGGTTCTTCAGTGCTGATGGGATAATGCCTGTAAGATTATTGCTAGACAAGTCGAGCACCCACAGATTTGTCAGGTTGCAGAGCTGCTGTGGTATTTCTCCTGATAAGCTGTTGGAGCTGAAGTTCAGTATACCAAGTGAGTTCAACTGACCAATCTCCTCAGGGATCACACCAGTGAAGTTATTATTTCCCAGATTCAGCACTTTAGGGAAAGCACTTGATATACGATATTGACGTGATGGAGTTGCATAAACAGGCAGCTCAAAGGCTCTTGGGTCCAAACGTGGTGCCTTTGTCTTTTCTGAATTTAGCATTGACATCTCCATTAAGGCTCTTGGAATTTCGCCTGTAAGGCTATTATTTGATATGTCTAGGTGGAAAAGTAAGTTTAGGCTATTGATCCAGCCTGGTATTGGTCCACTGAGTTGGTTATTTTGCAAAAACAGCATCTCCAACTTTGACAGCTTTGATAGCCAAAGGGGTATGTTTCCTGACAATGAGCAACCAGCTATGGAGAGAACCTGAAGGTTCTGAAAACCATCAACTATTTCATCTTCTGGCATGGATTCACCCATAAAGTTTGTCCCTCCGATAAGCAAGGAAGTGAGGTTCCTACAGTTCTTGAGTATCCGAATCGTGTTTGTGATATTTGTAAAATTGTTGAAACCAAGTGATAGGAAAGTAAGGGTTTTCAAACTGGCTATGTTTGGTGAAAGCTGCCCATACAAGTTGTTGCCAGATATGCGCAGTGCGGCCAGCTTGGTGCAAGAGTATATGCTTTCTGGAATTGTGCCGGTGAATTTGTTGTACAGAAGATCTAAACTCTTCAGATTGAGCAGGCTCGAGAAGTTAACCTTGGTAAGTTCTCCATCAAAGTGGTTGCTCTTGAGGTCAATTGTTATGAGATTTGTGCAGTTGCTCAGAGCTGACGGCAGCTCCCCTGACATGTTGTTGTTGTCCAGACGGAGCTCCTCTAATCTCTTGAGCTGACCAATTGAGTTGGGAATCTTGCCGCTGAAATTGTTCCCTCCAAGATCTAGAGTATCGAGATTTCTGAGCTTGACTATTTGTGCACCATTGATCACTCCATGTAAACCATTGTCAGGAAGTGAGAGGTACTCCAGGGAGGAAGCGTCGAAGAGTTCATTTGGTAGAGTCCCGCTGAGATTGTTGTGTCCAGCCTTGAGCACTCTGAGCATGGAGCAATTACCAAGTCCAGGAGGGATGCCACCTGTAAATTGGTTGTAGCAGAGTGCAACCACGGCTAGCGATGGTGAGCCTGTGCAGAAATGGCTTGGTATCTGCCCAGTGAAGCTGTTGTTGCTGGCGTTGAGGGTGACTAGATTGCTCATCACCCCCCACGTGGTGGACGATGGAAACTGGCCTGTAAACAGGTTGCTCGAGATGTTCAGTACCTGCAGAGGCCGGACAGAGGTTAAAGATGGCACCTCTTGCATGTCTTCCTTGAGGCTGTTGAAGCTGACGTCGAGGACGATGATGCTGCTGGATGACACCAGCTCCAGTGGTAGGCCACCAGAGAGTGAGTTGTGGGACAGGTTGAGGCGCAGCAGTCCGGCGAGGTTGCCCAGGGACGGCGAGACGTGCCCCTCAAGGCCCTTGGAAGCCACGGAGACATCGGTGACTGTCCCATCCGCGCCACAGGTGACCCCTTCCCACACGCAGCAGTCGGTGCTGTTTTGCTTCCATGACGCCGAGAGGCCGCCGTCATGTGACAGCCCAGCATGGAACTGCAGGAGGGAGCCCTTCTCCTGCTCCGTGCAAGAACTGGCTGGAGAGGCCATGGAGAGCAGCAGCACCACCACAAGAGCACAGCCAAGGAAAGGTACAGGGAATCTGTTGCTGCACTTCTTGCATGAGGAACGGAGCTGCTGCTGCTGCGTCTCCATGGTTTCCTGATCAAAGCTTTAGCATGAAAGCCAGATGGTTAAAACCTGATTCTGACTGGACCTGGTCAGGAAAGAGCATGAGGAGGAAGGAGGAGGTTTTGGGTCAAGGGTCAGAGGATCCACACTGGTGTTGTGTGCACTTGCCTCAGGCAGGCAGCAGCTTCCTGGTTCACACCAAAACATGCACGTTTCGGTTGAGGCCACTCTGCAAATCTGCAATTATTTATCGAATCTGCAATTATCTATCGAAAAGCGCAAGCCCTCTTGCGCCAAAAAATAGCTGCTTTTGGTAGCCACCCTTTGATTCGTGATTATTGAATTGGTAATGGTACATGATGCACTTGTTTAATTGCGTTATGATCACGTAGATACGATGCAATACGACATGACACGCAGAGCTTTTACCAACTTGACTATATTGTTACAGTCATTTTTTTTATGGCATGGCAGCGATTCCTGAGTGCTATTCTGGACAGTGATGACCATTTTTTTGTTAACTGTATTTTTATTGCTAGTCCATTCGCTCTTCTTTGTTGTATTTCACATGCACAAAGTTTTTTTTTGTTTTAACTCAAGTTATTTTCTTATTTATATGTTCTACTTAGTATGATATGTGCTTGCAGTTGTTAGGCCATGAGATTCTCTTTCTAAACTAGTCTTTAGTGGCTTATGTGCTTGGTTTAGAGACTGAGTGGGCAATAATATCTTGTCTTTTTTATAAAGATATTTATGTTATTTATTTTGGGGGTAGTTGGTTTATTTTTCTTCTCAAATCTAACCGTGTGTTGGTTGGCTTCCAATTTGGCATACTTGAGAGCATCTCCAGCCACTTCCTCCAAAGGGATTTGGGGCGTGCCGGACAAAAAAGTTCCCAGCAGCGCGCCCCAAAGGTCCTTTTTGTCCGGCATGGCCCAACACAGGGACGCTCTGGGCACATCGGACACAACGAAATGAGAGGCGATGAGGTGCGGGCCTGACGCGTCAGCGGCTCGGGCGCTCAATCGCCGCCTACGTAGCGACGGTGTAGTTGCCAGAAAGGGGAACCGTCGCATTGGCAACCGTGTCGACCGATGCGCGAACCGCCAGAATGGAGCACGAACTCCGCGGAAGAGCATCCGCCGCTCTATTCGACTTCTGTGTGGCCGTTCATCCGCGCTCAATAAGACCCATACGTAGGCGCTTTTGGATCTACAACCGGCCGACATTCATCCAAACCTCTCACGATGAACGACCTATCTCAGCTTCTATCAGACACCGACATCAAGGGCAAGTCTCTAGGATGGCGCCATTGGTGGGACAGAGTCGCGACGCCTAGCAGCGGCGATGATTCCCCGCCGCCGCTGGACATCGCGGAGGAATGGGAGGTCGTGGAGGAGGAAGGGTTTGAGGAGGCGACGGCGCCAGCGGCCCTAGCGAAGGCGAAGGCGCAGCCGGCAAGCACCGTCGACGACGAGGAGGACACAAGTTCCTCCGACGCGTCGACCGACACCGCCTCTTCGGAAGAGGTGACGAGCAGGAAGCGCCACCGTGAGGACGACGAGGCGGGGCCATCAAAGAAGAAGTGGTTTAAAAAATTTATATGTAATTTGATTATGTTTTTTCGAAGTTTTTATATGTAATTTGTATATGTTGCACCGATTTAAATATATTAGTATAAATTTTTCTTCTATCTATTAAAATAAAAATACAACCTTTTAAAGTTTTGGGGGCGCGTCACGTCCCCTCAAGCGCGGCACGAAGAAAACACGTCTCTCAAACGATAAATCCGACGTATTTTGGGGGCGCTTTGGGAACCGCGGCTGGAGATGCTCCGAGTCTCTCCACTTTCATAGGCTGTAGGCCTGCGACAGCTCTCTTTGGGAATATGACATTTTTTTTTAGATATTATTGTTTCGATCTCGTTAAATACATAATGATATTCAAGTAGTGCTTCATAGTTGCGAACACATCTATTAAGGACCAAGTTGCCTGCCACCTTGGCATGGATGAAGTTCCTACTTGGCCACCTTGGCATATAGCGCAGAAGTTTATATGGGTGATTAGGGTCGTGGTGGTGAACATACTTCGTGCTTGAAGCAGTGTTTAAGTTTTTTTTTTCTCAGTGGGCTGTACTGTAGCTAGACTATGGTGAGGTTTTGCCATACGTGGGACATGAATTATTTGTTGCGCTTCTTCTATAGTACAAAACAGACCGATAGAGCCCATGCGGACTGAAGGCTACATTTCCGAGCCCAAAGCTCGCCTATTTAGCAACGGAGTGGGGGCTTTTCCGTTTCCATGGCCATGTGCTTCATCGGCACCATGCCTCCAGTCTAGGCTGCCATCGTCGGAACTGCCTCCTCCTCCACCGCGTATACACTCGCTTCCGCCCAACTGTGCGCCGGTGACTGTCCCTCTGCTGCAATGTCGGTCTCGGGAAGCCGCCGTGGGGAACGGCACGCGCCCAAGCTGCGGTCTCGGCAGCAGCGAAGTGCGCTCAACCTGCTTGACGGAATGCCGACCCGGTCGTCGTTGCTTGGATGGCGACTGTGGCCGTGGAGGATCTCGGGATGGCGTGTCGATCATGCTTGCGGCGCGGCCTCGCATGTAGGTTTCTTCGCCGCGTAAATCCGTCTGATGTGGTCTGTACTACTGCTAGTGGCGGTATATTGTTAATCGCTTAATCTGTTATGCATAGCGACTTCCTGACATTCCATACACCGTAGTGGTATTGCACCCTCAGTTTACCGTTCCAATCAATTCCATGCTTAGACCAAGCATTCTATAGTGTCTACCAAACCAACTGCAACTCTGTTGGTTTTTAGTACATCCATTGATCCGGGGAAAACACTATGTTGTGTCTGCACTTGAATGGAAAACGTTTTCACTCTTTATCTGAGAATACAAGGCAATCGTTTCACATCTTTATTCTTTTTCCCACGCTTGTCAAGCTTAAGAATACACAATGCTTCAAGAAACATCGGGAAAGAAGATGAAATAGAAAAAAAGCTTTCCTAAAAAAGTACTGGTACACTTTAAGTTCAAATTGACAACCTGGTTGGCACTGTACAAAACAAAGTTTAAGGCTACTAGGCTAGTCAGAGTAGTACTTCTAGTGAAGCTGGGGCAACTACATCTAACCTGTGCACCAAACGTACAATATTATGTACCATGTATAGAATTCATCCAATCTTGGCTGACTTTTACTTCTGCAGGTCAGCATCTGTACTGGCCAGGCAGGAAACCACCTCCATGATAACGTGCCTCCTGAATTGATCATGATCAACACACTTGCAAGCGGTTTCGAGCACCTTCAGCATTTGCTCTTCATACCCTGTTCCTCGAAGCGTTGGGTCCAGGACCTCTGTCTGTTTACCCTGAGACCTCATCTGTAGGACCCATGGGACAAGTTCTTTTGATGTAGCCATGACTGTAACAGGTCGCTTTCCTGTGAGCAGCTCAAGTAGGACTACTCCAAAACTGTATATATCCCATAGTGCCAACCAGCTCGGTTGTGACATGAGTTTGGTTGGGAAGGATCAATCTGGATAGCCCAAAATCTGCAACATAAGCTTTAAATTCTTTGTCCAGTAGGATGTTGAATGCTGAAAGGAAGTTCAGGCTGTTCAACCCAGCTGGTATTGCACCTGTGAGATTGTTTCTGGACAGGTCTAGCACCTACAAATTTGTAAGGTTGCAAGTCGATCGTGGGATCTTTCCTGATAACTTGTTGAAACTGAAATCAAGTACAGCATGCATTTTCAACTGGCCAATCTGTTGGGGAATCACACATGTGAAGTAGTTGTGGCTTAGATTCAACACTGTTGGGAAAGATGTAACAACATGGTATTGAAGTGATGGACCACTATAAACAGGCAGTTCTAAGACGTAAGACCCTTGGGTCCCAATGAGTTCTGTTTTCCATTGACATTAGCATTGGCATCTCCGTCAAGGATAACGGGTTTTCTCCTGTAAGACTGTTGTTTTCGACAGAATTATGTATGCTTCAGCTCAAATCACCTTAGAAGTCGTTTGGTATCCATCATTTGGGCCTGAAATCCTGGAATTCATTTTGGAATTCCATAGGTGGGCTGTTTGGTTGCCACAGAATTGGGCCGTCATTTCATTTAGGAAATCCAGCAAAATGGCGCCATGGGTAAACACGATTCCCAGCTGAGACCTGTCATTTGCGTTTCTCTATGGAAGCCATTTACAAATTCAATATTGAATTATGTTGTCATTTGCAATTCCTGTGGCAACCAAACAAGTGTCCATTTCTGGAATTACAATGTAAATGAAATGAATACATTTCATTTCAAAATGCTACAAACGAAATGAAAGCCTGGCTTCCAAACGACTTCTTACATTGTTACATACTTTTACATGTCCATAGAATGAAATCACTCTCCACCCTATTTTATTTGGCAAACCTAATAATGACTCACACCTATTGGAGAAGCTTGCTCGCTGGAAATGTTGGTAAACCTAAGTAACAGCCTAATATGAACAAGTCTTCATAAACCAAAGTAGAGTGAAGTAGAATTAGCCAAAATACCTTGATACGACTAATTGATCATACAACACCCCTACACCTAAGAATGCACTGAAGGCAATCATAAAGGCCACCTTGTAGTCAGTTTGTTTTCCTGTCAGAATGACGGATTGATGTGTTTCTGCAGAATCACATTTGTGAGTGAATATAGAGCCGCACAGCTTTGGGTTCCCGTCGAAACTAGAATTTTGAAATGTATTAAACTGGCCTCCAGATGGTATTGGCCCTTCAAGGTCATTGTTTGAAATGTTGAATGCTGAAAGGAAGTGCAGGTTGTTCAATGCAGCTGGGATTGCACCTGTGAAATTGTTGCTGGATAAGTCTAGCACCTGCAAGTTTGTGAGGTTGCAAATCGATTGTGGGATTTGCCCAGATAACTTGTTGAAGCTGAAATCAAGTATAGTAAGCACTTCCAACTGGCCAATCTGTAGGGGCATCACACCTGTGATGTAGTTGTAGCTTAGATTCAACACTCTTGGGTAAGATGTAATAAAACGGTGTTCTAATGCTGGACTACTATAAGTAGGCAGCTGAAAGACCCTTGGGTCCATATGAGCTGTGTTTTCAGCTGACTGTAGCGATGACATCTCCATTAAGGCTCTTGGAATTTCGCCTGTAAGGCTATTATTTGATATGTCTAGGTGGAAAAGTAAGTTTAGGCTATTGATCCAGCCTGGTATTGGTCCACTGAGTTGGTTATTTTGCAAAAACAGCATCTCCAACTTTGTCAGCTTTGATAGCCAAAGGGGTATGTTTCCTGACAATGAGCAACCAGCTATGGAGAGAACCTGAAGATTCTGAAAACCGTCAACTATTTCATCTTCTGGCATGGATTCGCCCATAAAGTTTGTCCCTCCGATAAGCAAGGAAGTGAGGTTCCTACAGTTCTTGAGTATCCGAATTGTGTTTGTGATATTTGTAAAATTGTTGGAACCAAGTGATAGGAAAGTAAGGGCTTTCAAACTGGCTATGTTTGGTGAAAGCTGCCCATACAAGTTGTTGCCAGATATGCGCAGTGCGGCCAACTTGGTGCAAGAGTATATGCTTTCTGGAATTGTGCCGGTGAATTTGTTGTACAGAAGATCTAAAGTCCTCAGATCGAGCAGGCTCGAGAAGTTAACCTTGGTATGTTCTCCATCGAAGTGGTTGCTCTTGAGGTCAACTGTTATGAGATTTGTGCAGTTGCTCAGAGCTGATGGCAGTTTCCCTGACATGTTGTTGTGATCCAGACGCAGCTCCTCTAATCTCTTGAGCTGACCAATTGAGTCGGGAATCTTGCCGCTGAAATTGTTCCCTCCAAGATCTAGAGTAGCCAGATTTCTGAGCTTGACTATTTGTGCATCATTGATCATTCCATTTAAACCATTGTCAGGAAGCGAGAGGTGCTCCAGGGAGGAAGCGTCCAAGAGTTCATTTGGTAGAGTCCCGCTGAGGTTGTTGTGTCCAGCCTTGAGCACTCTGAGCATGGAGCAATTACCAAGTCCAGGAGGGATGCCACCTGTAAATTGGTTGTAGCAGAGTGCAACCACGGCCAGCGATGGTGAGCCTGTGCAGAAATGGCTTGGTATCTGCCCAGTGAAGCTGTTGTTGCTGGCGTTGAGGGTGACTAGATTGCTCATCGCCATCCAAGTGGTGGACGACGGAAACCGGCCTGTGAACAGGTTGCTCGAGATGTTCAGTACCTGCAGAGGCCGGACAGAGGTTAAAGACGGCACCTCTTGCATGTCTTCCTTGAGGCGGTTGAAGCTGACGTCGAGGGCGATGATGCTGCTGGACGACACCAACTCCAGTGGTAGGCCACCAGACAGCGAGTTGTGGGACAGGTTGAGGCGCAGCAGTCCGGCGAGGTTGCCCAGGGACGGCGAGATTTGCCCCTCAAGGCCCTTGGAAGCCAGCGAGACATCGGTGACTGCCCCATCCGCGCTGCAGGTGACCCCGTCCCACACACAGCAGTCGGTGATGTTCCGCTTCCACGACGCCGCGAGGCCGCCGTCCTGCAACAGCCCAGCGTGGAACTCCAGGAGCGAGTCCTTCTCCTGCTCCGTGCATGAACTGGCTGGAGACGCCATGGAGAGCAGCAGCACCGCCACCACGATAGCACAGCCAATGAGAGGTATGGGGAATCCTCCATTGCTGTAATTCTTCCATGAGGAATGGAGCTGCTGCTGCTTCTTCTCCATAGTTTCCTGATCAAAGCTTTAGCATGAAACCCAGACTCTTAAACCTGATTCTGACTGGACCTGGTCAGGAAAGACCATGAGGAGGAGGAGGAAAAAGGAGGTTTTGGGTCAAGGGTCAGAGGATCCACAGTCGTGTTCTGCGCACTTACGTCGTTCAAATCTGCAATAATCTATCGAAAAGCTCAGCCCTCTTGGCCAAAAAAAATTAGCAGCTGTTGGTAGCCACCCTTTGATTCCGTGATTATTGAATTGGTAATGAATGGTACGTACATGATGCACTTGTTTAATGGCATTATGATCAGGTAGATACGATACAAGATATAAGACGAAGAACTTTTACCAGCTTGACTACTGCTTACTATATTACGGTCTTTTCTTAGGGCATATCCAAGGGGCCGACACATACCGCACGTCTAAAGTAGTCGCACACCTCCTTTGCATCGGTCTAAATTATCGAAATCGACCGCGCGTCTGTTTGTGCAGGGTTGCCCCTAGCGGCACAGCGTAATTTTTTTCCGTTTTGCATTCTTTCAACATAATTTACATAGTGAATAAAGGAAAATAAAAAATATAAATACTAAAAGGCGCATACGCCGCCTGCTACCCTAGCCTACTCCTCATCGTCGTCGCCAAGCACGACGAAGTCCGGTATCTGCCACGGCCAGTTGGCAACCGGTGGAACATACGCCGGTGCCGCCGGTGGTGGAGGTGGAGGTGGAGGAGCCCACAGGTTGAATGGTGGAGGTGGCAGCGTGTACGGGGCCGAGTTCTGCAACGCTTGTTGTAGGGCCTCGTCCTCCGTGAGGCATGGCGGCATGATGTTCGTGGTGTACCGTGGCAGCGACGGCTGCACCGGTCCGTCCGCCTACGACACGAGGACGTCGAGCCTCTCGATCTCCTCATTGGTATTCGCCATGGCCGCCTGCCAGTCGTGGAAGACGCATGCGATGAAGTCGTCGTTGTCGTCCTTGGCCTCCTCGTTGTGGTAGACAAGCGTGTCGTCGTCGTCCTGTAGAGGTGCAGGAGGAGCCGGCGGATGTAGTGTTCGACAACGAGGCATCGGTGGCTGCTCGAACCGGAAGTCACGGTCGCCGAGGTAGCCCGCCTTCCTCCTCGGACCCTCCTCGGTCTGGCGCCAGATGTGTCATTTATTTGACTCTAGGGCGAAGGCGGGATCATCGTGAGGGTCCGACGGCAGGTACCGCCGCCTGCACTGGATCTCGGCGCTCCTCTTCGGCTCGCGATGGGGCACCGGCGAGACATGCATCCGACGACAGCTGCGGTGACCTAGCATACCACTGCATTTATGTAGGGTCTTCTTCACAAATATCACATCCCTCAGAGTGGTACAACAGAATGAAGGGCCTTCTTCACAAATATCACATCCCTTAGAGTGGTACAACAGAAACATTGCAGGTTATAACACTCCACATTATTATTACAAACAAAGTTCTTAATCACTTGGTATTCTCATAGGTCTGATGAGAACACCCTAAGAGCTTACTTAAGTATCATTACAACTTTGAACTAGAAAGTAGACATGACGAACTCAGCAACTTATTTAGGTAAGTCACTACGCTGCTCGGCTCTGATATGTCTACGGTAGGTCTTTACTCCTCTGCATCCGTGTCATCTGCTCCGTAGACTATCCCATAGTCCACGCCTTCAACTCCTCCGGACAGATCTGGCTCCTCGTAGAACAACTCATACTCTCCTTCTGGTGCTCCGGTGTAGGCCTCCTCTTCGGTGTCACAGTCTAGCAAGGGTGTCGAAAGAAATTGAGTACAGAGGTACTCAGCAAGTTCAAAATAAAAGGTGTTTGATGCACTAGCTACGACCATTGATCAAAATCTCAGGTCAATGCATGTTTCAAAACATTTCTTCAAAAGGTTTATTTTATTCTGAAAACTATGCCCACCAGTCTTCACAGGTTGACTAGAACTTCACGAAGTTCCTTTCCTGCCGTGTTCGTACTTCCCTTCCCGGAACAGGGAGTGACAACCACAATTCAATACTCTACAGAGGCGTGTTACTTTTCTCATAAGAGAACTTATCATTGTTGCCAGCCGGGCGTATTTTCCCGTCCACACTTGGTGTGAGGCGCAGTATAAGAACCAAGCCAATCACTGCCTTCTCCGCGACCCTGCATACCCACCCTTTTGTCCATTCGCACATCCCCGGTAGACATCTCCTGATCATATGACTTTAGCCACGATGTGCTGCGGACAATCCATCATAGACGGTAGAGCGCCCTTCATCCACACGGATGGGGAGATTAAGTCTATCCCAAACTACTGAGTGTTTTCGCAACACACAGCCAGGATCTATCAAGTCCGTTGATATGCAGAAGGGAAAAGATACAACTGACTTCCCCAGAGCCATTATAGAGCTTATGGTTAACGTGATATGCACGGCGCTAGAATCACTAGACGACATTGGTGATTAGTCCTAGATGAGTAGAACTCTTGCAATGGAATCTCCACCATCAACACATACCATGGTTCCATTACCCACCACATAGTCATATTCATAATTGGAAAAGTAACATTTTATTTTCAATGCAGGAGTGATAAATATATTGCTTTGCAAGTAAATTGATAGAACATAATCTATATGGCATGAGCAAGAGTGAACTTGCCTGGAGACTGCGAGATAGTGCGGCTCGAGGGTTTGGATGGAACCTGGACCTCGGGTTCTGAAAAAGAAGCATCATTGTCCGATAAGGACAATGTTATAAAATTCAAATGATGTATGCATGGTGGATTTATTTTTGGTTGAATCCCTTTCCCTGGAGTATTTCTTAAGATTTATGTGATTAAATCTTTCTTGGAATATTAATCCCTTAAATAATAATTTACAACTCTTTAATATTATTTTAATGAGGATTTTCCTCAAAAGGAAAAGATTGGGAATATTATAATATCCCTTTTTTAAATTGTTTTAACAAATATTTAAAGTTATTTGGAATTTTCCTTGATTTTTATATCGAAGGAAAAAATTAAAATTCTAAATTCCAACTTGGAATTCATTTTAAAATTTCCAGAATTTAAATTTGTATTTGTTGTTTTATTCATATTTTATTTTGGTTATGGAATTTTAATGAATTATTCCTATTTTCTTGAATTTTTGGAGTTATTCTCGATTTATTTGCAATTTCTAAAGTGGAAGAGTTAAATTTAAAAGTGAAAAGGTTTAAATCCAATAGTGAAATGTCTAACTACCCCTGGTCCCACTGGTCAGCCCACCACTGGTTGAACCAGACCGGGCCGGCCCAAACGACCGAGTCGGTCCATTCCACCCCTCTCTCTCACACGAATCCCTAACCCTAACTCTCTCTCGCGATTCACTAGCGACCGAGTCGCCGCCTTAGTCGCCGCCACGCTTCGGCCAACTCCGGCCACCCCTGGCCTCACCGTTGGTCGCAATCGCTTCCCCTTGCGACGCTCTTCAATCCTATCCGCGTCGATCTGATGTGCGGCGTCTCCCTCTCTGGATCGCCTCCCCTCTGCATCTAGGGTTGTAATCCCTTGTGGTGTTCTTCGTCGATCCACGGCTCCAGATGCGGTGATGCCGTCATCGTCAATGTGCTGGCTACCTGGAGCTTGGGTCGGCGCAGGTGGTGTTGTGGCGCCACTTGTGCCGCCATCTCCAGGCATGCTGGTGCCTGTGGTGGTGATGGAGCTCGTCGGCGTAACACCGGCGTCTTCCCTAGGCTTGAAGTTGATGCGGCCGCACAAGCACTGCCTCGCCGTGCCGCAGCTTCTGCTCCCAGGCGCACGGTAAGATCCTCACTTCCCTCTCCTCTCACCTCTCTGCTTTTTCTAGTCCCTCTCGCTTGATCTGGCCATATGCAACCCATTACTGGCCATGCCATGTCCATGCTTGTGTTGCTAAGCTACTGTTGTTGTTGCTCTAAATGCATTGCTATGCTCCTTTCTGATGCTTGCCATGATTCTAGCTTGCTCCTAATCATGTTTTATCATCTGGTGTTCATATGAACACCAGTTGCTAGTACTGGCATGTTGTATTTGATGTATGCAATTGTTGCTAGGTTGTACTGGGCTCTATCTGCTCCCATGGTTTCATTTGGAGCTTGTATTGCTACTGGTTAAATATGCTGCTATACTGCTGGTCCTAGATGTTGCTTGTCTGAAGCATTATCCATTGGCTATGCCTCCCAGTACTTGCTTGTCACCAATTGGTGAGCTGTGATGCTTACTGGAGTATGCTATTCTTGTACCTGTGTCTTGTGGTGCTACTGGTTCTATACCAGTGACACATCTGTGCTATTTCTATACTCTAATGTTGGTTACTATCATGCTATATCACTGGTTATGCCTCTGTGGTTTACTGAATCCTATACATTTGTTGCTTTGTGGTGGTTTACTGCCACTTGTAATTGATGAACCATGTGTTGTTAGTGATGACATTCATTTGATTTCCATGTTGTATTGGAAATGAATACATGTCTGAACCTGTTCAGGTTATGATGGCTTGCTTGCCAGTGTTGCTTGCTGGCTTAGGTTGCTTGCTTGCTTGCTTGTTTTGTGACCTCAGTAGCCTACTACTACCTCAGTAGCCTGCTACTGTCACTGGTTGCACAACAAAGTAGGGTATCTGGTTGGTTTTTATGAAAATAGTGATATCCACAGCTGGGAATCATGTAAATGAATGCCCTATGGTATCCTTTGAAGAAAAATAGATATTTCTGATGGTTTTGGAAACTAGGTGATGCTAGGTGATTCAGTTGGTCACTAAGACTAGTTTTATGTGGATTCTTTGGATAGGATGAGTATATTGGTTTACTTATGCATGTCCATCTGCTGGATTAACGAGTATTGGTTTGGCCTCTCTCTTGCCAGCATCACTTGGTCTATACCAAGTTATGACAAATTCTTATGGAGCATCTGCTCCACACCATGTGTGTGTATGTGCATGCTTATGATGGATTGGATCCTCTGGGTCCTCTGCAGGTATTAGTTAGACCTTTCTCCAACTCCTAGATGAATTGTTTGGCTGATGAAGAAGCTTTGCTGGTTGATCTTGATCAACTAGCCCTTCTCCTCCTAGCTCCTAGCTGTTCTTGATTTAAGTCACCATGATTTCTTGCTGGTTTGGTTTGGTTTGGTTTGGGATGAATGAACTGGATGACTGTGAGGTTGTTGTTGTGTTCTTTCTGATGAACTGATGAACTGATGTTTACTGTGCTATTTATAGCATGCCAGCATGGCCTGCTTGGTCGATAGCACAAGCTTGGTTGTGTGATGTGGTGCCCTCTCCATGTTTCACCATGGTGGTGAGTCATGGGAAAATATCTGTTGCCATATGCTTTGGCTCTGGTTGGGACTTGATCCCCCTGCCTGAGCTTATCTCCCTAATTCTCACTCTTTTTACTGTTCAAGTGGCATTGCCACTTGTTACTGGACAATAATTGTTCTCTCCTTGTGTATCTTGCAGGTTTCAATTGGATCAAGAGTAAAGGATGATCAAGTGAAGATTTTTAGAAGAACTTAGTCTAGGAAATAATTCATGTTGTAATCTTCATTTTTATTTACTCATTTCTTATTTGTATTTGATCCTTTTTGTTGTAATATTAATGAATTGTGTAATGACAATGTATCATGTGTGATTCATCAATAAAGCTCAAGTTTTTCTTATGAGCTATGTGTAATATATTTATAATGATTTTCTTTGAATAACTTGTATGAATATTTTAATTGTTTGAGTTATTAATTATGAATTCATGTGAATTATGGTTTACTTATATTCCTATATGTTTGAAATTCAAATTTTAAATGCAAATTCAAACTCCTCTCCAAAACCCTTATTTCAAAAGATGTCATGTCGAAATTCATAGCACTCTCATCACCCTAACCCTAATGGCAACGAGAGAGAAACTTCGATCACTCTTTAGTGTAATGCAATTAAGCGCGTAAATTTCCCCCGTTTTGCGATGCAATGCACAACCATTTTCTAAATCTACCCCGCGTTTGTCCTAAGTTTTGGGATTTTACAATAGCTGAGCCGCCAGCCGCCGCCAGGAAGGTGGACACCCCCCCCCCCCAGCGGTTGCACATCACCCATTTTGCGTGCATCACATGCGCCATATCGACGGGGAGCGGCACCCGTTTCAGCCGCGTCTCCTTCTTGACGCCGTTACCGGACGCCTCAGAGTCGTGCTTCTTCTTCCCCATGGATGCGGCGGTGCGAGGATGTGAGGGTGGGAGCGGAGGTGTCGGTGGTGTGGGCGATGGTAGGGACTATGTTGGTCGCCTTTTAAAGGTCGGGGTGCGCGCGAGACACAATGCCATTGTTGGTGGCACAGAAGTCCAGCCGCCGCCGGCCAGTGCGCGTGGAAGAGGAAGCGGCGCCATTGATGGTGAAGGTTGTGTTGCACATACGGAAGCGGAGACTGCCGAAGCGACGGCCGCGGAAGCGATGCGTCGAAACAGGCCTCTAGGTCGCTGCCAGGTGGGCTCGTGGGAAAAACGAGCGGTCATGCGGCGCGACCGCATAGCGCGGAGACACATCCAAAGCGCAAATATACGTCGTGTTTGTATCTCTGCTAACGGTTTGGTTACTATGCGTCGGGCCGCTGGGCTGGATAAGACGCATTTTTCGACTGCACGGATTGCAAACAGTTAGCTCGGTTATAGATGCCCATATGGCATGGCAGGAATTCTCGAGTGCTATTGTAGTTAGTGGTGGCCATTTGCCGATAGTTATTTCTAGCTCATTCTTTGTTGCATTTCACATGGACCGAGTTATTTTGTTTTGTATATGGTTCTACTTAGTTTCCTTTCTATCTGTGCTTACGGTGGTTATGCCTTTTTTTTTTCTCCCTGAGAATAGGCCAAGGGTTTTCTATTTCTAAACTAACACAAATGGTGCTTAGTGGGTTATGTGCATTCTTGGTTTAGTGTCTAAGTGGGCAATAATATCTTCTCTTTTTAATACTCCATGAAGATATTTTTCATTTCATTTTGGGAGTAGTTGGTTCATTTTTCTCCTCAAATCTAATCGAGCGTTGGTTGTCTGCCACCTTGGCATGGATGGAGTGCCTGCGTGGCCACCTAGTGTGATACAGTAGCTGCTTGTCCAGATCCCAGAATGGGGAATTTTTTTTCGAGTTGGTATAACGCGCCAAGCCCATCCAGAATGACCATGTCCGCTGTCGGCCGGTTCAGGCCCAAGGCCTAAAATTGCCAAGCCCAACATCCATTCTGAAGAGATGGAGAGAAGGCAGGAGCATTCCCTTCCCACGGCCTTCCGCAGCTCTGCTCTATGGCCATCCCTCCCCGAAAACCTCCAGCGATCTCGTGGGAACTGCCTTCTCCTCTCCCGCCACACTACGCGCGACGACGTGCCATTGCTTCCACCCTCGCTTCCGCCAACTGCGCGCCGGCGGCTATCCCTCCGCCGCGATGCGGGTCTTAACTCTTATAAGAGCGGCCCTGGGCATAACGACACGCTGCCGTCTAGGCAGCAGCGCGCTGCGGTCAGGCTGTTCGGCGAAATGCCGACCTGGTTGTCGTTGCTTGCACGGCCGACCGTGGGCGTCAAGGAGCTCAGGATATCACGTCGATCATGATTCATGCTGGTGTGTGCCTCTATGTGCCGGTGGGAGATTCTGCATACTACAACGCGAGGTCCGTGGTTTCTTCACCGTGGAGACCTGCGACATGATGTGTGCCTCTGATCCCCATTGCTATCTGCATTACTAGTGGTGGTATACTCTCGATATCTTATGCACGGTGAGTTTATGGCATTCCAAACACCTTAGCTGTATCGCATCCTCAGTCTATCATTCCATTCGTTTCCATGCTTGGACCAAGCATCTGTAGTATCTACTAAACCAACTCCAACCCTGGTGGTTTTTAGTACCTCCAAAACGATGACAGCATGCTGTATCTGCACTTGAGTGGAAACCAATTTCACTCTTTATCTCAGAATACAAGACAACCATTTCACTTGTTTATTCTTTTCCCCACGGTTTTGAAGCTTATATAATACTCCAAGATACATTGGAAAGAAAGATGAACTAGAAAAAAGCTTTCTAATACGTATATTAAGTTCAAAATGACAATATGTTAGGCACTATACAAGGAAAAATGTAAGGCTAGTCACAAGTACTTCTATGAAGCTGAGAAAACTACATACCCTGTGCACCAAACGTAAATGCTATCCACCATGTGGAATTCATCCAATCTTGGCTGACTTTTACTTCTGCAGGTCAGCATCTATACTGGCCAGGCAGGAAACTACCTCCATGATAACGGGCCTCCTGAATTGATCATGATCAACACACTTGCAAGCGGTTTCGAGCACCTTCAGCATTTGCTCTTCATACCCTGTTCCTCGAAGCGTTGGATCCAGGACCTCAATCTGTTTACCCTCAGACATCATCTGCAGAACCCATGGGACAAGTTCTTTTGATGTAGCCATGACTGTAACAGGTCGCTTTCCTGTGAGCAGCTCAAGTAGGACTACTCCAAAACTGTATATATCACCTCTCAACGTAGCAACCCATGCTTGCCCATACTCCGGAGGAATGTAACCCATAGTGCCAACCAGCTCGGTTGTGACATGAGTTTGGTTGGGAAGGATCAATCTGGATAGCCCAAAATCTGCAACATAAGCTTTAAATTCTTTGTCCAGTAGGATGTTGCTGGATTTGATGTCACGGTGGACAATATGAGGCTTGCAGACATCATGGATATAAGAAAGGCCCAGGCTTGCTCCTTTTGCAATCTTGAGCCGCATTGGCCAGTCAAGAAATGAGCTAGCATCACCATCCCTGTTATGGAGACGATCATCTAGGCTTCCATTCTCCAGATAGGAATATATGAGGAGCCTTAAGTTTCCCTGGATGCAGTAACCCCAGAGTGGTACAAGATTTTCATGCTGTGCCATGGACAGTGCATCGACCTCTGCACTGAACTCCCTTTCCATGAGACACATTTCACCGTTGAGCTTCTTGATTGCCAGCTTGGGGCCATTATGTAGCTCTGCCTTGTAGACTAATCCATACCCTCCACATCCAATGATGTTCGCCTTGTCAAAGTTGTTAGTAGCTTTCAGAATGTCAGCCAGTTTGAGCTTGCTTTCTTCTCCCTTACCCTGTGGCATATGCATCACCACAACTGTTTGCTCTGAACACGAGTAGGATGAAGTTTCTTCAACATCTATGTTATTCTCCCTTCCTTTTTTTCTTGTAAAACCGTTCATCCTGACTGAGACAAGGAGACGCACAAGCAGCAAAAGAACAGTGATGCCTCCAAAGAACACGCCAAATGCAATTGCAAAAACAGCCTTCTTATCTCGTTTTGTGGAGGACGGAGCTATTGAATCTGAACCACATTTATGAGTGAGCACAGAGCCACACAGCTTTGGGTTCCCATCAAAACTAGAATTCTGAAATGTATTAAACTGGCCTCCAGATGGAATAGGTCCTTCTAGGTCATTGTTTGAAATGTTAAATGCTGAAAGGAAGTTCAGGCTGTTCAATCCAGCTGGTATTGCACCTGTGAGATTGTTGCTGGACAAGTCTAGCACCTGCAAATTTGTAAGGTTGCAAGTCGATCGTGGGATCTCTCCAGATAACTTGTTGAAACTCAAATCAAGTACAACAAGCATTTTCAACTGGCCAATCTGTTGAGGAATCACACCTGTGAAGTAGTTGTGGCTTAGATTCAACACTGTTGGGAAAGATGTAACAACACGGTATTGAAGTGATGGACCACTATAAACAGGCAGTTCAAAAACCCTTGGGTCCCAATGAGTTGCGTTTTCCATTGACGTTAGCATTGGCATCTCCGTCAATGATAATGGGATTTCTCCTGTAAGACTGTTGTTTGACACATCCATAAAGAAGAGATGGCTTAGGGAGTTGATCCAGCCTGGTATCGGTCCAGTGAGTTGATTTCTATTTAAAAGTAACATCTCCAAGCTTGTGAGCCTTGATATCCATAGAGGCACTTTTCCGGATAATTGGCAATCTTGGATGTCCAAAACCTGAAGCTTCTCAAAGCCATCAATTATGTCATCCTCTGGCATGATCTCTCCCTTGAAGTTATCGCCGATTAGAAGAGTGGTAAGATTCCTGCAGCTCTTAAGGATGTGAAGTGCATTTGTGATGTTTGTGAAAGAGTTTGTAGCAAGTGATAGGAAGGTGAGGTACTTTAGACTGCTTATTCTTGGTGAAAGCTGCCCATCTAATTTGTTGGTAGACACCCGCAGTGCTGTCAGATTGGTGCAAGAGTATATGCTTTCTGGAACTTTGCCGTTGAAGTTGTTTAAGTAAAGATCTAAAGTTCTTAGATTTGGCAGGTTGGTGAAATTGACCTTTGTAAGTTCTCCACTGAAATTGTTGCTCTTGAGGTCAATTGTTATCAGGTTCGTGCAATTGCTCAGAGCAGATGGCAGCTCCCCTGACATGTTGTTGTTATCCAAATGCAGCTCCTCCAATTTCGTGAGCTGATCTATAGAACCTGGAATTTTTCCACTGAATTTGTTCCCTCCAAGATCCAGGGTTACAAGATTTCTGAGGTTGGTCATGCGTGTACTATCAAGACTTCCATGTAAAATATTGTTAGGAAAAGACAGGTACTCCAACAAGGTAGCATCGAAGAGGTCATCTGGGAGAGTTCCACTGAGGTTGTTGTAGCCGGCTCTGAGCTCTCTCAGCCTGGAGCAATCACCAATTCCTGGGGGGATGTTGCCACTTAATTTGTTCAAACACAGATCAAGCACAGCGAGAGATGACGAGGTGTTGCAGACATCAGTTGGTATCAGCCCTGTAAAGCTGTTATTGCTAGCATTGAGGGCTATCAGATTCTCCATTGCTTTCCATGTGGTGGATGGAAACTGTCCTGCAAATAAGTTGCTTGAGATGTTCAGTACCTGCAGAGGCCGGGCAGGGGTTGAAGATGGCAGCTCTTGGATTGATCCATCGAGCTGGTTAAAGCTGACATCAAGGATGGTGATGTTGCTGGACGACATCAATTCCAGCGGCAGGAGACCAGACAGCGAGTTGTGGGAGAGGTTAAGGTGCTGCAGCCCAGTGAGGTTTCCAAGGGACTCCGAGATGTGCCCCTCAAGGCCCTTTGAAACCAGCACGACATTGGTGACCGTCCCATCTAGTCTGCAGGTGATCCCTTCCCACTTGCAGCAATCTGTGCCATTACGCCATGAGGTGGCGAGGCCACCATCTTGTGAGAGCTCGTTGAGGAACTGGAGAAGGGAGTGCTTCTCCTGCTCCGTGCAGGAACTGGTAGGAGAGGCCAAGTAGATCAGCAGCACAAGTGCAACACCAAAGGAAGGTATGCGCATTATCTTGTGGTGTATCTTGTTGGAAAAATGGAGTGGCTGCATGGTTTTCTGGTGAAACTAGCATGGAAACCAGAGCTTAAATTGTGCCTTGACCGGAGAAAGTTCAATGGTGGTCTAATCACGAAACAGCGTCAGAAGAAAGATCTTGGTTCCATTTTGTTTTGTTCTTTGCAGTCGTAATCAGCACAAAGAAAAAAGTGGTGGGTTCACACTATGACGTTTCACTCGTGGCTGCTTGCTATAATCTACTGACAAGTCAATTTCCCAATCTTATGAAAACTAACCGTACAAAATATTGCATTGTAGTCATCCACTCGTTATCAACTCAGTCACATCGGATTTTTGCTGCAACCTGACATTCCTTCTCTTACCGGACAAATCTTATCTTTTCCACTAAGACTGACTAAAAACATCACTTGTTAATGCCTCCTTTGGTAAACAGGAAAGGCGCGCATGCGAGGAAAGAAACAAACAGTTGGTGAAGATTTGAAGGAACAGGAAAGGCCGCATTCGAAAAAGAAACAGTTGGTGAAGATTTGAAGGACCAGGAAAAGGCGCGCATTTGAGAAAGAAACAGTTGGTGAAGATTTGCGAAGATAATATGGGGATATGGTACACGCCTAGATCATACCGAAAGGCATTTTTTTGATCTAGAACAATCATCATTTGAGAAAAAAAAATCTTGAGCATGAGCAGTCGTCGCTGTTAGCGTGCAGACAAGGCAAAGTGGAGGGCAAGAAGAAGTTCATTTTTCTTGCTTAATGGACGGGGTGGGTGGGTGGGTGGATGATCTATGCTCTCCTCCATCCCCTTGACCTGAGGCGTTTACTTGCCCTTATGACGCAAGCTTTGCCTGATGTTTACATCTGATGCTATTTTCCATTCTCCCTGGCTCCACTGACGCATTTTTATGGACCATGGATCGTGACGCTTTGGGGCCACCTTCTGAATTCTCCTCTTCGAAATAGGCTTTCGCCCCGCTATATTAATATAGCAACCAACCGATACAATCAGGCACGCTGGGACCGCAGCACAACCAAGTCCAAAGGAACAAAAGAGAAAGAAAAGAGAAAACAATGCCGACGCTGGCAGCTCGACAAGAACGAAGATTACTCGCAACTGTTGCGCCCTCCGAGTAGTTCCACCACACACCTAGCCTACCGAAGCCCCGCGTATCAAACAACACCTTCAACAAGGAAACAACACCTTCAACAAGGAAAGCGACGACGACGCCGCTGCTGCCCGGACTAGTCCTAGGGTTTCCCCCGATACGCGGAAGGGATTGGGGAGGAGGTACACCCGATGCCCTTCAAGAAGGCAGGGCGACACCCGCAGGCGTCACCGCGTCGGTGTCGGGCATGCCGACAAGGATTTCTCCCGCCCACCAAACCCACAACCCCGAAAGCTTCGATGTGCTCCACCTAACTTTCGCCCACCAGCATACGCCACCGCGGTCTTGAAGCCATCATCGCCATCTCGTTGTGGTCACCGGAGCAGGGCCTGGACGTAGCCGGGCCGGGGGTCGCAGCACCTCAGCCGCGCGGGAGGGAACTACCTCCACCGCCTTCGCGGTAGCCGACCGGACATGGCAGCAAGGTCAAACCAGGCCTAGCTGGCCCGGCCGGGCCCAAATAGGCCCGTGAAGTCCCCACTGCCGAGCTGCAGCAGGCTAGCCGGACAATGGCCGACACCCAGCCACCGCCACCGCCACCGCGACTTCTCCGCCTCCAGGGAGCTCCGCCGGCGAGGCAGACGCGGCAGCCCGCCCAGCCCCTCCAGGGCCCGCCCGGGCCCAGATCTGCGCCTAGCAGGCCCTGCATGCGTCGCTCCGCCACCAAGGGCCGCGCCGCCGCTCCTCCTCCCACCCGACGCACGGAAACCACGCCGCCGCGCCGGACCATCGCCCGCCGAAGAACACAGCCGCCAGCCCGAGTTCCCCGCACCCCTGCTGCGCCGCGGGTAGAGGCACCCCCGCCACCGCCGGCACCGCACAGGCAAGGCCCGGCGGCTCAGGCCGACGGCGGCAGGGGAGAGCCCGAGAGAGAGCTAGAGGAGGCCGGAGAGAGGGCGCGGCCCGGCCGCCGCGGGGGGCGGCGCGGGTCGCGAGAGGAAAGGGGCACCTTCTGAATTCTGGAGCGGTTCAAGTAAAGTGGTGTAGCGTGTGAGGGCTGGCAATGGCCCCTGTTTGTCTGATGCTTGTATGATGTTATGTTTTCTTGAATGATGTTTTTTGATGCTCGTTAGTGGGTGTAGATATGCATTCTAGTTTCTTTCCCGTTGTTGCAGGATCCCGTCTCTGAATTTTGTACAGGTGGCTACTAATATTCATTATCTGATTTCGTTTCGATCCAACTGTTCTCGATACAAATCCTTTGGTTTAGAGAAAAAAAATGGCACTGACATTGATCCCGTCTCTGGGGAAATCGAGAAGTTCTTTTAATTTAAAATTCTTAGAAAAGACACTAAATGTAATATTAAATAAAATAGAAAGTAGAAACTCGATACTTTGCCAAATTCCATGGTTTTCCTATTTTTTGGATTTTAGAAATTCCTGCAGTCTTTAGTAACTTTACTAGAATATTTATGCAATTTATAAATATAGTTTCTTCAGATACTTAATAGTGCTACCTATATATTTTGTTTTATAAATTGTTTTATGTTGAATGGATTGTCAAGTGTGTCAAATCGTCACCACGTCATCATCAAAGCCACTTTTCGGGGAGCAAAAGGACCAAATCTAGATGGGTTTGAGACTTCAGATATGAATTTATGATATGAGAGTTTATAGACCAAACTTAGAATTTGGGAAAGTAGTGCCAAAAATTGTTGGATAAATATTAGATGAAAATTTTGGACCAGGTATCTTTGAATTTGGAATAAATTTCTTTGAATTTTTTCCGTCCTCAAGTTGGACATGTAAGCTTACATGAAGCCTCTAATTTAATTAGAGTGAAGAGGGCACACCCTTACCTGTTGGACACCAACAATGTTCTTTACAATTTTTTTTTCTGTAGAACTTTACACAAATGCTCTCCATGCAAAGTGAAGGATCAAAGTTGTCAACTACGAAGGTGGTGGCGGTGGTGGTGTGTGTGTGTGGGTTCTAGGGATAAATAATGTTTTCTTAAAGTAAAACAAGGTGAGCCATCCTATATGAAAAGATTACACTAACAAGTAAGATACAAGCAATCTAATTTCAAGTAAAGGCAGGAACAAAATTTAACAAAGATGATGAGTATAAAATTTAATTGATTTAGTAGGTTCTAGGGATAAATAATGTTCTGTTAAAGTGAAACAAGGTGAGCCATCCTATATCAAAAGATTACACTAACAAGTAAGATAGAAGCAATCTAATCTCAAGTAAAGGCAGGAACAAAAATTACCAAAGATGATGAGTATAAATTTAATTGAATTAGTAAGTTCTAGGGATAAACAATGTTCTCTTAAAGTAAAACAAGGTGAGCCATCCTATATGAAAAGATTACACTAACAAGTAAGATAGAAGCAATCTAATCTCAAGTAAAGGCAGGCACAAAATTTACCAAACATGATGAAGAGGGCACACAGTGATATTCCCTTGGTTCCTATAACTACACGCTCTTTTTACGGTCATGGCACAAAGTCCACAACGGTCACACGGACTTACTGAGCTTCTCCCTTGAGCTCACCATAAAGTATGAGATATAGAATTGTTGGTAGATCTTGAGGCGATCTCCATATCTTCACAAACTCCTTGAGGTAATCAAATGTACATGGTTCTCCACAAACCTAAGAGTAACATGTAGGTTAAGCTAGCGAAGATAAGTTTTGGCTTACTGGATTCACGGAAATAGATCTTTTCTTTATTCCCTCACTCAGGTTCAACTTTGAGTGGAGAGATGGAGTATACCGAGCAACTCACATGCATGCATGATGCTAAAATCATTAAATTTAGATACAACCTTAAGAAACATTGCATTGTAGAGGTTGTTTCTTAACATACATCACTATCTAGGTCATTGATCCCCAGTCCATGCAAACTTTAATTCCTCCTATTAGTATGATTCCATACAACTCAATAAATGCTAAATATGGACTTAAATACATTGTATTTTCATAAACCTTTTGTGTAGAGGCGACCAATCATCAAGCTTAATCATTGTCCGAGACTAATATGTGTTAGCTCGCTTGTAGAACCATTTGTCCTCTGAATCCTCAGTCATTATTAGTGTTGGATATGTCCTTTCAACAACGCATATAGAGGCGAATGTTTTGCTATGAATTTAATGGACTTTGATGAGTTGGTTCCAAGGGGATCCCCAAAGAGCATCCTCAGTTGTTTCTAGAAAAACATTCACATTTATTACAATAAAATAACCATGTTCTCATGATCAGAACATGAAGAAAGGTGGCATTATACAACTTTTAAATGTGTGCAAATGCAAGCCCGCTCGACATCATTGAAGGCGGCATCACATAGTGCCATAGTGGTATATACAATTCAAGTGTTCCAACCTCGTGCACCCTTGCAACTCCCATTTTTTACGGGTAACTCCCATTGATGAGGCCTTTCGATTGATGATATTAGTAGGACAGTCATGTCATTCCCCTTCGTATGTCGTGGCCGGTCTTTGATTATCATGGATAACCACCACTCGCCACCTCTTAAGACAAATGTAATTTGATTTATCTCCTCCGATCAATTGAGTCTCAGCTGGCCATCTTCCTCAAAATGGTTCTATCATACTATGTCCTAACCACCTACAATCACAGAAGAATTTGTCCTTCCATCATAGTCCCATTCCTAATCCTAAGGGCAAGTTCCGAACATGAGAGTATCTTCGCCAAATAATGGTTGTAGAAATTTTACTGAAGTACCAAAAATTTACTAAAGATATCAAAACTCAAAACGTGTATTGATGCTATTTTACAAAAAAATGGTCATATAGCATGTTTGTTTGTCAACTGATATTATGAGTCAATCTGATAGAAGAAAAAGGAGGAAAATTGTATTCAACATAAATAAGTGAATGTTCATGGAATTCCGTCACGAGTTATTGGAGTGAGTTTTTTTTTCAATAAATACAAAATATACTCTCTTGAATGGTGGAAGATATTCTAAGATATTTTCTATGGATTATTATTATCTAAAAATTTGTACTCCCTTTGATTCATATTACTTGATGCTAATATAGATGTATCTAGACATATTTTAATGTAGATACATTCATTTTAGCATCAAGTAATATGGATCGGAGGGAGTATTATATAATTTAATAAACAGTTTACAAACTTTTTATTACACGTATTTGATTTTTTTGAGGAACTTTAAAGTTTTTGAGCTATTTTTTTGTTGAGAAACTTTAAAAGTATTTTCTTCCGTGAGGAGGACTAGCTGAAGCTAGGCCGCTACCCCGTAGGTGATGAATGGCCCATATCTTAGAGTAGCACAATGACATAGCAAAGCGGAAAACCAGAAAAGCCTTTCCAGTCTCCACCTCCTTCTGCTCTTCGGTGCCGGCGAGTCGCAACTCCACCGCTCTCGCCGGAAGCCCGGAAGTGCCTCCTCCTCTTATGCCACGGAACTCCGCCGCACGCTCGCTTCCAGCCTCCAGTAGGTCGCAGCTCCAACGCCCTCGCCGCTGGAATCTACCCATCGGACGTCCTCAGGTCGTTCGGCGAAATGCCGACCCGAATGTCGTTCTTGGACCACGGCCGCAGCTGTAGAGAAGCTGGGTCAAGCTCGTAAATCAGGCTTTGGACGCGTTTTCACGAGTACTTGTATTCGCCAGAGGGTGATCTTGAATGCGAGGCCCCCGGTTTCCATGCCACGTGAATGCATTGACATGGTACGTAGGTGCTTCTGATCACCATTCCTGTTGTTATACATTTAAAACATGGTAGTCGACTAGTCGTATTACATTCAGAATTTCTCATGCCATTCAATTGAACGCTTGGACCAGCCAAACATTTGTTGTATCACCTCCGAGGCTCCAACTCTGGTTTTTTCAACATAAAAGAAAAAGCTCTGGTGGTTTCTCAAATCAACCGATCAGAAGCAAACAAGTGGAAGCACATAGTACACTGGGAAAATAATACGATAGTTTCTTATGTTGATACTTTTTCCCATGCTTGTGGAACTTTTCTCAAATCAACCGATCTGAAGCAAACAAGTGGAAGCACATAGTACACTGGGAAAATAATAGGATCGTTTCTTATGTTGATACTTTTTCCCATGCTTGTGGAACTTTTCTCAAATCAACCGATCAGAAGCAAACAAGTGGAAGCACATAGAAACTGAAAATGTCACAAGTACGCCGGGCACAAAAATACAAGATTATCTATCACATGTAGTTCATCGTATCTTCACTTATCTTTAAATCTGCTGGTCAGCGTCTACACTGGCGAGACAGGAGACTATTTCCATGATAGCGGGCCTCCTGAATTGATCATGATCAACACACTTGCAAGCGGTTTCGAGCACCTTCAGCATTTGTTCTTCATACCCTGTTCCTCGAAGTGTTGGGTCCAGGACCTCAATCTGTCTACCTTCAGAGCTCATCTGTAGGACCCATGGGACAAGTTCTTCTGATGTAGACAGTACTGGAACAGGTCGCCTCCCTGTGAGCAGCTCAAGCAGGACTACTCCAAAACTGTATATATCACCTCTCAATGTTGCGACCCATGCTTGCCCATACTCGGGGGGAATGTAACCCATAGTGCCGACCAGCTCAGTTGTGACATGAGTTTGGTTGGGAAGGAGCAATCTGGCTAGCCCAAAATCGGCAACATAAGCTTTAAATTCTTTGTCCAGTAGGATGTTGCTGGATTTGATGTCACGGTGGACAATATGAGGCTTGCAGTCATCTTGGATATATGAGAGGCCCAGGCCTGCTCCTTGTGCGATCTTAAGCCGCATTGGCCAGTCAAGAAATGAGCTAGCATCATCATCCCTGTTATGGAGCCAATCATCCAGGCTACCATTCTCCATGTAGGAATATAGGAGGAGCCTTGAGTTTCCCTGGATGCAGTAACCCCAGAGTGGTACAATATTTTCATGCTGTGCCATGGAGAGTACATCAACCTCTGCACTGAACTCCCTTCCCATCAGACACATTTCACCATTGAGCTTTTTGATTGCCAGCTTGGAGCCATTATTTAGCTCTGCCTTGTAGACTAATCCATAACCTCCACATCCAATGATGTTTGCCTTGTCAAAGTTGTTCGTAGCTTTCAAGATGTCAGAAAATTTGAGCTCGTTTTCTTCTCCATCGCTTTGTGGTACCCGCATCACCACTAATGTTTCCTCTGAACTAGAGTAGAATGAAATTGATTCAGCATCTTGGTTATTCTCCATTCTATCTTTTGCCGTAGTGCCCTTTGCCCGATTAAAACAATGAGACGCCCCAACAACAAAAGAACAGCAATGACTTCAATGAACATGCCAAATGCGATTGCAAAAACATTCTTCTTATCTTGATGTTTTGTGTATGATGGAGGTATTGAAGTTGAACCACATTTGTGAGTGAGCATAGATCCACACAGCTTTGGATTCCCATCGAAACTAGAATTCTGAAATGTATTAAACTGGCCTCCTGATGGAGTGTGCCCTTCTAGGTCATTGTTAGAAACATTGAATGCTGAAAGGAAATTCAGGCTATTCAATGCAGCTGGGATATCACCTGTGAGATTGTTGCTAGACAAGTCTAGCACCTGCAGTTTTGTGAGATTGCATATCGATTCTGGTATCTGTCCTATCAAGTGATTGAAGCTGAAATTGACTGAACTGAGGGCTTTCAACTGACCGATATCCAGTGGTATCTCTCCACTGAATTTATTGTTGCTTAGATCTAGCATTTTAGGGAGTGCAGCGGGTATAAAGTATTGAAGTGACGGACCATTGTAAACAGGAAGCTTGAAGACCCTTGGGTCCAAATTAGCTTGAGCCTTTCCTGACTTTAGCATTGGCATATCCATCAGTTCTTTTGGAATTTCTCCTGTAAGGTTGTTGTTTGATATATCTAGATAGAAGAGGTATTTAAGGGTTTCTATCCATGCTGGTATTGATCCATTGAGTTGATTGCCAGATAAGACTAACATTTCTAAATCTGCTAGCTCTGATATCCAAAGAGGTATTTTCCCAAACAATGTGCAATCTGAGATGTCCAAAACCTGAAGTTTCTCAAAACCACTAATCTTGTCGTCCTCTAGCAGGAGTTCTCTCCTGAAGTTCTGCCCGATAAACAGGGTGGTAAGGTTTTTGCATCCCTGAAGGATCCGAAGTGCATGTGTGATGTTTTCGAAAGAATTTTTAGCAAGTGAGAGGAAGGTGAGGTACTTCAGATCAACTATCCTTGGGGAAAGCTGCCCATCTAAGTTGTTTCCAGACAGCCGCAGTGCAGTAAGATTGCTGCAAGAGTATATACTTTCTGGAATTGTGCCAGAGAAGTTGTTGTACAGAAGGTCTAATGTTTTCAGATTGAGCAGATTGGAGAAATTGACCTTGGCAAGGATTCCACTGAAATGGTTGCTCTTGAGGTCAATTGTTATAAGATTTGTGCTGTTGCTTAGAGCTGATGGGAGCTCCCCGAACATGTTGTTGTGGTCCAAGTGGAGCTCCTGCAAGTTCTTGAGCTCACCTACAGAATATGGAATATGGCCAGTGAAGCTATTCTCTCCAAGATCAAGGGTAGCCAGATTTCGGAGGTTGATTATGCGTGCACCATCAAGTACCCCATGTAAATCATTGTTAGGAAAAGAGAGGTACTCTAGTGCGGTAGCATTGAATATATCAGCTGGGAGTCCCCCACTGAGGTTGTTGTGGCCGGCCTTGAGCACTTTCAGCATGGAGCAATTACCAAATCCTGGAGGGATGCTGCCACTGAAATGGTTGAGACAAAGCTCAAGCATAACAAACGATGGCAAGCTGTTGCAGATATGAGCTGGTATGTTCCCAGTGAAGCTGTTGTTGCTGGCGTTGAGGGCAACCAGATTGTTCATGACCTCCCATGTGGTGGATGGAAACCGTCCTGTAAATAAGTTGCTCGAGATATTCAGTACCTGCAAAGGCCGAGAAGGGGTTGAAGATGCCACCTCATGCAGTTCTCCATCCAGACGGTTGAAGCTAATGTCGATGACAAGGATACTGCTGGATGACACCAGTTCCCATGGGAAACCACCGGACAGCGAGTTGTGGGAGAGGTTGAGGTGCTGCAGTCCAGTGAGGTTCCCAAGAGACGGAGAGAGGCGCCCTTCAAGGTGCCTTGAGGCCAGCGAGATATTGGTGACCGTCCTGTTTGGGCTGCAGGTGATCCCTTTCCACTTACAGCAATCCATGCTATCCTTCCATGAGGCAGCGAGGCCACCATGGTGTGAGAGTCCTGCTAGGAACTGGAGAAGGGAGCGCTGCTCCTGCTCCGTGCAGGAGCTGGTGGGAGAGGCAAAGGAGATCAGCAGCACAAGAGAAAGGCCAAGCAAAGGTATGTGCAATTTCTTGCTCTGTGTCTTCTTTGAAAACTGGAGTGTCTGCATGGTTTCCTGGTGAAACTAGCACGGAAAGCGGAGCTTATGCTGTGCCCTGACTGTATGAAGCATCAATGGTGGTTTAATCATGAAAGAGCATTTTTCCAAAAAAAGGAAATCATGAAACTGCATGAGGGCACAGAAAGATCGTTGCTCCCATTTTGTTTTGTTCCTTGCAGTCGTAGTCATCACAAAGAAAGAAGTGGTAGGTTCACACTTCATACTATGACGTTTCACTCAGGCTGCCAGCTATAATCGGCTGACATGTCAATTTCCCCGAATACTTACTGCATGCCAGATTACTTGACCTGGCACCACTTCTCTTACCGGCTTCTCGAAACAAATCTGACCTTTCCCTACTAATACTGACCAGAAATATCACTTCTTGATGCATCCTTTGGTGAACAGGAAAGGGCGCACATTCGAGAAAGGAACAGGTAGTGAAGATTTGTGAAGATACTGTGGGGAGATAGTACTCGGGGAGATCATACCGAAAGGTGTTTGGGATCGAGAGCAATTATCATGGTTTCAGTCAGTGTGTTGGATAACGCCGAGTGGAGGGCAAGAACTTCGACAAAAAAATGTGGAGGCAAGAAGAAGTGCAGTTTTAGATTAATGGACGGGTGATATGTGCTCTCTTCCATCCTCTTGACTCGAGGCGTTTACTTGCCCTTATCACTTCGAGCTTGCCTGATGTTTACGTCTGCTGTTGTTTTCCATTCTCCGTGGCTCCACTGGCGCACTATTATGGACCTTTGCTTTATCGCAATCATCTGAATTATCGCGATTTCATATCGGACTGGATATGCTGGACGAGATGATCAGAGGACCTGGATACTGTGTTGACACATTCACAAGCGAGTCAGCACACATATGGTTTCTCGTTCGGATCAATGTTCCGATACATCCCGTTCCTAGTCCAGTGACGGTACCTGACAACGCTATCGATCCCCCTGAGCCCCTCCCTCCCCACAGTCCTCTCGTCCTCAATTCCTCATATGCACTCTCCCACTGACAAATCACAAATGTGAGTGTGCTAGCCTCCACCATTCCAATCGGGTGTTGGTTTTTATATGGAGAGATTGGTTATTTATGAATGGACCAACCAAATCAATCCATGGGACAATGACTCCCGATCTCGTATTATCACAATCCAAGCACCAGCCCGATGTATATATCAATTGCAACAAGCATGTTGAGTAACATATTGTATAGGCGTAGGTCCCCGTGTTTTCTCAGGGTTGTACTTGTAATTGTACATGTGTCAGCCTATATATACATGAGCAGCCGGCCCCATTGGTGCTGTGCAATCTCCAATAACCTTTCACATGGTATCGAGACCCTTCGGGTCCTGCCCTAACCGCCGCCTCCTCTTCTTGGGCGCCGCCGCCACCCCTCCCAACCTAGCCGCCGCCCTCGCCCGGGCGCCGCCTCCACCACCAGCCGCTGCCCCTCTCTAGGGCGCTGCCGGTCTCCACTCCCAACCCGCGCCGCCTTCTCATCTAGGGCACCGCCGGCCCTCATCCCACCACCGCTTCCGCCATGGAGCGACTCTCGGCTCCGGCTTCTCCTCCGGCTCCGGCAGCAGCAACCCCTTCGCCGGCCCCTCCGTCACCGTCATCCGCGACATCCCATCGCCGAGCGCGTGCCGCTGAAGCTCTCCACCACTGCTGCCAACTTCTTCCCGTGGAAGACGTACTTTGGGCTGCTCTTCCGCGAGTATGATCTCCTTGATCACGTCGACGGCACCATCGACCTCCTCGCCATGCCGCATGACCCCGAGTGGCTCGCCATCAACGCCACCATCATCCGCTGGTTCTACCAGACCGTCTCCAACGACATCTTTCGCACCGTCGTCCGCGACGGCGACTCCGCCCACACGGTCTGGCTAAGATCACCGGCCTCTTCACCGACAACAAAATCCAGCGGGTCACCTTCCTCCAGCAGGAGTTCTTCGGCACCCACCAGAACGACTTGTCTCTCGATGACTACGCCCTCAAGCTGAAGAGTCTCTCCGATGAGCTCCGTGACTTGGAGTTCCCGATCGATGACAAGATCATGCTCTCCACCCTGTCGGCGGGTCTCGGCGAGGATCTCAGCAACGCCGCCTCCAACCTCACGCTTCTCACCACACCCACCTTCGAGCAGGCCGTGGCCTACCTGTGCCTCGAGGAGCGCCGCCTTAAGCATCTCCGGGCTCGGGCGGCCCACACCGCCTTCGCCGCTGGCTTCTCCCGCGGTGCCCAGACTGATGCAGCGACGCATCGGAACGCGTGGAGCGGAAGCCAAGCTGATGCAGGAAGCCGGCGATGCGCTGGTACCAGGCGCGGGGCGCCTGCTTTATTCCATACAGGGACCGAGAGAGCAAGCACACGTCATCGGGGCGCTCGGTGTCGACGAAACCGCTGGTCTTCTTCGACAGCTCATTGACCGCCTTCGCGCTGAGTTCGCGTTGAAGGATCTTGGCCCGCTCCACTACTTCCTCGGCATCGAGGTTGTTCAACGTGCGGACGGGTTCTTCCTCCATCAGCGGAAGTATGCCCACGAGCTTCTCGAGCGTGCAGGGATGCTTAACTGCAACCCTGCGCCTACTCCTGTCGACACGAAGGCCAAGCTCTCCGCCAGTGATGGGTCGCTGGCTTCCGACGCGCCGCTCTACCGCTCTATCGTCGGCGCTCTTCAGTACTTGACGCTGACGCGACCGGAGCTCCAGTACGCCGTGCAGCAGGTGTGCTTGCATATGCATGCTCCTCGGGATGCTCATTGGGCCGCGGTGAAGCGGATTCTCCGCTACGTATGTGGTACCATGGGCTACGGCTTGTCGTTGCATGCTTCGCCCTCGACGTCGACTGATCTTGTCGCATACTCCGACGCGGACTGGGCGGGTTGCCCGGATACGCGCCGCTCCACCAGCGGCTACTGTGTCTACCTCGGTTCGTCGCTTGTCTCTTGGTCCTCCAAGAGGCAGCCCACCGTGTCTCGCTCCCGAGTACCGTGCCGTGGCTAACGCTGTGGCTGAGTGCACATGGCTTCGCCAGCTTCTGTCCGAGCTCTCTTGTCCTGTCGACAAGGCTACGATGGTTTTCTGCGACAACGTGTTGGCTGTCTACCTCTCCGCCAACCCTGTTCATCATCGGCGCACCAAGCACATCGAGTTGGACATCCACTTTGTTCGTGAGCAAGTTGCCCTCGGTCGCGTTCGAGTTCTTCACGTACCGACGTCTCAACAATTTGCCGATATCATGACGAAGGGATTGCCATCCACGACTTTTCCTGAGTTTCGCTCCAGTCTGTGTGTCGGTGCCGACCCTTCGACTGCGGGGGGTGTTGAGTAACATATTGTATAGGCGTAGGTCCCCGTGTTTTTTCAGGGTTGTACCTGTAATTGTACATGTGTCCGCCTATATATACATGAGCAGCCGGCTCTATTGGTGCTGTGCAATCTCCAATAACCTTTCTACAAAGCACACCTTACACAGATTGCAGGTGGACAATGCGGGAACACACGTTACTGTAGTCACGACTCACGAGCATATACACGTGCTAGTTGTTAAAGGTAGTGACAGTATTATTTTCGCCGTGTTTATTGTAGATGAACATTTGTAGGAATTTAAAAGGCAATATACTTTTCCCATAATTATTTTGACATAAAAAATGAGTTATAAAACATGGTAGGACCTTCTACTAAATAGCAGGGAAGCAGTTGTACACCGAACACATCAGAACATGACCCCGTTTATAGTCAAGGAAAAGAGATAACTCAACACATCAGATCATCGCCACTCAACAATACTTCTGGCCAGGCCCACCAGAAAAAGAGAACTGCAATAGCAAAAACAAGCGTGTCACGAAAAGAGACAACTCCAATAGCTAAACAACGGGTGCGGCGAAACGCGCAGGGTCCATCTAGCACATCATTTGTCATGCTTCTTTCAGAAATCATTGAAGGTATGAACCACACTAAATGCTCTGCTCGTGATGATTGGAGGAAAACCCCCCTGCATGCTTGGTTGTTCATAACTTCAGATGACTTGCAGCTCAGACTTCGAACCTGCATCTGACTGTACTTGTCTGGCGCCATGTCTGTTGCACCTATTGTCTGGTGGTCCAGTTCTTTTTTAGAAAGTACGAGTAATAAAACCCGTTGCAAGAACGGGAGAAAAGAGCGCACACTACCGGAAAATGTATCTTTGCCGTGTATATTTTCCTTTGCCGTGTGTATTTTCTCGCGTACATGGCAAAGCCCCTCTTCGCCGGGTGCCAAAAAGCAACACACGGCAAAGAAAACTGTGCCGAGTGTTAACACCCGGCGAAGAAATATGACACGGCACAGCAGGTAAAATACACTCGGCAAAAAGAAACACCAGACGAAGACAATCTTTGCCGAGTACCTCAGAGCTACACACGGCGAAGAAAGATGCCACGTGACATATAATGTGCATGGGTTGGCGGGCTAGTAACGGCGCGTTTCTTCGCTGGGTGTCTCCCGTTAGATACCCGGCAAAGAGCATCTTCGCCGGGTGTGTTTTGGTGGTACATGGCAAAGTCAAATTTTCTGGGAGGCCCACCCACCTATGGTTTGCTTTGCGTGTGTAGGTGTATTCTAGAAAGCACAGGTAGAGATTGTCTTCGCTGGGTGTAATCAGGAAAGTACCGTTTCCAGCGGTATCGACCGGAGATGGCGGGGGATCCTACGGCTTCCCGGAAAGCTAGCGCGCGGGGTGGGTGTGTGGAACGCGTTGCGTATGCGTTCTTCTATCCTTGTGCACGGGTTTCCCTAAATCCTAGTTCGCGGCCTTGTACCTTCTTCACACAAAAAATCCGTTTCGGCACTCGGAAAATGGAAAACGGTTTTCCGTGGCAACGATGTCAAAACCCCGCACATAGCGTTGATTCCCCTCCTAGGGCACACGCATGTGCTCGATATGGCCTCGCTCCGGCAAACTATGGATGCATGTTGGCCATAACCTAGCCTGTTTGACCTAAAAGCCATAGAACTTCGTAGGTGATAGCTCACTTCGTGAATGTTGCGTAGCTCCTCTTCGGTGGTGGTGCAGGGCCACCATTGCCCCTTTACCTCGCATTCACGAGTCCGGGCCTTTGACTTCTTGGCGGCGACCTCGTCCACCTTCTTCTCCATCCGCTCCTTTCCGGCAAGCTCTGCCGAATCGGTAGATTTTCCTTCGATTGTCTTGCCAGATCCCTGCGAATGATCCAGTCGGACTGGGACGAGAGGAGGAGGAGCGCAGGCTAAGGGCGTTTCCACGATCGGTTCCAACTGAGCATGAGGAGGGGATGAAGCATCTACGTAAAAAAATTAGTTTGAGTAAATCTAGCCGGAAATCCAACCTTATCCGATCATCCCTACGAGCTCAGAGCAAAAGCTTGGGGCCGGAGTATTCACCGGTAATGGACGACGGTGGTCGGAGTCGCCGGCGACAAGGTTTCGGCGCGGTGGCTCGTCGGACTTAAGAACTCGCGAAGAACACGGTGTGGCGGAGGAACTCCTGCGAAGTACCGGCAAAAATCCAGCGCGGCGGAGACGGGAGCTCAAAGGCGGCGGTGGACTAGGAGCGTGAGAGGGGGCGAATGAGTGGCTTAAACGTGTGGCGGTGATATTTATAGCTTCAGGATGAGATTTGTGCTCCGCATCCTGTGGTCGGAACGCAAGCGTCACGCCGTTAGATGAACGACACGTGTCCAAACCTAGCAGTAAAATCGGCCCAAGGATTAAGTTACCGTTGGAATTACCCAAAATTGGCGCCAGGATAGGCATAACCATTTGATCTTTTCGAGGATCCGGGAAAGTTTCCACGTACTTAGCAAAATCTCTGCGAGAAAGTAATCCAGAGAACAATTTTGAAAATTTGGTCGATGGATGAAGTCCCGCGGGATGAAGGATTTTCCGGCATATAAGCTGGAAATGAGTTTCATGAAGTCGGAGTTCTTCAAGATTTCCCAGACTTTTGGGAAGTTTGCCGGAGACATTGATGGCTCGCGCAAGGCGGAAGACATGGAGAACCTCGGAGAACTCTGGAGGCTACTGTTGTGGGTATATTTCATTGGTGTACCATCGACAGTGCCTAGATTCGGTAAGCCCGGGTGACCCACAGATGGTGATGCTGGCATACGGCCCATCGAGCGGCCCAGTTGTTGTTGATCAAGATGGAGGAAGTCCAGCCCAGGAACAAGGAGCCGGATCCCAACCGACGTACGCCTGTTGTCGGATCCGTCCTGATCCATCAGGGTAGCGTAATGTTCCGTAGTTAGTCAAGATTGTATTTCGGCTAGGACTGTCCGTAGACACCCTAGATCCTGACTCCTTTATAAGCCGGATCCCGAAAACCCTAGAGGCACAACCACAACTCATTGTAACAACGCGAAAGTGCCCAAATAATTCCAGACAAGCAGTAGTAGGCTCTGCCATCGTGCAGCATGTTCCGAAGCTGGGTAACTCGCGTACCACCGTTCCGAAAGCTCTTCTCCTAATGGCCCCTACTTCTTCCCCCCTTCACGAGGAACTGAGGATCCCTCCTCCGGGTACCATCGAATAGGCAACAACACTCGACCTAGTTCGCACCCGTGTACGTGCTTTACAAAAAAAAAAACCATTTCGGCACTCGAAAAATGGAAAACGGGTTTTTAATGGCCACGATATGAAATCCACGCACACATCGTTGATTCCCGTCCCAGAGCACACGCATGTGCCGGTATGGCCTCGTTCCGGCAAACTATGCATTCCTGTTGGCCATAGATCATTTCATGTGGGCCCCATTTTGAGCATAATTAAATTACAAAAAATCTAATGACCTGAATAAAGAAAGTGGAAATAATAATGGTGAAAACATTTATAACTTACACCTGCATCTGAGTGTACTTGTCTGGCGCCATGTCTGTTGCACCTATTGTCTGGTGGTCCAGTTCTTTTTTAGAAAGTACGAGTAATAAAACCCGTTGCAAGAACGGGAGAAAAGAACACACCGCCACCTAATCAGTTGTAAATATTATAAAATCACTTTCATTGAGTAGTTTCCTTAATCCAACATTTTTTTTTGTAAAAACCTGAAACCTATTTTTAAAAACCAAGAATGCTATCGGAAGCCAAAAAAATCAGAATGCATAACATTTTCAAAGATACTTACTTCTAAACAACATGCGATTCATCAACATTTTGTTGACCCAGACAATCTTTCGATAGTGCCTGATATATCTAAAAATTCTTGTCATGAACATTTGAAATTTCTAAAACTAAAGGACTATTATTTTTATCGCCCATCTATCACAGTCACTGTAATATTGTTTGTGGAAGTCTGAATAGCATTTCTGATTTGCTCCATTTCAGCACTTCGTCGCGCAAAGTATGCAGGCCGCTCGGGGGCTGGAAGTGTGCTGCTTCCATTCTCTAGGATGAACACAACTGATGACATGGGTGGCCTATCATCTGGATTATCCTGGACACACAGGAGTGCTACATGGATGCAAAGCAAAACTTCGTCCGGTGAACAAGCATCCATGATGCATGAGTCTGGCATTTCCTCGGTATTCTCTTCCTTCCACATACTCCATGCCTGAAAAGCAACAACATATCCAAAAAAAATTCAATCTACAAAAGGTTTCCGGGATGTGATCCACTTTCAAAAATGAATCAGGGAAAAATATTATGTGTGTACTCACGTAGACTGTGAGGCTAGGAAAGCCCATCGTTCGAATATCTGAGTTTCTCTTTATACCAGTTACAATCTCCAGTAGTAACACACCAAAACTGTAGACGTCAGACTTGGTAGAGAACATTCCTTCCATTGCGTATTCAGGAGCCATGTATCCACTGCTTCATCATTTCATGTATTTTAAGAGAAACTCAGTTTAGTTGAAAAAATAATCTGGGTATTTTGCAACGAATACTCACTATGTTCCGACAACTCGTTGGGTATTTGCATCTTGTTGATTATCATGAAAGATCCTTGCCATACCAAAATCTGCTATCTTGGGTTTCATATCTGCATCTAGCAAAACATTTCCCGCTTTGAGATCCCTATGAATTATGGTGAACCTTGAATCTTCGTGAAGATATAGAAGTCCCCTTGCGACCCCTTTGATTATACTAAACCGTTTCGCCCAATCCAACAACAATTTTCTTGAGTCATCTAAACAACGAAACAAACATAAGAAAATATTTCTATGTTGTCTTAGGAAATCATTATATATGTTATGAGAGTAAGTACCAAAAAGGGTAGCATCTAAGCTCTTGTTAGGCAGATACTCATATATCAAAAGCTTTTCATCTCTCTCACCGCAACATCCAAGAAGTCGAACCAAGTTTCTATGTTGCAGTTTAGCGATTAGAATTGCTTCATTGCTGAATTCTCTTGATCCTTGTTGTGAATCTCTACTTAGCCTTTTTACTGCAACTTCTTGGCCACCTAAAATTCCCTACAGAAATATAATGGAGACCTTAGATTTGGCTGTGCAATATGAAAACAAATAGTTATCCTGATTACGATGGATTTTGGGGAAGTGACTGTTCAAAGGGTTACCTTATATACTTTTCCAAAGCCTCCATGTCCAATTACGCAAGTTTCAGAGAAACTGTGGGTTGCAATTTCAATATCTTCTAATCCTACAAATGGAAATTCTTGATCATGGGGTGGGTTTCCTTGCACAGCTTCATCAGATATATTCATACCATCCAAAATTTTCTTATTGCGCTTTCTCCATATTTTGTTTGTGCCTGCTCCCACAATATTAAGAGTCATTCGCTTCTAATAAGCACATCACAAACATATGGAAGAAAAAAAAGTTACATCACATGGTAAAAAAAATTTACATCTAGAATAATGCCCTATTTTATGAGCTCGTAAACCTAGAGGAAATAATGTGTGCGCGTGGAAAGCGGCAAGATGGAAAGCACCGTGGTTGGCCTGGATCGTTATGTGTGGAGAGTGTGTGTTCATTCGTGTGTGGTGTGTGCGAGTTTGAGTATTTCACTTTCCAGTGGGTTTCATATCTATAGGAATGGCTGTTTTTTTTTACGTTGGCTCGCTAAGACTATCACAACCCTCCTCCTTTACCCGGGCTTGGGACCGGCTATTCCTAAAAGGCATATGCGGAGTTTTTCACTTTCCAGTGGACTCCATTTTATTTTCTGGCTACTAGATCGTATGTTATAGTCACTAAAGCATGCTCAAACCCATAAAAAGCTATTTAATTTAGTTTTATATATTCATGGGGTTAAGAAGATTTTGCAAGGTGGCGATGACTCCAAGTTCCCTATGGTGGAACGTACATTCTCATAAGGCGGTAAAATTTAATCTTTTACTAAGAAGAGTGAATTAAACATACCTTTTAATTTTAACCATGCAAGGGAAATGCATATGAGCACCAGAACACCACTACCTAAAACGGGCAGCACAATCCACGTTGCGTTGCTCTTTATCCGTTTATCTGCAACATACATAAACATAGCAGGAAAATTGAAAATGATTGAACTAGAACTATGTTAGCAAAGTCAAAAGTTTGCAGTACAAAGTGGCCGAAGTGACAAAAATGTCAGTGGGGAAATTAAGATTTCTTATCACCTGTTGTATCCATGCCTGCAAGTCGGAGATAGAACGTTTCGCCTCCGATCCCGCCGCGTACCTTTCCTGTATCAACCAACTCCCCAGCCCACATAAAGCACATCGTCACGTCTCCGCCGGACCAGCCGCTACTCACGTTGGCATATTGATACCCCACGCATGAGCAGTTGCGATTGCACTCCGCCGCGCACTCCTCGAAGGTTGTTTTGCTGCCTCCGACGAGTGTAAAATTGTCTGGTAACTTCATCCCTGTCAAGGCCAAGAAGTTGTCGCCACACCCATTTAGCCGTTCCTTCCGCCGGCAGCCTGCGATGAACCTGCCACTGGCCCACTCCTCCATGTTTGCTGGCTCAAAGCCGTCAAGGCACTTGCACGTTGGGGCTGGCGCCGCATTCCCATCGCAGTAGCCATATGGGCCACAGTAGCCATAGAGGTTGCACTCGTCGGATGGCCACTTCGAGAGGACTGCCCACGACAACAATCTATTGTTCCAACTCTGGATCTGAAACTCGCCAGCATAACCCAACACGAGCCTGGTGTGTGGGGAGCCATCTGAGAGGCTATAACTGAAGTAGATCTCTTCACCGTTGGTAACGAAGGCCAGGTACATGATAATACCACCGACGGTTCTGGTCCCTGTTAGCTGTTGTTCGTGTATGCTTGTCACTTGCAGCCCTGTCCATGGGGCGGAGCGGGCCATCACACGCTTGTCGTCCCACAAGAATATCTGGAGGGATGTGCCCGTGTCGCCGCCGTAGGAGAAGCGCCCCCGTGAGGGATCGCTAGGGCCCTTCCATGACACCAGGCGCTCGTCGGTGCCAGGTGTGCTATACTTGATCCGGAGCTTCATGCCTGGGAGGAGTGTGTCTGTCCGGTGCTCGAAACTTTGCCACAACATAGTGCCGTTTGAGGACCGGATGATAAGGTTACCGGTGTTCAGAAGCACAGCTGTTGGGGTGGACAAGCCCAAGGCAGCGTTGTTCGTTCTCCAAAGAACATGGTTGTCAACATTACTGTCGGAAAGAACGAGATTAGAGGTGTTGGTGAGGTAGAGCATCGGGGTAGAGGAAGTGGTGTTGTTGGCCGGAGTTTCACGGTTGGCGACCCACACGACGGTGAGCTCAGGAATGTCGTTGTACCATATACCAAGATAAAGCTTAGCGGGAGTAGAGTTAGAAGGGTTGAAGAAACCCAAGGCAAACATACCACCGTCAGAGATGATGGTGTTGCCGGGGAACAGCGGCTTGCCAGGGACAATCCGGTCATCCGAGGCGCTCAACGGCAGAAATGAAATTATTAGGGCAATGACACAACAGGCGAGAGCCCGCGAATTCATGGATTGATCGGAGAAAGATCTTAGCTATCTGTTCTAACTATATCTAGGCTGTATATATTGGTGTTGCTATATGGAGTAAGTACTTGCGTCGAACCTTTGGTCTACAAGTAAAAATATATATCTCCACAAACACGCAGCATCCACGAATGTACGATCGCGGAAGCACATGATTGAATAATGCAATGTTCTGAAATTCTAGATGGGTTGGTCTCGGAGTCGAGTGAGTTGGAGTTTAGATTTCAGCTGTCCGCGTCGAAATTGGGATGCCAGTATGCCACGGTCACTGCTGACTAGATACAAGTACAATAGAGGATAGACATAAGTACAAAGTACCCCAACGACTACAGAGTTTTGCAGATTTATAAGATCACAAAATTACAAAATCCCCCATCTCAATTTTTTTTACAAAATCCCCACGGATTTTTCTTTTGTTTTGCGAAAACCCCACGGATATTTATGAGAATATGGCCCCACTGATTGGGTGGAGTAAACTATGATACCCTTTTCGGAAAAGATAAGTTATAATCTACATAATTGAATTGTATCCAAAATGGTATTCCCTCCATCCCACAAAAGATGTGCTCCCTTCGTTACAAAATAAGTGATTCAACTGTTTTTATATACGAATGTATCTACAGCCAAAATACATCTAGATATATTTATATCTAGATAAACCCAAGTCAGTTGTTTTGAGACAAAGGGAATACTATATTTTAAACTAAACTTCTCGAACAGATATAGCTAAACTAGAGAATGAATATTCAGCACCTCCCAGTATTTCAAGTTGTCGGTCAAACCTATATGCAGATCTTGTGCAGACCGAATCTATTCTACCTCGTCATGTCGGATTTTGACCAAGTTGTTATGAATAGTTTCAAATGGAAAAACTTGGCAGCATGGGTGATGGAACTAGAAATGGTATGTGTCTTTGTTGGCTGAGCGTTCTTTTCTTTACAAAATGTAATCCATCTAGAACTGTAAGAGTCGGTCTGTCTTTTTGAGTTTTCACTTCCTATTGCATTTTTACATGTTCGCTTCATTATCTGTTACTTGCGTGTTTTGATCTTGGTCATGTGTACGACTAGAGCGGGCTGCCGTGGATTTCTGTGAGTCGTTCACGATTACTTCATATCATCGACCTGCAGGTAAAGAACATCAGTCAACGTGCTCGTCTTAATTCAAAACTTTGAATGTCACGCACTCACACCCTAGTGTTGTCTGACCGTGTCATTCCAACGTACAATTGTTTCTTCATGTAACCACAATTTTCATTCTAAAAAACGGGTAAGATATCGCCACCTAATCATTTCACGGGGATCTATTGATGGTTATATTCTTGGTTAAATATCATAATTATCACTTTTCGTGTGCTAGCAACCCAGAAAAATGGAATAAAAAACATCTAATGATAACAGACCTCCAACCTGCTGGAATTTTGCCTTGGGCCTTAGCCCATGTCCCAATACAAATTATGAAATTCTCTTGGCCCATGTGAGAATGGCAAGGGGTGAGACTAAAGTTTAGTCTCATATTGCTAATTGGGAGAGAGTTGGAGTGGTATATAAGGTGGGTTGTTCTAGTCCTAGTAAGTGAGTGAGAAGAGAGAGAGCCCTCGCGCATTCTTCCTCCGCCTCCCGCCTCGCACGACACGACGTGGGTTGCGGAAATATCGCCGAGCTGAGCTTATCTATTTGTTGTTTGGGAAATTTTAACACAACCGTTTTAGTTTCGGTTTTTCTGGATCATAGACTCGTACGTGGGCTGCGTCCCACGACCTTCCCGAACAGCACTATATAAGCGCGGACGCAAATCCTAGCATGTACGAGACACCATATGCGACCGCATCTTTCCAGTTCATTGCGCCGCCGCCTTCGTCTTCCTCATCCCGTCCTTCGGCGTACACTGAGCGGCAGGACAGTAGGCCTCCGGAACCCTGCCTCTCATAGACCTGGGGCAATCAGAACTTTGGGGAGCGCTTACGCGCGACTACTGGCAACACGACATCATTGGACATCGACAACCTCATCGGCGACTTCCCGAACAACGACTTCTTCCCGAACATCGACAACCTCTTCGGCAACCTCAACATGGGCGACAACCAGGATGCTGCTACTGCCGCCAACGCTGGACGGTACACGTTTCTGTCATCCTCGTTTCTGATTTTACTAGAGTTTCTAGTACTGCTGTTTGGAGTATATGCGATAGGTTTATCTTGTATAGATGCTATATGTTCATCTACTCTGTTGATCTGCATGATTAGTTCATCTGCTGTTTATGTAGTCATGATTTATCAAATGTTAGTTCGGATTAATTCATATGATAATTTGCTTATATTTTCAACAATCCAAAAACCTGATTATAGGCAAATGAATTCGAGTGGCATTGCCACTGCTACTAGGCCGCCTCTCTTTGATGGTTCGCACTATAAGAGGTGGCGCACGAGGGAAGTTCTCTGATTTGAAAACCTAAACTGCGATAGCGCCCTTCTTGGCAAACCTGAGGGTGATCTTTCTCCTGCTCAGGAGGAAGGTTACAAGAAAATCGATGCCATGTTTAAGGCGGCTCTCTTCAGTATTCTTGCGGACAACATTGTTGACCCGTACATGACTTTTGAGCATGGTAAGGATGCGTGGGATGCACTCGAGGCCAAATTTGGGGTCTCGGATGCTGGCACTGAGTTGTATGTCATGGAGCAATACTATGACTACAAGATGACTGGTGAGCGCTCCGTTGTTGAGCAAGCTCATGAGATACAGTCACTTGCCAAAGAACTTGAGAAATTTAAGTGTACCTTACCGGACAAATTTGTGGCCGGCGGCATTATTGCCAAGCTTCCTCCTTCATGGAGGAACTTTGCTACTTCTCTGAAACATAAGAGACAAGAGTTTTCCGTTTCGCATCTCATTAGGTCTCTTCATGTGGAAGAAAAGGCGAGAGCAAAGAACACACGTGCTCGAGATTTTGAGGGAGGTTCTAGTGCCAATGTGGTACAGAAGAAAAACTTCCAATCCCACAAGTTCAAGAACAAGAACAAATCTGAAGGCAAAGGCAAGTTTGATGGCAAGAACAAGGCCTCACACTCAACCAACTTCAAGAAGAAGACTGATAAGAAGAAAGGGGCTTTCCACGTCTGTGGTGATCCTGACCATTGGGCTCCTAATTGCCCTACCGCTATGATAAGTGTGGGAACGGCGGCAGGACCGCTAATTTTGTTATTGCTGGCGATACTGAGATGAAAGATGCGGGGTACTGTCCTTTCAGTATGTAACTCTCCTGATTGGTCGATTGATATGGCTGCCAATACACATGTATGTTCTGATGTTTCCATGTTTTCTTCTTATCAGGTCGCAAGGACTTGCTCCGTGCTGATGGGAAACGGCTCACGTGCTTCTGTTCATGTTGTTGGTACGGTAAATCTGAAGTTTACTTCGGGAAGACCATCCAGCCGAAAAATGTGCAGCACGTTCCCTCCATCAATAAGAATCTCGTCAGCGGATCGCTCTTATGTCGAGATGGTTTTAAGTTGGTTTTTGAGTCCAATAAAGTTGTAATTTCTAAGTATGGACAATTTGTTGGAAAAGGCTATGAGTGCGGAGGCTTGTTCCGCTTATCTTTATCAGACTTATGCACTCAAATGATTAATCATGTTAGCAATGATAGTGAGTCCAATATTTGGCATTCAGGACTTTGTCATATTAATTTTGGGTGCATGTCGCGGCTAGCCAATATGAATTTAATTTCAAAATTTACTACTGTCAAGAGTTCCAAGTGTCAAGTGTGTGTGCAAGCTAAGCAACCTCGCAAGTCTCACAAGACTGTTGAGGTAAGAGATTTGTCACCGCTGGAACTCATACATTCAGATCTTTGTGAGATGAATGGCGAGTTGACAAAAGGTGGAAAAAGATACTTCATGATGTTAATTGATGACTCCACTCGATATTGTTATGTGTACCTTCTGAAATCTAAAGATGAAGCTTTTAATCACTTTAAAATCTATAAAGCTGAAGCAGAAAACCAACTTGATCAAAAGATTAAACGGTTTAGGTCTGATCGTGGTGGAGAGTATTTTTCCAATGAGTTTGATTCTTTTTGTGCGGAGCATGGTATTATACATGAGAGGACGTCTCTCTACTCACCTCAATCTAATGGGGTGGCCGAAGAAAGAACCGTACTCTAACTGATTTGGTTAACGCCAGGTTAGATACATCGGGTCTATCCAAGGTATGGTAGGTGTAAGGGTATTTTACCCTTATCCATTATTTTGGTAACAATGACACCGTGCTAGAGTATTTGGCCTAATACGTTCATAAGGATAATCTCAGGTATTAGGCAAAGAGGCATAAATGGTGTTTCAAAGGAACAAGAAGGCTAAAGGAGACCCCCCACTTCAACAACAATCGAAAAGGGGTCTACAACAGAGATCCGATCTGCCACCCGGTTGGACCGGCCTACAGACCGGCGAGCCCGGCGTGCTGTCCGGTCGACCGGTCGCCAACCGGTCGCCAACCGGGCGCCAACCGGAGGAGCTCTGATACGTCGCCGACGTATCTATAATTTCTGATGTTCCATGCTTGTTTTATGACAATACCTACATGTTTTGTTCACACTTTATATCGTTTTGATGCGTTTTCCGGAACTAACCTATTGACGGGATGCCGAAGTGCCAGTTCCTGTTTTCTGCTGTTTTGGTTTCAGAAATCCTAGTAAGGAAATATTCTCGGAATCGGATGAAATCAATGCCCAGCATCCTATTTTTCCACGAAGCATCCAGAACACACGAGAGCCAGCAGAGAGGGGACACAGGGCCACCAGATGACAGGGTGGCGCGGCCAGGGCCTGGGCCACGCCCCCCTATTGTGTCACCGCCTCGTCAGCCCTCCGAGGCTCCCTTCCGCCTACTTAAGGTCTCCGTCGCGAAACCCTAGACAAAATAAGCCACGGTACGAGAAACCTTCCAGAGCCGCCGCCATCGCGAAGCCAAGATCTGGGGGACAGGAGTCTCTGTTCTGGCACGCCGCCGGGACGGGGAGTGCCCCGGAAGGCTCCTCCATCGACACCACCGCCATCTTAATCACCGCTGCTGTCTCCCATGAGGAGGGAGTAGTTCTCCATCGAGGCTAAGGGCTGTACCGGTAGCTATGTGGTTAATCTCTCTCTATGTACTTCAATACAATAATCTCATGAGCTGCCTTACATGATTGAGATTCATATGATGATGCTTGTAATCTAGATGTCATTATGCTAGTCAAGTGGATTTTACTTATGTGATCTCCGGAGACTCCTTGTCCCACGTGTGTAAAGGTGATAGTGTGTGCACCGTGTGGGTCTCTTAGGCTATATTTCACAGAATACTTATTCACTGTTATGAATAGCATATTGAAGTGCTTATTTATATCCCTTTATGATTGCAATGTGTTTTATATCACTATTCATCTATGTGCTACTCTAGTGATGTTATTAAAGTACTCTATTCCTCCACGGTGTAATGGTGACAGTGTGTGCATCGTGTAGTTCTTGTCGTAGGTTATGATCATAATCTCTTGTAGGTTATGAAGTTAACTATTGCTATGATAGTATTGATGTGATCTATGCCTCCTTCATAGTGTGATGGTGACAGTGTGCATGCTATGTTAGTACTTGGTTTAGTTGTGTTGATCTATCGTGCACTCTAAGGTTATTTAAACATGAATATCGAATATTGTGGAGCTTGTTAACTCCGGCATTGAGGGTTCGTGTAATCCTACACAATTAGTGGTGTTCATCATCCAACAAGAGAGTGTAGAGTATAGCATTTATCTATTCTGTTATGTGATCAATGTTGAGAGTGTCCACTAGTGAAAGTATAATCCATAGCCTTGTTCCTAAATAGTGAAATCGCTGCTTGTTTACTGTTTCTGTCCTGCCTGCAATATTACCACCATCAACCACCAGTTGTAGCATCAAGCTATTTTCTGGTGCCGTTACTACTGCTCATATACATCCATACTACTTGTATTTCACTATCTCTTCGCCGAACTAGTGCACCTATACATCTGACAAGTGTATTAGATGTGTTTGGGACACAAGAAACTTCTTGTATCGTGATTGCAGGGTTGCTTGAGAGGGATATCTTTGACCTCTTCCTCCTGAGTTCGATAAACCTTGGGTGATCCACTTAAGGGAAAAACTTGCTGCTGTTCTACAAACCTCTGCTCTTGGAGGCCCAACACTGTCTACAAGAATAGAAGCACCCGTAGACATCAAGCTATTTTCTGGCGCCGTTGCCGGGGAGGAAAGGTAAAAGGTACTCACACTCCGGATCTCGGCTACTAAGCTATTTCCGGCGCCGTTGTAAGTAATCGAAGCTATTTCCTTTATATCCTGCAATTGCATCTTTTGGTTTCTTGTTTACACTAGTTAGGCATAATGGAGAGCAATAATGAGCTTCTTATTTTATTTCCTGAGTTAAGACATGGATTGTTTGCTGCGAAAATTAAAAAACCTATGGAATCTTATTTTCATGCTAGTAGCAATGATATTAGTATGAACGCTTTGAACCCCATTGTTGTTAATGATATGGAAAATTCTAAGCTTGGGGAAGCTGGTTTTGATGAGCATGATATTTTTAGTCCCCAAGCATTGAGGAGAAAATTTTCTTTGATGATACTTTGCCTCCTATTTATGATGATTATAATGATAGTGGTCTTTTGGTGCCGCCTACTATGGAGAGTAAATTTTATTATGATTATACTATGCCTCCTACACTTGATGAGAATAATAATGATAACTACTTTGTTGAATTTGCTCCCACTACAACTAATAAAATTGATTATGCTTATGTGGAGAGTAATGATTTTATGCATATGGCTCATGACAAGAATGTTGCATGTGATAGTTATATTGTTGAGTTTGTTCATGATGCTACTGAAGTTATTATGAGAGAGGGAAACATGGTTATATGCATCTTAATAATATTAAGTTTCCCCTCTTTATGTTGAGAATCTTGAAATTACGCTTGAGTTGCTTTTCTATGCTTACCACTTTGTTCTTCATGAATTTATTTGTGTACAAGATTCCTTTTCATAGGAAGTGGGTTAGGCTTAAATGAGTTTTGAATTTGCTTTTTGATGCTCTCTTTTGCTTCAACTCTTATTTCTTGCGAGACATCATTGAAATTACCGAGCCCATCTTAATGGCTATAAAGAAAGAACTTCTTGGGAGATAACCCATGTGTTTATTTTACTACAGCAATTTTTGTTTTGTTGAGTCTTGGAAGTTGTTTACTACTGTAGCAACCTCTCCTTATCATGTTTTTGTGCCAAGTAAAGTTTCTATGTTAAAGTTGATGCTAGATTTGGATTGCTGCGCAGAAACAGATTTGCTGTCTGTCACGAATTTGAGCAGAAGTCTCTGTAAAAAAATCAAAAAAATCTGCAAATTTACGTGTGTGATCCTCAGATATGTACGCAACTTTCATTAGTTTTGAGTTTTTCCATTTGAGCAAGTTAAGTGCCCCTTCCAGATTTATCTTTACGGACTGTTCTGTTTTTAACAGATTCTGCCTTTTATTTCGCATTGCCGTTTTTGTTAAGTTGAATGAGTTTCTTTGTTCCATTAACTTTCAGAAGTTTTGTGCAATGTCCAGAAGTGTTAAGAATGATTGTGTCACCTCTGAACATGTGAATTTCTATTATGCACTAACCCTCTAATGAGTTTGCTTGAAGTTTGGTGTGGCAGAAGTTTTCAAGGGTCAAGAGAGGAGGATGATATATGATCAAGAAGAGTGAAAAGCCTAAGCTTGGGGATGCCCCCGTGGTTCATCCCTGCATATTTCAAGAAGACTCAAGCGTCTAAGCTTGGGGATGCCCAAGGCATCCCCTTCTTCATCAACTTATCAGGTTTCTTCTATTGAAACTATATTTTTATTCAGTCACATCTTATGTACTTTACTTGGAGCGTCTGTGTGCTTTTATTTTCGTTTTGTTATTTTCATTCTCTGAATAAGTTCATCCTTGTGTGGGAGAGAGACACGCTCCGCTTTTTCATATGAACACTAGTGTTCTTCGTTTATGCTTTTAATGTTCAAGGGCGAAAGTTGATCGCTTCACTTGTTGCTATTTGGTTGGAATCAGAAAATGCTTCATATGGTTTTGAATAACTTGATACTTGGCAATTGTTTTGAGCTGTCATAAATCATGTTTAAGCTCTTGTATCATGTAGTTAAATCTAGTAGTGGAGAACTACCGTAGAGCTTGTTGAAATTTGGTTTGCATGATTGGTCTCTCTAAGGTCTAGATATTTTCTAGTAAGAGTGTTTGAGCAACAAGGAAGACAATGTAGAGTCTTATAATGCTTGCAATATGTTCTTATGTAAGTTTTGCTGTACCGGTTCATACTTGTGTTTGCTTCAAACAACCTTGCTAGCTAAAGCCTTGTACTGAGAGGAAATGCTTCTCGTGCATCCAAACACCTTGAGCCAAAACCCATGCCATTTGTGTCCACCATATCTACCTACTATGTGGTATTTTTCTGCCATTCCAAGTAAATACTTCATGTGCTACCTTTAAACAATTCAAAAGCTATTATCTCTTATTTGTGTCAATGTTTTATAGCTCATGAGGAAGTATGTGGTGTTTTATCTTTCGATCTTGTCATTTACTTTTGACAGACTTTCACAATGGACTAGTGGCTTCATCCGCTTATCCAATAATTTTGCAAAAAGAGCTGACAATGGGGTTCCCAGCCCCAATTAATTAACTTGCATTAATAATTCTCTTCACATGTTTTGCTCTGATCTATCAGTAAGAAACTTAAATTTGCAAATAGACACTCCTCCATGGTATGTGAATGTTGGAAGGCACCCGGGATTCGGTTAGCCATGGCTTGTGTAAGCAAAGGTTGGGGGAGTGTCATCTAATAAATAAACTAAAGTACATGTGTAAACAAAAGAGGATGATCTACCTTGCTGGTAGAGATAACGTCCTTCATGGGAGCCGCTCTTGAAGTCTGGTTGATAAGGTAGTTAGAGTATCCATTACCATTCGTTGACAACAACAAACACCACTCAAAATTTTACTTTTATGCTCTCTATATGATTTCAAAACTTGAAAAGCTCTAGCACATGATTTAATCCCTGCTTCCCTCTGCGAAGGGCCTATCTTTTACTTTATTGTTGAGTCAGTTTACCTATTTCCTTCCACCTTAGAAGCAAACACTTGTGTCAACTGTGCATTGATTCTTACATACTTGCTTATTTGCATTCATCATATTACTCGTTGACAATTATCCATGAGATATGCATGTTGAAAGTTGAAAGCAATCTGAAACTTATATCTTCCTTTGTGTTGCTTCGATGCCTTTACTTTGAATTTATTGCTTTATGAGTTAACTCTTATGCAAGACTTATTGATACTTGTCTTGAAAGTACTATTCATGAAAAGTTTTGCTATATGATTCATTTGTTTAGTCATTATCTTTTGTTAGCAATCTATTGCTTTGAATCATACCATTCATGTCATATGCTTTACAATAATTTTGATCAAGATTATGATGGTAGCATGTCACCTCAGAAATTATTTGTGTTATCGTTTACCTACTCGAGGACGAGTAGGAACTAAGCTTGGGGATGCTGATACGTCTCCAACGTATCTATAATTTCTAATATTCCATGCTTGTTTTATGACAATACCTACATGTTTTGTTCACACTTTATATCGTTTTGATGCGTTTTCCGGAACTAACCTATTGACGAGATGCCGAAGTGCCAGTTCCTGTTTTCTGTTGTTTTTGGTTTCAGAAATCCTAGTAAGGAAATATTCTCGGAATCGGACGAAATCAATGCCCAGCATCCTATTTTTCCACGAAGCTTCCAGAACACACGAGAGCCAGCAGAGAGGGGACACAGGGCCACCAGATGACAGGGTGGCGCGGCCAGGGCCTGGGCCGCGCCCCCTATTGTGTCACCGCCTCGTCAGCCCTCCGAGGCTCCCCTTCCGCCTACTTAAGGTCTCCGTCACGAAAACCCTAGACAAAATAAGCCACGGTACGAGAAACCTTCCAGAGCCGACGCCATCGCGAAGCCAAGATCTGGGGACAGGAGTCTCTGTTCCGGCATGCCGCCGGGATGGGGAAGTGCCCCCGGAGGCTCCTCCATTGACACCACCGCCATCTTCATCACCGTTGTTGTCTCCCATGAGGAGGGAGTAGTTCTCCATCGAGGCTAAGGGCTGTACCGGTAGCTATGTGGTTAATCTCTCTCTATGTACTTCAATACAATAATCTCATGAGCTGCCTTACATGATTGAGATTCATATGATGATGCTTGTAATCTAGATGTCATTATGCTAGTCAAGTGGATTTTACTTATGTGATCTCCGGAGACTCCTTGTCCCACTTGTGTAAAGGTGACAGTGTGTGCACCGTGTGGGTCTCTTAGGCTATATTTCACAGAATACTTATTCACTGTTATGAATAGCATATTGAAGTGCTTATTTATATCCCTTTATGATTGCAATGTGTTTTGTATCTCTATTCATCTATGTGCTACTCTAGTGATGTTATTTAAGTACTCTATTCCTCCTGCACGGTGTAATGGTGACAGTGTGTGCATCGTGTAGTTCTTGTCGTAGGTTATGATCATAATCTCTTGTAGGTTGTGAAGTTAACTATTGCTATGATAGTATTGATGTGATCTATGCCTCCTTCATAGTGTGATGGTGACAGTGTGCATGCTATGTTAGTACTTGGTTTAGTTGTGTTGATCTATCGTGCACTCTAAGGTTATTTAAACATGAATATCGAATATTGTGGAGCTTGTTAACTCCGGCATTGAGGGTTCGTGTAATCCTACACAATTAGTGGTGTTCATCATCCAACAAGAGAGTGTAGAGTATAGCATTTATCTATTGTTATGTGATCAATGTTGAGAGTGTCCACTAGTGAAAGTATAATCCCTAGGCCTTGTTCCTAAATACTGAAATCGCTGCTTGTTTACTGTTTCTTGCATCGTCTGCCTGCAATATTACCATCAACCACACGCCAGTTGTAGCATCAAGCTATTTTCTGGTGCCGTTACTACTGCTCATATACATCCACACTACTTGTATTTCACTATCTCTTCGCCGAACTAGTGCACCTATACATCTGACAAGTGTATTAGGTGTGTTGGGGACACAAGAGACTTCTTGTATCATGATTGCAGGGTTGCTTGAGAGGGATATCTTTGACCTCTTCCTCCCTGAGTTCGATAAACCTTGGGTGATCCACTTAAGGGAAAACTTCTGCTGTTCTACAAACCTCTGCTCTTGGAGGCCCAACACTGTCTACAAGAATAGAAGCACCCGTAGACATCAAGCTCTGGACGACGCAAAGTGACTCCGGTCTGCCGCCCGGTCAGCCGGCCTACAGACCGGCGGGTCCGGCGTGCTGTCCGGTCGACCGGTCGCCAACCGGTCGCCAACCGGGCGCCAACCGGAGGAGCTCCTGGACGACGCAAAGCGACTCCGATCCCTGGTCCGGTCCGACCGGCCTCTGCACCGGGCAATCCGGTCCTTGGTCCGGTTGACCGGGTTTGTCGAAGAAAAGCTGAGGTGGCAAGTGACCAACGGCCATATTTCGAAGAACACTATAAATAGCCCTTCTCCTACCTCTGAACAGTTAGGCACTACACTACAAGCTGTTCTTGAGCTCCTTCTCTCATACTCCATTGTTAGAAACACCAAAAGCCTCAGATCTACCTCCTCCTCCACCCAAACTCAAATCCCTCCGGGGAAACGATAGAGGAGGACCCGATCTACCGTTCTACCAAGCCAAATCTCATTCCCCCTTGTATTCATCAAGAAGCTTGCTCTCTAGGGTTCCTTGGAAACCCTAGGTGGGCAAGAGTGGTCCGGAAGCATCCGGGCTGTGGATTTGCTCCTGACAAGATTGTGAAGGTTTGGAGGCTACCTCAAAGTCTACCACAAGTGAGAGAGCTATTCCTTCGTGGGATAGGCTCCGGAGAATAGGGTGAGCCTTCGTGGCGCGGGGAATCCTTCGTGGGACCTCCACTCCTCCAAACGTGACGTACCTTGATACGTCTCCAACGTATCGATAATTTCTTATGTTCCATGCTACTTTATTGATGATACCTACATGTTTTATGCACATTATATGTCATATTTATGCATTTTCTAGAACTAACCTATTAACAAGATGCCAAAGAGTTCTTTGTTTTCTGCTGTTTTTGGTTTCAGAAATCCTAGTAAAGAAATATTCTCGGAATTGGACGAAACTTTCGCCCAGGGTCCTATTTTTGCACGAAGCTTCCGGAAGACCGAAGAGATAACGAAGTGGGGCCACGAGGCAGCCGGGGGGGGGCGCGGCCCAAGCCCTGGCCGCGCGCCCTACCTCCTGGGCCCTCGTGTGGCCCCCGCGTTGACCCTCCGCCTACTTAAAGCTTCGCGAAACCCCCAGTACCGAGAGCCACGATACGGAAAACCTTACAGAGACGCCGCCGCCGCGAATCCCATCTCGGGGGATTCAGGAGATCGCCTCCGGCACCCTGCCGGAGGGGATTCATCTCCGGAGGACTCTACACCGCCATGGTCGCCTCCGGAGTGATGAGTGAGTAGTCCACCCCTGGACCATGGGTCCATAGCAGTAGCTAGATGGTCGTCTTCTCCTTGTTGTGCTTCATTGTTGGATCTTGTGAGCTGCCTAACATGATCAAGATCATCTATCTGTAATACTATATGTTGTGTTTGTCGGGATCCGATGGATAGAGAGTACTATGATTATGGTGATTATCAATCTATTGTTCATGTGTTGTTTATGATCTTGCATGCTCTCCGTTACTAGTAGAGGCTCTGGCCAAGTTTTTACTCTTAACTCCAAGAGGGAGTATTTATGCTCGATAGTGGGTTCATGCCTCCATTGAATCTGGGACAGTGACAGAAAGTTCTAAGGTTGTGGATGTCTGTTGCCACTAGGGATAAAACATTGATGCTATGTCTAAGGATGTAGTTGTTGATTACATTACGCACCATACTTAATGCAATTGTCTGTTGCTTTGCAACTTAATACTGGAGGGGGTTCGGATGATAACCTGAAGGTGGACTTTTTAGGCATAGATGCAGTTGGATGGCGGTCTATGTACTTTGTCGTAATGCCCAATTAAATCTCACTATATTTATCATATCATGTATATGCATTGTTATGCCTTTCTCTATTTGTCAATTGCCCGACTGTAATTTGTTCACCCAACATGCTTTTATCTTATGGGAGAGACACCTCTAGTGAACTGTGGACCCCGGTCCTATTCTTTACATAGCATACAATCTACTGCAATTGTGTTTTACTGTTTTCTTTGCAAACATCTTCCACTCGATACGTTTAATCCTTTGTTACAGCAAGCCGGTGAGATTGACAACCTCACTGTTTCGTTGGGGCAAAGTACTTGGGTTGTGTTGTGCAGGTTCCGCGTTGGCGCCGGAATCCCTGGTGTTGCGCCGCATCACATTTCGCGACCATCAACCTTCAACGTGCTTCTTGGCTCCTACTGGTTCGATTAAACCTTGGTTTCATACTGAGGGAAACTTGCTTGTGCGCATCATACCTTCCTCTTGGGGTTCCCAACGACGTGTACATCTACGCGCATCAAGCACTTTTTCTGGCGCCGTTGCCGGGGATCAAGACACGCTGCAAGGGGAGTCTCCACTTCTCAATCTCTTTACTTTGTTTTTGTCTTGCTTTATTTTATTTACTACTTTGTTTGCTGCACTAAATCAAAATACAAAAAAAAATAGTTGCTAGTTTTACTTTATTTATTGTCTTGCTCTCTATATCGAAAACACAAAAAAATTAGTTACTTGCATTTACTTTATCTAGTTTGTTTTATTTACCGTTGCTAAAATGAATACCCCTGAAAATACTAAGTTGTGTGACTTCACAAATGCAAATAATAATGATTTCCTATGCACACCTATTGCTCCACCTGCTACTACAGCAGAATTCTTTGAAATTAAACCTGCTTTACTAAATCTTGTCATGAGAGAACAATTTTCTGGTGTTAGTTCTGATGATGCTGCTGCCCATCTCAATAATTTTGTTGAACTTTGTGAAATGCAAAAGTATAAAGATGTAGATGGTGATATTATTAAATTGAAAGTGTTTCCTTTCTCATTAAGAGGAAGAGCTAAAGATTGGTTGCTATCTTTGCCTAAGAATAGTATTGATTCATGGACTAAATGCAAGGATGCTTTTATTGGTAGATATTATCCTCCCGCTAAAATTATATCTTTGAGAAGTAGCATAATGAATTTTAAACAATTAGATACTGAACATGTTGCTCAAGCATGGGAGAGAATGAAAACTTTGGTAAAAAATTGCCCAACCCATGGACTGACTACTTGGATGATCATCCAAACCTTCTATGCAGGACTAAATTTTTCTTCGCGGAATTTATTGGATTCAGCTGCTGGAGGTACCTTTATGTCCATCACATTGGGGGCGGCTACAAAACTTCTTGATGATATGATGATAAATTACTCCGAATGGCACACGGAAAGAGCTCCACAAGGTAAGAAGGTAAATTCTGTTGAGAAACCTCTTCTTTGAGTGATAAGATTGATGTGATTATGTCTATGCTTGTGAATGGTAGATCTAATGTAGATCCAAATAATGTTCCTTTAGCTTCATTGGTTGCTCAAGAAGAAAATGTTGATGTGAATTTCATTAAAAATAATAATTTCAACAACAATGCTTATAGGAACAACTCTGGTAATAACTATATGCCATATCCTTCTGCTAATGGTAATGGTTATGGTAATTCTTATGGGAATTCTTACAATAATAATAGGAGTGTACCCTCTGGTCTTGAAGCCATGCTTAAAGAATTTATTAGTACACAAACTGCTTTTAACAAATCTGTTGAGGAAAAGCTTGATAAAATTGATACTATTGCTTCTAGAGTTGATAGGCTTGCCTCTGATGTAAATCTTTTAAAATTGAAAGTTATGCCTAATAATGATATTGATAATAAGATTACTACTACAGCAAATGCCATCCAAGTTAGAATTAATGAGAATATAAGATTAATGGCTGAACTGCGTGCTAGGTGGGATAGAGAAGAAAATGAAAAACTAGCTAAAGAGAATAATATAGCTAAAGTTTGGACTATTACCACCACTAGTAATGCTAATTCTTCACATGTTGCTGCACCTCCTACTATCAATGGTAAAATAATTGGTGTTGGCAATGTTTCTACTCCTAGTGCAAAGCGTACAAAACTGCCTGAAATTGCTAAAACTGCTGAAACTGCTTGTGATAAAACTGCTGAAATTTTTTCCAACCTTGGGAACAATGATCCCATTGCTGTAGCTCATAATGATTTAGATTTTGATGATTGCCACATCTCTGAAGTTATAAAGTTCTTGCAAAAACTTGCTAAAAGTCCTAATGCTAGTGCTATAAATTTAGCCTTTACAAAACATATTACAAATGCTCTCATAAAAGCTAGAGAAGAGAAACTAAAACTTGAAACTTCTATTCCTAGAAAGTTAGAGGATGGTTGGGAGCCCATCATTAAAATGAAATTCAATGACTTTGAGTGTAATGCCTTATGTGATCTTGGTGCAAGTATTTCTGTTATGCCTAAAAAGATTTATGATATGCTTGACTTGCCACCATTGAAGAATTGTTATTTGGATGTTAATCTTGCCGATAATGTTAAAAAGAAACCTTTGGGGAGGATTGATAATGTGCATATTACGGTTAACAATAACCTTGTCCCCGTTGATTTTGTTGTCTTGGATATCGAATGCAATGCATCTTGTCCTATTGTGTTGGGAAGACCTTTTCTTCGAACCGTTGGTGCTGTTATTGATATGAGGGAAGGTAATATTAAATATCAATTTCCTCTCAAGAAAGGTATGGAACACTTCCCTAGAAAGAGAATGAAGTTGCCTTTTGATTCTATTATTAGAACAAGCTATGATGTTGATGCTTCTACTCTCGATGTTACTTGATTTGCACTTTCTGCGCCTAGCTGAAAGGCGTTAAAGAAAATGGGAGACAACCCATGTTTTTACCTACAGCAATTTTTTGTTTTGTTGAGTCTTGGAAGTTGTTTAATACTGTAGCAACCTCTCCTTATCATGTTTTTGTGCCAAGTAAAGTTTCTATGTCAAAGTTGATGTTATATTTGGGATCGCTGCGCAGAAACAGCATTGCTGTCTGTCACGAATCTGGGCACAGTTCCCTGTAGAAAATTCGAAAAAATCTGCCAATTTACGAGCGTGATCCTCAGATATGTACGCAACTTTCATTAGTTTTGAGTTTTTCCATTTGAGCAAGTCTAGTGCCAGTTTTAAATTCGTCTTTACGGACTGTTCTGTTTTTGACAGATTCTGCCTTTTATTTCGCATTGCCTCTTTTGCTATGTTGGATTTATTTCTTTGATCCACTAATGTCCAGTAGCATTATGCAATGTCCAGAAGTGAAAATAATGATTGTGTCACCTCTGAATGAGTGAATTATTAATGATGCACTAACCCTCTAATGAGTTTGCTTGAAGTTTGGTGTGAAGGAAGTTTTCAAGGGTCAAGAGAGGAGAATGATATACTATGATCAAGAGGAGTGAAAGCTCTAAGCTTGGGGATGCCCCCGTGGTTCACCCCTGCATATTCTAAGAAGACTCAAGCGTCTAAGCTTGGGGATGCCCAAGGCATCCCCTTCTTCATCGACAACATCATCAGGTTCCTCCCCTGAAACTATATTTTTATTCAATCACATCTTGTGTTCTTTACTTGGAGCGTCGGTTTGTTTTCGTTTTTGTTTTTGTTTGAATAAAATGGATCCTAGCATTCACTTTGTGGGAGAGAGACACGCTCCGCTGTTGCATATGGACACATGTGTCCTTAGGCTTTACTCATAATGTTCAAGGCGAAGTTTCCTCTTCGTTAAATTGTTATATGGTTGGAATTGGAAAATGCTACATGTAGTAATTGGTAAAATATCTTGGATAATGTGATACTTGGCAATTGTTGTGCTCATGTTTAAGCTCTTGCATCATATGCTTTGCACCCATTAATGAAGAAATACATAGAGCTTGCTAAAATTTGATTTGCATATTTGGTTTCTCTAAGGTCTAGATAATATCTAGTATTGAGTTTTGAACAACAAGGAAGACAGTGTAGAGTCTTATAATGTTTACAATATGTCTTTTATGTGAGTTTTGCTGCACCTGTTCATCCTTGAGTTTGCTTCAAATAACCTTGCTAACCTAAACCTTGTATCGAGAGGGAATACTTCTCATGCATCCAAAATCCTTGAGCCAACTACTATGCCATTTGTGTCCACCATACCTACCTACTACATGGTATTTCTCCGCCATTCCAAAGTAAATTGCTTGAGTGCTACCTTTAAAATTCACCTTTGCAATATATAGCTCATGGGACAAAATAGCCTTAAAAACTATCGTAGTATTGAATATGTACTTATGCACTTTATATTTTATTAAGTTGCTTGTTGTGCGATAACCATGCTTCGGGGAACGCCATCAACTATTGTTGAATATCATGTGAGTTGCTATGCATGTCCGTCTTGTCTGAAGGATCTATCATTTTAGTGGTTGGAGCATGCAAAATTGTTAGAGAAGAACATTGGGCCGCTAACTAAAGCCATGAACCATGGTTGAAGTTTCAGTTTTGGACATATATCCTCAATCTCATATGAGAATAATAATCATTGCTACATGCTTATGCATTTAAGAGGAGTCCATTATCTGTTGTCCATGTTGTCCCGGTATGGATGTCTAAGTTGAGAATAATCAAAAGCGAGAAATCCGAAATGCGAGCATTCTCCTTAGACCTTTGTACAGGCGGCATGGAGGTACCCCTTTGTGACACTTGGTTGAAACATGGCATGCGAAGATCCGGTAGTCCAAGCTAAGTAGGACGAGGTGCGGGCACTATTAGTATACTATGCATGAGGCTTGCAACTTGTAAGATATAATTTTCATAACTCATATGCTTTATTACTACCGTTGACAAAATTGTTTCATGTTTTCAAAATAAAAGCTCTAGCACAAATACAGCAATCGATGCTTTCCTCATTGAAGGACCATTCTTTTACTTTTATTGTTGAGTCAGTTTACCTATCTCCTTCCACCTTAAGAAGCAAACACTTGTGTGAACTGTGCATTGATTCCTACATACTTGCATATTGCACTTGTTATATTACTTTATGTTGACAATATCCATGAGATATACATGTTATAAGTTGAAAGCAACCGCTGAAACTTAATCTTCCTATGTGTTGCTTCAACACCTTTACTTTGATTTATTGCTTTATGAGTTAACTCTTATGCAAGACTTATTGATGCTTGTCTTGAAGTACTATTCATGAAAAGTCTTTGTCATATGATTCAGTTGTTTACTCATGTCATTACCTTTGCTTTGATCGCTGCATTCATTACATATGTTTACAAATAGTATGATCAAGATTATGATGGCATGTCACTTCAGAAATTATCTTTGTTATCGTTTTACTGCTCGGGACGAGCAGAACTAAGGGGATGCTGATACGTCTCCAACGTATCGATAATTTCTTATGTTCCATGCTACTTTATTGATGATACCTACATGTTTTATGCACATTATATGTCATATTTATGCATTTTCGGAACTAACCTATTAACAAGATGCCGAAGAGCCAGTTCTGTTTTCTGCTGTTTTTGGTTTCAGAAATCCTAGTAAAGAAATATTCTCGGAATTGGACGAAACTTTCGCCCAGGGTCCTATTTTTGCACGAAGCTTCCGAAGACCGAAGAGATAACGAAGTGGGGCCACGAGGCAGCCAGGGGTGGCCGGCGCGGCCCAAGCCCTGGCCGCGCCGACCTACCTCTGGGCCCCTCGTGTGGCCCCCGCGTTGACCCTCCGCCTACTTAAAGCTTCCGTCGAAACCCCTCCGAGAGCCACGATACGGAAAACCTTACGAGACGCGCCGCCGCGAATCCCATCTCGGGGATTCGGGAGATCGCCTCCGGCACCCTGGGAGAGGGGATTCATCTCCCGGAGGACTCTACACCGCCATGGTCGCCTCCGGAGTGATGAGTGAGTAGTCCACCCCTGGACCATGGGTCCATAGCAGTAGCTAGATGGTCGTCTTCTCCTTGTTGTGCTTCATTGTTGGATCTTGTGAGCTGCCTAACATGATCAAGATCATCTATCTGTAATACTATATGTTGTGTTTGTCGGGATCCGATGGATAGAGAGTACTATGATTATGGTGATTATCAATCTATTGTTCATGTGTTGTTTATGATCTTGCATGCTCTCCGTTACTAGTAGAGGCTCTGGCCAAGTTTTTACTCTTAACTCCAAGAGGGAGTATTTATGCTCGATAGTGGGTTCATGCCTCCATTGAATCTGGGACAGTGACAGAAAGTTCTAAGGTTGTGGATGTGCTGTTGCCACTAGGGATAAAACATTGATGCTATGTCTAAGGATGTAGTTGTTGATTACATTACGCACCATACTTAATGCAATTGTCTGTTGCTTTGCAACTTAATACTGGAGGGGGTTCGGATGATAACCTGAAGGTGGACTTTTCAGGCATAGATGCAGTTGGATGGCGGTCTATGTACTTTGTCGTAATGCCCAATTAAATCTCACTATATTTATCATATCATGTATATGCATTGTTATGCCTTTCTCTATTTGTCAATTGCCACTGTAATTTGTTCACCCAACATGCTTTTATCTTATGGGAGAGACACCTCTAGTGAACTGTGGACCCCGGTCCTATTCTTTACATAGCATACAATCTACTGCAATTGTGTTTTACTGTTTTCTTTGCAAACATCTTCCACTCGATACGTTTAATCCTTTGTTACAGCAAGCCGGTGAGATTGACAACCTCACTGTTTCGTTGGGGCAAAGTACTTGGGTTGTGTTGTGCAGGTTCCGCGTTGGCGCCGGAATCCCTGGTGTTGCGCCGCATCACATTTCGCGACCATCAACCTTCAACGTGCTTCTTGGCTCCTACTGGTTCGATTAAACCTTGGTTTCATACTGAGGGAAAACTTGCCACTGTGCGCATCATACCTTCCTCTTGGGGTTCCAACGGACGTGTAAACGTGACGTACCTTCTTGCAAAGGAAGGGAACACGGGAATACATCCTCGTCTCCGCGTGCTATCGGTTATCTCTAACCGAACTCCTTACTTGTGATTTAACTGCCTGTGAGAGCCTTCATGCTCGAGTTAGTTGTATCCTCATATAGGTTGTTTCACCTAGTTTGCATTAGGCTCACCTTTATATTCCGCAAAGCCTAATATTGCAAAGAAAGAATTAAAATCTGTAGAAACCTATTCACCCCCTCTAGGTTTACCATCTCTGATCTTTCAATTGGTATCAGAGCCTGGACTCTTATTAAGGGCTTCACCGCCTTAAGAGTGAGATGGATAAACTATTCGAGGGTCTAGATGACGACTCTAACCTTTCGGTTAAAGAAATGAAATCTAGACTCTTGGCATATGATGCCGAGAAGAAGAAAAAGGAGGATGAACTACAAAGCCAAATGGCAGAAATGACTGCCATGCTTAAGAACCTAACTGCTGGTGGAGCTCCTAGTGGGGCTTCGGCCTCTAAGGAAACCTTCCATGAAGTTAACCATGACTATCCCAAAAACACTTCACCCATGCCTCATATAAACCATAGTGGGACCGTTCCCCATTTTGATGGAACTCACTTTCCTTTTTGGAAATCTGCTATGGAATCTCATATTCGCAGCTGCAGTGTGGAGCTATGGGAGATCATTGTTCATGGATACCGGGAGCCACAAGATCCCGTTCGGTTGACCTCCACCGAGTTCTACAACCGTCAACTCAATGCCTCCGCACGTGACAAGATTAGAAGTGGCATCAATCGCAAGCTCCTTGATCAAGTCAATGACATTGGCTCCGCTAAAGAGTTGTGGGATCGAATCGTAGTACTCCAAGAGGGAACCGATTTGATCCAATCAGCTCTTTATGAGACCGCAAAGCAAGAGGCCCACCGGTTCATGATTCGAGAAGGAGAATCCGTGGCCGATGCCTATGCAAGGCTTGGTGCTCTTAGAGTAAGGGTCAAGGGACTTGGAGTTGAGAAGTACAATGACGGCTTCGAGATGAATGAAGCATTCATAAAGTCCAAGGTCATTGCTATGATTGCTGTCAAGCAAGAAGACACCAACCTTGCACTCAACTTGCAAATCATGACCAAGAGTGCTGATCTGAACTCCGATGATCTAGTCTCCTATGTGGCCGCCAATGAAAACATGGCCAAGGCAGGAAAAAGGCTCATGGCAATGAACCGTGTTGATGAAGCCTCACACAACCATGAAGCGTCACACAACCTTGCTCTCAAAGCTAGAGCTGACCATGGAAGAGAAGAAGACTATGAAATTGAAGAAGATGAGGAGATGACTTCAACTAGTGACATCGCTACCGACTTTGCCTTCTTTGCCAAGAAGTACAAGGGAAAGTTGCCAATGCTCCTCAATGACAAGAAGAAGAAGAGAACTTGCTACAACTGTGATGAAGATAACCACTTTGCAAATGAGTGCCCTTATGAGAAAAGGGTAGACAAGCCAAAGTTCATCAAAGGGGTCAAGCCAAGATTGAAGCCAAACCCAATCAACGATCGATACAAGAGGAACAAGGGAAGAGCCTTTGTTGGGGCCGAGTACTTGTCCGATGAAGAAGAGGAAGATGAGGAGAAGGAGGCCGGAGTGGCCGGCTTGGCTTTCTCTAAGCCCGGGTCACTCTTCACATATGACTACTCCAAGGATTACTCCACGGAGAATGATGTTGGTTCTTCCTTCATGGCAAGAACAACTCAAGATGATGACTCCGATGACTCTCCCTCATCTACAATCGTTGGCTCTTGTCTTATGGCAAGAGAAACCAAGGTAATGGAACCCCCACCTTCTTTATCTAGTGTTCTTGATGATGAAGCTGAAAATCAAGAAGAATTAATTGTGCTTAAGGAACTTTACAATGTTAGATGCACCCTTCGTGGTGAAGCTCTTGTCAAATTTGATTTCTTGATGGACTCTCTCAAAGAAAAGGATGAGTCCATTGAGGAATTAGAATATCATTTGAATGATAAGGAAAGGAGATTCAATCTCCTAAGACAAGAGCTAAAAACCGAAAGGTGCATATCTCAAGGTCTTAAGCAACAAATTGAAACTTATGAACTAGATAAAGTTAAGGATCTTGAAACTATTGAAAGGGCTCAATCATTGACCCAAGAGCTTAATGCCTCAAAGGAGGAGCTTGAAGTTGCTCATGCTTCTCTCACTAGGGATCTTGACCACCTTGAAAGAGCTAACAAGCTTGTTAAGGATGAGCTCAAGAAACTTGGAGAGAACCATGACCTACTCCAAGAAACCTACACGAAGGCTCTTGAATCAATGAATGATCCCATTATTGATAAAGATGTTGCTAGTTCCTCCACCTCCTTCACTAGTGAGCATGCTAAGCTTGTTGCGGAACATGTTCGTTTACAAGAGGAACTATCTTTGCATGTTGAGACCAATACATATCTTGAATCTTTGGTAACCAAATATGGTCTCAACTATCATCCTAATGAATCGGCTTGTGAGCAAGCAACTATTCTTGAGGAAAATGTTAGGTTGAAGAAGGAACTTGCCAAGTTCACCACAACCAAGAGTAAGATGGGATTGGATGACCTCTTGAGTAAGCAAAGGTCAAACAATCAAAAGTATGGACTTGGGTATGTTCCCAAGCCCTACAAGAAGAACAACTACAAGAAAGAGAAGCCCGCTCAAGAAAAGAACAAGAAGGTCACTAATGATGGCAAAGCCCCAAAGGGCAAAGCCACTAGTGGTGACCGCACGGGGCCAAACAATCACTATGCTTTATTTGTTGATTATTATGGTGATGTTTATGCTAACTATGTTGGCCCTCGTAATGGCTATGCTTATAGAGGGTACTCGATTTGGGTACCAAAAGATCTTGTTGCCATGACTAGGGAACCCATTAATCAATGGGTTCCTAAATCCTCTACTTGATTTTGTAGGGGTATTCCTCCGGTGGTCCAAAATGGGTGTTTGATAGTGGATGCACCAATCATATGACCGGAGGAAGAGGTGTGCTTGACCAATTCATTGAAGATATTAACAAGAAGTCAAGCATCACCTTTGGTGACAACTCAAAGGGAAAGGTACTTGGGTATGGCAAGGTGGCAATCTCTAAGGACTTGTGCCTTGAGACGGTCATGCTTGTTGAACACCTTGGTTATAACTTGCTTTCTATATATCATCTTGCCGATGCCGGTTATAATTCATATTTTACTAAGTATTATGTGCAAGTCTTTAGGAGTGACAATCTCAAATTGGTCCTTGTTGGATATGTGGAGAACAACCTTTACGTGGTTGACCTCTCGAAAGAGAGCCCCTCTCCCTCCACATGTCTAATGGCGGCCAAGCATGACGAAGGTTGGTTGTGGCATCGCCGCCTTGGTCATGTTAACATGAGGAATCTTAAACAACTCCTAAAGGGTGAGCACATTGTTGGACTAACCGGCATTTCTTTTGAGAAAGATCGTGTATGCAGTGCATGTGTAGCCGGAAAACAACTCAAGAAGAAACATCCTATCAAGAGTATCGTCACCACATCTAGGCCTTTGGAGCTCCTTCATTTGGATCTCTTTGGGCCATCACATTATGATACTCTTGGTGGGAGCAAGTATGGACTTGTCATTGTTGATGATTACTCAAGATACTCTTGGGTCTTTCTCCTTAAGTCTAAGGATGAGACCCATAGAGAGTTCATCACCTTCGCCAAGAAAGCTCAACGTACATATGAATCCGAGATCAAGGCGATTAGGACCGACAATGGCACCGAGTTCAAGAACTACACTATGCAAGAGTTTGTTGATGATGAGGGCATCAAGCATGAGTTTTCAGCTCCATATACCCCTCAACAAAATGGTGTTGTTGAAAGGAAGAACCGGACTATCATTGAGATGGCAAGAACCATGTTGAGTGAATTCAACTCACCCCACAACTTTTGGGGAGAAGCCATCTCTACAGCTGTCCACTACTCCAACCGGCTCTTCCTCCGCCCCCTCCACAACAAAACTCCATATGAGCTTCTCACAGGTAACAAGCCTAATGTCATGTACATTCGTGTCTTTGGATGCAAATGTCTTGTTAAGAACAATAAAGGGAAGCTTGGTAAATTTGAAACTAGAACCATAGAGGGCATTTTTGTTGGATATGCGGAGAACTCCCACGCCTATAGATACTACAACCGGTCCACTGGGACTATTGAAGTATCTTGTGACGTGGTGTTCTTGGAGGATAATGGCTCCCAAGTGGAGCAAGTTGTTCCATGTGTTGCAGGTAATGATGATGATCCATCTAGTGCCATCAAGCATATGGGCATTGGACACATCCGGCCCATGGAAGTTCATAATGATGATCAAGGTGATGGAGTAGAAGTATCAAGCTCACCTCAAGTTGAGCCTAGCTCAACTCAAGTTGAACCATCAAGTGCAACCCAAGATTTATCCTCCACTCAAGATGAGCCACATCCCGAAGAACAAGAAGAAAGCCCTCAACCCACTGAGCAAGACCATGATGATGATCAAGAAACATCCTCAACTCATGTTCAAGCTCAAGTTGTCCCTCATGATCAAGTATTAGCAAGAGATGAATTCATTGATCATGAAGGAACCATTCGGAAGATCAAGGCTGCTACAAGGGCAAGTGACATGAAAGTAGATCAAGTCCTTGGTAGCATCTCAAAAGGAGTGGTAACTCGTAGACACCATGCATTACTTATCACTTATTGTCAACATCATGCTTTTGTGTCTAGTTTTGAGCCACTCAAGGTACATGAAGCCTTGGTTGATCCGGATTGGGTTATTGCCATGCAAGAAGAATTGGAGTGTTTCACTCGTAATGAAGTATGGTCTCTAGTTGAGAGACCCAAGGATCATCGCATCAATGTTATTGGGACCAAATGGGTATTCAAGAACAAGCAAGATGAGAATGGCATTGTCATTAGAAATAAAGCAAGGTTAGTGGCGCAAGGGTTTGCCCAAATAGAAGGTATGGATTTTGAGGATACCTTTGCGCCGGTAGCCCGTCTTGAAGCTATTCGTCTTTTGCTTGCATTTGCATCTTTCCACAATTTCAAACTATATCAAATGGATGTGAAAAGTGCATTTTTGAATGGTCCCCTAAAAGAAACTGCATATGTAGCTCAACCCCCGGGTTTCGAAGACCCATGCCGACCCAACCATGTGTATTTACTCCATAAGGCACTCTACGGTCTCAAGCAAGCTCCACGTGCTTGGTATGAGTTCCTTAGGGATTTCCTACTACAAGATGGGTTTTGCATGGGTACGGTCGATTCCACCCTTTTCACCAAGCGGGTTAAAGGGGGTGGCTTGTTTATATGTCAAATATATGTTGATGATATTATATTTGGTGGAACTAACCCCAATCATAACAAAGCTTTTGAGCTATTGATGACTAGGAAATTTGAGATGTCCATGATGGGAGAGTTGAAGTTTTTCCTAGGCTTCCAAGTGAGGCAACTTGCAAAAGGCACCTTCATCTCTCAAGAAAAGTATGTGAAGGACATGCTCAAGAAATTCAACATGACCAATGCAAGCCCAATGAAGACACCCATGCCCGTAAAGGGCCTGCCAAAGATGGTACCCGGGGTTTATTAAAGGCCCAGGACTCGAAGAATAAGAAGACTTGGAAGCCCATTTAGTGTTAAGGAAAGATAGTTTGTATTAGGAAAGATAGAGATTTGTAATCTTACGGGTTGGGTACGAAACCCTCCCGAACTCTGTAACTTGTGTATTACGAAACCCTCGGCTCCACCCTCTATATAAGGGGGAGTCGAGGGACGAAGAAAGGATCGAATCTACTGTCAACATAACCCTAGTTTTCATAATCGTCGAGTACTTTTCGCCTGAACCTTCGAGATCTACTTGCCTTCTACTTCTAGCAAAACCCTAGTCTGCAATATGTAGGCATTGACAAGTTAATCCTTTGTCAATTGGCGCCGTCTGTGGGAATTAGAGGTTGCAAGGAGCTGATCTCGATGGCACGTTCAAGATCGTCGACTTCGTCGGTGGCAAGCAATGCGATGGATCGAGGTAACCAGGAAAAAACTGATCTAGTCAATTTTATTCCTCACCCGCCCTCCCGTATGGATGCATGTGCCTATCTGGAGGAGCCCATCATCATGACGTTCGGAGAATTCCGATTTGGCATCAACAAGGAAGGATCCTACCGTCTCGAAGTTCCGATCTCGTCGGAATTCTCAGCGGTCGATTCTAGCTTTTCGTCGAGTGACGGGAGTTTCGTCGCTACGCTTCGTCAACAGCAAGGCAAGCGGAAAGCTCGCCAAGATCTTCAGCAACACATCCTTCGAGTCGTCTGCGGACTCCTTTATAAGCAGCGACTCCGACAGTCGACAGCCTAAACTTCATCGACAAATCTGCTGCCATCGGAAAGGTCTTCACCACTCTACAGGATGGTGTCACCAATCCTGACAAAAATCAATACGCAAAATATCATCAGATCTATGCGATAGAAGAGGCAGGCCGATCAGAACCAGAAACGTCAGAGGCTTTCGATGATTTGGGAAATCCTTACATCGATCCCACTGATCTCAGAAAAGGCCTAGGCACTAAATACGTCGGGTCCTCACCTCGAGAAAGAGTACAACTCCCGCAAGCAGCGTGGGATAGGGCTGCAAGAGCCATGGATGGTTCAGAACCAATGACACCACTGCTACTGTACAAGAACTACAAGCATATCAATATAGACTTGCTCGGGTAAGCAGAGAGTTGGAAAAACAGACAGCATCTTTGAATAGGAGAAAAGAGGCAGCTTCCGCGTCAAGGCGTCGAGCAGAGCTAAGTCGACAATCAGGAACTTCGGGAGACAGTCACAGAGAAGCTCGGAGGAGAGCAATGTCTCGGTTGCAAAACATACCCGAAGCAGAGAGAGGAAACATAATTCAAAATCTCGACATGTCCTTTATGTCGATTGATGAAAGGGGAAATATCATCCCAAAAACGCCAGAAGCAGGTTACATGGCAACGCAAGCTTACATCCTCGCGTCCAGACCACCTCCTGGGGACCCAGAGAACCATTGTTCAATATGGCAATGGCTGGAGTAGGAGTTATGGGAACAGCGTTCGCGGCCACGCCTCCCGAAGAAAATCCTAGGCAAAATAGTCCACGACCCACCGCAGCAGTTCAAGACCCACCAAGAACAAGTGGAGCAAGAGACACAGCAGTCCAAGTAAGGGTGGACAGAGCGCGACAAGAAAGAAGGGAGCGTCAGCACTCACCAGAAGTTGCCGACGAAGATATGTGTGGGCTCCCGTGCTTTACGAGAAGGGTTCGAAAAACTCGAGTCCCAAAAGGATTCAAGTTACCCGAAAATTTCAAGAAATTCGACGGTTTGCAGGATCCCGAGGATTGGCTCGTTGATTATCTAGAGATGGTAAAGCTGGTAGGAGGAACCAGAGCAACAGCCATGCAAAGTATCCAAGTTCACTTGAGCGGTGCCGCGAGATCTTGGATAAAGAAACTCCCCCCAAGTTCCATCGACAGCTGGGATAACTTTGAGGATATCTTCGTGAAAAATTTCCGATCCACCTGCAAGAAACCTGCGTCATTGGAAGAGTTGAGGGCGTGTCGACAGAAACATGACGAGTCGATGAGAAAATATATACAGCGGTGGAACATTATAAAAAACTCGGCAGAAGATATATCTGACGAGAGAGCAATAGATGCGTTCGTGGCAGGAATTCGGCGAGGAGACTTCGTCGAGGACTTAGGGAGAACTAACCCTAAGACCATATCAGCACTCATGGAGATAGCCAATAAGTGGGCAGATGGAGAAGACGCAATATACAACAAGCGACACAGGTCGCCAGAAGAGGATCGTGGTCGAAATTATCAAAATAGAAGGCGATTTTCTCGCCAGTTCTACAACAACGATGCTCCTGGCCATATATCGGCTGGCTTTCGAGGAAATCCTGGAGGAAACAGTCGAGATGACTATCAAAGGAGTAATGAACATCAAGGCGACAATAGAGGCGATTCTCGCGGCAACAGGCAAAACAGTGGACCAAGGTTTCAAAGACCTTATGTGTCCCCCGAAGAGATGATGAACGGTCCGTGTCAAATGCATTTTTATCTTGACAATAACGGAAAGAGGCAGTCAGGGCATCTCCAGAAAGACTGCCGAAATTTTCAGGCAATGTTGCGAGCCGCAGGAATTGCAAATGCCCAAGCCATGAACAGAAACCCCCAGGGGCCAAGGAGCGAGATCCACCTTCCACCTCCTCCCGCAATTACGGACGAAAATCGGCACCAGCTCAGAATAGCGGCAGCACCACACCCACCTCCATATGTTGATCCTAATTCTAACGGTGCGGTCTCGATGATTCAGAAAGCTAGGCCGTCCAACAGGGCGAAGGTAATCTCACGACAAGTGTTCATGGCAGAGAAGATGCCTCCACCAACAGTCGAGTACTTAAATTGGTCGGGGCAAGACATCGGCTTCACAATCGCAGACCATCCGCAGCAAGTTCCTCGACCAGGACAATCAGCACTCATCTTACCCGCAGTAATCGCTGGTTTTGACGTGTCGAGAGTTTTCATAGATGGCGGCAGCAGCTTAAACCTTATGTATGCAGATACATTGAGGAAGATGAACATATCCCTGGCAAACTTGAAACCAACTGACACACGTTTCCACGGGATTACACCAGAGAAGCCAAGTTACCCATTGGGCAAGATCAACCTCGACGTTCAGTTTGGAACCCGAGAAAACTACAGGATAGAGAATTTGGAGTTCGAAGTCGTGGATTTCCCGTCGCAATATCACGCTCTGTTGGGACGACCAGCGTATGCCAGGTTCATGGCAGTGCCGCATTATACATATCTGTTGTGGAGGTTGCCTGGGCCCAAGGGACCTATCACAATCAAAGGAAGTTTCGCGTTATCTGATAAATGCGACAAGGATTTTCATCGACTGTCAGAAACTTTCGGGATGCAAGCAGAATATGCGGCGCCAAGGTTCACTGATTATGATGTGCTGCCAGAGGTAGGGAGATCTTCTAAGGAGCCAACTTTCAACACAACCAAGGATTCAAAAGAGGTACAGATCCACCCGACAGACCCAAAGAAAACGACATCCATTGCCGCAAACATGGACGTCGCATAGGAAAGCGCGCTCGTCGAGTTCCTCCGTGAGCACTGGAAAATCTTCGCATGGTGCCCAGCTGACATGCCAGGAGTACCCAGGGAACTCGCCGAGCACCACCTCAATTTGGATCCTCTCGCAAGACCAGTCAAGCAACCTTTGCGGCGTTTTTCGGAACCTAGCCGCAAAGCCATGTTATCGGAAATAGATCGACTCAAAGATGCTGGTTTCATCAAAGAAATATCTACAGAAGCCACATGGGTAGCTAACCCAGTGATGGTGCCGAAAAAACACACAATAGTCCTTCGCATGTGCGTCGACTTCACGTGTCTCAATAAACATTGTCCTAAGGATCACTTTCCCCTCCCAAGGATCGATCAAATCATCGACTCCACGGCAGGATGCGAACGTCTTTCCTTTTTGGACGCATACTCTGGTTATAACCAGATCAGATTAAAAGAAGAAGATGAAGCCAAGACAGCGTTCATAACACCTTACGGCGTGTTTTGTTACAAAACAATGCCCTTTGGTTTGAAAAATGCGGGAGCAACATATCAGCGGATGATGCAGAAGTGCCTAGCAACACAGATTGGAAAAAATGTGCAAGTCTACATTGACGATGTCGTGATAACATCAAAGAAAGGGTCGACTCTGATCGAAGATTTGAAGGAAACCTTCGACAACCTCGACAAATTCTGCCTCAAGCTGAACCCGACAAAGTGCTCTTTTGGAGTTCCTGCAGGAGAACTTCTCGGGTTTTTAGTATCAGCAAGGGGGATTGAAGCTAATCCCGAAAAAATCCAGGCCATCGTTACTATGAGAAAGCCAACAAAGTTGAAAGAAATACAACAGCTAACGGGGCGAGTCGCAGCTTTAAGCAGATTCGTCGCCAGGCTAGGAGAAAAGGCATTGCCGTTCTACGCATTGATCAAACAGGGGGAAAAATTTCAATGGAACGAGGAAGCAGATAGGGCCTTCGAGAACCTCAAGCGGACAATTTCGACACCACCAATCTTGGTGGCGCCTAAAGATAAAGAACCTCTCCTCTTATACATTGCAGCCACACCTCAGGTGGTCAGCACAGCCCTAGTAGTCGAGAGAGAAGAAGAAGGAAAGCTCCATGGAGTTCAGAGGCCAGTATATTTCATCAGCGAAGTACTGTCGCCTTCAAAACAGCGGTACCCGCAATATCAGAAACTGGCGTATGGAGTATTCACGACAGCAAGAAAATTGCGACACTATTTTTCGGCGCACCCGATAATAGTGGTCAATGAAGCTCCTTTGTCAAACATATTGAACAACCCAGAAGCTACGGGTCGTGTCTCCCTTTGGGGAATAGAACTTTCCCCTCGGGACATCACGTATGAAAAAAGAAAGGCAATAAAATCGCAGGTTTTACCAGATTTCATTGCAGAGTGGATGGAGCTACAAAACACGGGGCCTCCAGATTTATCGAGAACTTGGACCATGAACTTCGACGGGTCCAAAAGGTTGGAAGGTGCTGGAGCAGGCGTGATATTGGTATCACCTGAAGGCGACAAGTTGAAATATGTCCTACGGATGACGTTCCCAAACGCGTCTAACAACGAAGCAGAGTATGAAGCTCTCATACATGGGATGAAGATGGCGAAAGCTTGCGGTGCAACCCGATTGAAAATCTTCGGTGACTCACAATTGGTGGCACAACAAGTTATGAACCAATGTGATGCAGTCAACGAAAGTATGATAGCATACAAAGAGGTGTACAATGAGCTGGAGAAATTATTTGATGGATGCGAGGTAAACCACATCAGCAGGATGAGTAACGATGAAGCCGATGTTCTTGCAAACATCGGGTCACAGTGTCTCGCGATTCCTCCAGGCGTGTTTTGGGAAGAGATAAGCGAGAGATCAACAAAGCCAGCAAAAACAAAGAAGGAGAAAAAAGAGAAATCCTCGAGTACCACCAACGACACAGTAGAAGAAGAAGAGGAGCAGGAGCTAGTCATGATGGTGCAAACTCCATGGATGCAGGCTTACATATCATACATCCTAAGGAAAACAATACCCGACGATCCAGTTGAAGCAAGGCGAATAATTAGGAGATCAAAAGCTTTTACTGTGGTAAAAGGGGAGTTGTACAAACGAAGCATTTCGGGCGTGCTACAGAGATGTGTTACACCCGAAGAAGGAAGAATCATCCTGAAAGATGTGCACGAAGGAATATGCGGGCACCACGCGAGCAGCCGAGCTATCGCGGCTAAAGTTTTCAGAGCAGGATTTTATTGGTTAACAGCAATCGAGGACGCGAAGGAAATAGTGAGAACTTGCGACGCGTGCCAAAGATTTGCCGCCAAACCTCACTCTCCCGCAGCAGAACTTATGCCAATCCCACTATCTTGGCCCTTTGCTCAATGGGGTCTTGACATGGTGGGAAAACTACACAAAGCTTCGCCAGGAGGTTATGAGTATATGCTTGTCGCTGTCGACAAATTTACAAAGTGGATAGAAGCAAAGCCGATAAATTCACCGGACGGCGCGTCAGCGATTAAGTTCGTGAAAAGCATCGTCTTTAGATTTGGAGTCCCTCATAGCATTGTCACAGACAACGGCAGTAATTTTACGTCCAAGGAGTTCAAAGCATACTGCGCAGAAGTAGGCATCAAATTGAGTTTTGCGTCTGTTGCACATCCACAAACCAACGGTCAAGTCGAGAAGGCCAATGGCATCATCTGCAATGGTATCAAGAAACGCCTGCTAGGACCATTGGAAAAAGCTCGGCATACTTGGCCGGATGAGCTGCCAAGTGTGTTGTGGAGTATCCGAACAACACCAAATACGGCGACGCAGGAAACGCCGTTTTTTCTGGTCCATGGAGCCGAAGCAGTCCTGCCGATAGAAATAGAGCATGATTCTCCAAGAGTCACAGAATATGATGAAGAAACCTCGAGAAAAGCTTTGGAGGATGACGTCGATGCACTTGACGAAGCTCGAGACGAAGTCCTGTCACGAGTCGCTAAATATCAACAGGACTTGAAGAATTACCACAGTCGACGATTGCGGCCAAGATCTTTTCAAGTTGGTGATTTAGTTTTGCGACTCAACCAAAAAAGTCATGAAAAACTCGAGTCACCATGGCTTGGACCCTACATCGTCACAGAAGTAATCGAAGGAGGAGCATACAGAATCAAGGACAAGAAGACGGGGAACGTTGAGCCAAATCCTTGGAACGTGGCGCAGCTCAGGCGTTTTTACGCTTAGATGCCGAAATATAGTCTCCTCTGTAAACATACAATGTACTGAAACGCCCGCGAGTTTTCAGACGCACTCTTTTCCTTTTTCGGGGCACCGAGTGGGGCCGGAAAGGTTTTTAATGAGGCGGGCTCGCGGTGCTGCAATATAATAAAGATAGTAGAATTATATATCTTTTTCGACAGGCTCGGGGGCTTCCTCCTAGATGATACAATATATATATACACAGTGTCGACAAATACAACTCGCAAAAAATATCTCGCCTTGGTATAAAGTACCTCGCCAAAATAAAAATATCGACAAAATAGCGGTCAACATAAAGCTCGGGGGCTCATACCCGCAAAAATAGTACACAGTATAATTTATTTTGCCTTGGGACAACCTCGCACTATAAAAACAAAAAATACTGCAATCAAAACGCCCGGGGGCTTGGCGGTAAAAATAAAAATATAGTGACTTTACAATACAGATCATATACAATCTTCGGAACAAGTTTATCTTCAAGGATTTCCCAATATATTGTCTATTGTTAAGCGCTCATTATTTACAGCACGAGTGCTATGCTCAGCGTAGCTGCCCTTCACGAAGAATTCGGCATCCATCCGAAGAAGTTCATCCATCATATCTTCGGCAACAGGAGTAACAATATCATCATATTTGCCGAAGTTTCTCTTCCTCTTCGACATCTTGGCCAAGCACTTTGGAACAATTTGCCCCACGTCTAACTTCGGGTAGCAGATCTTTATCATAATCATAGCAAATCTTGCGCCAGCAGAGAGTTGGGCCCGCACAAAGCCATGGATTCGAGGAGCATCCCGAACTTATCCATTAAAGCAGGAAGAGTCTCTGGCATCTTGTTCCGAGGAAACATAGTGCCATAGACCAGAGACAGAGTCCTAGTGTACAGAAGTCGAGATAATCACGAACCTGGAGTGCGCGATCCTGAAACCTAACAATCTGGCGAGTTCGCTCAGGCGTGCCCCAAAAACTTGAACCATGATTCTTGGCGAGCCGAAGAAGTACATTGGACCGAGCCTCGACACGCTCATCTTCAGTAGCAGCATCCAAAAAAGAATCTATTTTTAAGGGAATCAGTGAACAACGAGAAGACAAGCAAAAAGGAAAAGAAAACGCACGACAATGATAATGAGGCATACCTGCCATATCCAAGCTAGCATCTGTCAGCAGTTGAAGCATAAAATTTTCGCGGGAGTAGCTGCAGCAGCTTCAGCAACGGCGTTTCCTTCAATGGCATCCTGAGCTTGTTGGAGTGCAACCTTTTCCCTCTCAGAAGATTTTCGAGATTGTTCCATGAGCATAAGTGATTGCTTCTTCATAGATTGGAGCTGTTGCCGAAGTTCTTCCAAATCTTGTGCTGAGTTCTTACTCGAAGAATCCTCTGTAAAGCCGACAACGACAGGTATCTTCTTCGAGTGAGCGGAAGTGGGCAAAACATTGGAAGGATGAGGAGTTGCAGTATAGTTGTCAAAAATCAACTGAAAATAAAAAGATTTCCGATATCAATCATCCAGCAAAATATAAATTTCGATTCAACATTAAAGTATATACATCGCTATTACAAAGAGAAGGTCACTACTGAAGTCTGAAGTAGCGTCGCCAAAACTACTAAGGCGACAGCATCAAAAGATAGAACTAAAAAAAAGGTGGTCTACTTGACCTCCGGCTTGGATGCGCTTGGAGCAGGTGCTGGTTTAACACCAAGGAAGGACAGGATGGGTCTTGCAGAAGGTTTGGCAGCTCTAATTAGAGATTGCCATTTCTTTGTCTCCATCTCCCCTATGTCGCCAACCTTGGCCCAGTCGACGTCTTGTTGACTATCAGCAATTAGCGCGATGGTGCCTTCAACGCCAATCTTCAGGCCTTCTTGGCGAAGTTTCAGCCCAAGATCTTCGGGCCCGTTGAAGGTTTTTGCGAGCTCCACAAAAGTAGAGGGGGTCTCTTTCTTCGGGAAGAAGTAGGGGAAAAGCTTCAGCAAGCCAGCTTCAGCGTTTTCAAGTCCATCGCGCGCTTCATCCCCATGAAAGGGTGATGTCTACGGGAGCTTCTATTCTTGTAGACAGTGTTGGGCCTCCAAGAGCAGAGGTTTGTAGAACAGTAGCAAGTTTCCCTTAAGTGGATTACCCAAGGTTTATCGAACTCAGGGAGGAAGAGGTCAAGTTATCCCTCTCAAGCAACCCTGTAATCACAAAGCAAGAAGTCTCTTGTGTCCCCAACACACCAAATACACTTGTCAGGTGTATAGGTGTACTAGTTCGGCGAAGAGATAGTGAAATACAAGTAATATGAATGTATATGAGTGGTAATAGCAATCTGAATAAAATATGGCAGCGAGTAAACATGCAGCAAAACAGTAAACAAACGGAGATTCGATGCTTGGAAGCAAGGCCTAGGGATCCTGCTTTCACTAGTGGACACTCTCAACAATGATCACATAATAGGACTACTCTACACTCTTTTGTTGGATGATGAACGCATTGCGTAGGATTACACAAACCCTCAATGCCGGAGTTAACAAGCTCCACAATGCAATGTTCATATTTAAATAACCTTAGAGTGCAAGATAGATCAACATAATTACACCAAGAACTAACATAGCATGCACACTATCACCATCATGCATATGTAGGAGGAATAATACACATCAATACCATCATAGCAATAATTAACTTCATAATCTACAAGAGATCATAATCATAGCCTACGCCAAGTACTCACACGGTGCACACACTATCACCATTACACACGTGGAGGAGGAATAGAGTACTTTAATAACATCACTAGAGTAGCACATAGACGATATTCAACTAGATCACATAAAGAGAGAGATGAACCACATAGCTACAGCGGAGCCCTCAGCCCCGGGGGTGAATTACTCCCTCCTCATCATGGAGGCAGCGATGGCGGTGAAGATGGCGGTGGAGACGGCGGTGGAGACGACTCCGGGCAATTCCCCGTCCGGCAGGGTGCCGGAACAGAGACTTCTGTCCCCGAATCTTGATTTCGCGATGGCGGCGGCTCGGAAGGTTTTCTCCGTATCGTGGCTCTCGGTACTGGGGGTTTCGCGACGGAGGCTTTAAGTAGGCGGAAGGTCAAGCGGGGGCCACACGAGGGCCCAGGGGCAGGTCGGCGCCGGGCTTGGGCCGCGCCGGCCACCCTCCTGGCGCCTCGTGGCCCCACTTCGTTATCTCTTCGGTCTTCTGGAAGCTTCGTGCAAAAATAGGACCCTGGGCGAAAGTTTCGTCCAATTCCGAGAATATTTCCTTACTAGGATTTCTGAAACCAAAAACAGCAGAACAATTGGCTCTTCGGCATCTTGTTAATAGGTTAGTTCCAGAAAATGCATAAATATGACGTATAATGTGCATAAAACATGTAGGTATCATCAATAAAGTAGCATGGAACATAAGAAATTATCGATACGTTGGAGACGTATCAGCATCCCCAAGCTTAGTTCCTCGTCCGAGCAGGTAAAACGATAACAAAGATAATTTCAAGTGACATGCCATCATAATCTTGATCATACTATTTGTAAACATATGTAATGAATGCAGCGATCAAAACAAAGGTAATGACATGAGTAAACAAAAGAATCATATGACAAAGACTTTTCATGAATAGTACTTCAAGACAAGCATCAATAAGTCTTGCATAAGAGTTAACTCATAAAGCAATAAATCAAAGTAAAGGTATTGAAGCAACACAAAGGAAGATTAAGTTTCAGCGGTTGCTTTCAACTTATAACATGTATATCTCATGGATATTGTCACTACAAGAAAAGTTCTGATAGACAACGTCTCAAAATCGTCCGCTAAGGGGTATTTTTCGTCGCCTATGGGCCTAACCCGACGATATGGGTTCCGTTGTGGAAACTGCGTCAGGCAAAGTCCAACGACGATTTTTTCGGTCCGTCGCGCTTGGGCGCCCTTCCGCCACGGAAAATCGGACCGTTGCGGAAGTGTTTTGGGAGCCCGTTGACTGCTGACGTCATGCAAACTGACACGTGGCAGACGCCGTTAACTGCCAGTTAACGGCGTTAACCGGCTGAAACCCCGTGGTAGATGGTAGGCCCACACGAGGCCTGCCACGTCTTAAGCGGGCCGGGCCAGATGACATAGTTTGACCGGTCAACTATATAGCTGGGCTGGTCCATTAGTTACGTGGGCCGGGCCTAACCTCTAATGTTGACTGGTCAAAAGTTAAATGGGCCGGCCCATTTAACATGTGGGGTCCACCTTACAGCAAGGGCCGGCCCAAGAAGCAAGTGGGCCGGCAAAAAACACAGTGGGTCCCACTTCCCGTTAAAAGGCCGGCCCATTTAGTGTGTGGGGTCCACCGTATAGCAAGTGGGCCGGCCCAACAAGCTAGTGGGCGGGCCAAAAACACAGGTGGAACTTTCCTGTTAAAGGGCCGGCCATTTAGTGTGTGGGGTCCACCATATATCAAGTGGGCGGCCCAACAAGATAGTGGGCCGGGCCAAAACACAGTGGGACCCATCTTCCTGTTAAAGGGCCGGCCCATTTAGTATGTGGGGTCCACAATATAGCAAGTGGGCTGGCCCACCAAGATGGCGGGCCAAAAACACATGTGGGTCCCACATTCGTTAATGGGCCGGCCCATTTGGTATGTGGGGTCCACCATGTAGAAAGTGGGCCGGCCCAACGAGATAGTGGGCCGGGCCAAAACACAGTGGGTCCCACCATCCTATTAAAGGGCCGGCCCATTTGGTGTGTGGGGTCCACCATATAGAAAGTGGGCCGGCCCATTTGGTATGTGGGGTCCACCATCTAGAAAGTGGGCCGGCCCAACAAGATAGTGGGCGGGGTCAAAACACAGGTGGGTCCCACCTTCCTATTAAAGGGCCGGCCCATTTACCATGTGGGACCACCATAGAGCAAGTGGGCCGGCCCAATAAGCATGTGGAGCCCACTATCGTGTAACCGGGCCGGCCTACTAAAGAAGTGGGCCGGCCCAAAATGAAAGTGGGTCCCACACTACTGTAAGTGGGCCGGCCCAATCTGTTGTAGGGCCCTACTTGTTTGACTAGTCAACTTGCATTAAATTTCATGAGCCTAAAATCTGATTTCAATGATACACACAATTACATACACAAATAAAACAAATAGGAAAATTACAAGGCAATTAATGTGCCCAAATAAAAAAATTACATAGAATCATTGAGGACTTCTATTAGCATCATCAATAACACGTTGACATTTGGCAATCGCCTTGATTGAATCTTGTGTACTCTTTGTCAACATATCAGCTACAGATCTTAAAGCAGCAATACCATGTCTTTTATAAAGTACAGCCTTGAGATATTTACTGTCTGATGAAAGAAATGGTCTAGGTTGACGGCTATGAGAAGATGCATCAGAAGAAAGATCAGAACTTTTTGTGGGCCTCACAGTTAATGAAGATTGCTTCATCACAACTGCATTCTGATAATAATGCAAAAAGAGTTAAACGATGAACTATGCAAACATTTATTATGCAATGTAGATATAAGATAATAACAAGTTGCATAAATAAGACATGTATGGAACTTGTACTAAGCACAAACTTACATCATAATGTTGCACAGGGTCGCTACAGATCCTTTTTTGGCGACTATCTTCTAATGATGACTGCTTCATTAAAACAGCATTCTGGTAACATTGTAAACATAGTTACAACAATTAACTATTCAAACATGTATTACGCAATGTAGAGATCAGATAACAGCATGTAGCAGAAATAAGCACAAGATAAGATAAGATGCATGTACTAAGCACATACTGGCTCACTGCAGGTCCTTCTCTTGCGTGCACTAGTCGTGGTCAACATGCCTATCATTTTAGGTTCAGCCATCAAGTGAAATGCTAATCCTCCTGCTCCATTGTCCTTAATCTGTGTTTAGATATCACATTTAAGACCAAGTCAGCTGGTTTCAAATAACAAAAAACTTGAGCTGCCAAATGAATAAGCCAATAGTTACCAGATATCAAATTAAAACCAACTAGATGTTGCTTTGCATGAGATACGAATTTCAGACATTCAGATTTAGAGTAGGGTAATGCCAAGGTTTTACACATAAAGTAAACTGGCATTAAGAATGACCAAATGTCAGGTTCAAATCACCCTCGAAGTTTCTCCAAGACAAGCATATCAAATAGGCAGAAACATAGTAAAGCATGAATGGCATTGCTATGGCAGGGTTCCAAGTGTTAATCTCTTGCATAAGGAACAATGCATATAGGTTATAGATAATAACGGAAGTAAACTGCCAAAATTACCAACCACGAACTCAGATTCCAACCTTACCTAGCGTCCCCGCTGTTAATGTTGGATGTTCTAATAAGTGGTTCGCATGATCAATCCCAAGGAAAAATAACATTGACAAGTCAGTCTACGATAATACAAAGACCAGACATGCACGCAGCAATAACTATATAAGCTAAAGACGAGGTATAAGAGCAAGCAGATTGGAAATGCACATAGCATGATTATAAAAGCAGTGTGAGAATAGCAGACACGAGAAAACAGCTAGCGGTGAGCTAATGACGTGGTATAAGAACAAGCAGATTGGAAATGCCCATAGCACGACTATAAAAGCAGTGCGACAATAGCATGCAGTACAAAAACAGTTGGCAGCAAATGAATGGGTACAAGGCTATAAATATGTGGATGCACACAGGTGTCAGTAGAATGAACAGGATGGTAGCGACCGGATAATGCTTTTGTACTGTACAACATTTAAACAAACTTCATGCGAAGCAACACATCAAGAAAGTTAACGGCATATGAGATCTGCAAATAACTACACAAAACATGGCTAAAGAAACACCGCGATCTAACGGGCCAGCGTACTAACCAAGCTGCGGCGGGGTGGACGGGGGCGGCAACTTGCATTCCAGCGGCGGCGAACGCGGGAGACGATGAATCGACCATGTTTCAGTAGAAGCGGGCGTTAGTGAAGCAGATCTGGTTGGCTGGCAAGGTATTCGGTGAAGTTGATACAGCCGCTGCGGCGAGGTAGTCGGTGGCGAGGTCGGCGGTGAAGCAGATCCGTCGGTGGCGAGGTCGGCGGTGAAGCAGATCCGTCGGTGGCGAGGTCGGCGGTGAAGCAGATCCGTCGGTGACGAGGGCGGCGGGGGAGCGGATCAGGGGGTGGACCAACACGATCAAGGCTACGCTGTGGAGGAGTATGCCGGCGGCGAAGCAGATCTAGTACTGTAGAGAGTCAGAGCTTTGGCTTGTGAGAGTATTTTTGAGCTAATGGGGCGAATGGTTGGTGGGTGGGTGTGGGCCTGTGGGGAGGGTTCGGGATCTAGGCAAGATATTTCATTGTTACCGAATGAGCCCTCCATGGTCGGTGGGTTGTAGCTTCCGGACCAGGGTTAAAAGGGTAAAACTGGTCACGGGATTTTCGAATGGATGCGGCGGGATGATTTGGCGCGTGGCCGAAATTTTCAGTTTCAAGCTACAGTACGAGCAGAACGACAAAAATAATGTTCTTCCCCAGGGAGCTCTCATTTCTTCCTCTTCTCTTTCTCTCTCGAGTCTCTCCCACTCCCCCGGCTCCTCTCCCCCTTCTCTCCGGCGGCCTCGCCGGCCGGAGACGAGGCCGACTTCTCTCTGTATATTGTACACCCTCCGAACTAAATTAATTGATTCAACTTTCCTTAGACGTGTATGTATCTAGAGTAAAAACATGTGTGGATACATCCATATTTAGATAAGCAAAGTTGAGTCAGCTAATTTGGATCCGAGGGAGTTAGTGTTGTTGTAAGCTTAGATCCAGTGTTTCCCATGAGCAGAATGGCGCAATGGAGTCGGGGATCTCGTCATCGGCTTCAGATCTGGCCTATGGTGAATCTGGCGGATCTTGCCGGCCAAACCCCGATCTGGTGCCATCAATGTGATGGCGCTAACGGTGAGGCTTGCTTTGGTCAGTGCTTCAGATCTGGCCAATGGGGAAGTCAAGCTGCTAAAGTTCACAAGCTCGGGGCATACGACGGCGTCATCCGTCTTGCCCGTGCACATCTTGGACTTTCAGCGACCCTTCTCAGAGCCAATATGCCGTTGCTGAGGCCCTTCTTCTCCTTCGTCCTGGCGACTACCGGCGACACCGTCCCAAGTGGTGCGTCCCCGGCGACGGAGTTGCTGGAAAGGATGCGGAGCAGAGATCTGATGTGCGGTCGAGAAGGACTCGATTGATTTTCTTCTATATGTTTTGGGGTCCTTTTTGTAAAGTTGCAGGTTCTATTAGTTATTGTCTAGTACTTTTGGTCCTCTATGTAATTTTTTGGACTAGTTTCCATTGGCACTGATAAACTTGAATTTTGACAAGTTCACGAGGAAAAAAATTCCTTTGCACATATGGCCTATCATGTATAAACATTCTTGAGATTTAAACTATATGTAATGTGCCATGCATTAACCCTAAACCATATATATGTAACTAACCCTAGCTGATCAAACCCTACTTAATTAAAACAAATAACCCTAAACTATACGCATGCACTTTATGCGCAAAGGCGCGGGTGCCTCTAATAATGTGTGTGCGCACTCGATCGATGATCCCTAAACCTTATACAACCCTGAAACCCTAATCCCTAATCCCTAAACCCTAAACACTAAACCCTAGACCCTAAACCCTAACCCTAACCCTAAACCCTAATTAAACCCTATATATAGGCCAACGACACTTAATTGTGCATCAAGCAGGCCAGGGGTGCCTCGCGGTCCTCTAATTAAATTAAATGTGCCATGCATTAACCCTAAACCATATATATGTAACTAACCATAGCTAATCAACCCTACTTAATGAAAACACATAACCCTAAACTATACTAGCTAGCTGCTATAACCCGATCTAATAAAAACATGCTCTATATATAGCAGCTAGCTAGCAAACCGTAGATTAACACCAATTAATATATACATGGCCTATATCGATCATGTTGTATAACATATCCCTGAGATTCATTAATTAATTATATAATTATCGTGATAAATTAATTAACTTTAATTTTGACAAGTTCTCTCGAATGAAAACACATTTGATTAAGTTGCCTCATAATATATATATATATAATTAGTGTGCATGCATGGCCTACCATGCATTCGTGCATATATTTTAATGTATATTTGAACATATTCTTGGGGATTTCAATCTCTCTCTCTCGATCATCTATATATCGTTGGTGGCCAAAAAACACACATATATATATATGCATGCAATTTATGCGTAAAGGCGCGGGTGCCTCTAATAATGTGTGTGCGCACTCGATCGATGATCCCTAAACCTTAAACAACCCTAAAACCCCTAAATCCCTAATCCCTAAACCCTAAACACCCTAAACACTAAACCCTAAACCCTAGACCCTAAACGTACCCTAACCCTAACCCTAAACCCTAGCTAATCCTAAACCCCAATTAAACCCTATGTATATGCCAACGACACTTAATTGTGCATCGATCGAGCGGGTCATGGGTGCCTCGCGATCCTCTAATAAAATTAAATGTGCCATGCATTAACCATAAACCATATATATGTAACTAACCCTAGCTAATCAACCCTACTTAATTAAAACACATAACCCTAAACTATACTAGATATAACCCGATCTAATAAAAACATGCTCTATATATAGCAGCTAGCTAGCAAACCGTAGATTAACACCAATTAAAATATACATGGCCTATATCGATCATGTTGTATAACATATCCCTGAGATTCATTAATTAATTATATAATTATCGTGATAAATTAATTAACTTGAACTTTGACAAGTTCTCTCGAATGAAAACACATTTGATTAAGTTGCCTCATAATATATATATATAATTAGTGTGCATGCATGGCCTACAATGCATTCGTGCATATATTTTAATGTATATTTGAACATATTCTTGGGGATTTCAATCTCTCTCTCTCTCGATCATCTATATATCGTTGGTGGCCCAAAAAACACACATATATATGCATGCAATTTATGCGTAAAGGCGCGGGTGCCTCTAATAATATAATGTGTGTGCGCACTCGATCGATGATCCCTAAACCTTAAACAACCCTAAAACCTTAAAATCCCTAATCCCTAAACCCTAAACACCCTAAACACTAAACCCTAAACCCTAGACCCTAAACATACCCTAACCCTAACCCTAACCCTAACCCTAAACCCTAGCTAATCCTAAACCCCAATTAAACCCTCTGTATAGGCCAACGACACTTAATTGTGCATCGATCGAGCGGGTCATGGGTGCCTCGTGATCCTCTAATAAAATTAAATGTGTCGTGCATTAACCCTAAACCATATATATGTAACTAACCCTAGCTAATCAACCCTACTTAATTAAAACACATAACCCTAAACTATATATACTAGCTAGCTGCTATAACCCGATCTAATAAAAACATGCTCTATATATAGCAGCTAGCTAGCAAACCGTAGATTAACACCAATTAAAATATACATGGCCTATATCGATCATGTTGCATAACATATCCCTGAGATTCATTAATTAATTATATAATTATCGTCATAAATTAATTAACTTGAACTTTGACAAGTTCTCTCGAATGAAAACACATTTGATTAAGTTGCCTCGTAATATATATATAATTAGTGTGCATGCATGGCCTACAATGCATTCGTGCATATATTTTAATGTATATTTGAACATATTCTTGGGGATTTCAATCGATCTCTCTCTCTCGATCATCTATATATCGTTGGTGGCCCAAAAAACACACATATATATGCATGCAATTTATGCGTAAAGGCGCGGGTGCCTCTAATAATGTGTGTGCGCACTCGATCGATGATCCCTAAACCTTAAACAACCCTAAAACCTTAAATCCCTAATCCCTAAACCCTAAACACTAAACCCTAAACCCTAGACCCTAAACCTAACCCTAACCCTAACCCTAAACCCTAGCTAATCCTAAACCCCAATTAAACCCTATGTATAGGCCAACGACACTTAATTGTGCATCGATCGAGTGGGTCATGGGTGCCTCGTGATCCTCTAATAAAATTAAATGTGCCATGCATTAACCCTAAACCATATATATGTAACTAACCCTAGCTAATCAACCCTACTTAATTAACACACATAACCCTAAACTATACTAGCTAGCTATAACCCGATCTAATAAAAACATGCTCTATATATAGCAGCTAGCTAGCAAACCGTAGATTAACACCAATTAAAATATACATGGCCTATATCGATCATGTTGTATAACATATCCCTGAGAATCATTAATTAATTATATAATTATCGTGATAAATTAATTAACTTGAACTTTGACAAGTTCTCTCGAATGAAAACACATTTGATTAAGTTGCCTCATAATATATATATAATTAGTGTGCATGCATGGCCTACAATGCATTCGTGCATATATTTTAATGTATATTTGAACATATTCTTGGGGATTTCAATCGATCTCTCTCTCTCTCTCGATCATCTATATATCGTTGGTGGCCCAAAAAACACACATATATACGCATGCACTTGATGCGTAAAGGCGCGGGTGCCTCTAATAATGTGTGTGCGCACTCGATCGATGATCCCTAAACCTTAAACAACCCTAAAACCCTAATCCCTAATCCCCTAAACCCTAAACACCCTAAACACACTAAACCCTAGACCCTAAACACCCTAAACACTAAACCCTAAACCCTAGACCCTAAACACCGTAAACCCTAAACCATAAACCCTAAACCCTAAACCCTAAACCCTAAAACCCTAAACCCTAAACACTAAACCCTAAACCCTATAAACACCCTAAACACTAATTAAAACCTAAACCCTAGACCCTAAACACTAAACCCTAAACCCTAGACCCTAAACACCGTAAACACTAAACCCTAAACACTAATTAAACCCTAAACCATAGACCCTAAACACTAGACCCTAAACCCTAGACCCTAAACACCCTAAACACTAAACCCTAGACCCTCTAAACACAGTAAACACTAAACCCTAAACCCTAGACCCTAGCTAAACACCCAAAACACTAAACCCTAAACCCAGCTAGCTAACCCTAAACCCTAATTAAACCCTATATATATAGGCCAACGACACTTAATTGTGCATCAAGCAGGCCAGGGGTGCCTCGCGGTCCTCTAGTTAAATTAAATGTGACATGCATTAACCCTAAACCATATATATATAACTAACCCCTAGCTAATCAAACCCTAGTTAATTAAAACACATAACCCTAAACTATACTAGCTATAACCCGATCTAATAAAAACATGCTCTATATATAGCATGCAGCTAGCTAGCAAAAACGGTAGATTAAAACCAATTAATATATACATGGCCTATATATCGATCATATGTTGTATAACATCTCCCTGAGATTCATTAATTAATTATATAATTATCGATGATAAATTAATTAACTTGAATTTTGACAAGTTCTCTCGAATGAAAACACATTTGATTAAGTTTCCTCATAATATATATATAATTAGTGTGCATGCATGGCCTACCATGCATGCATTAATTCGTGCATATATTTTAATATATATTTGAACATATTCTTGGGGGATTTCAATCTCTCTCTCTCGATCATCTATATGTCGTTGGTGGCCAAAAAACACACACATATACGCATGCACTTTATGCGCAAAGGCGCGTGTGCCTCTAATAATGTGTGTGTGCGCACTCGATCGATGATCCCTAAACCTTAAACAACCCTAAAACCCTAATCCCTAATCCCCTAAACCCTAAACACCCTAAACACACTAAACCCTAGACCCTAAACACCCTAAACATGTACTAAACCCTAAACCCTAGACCCTAAACACCGTAAACCCTAAACCATAAACCCTAAACCCTAAACCCTAAACCCTAAAACCTAAACCCTAAACCCTAAACCCTATAAACACCCTAAACACTAATTAAACCCTAAACCCTAGACCCTAAACACTAAACCCTAAACCCTAGACCCTAAACACCGTAAACACTAAACCCTAAACCCTAAACACCCTAAACACTAATTAAACCCTAAACCATAGACCCTAAACACTAGACCCTAAACCCTAGACCCTAAACACCCTAAACACTAAACCCTAGACCCTCTAAACACAGTAAACACTAAACCCTAAACCCTAGACCCTAGCTAAACACCCAAAACACTAAACCCTAAACCCAGCTAGCTAACCCTAAACCCTAATTAAACCCTATATATATAGGCCAACGACACTTAATTGTGCATCAAGCAGGCCAGGGGTGCCTCGCGGTCCTCTAGTTAAATTAAATGTGACATGCATTAACCCTAAACCATATATATATAACTAACCCCTAGCTAATCAAACCCTAGTTAATTAAAACACATAACCCTAAACTATACTAGCTATAACCCGATCTAATAAAAACATGCTCTATATATAGCATGCAGCTAGCTAGCAAAAACGGTAGATTAAAACCAATTAATATATACATGGCCTATATATCGATCATATGTTGTATAACATCTCCCTGAGATTCATTAATTAATTATATAATTATCGATGATAAATTAATTAACTTGAATTTTGACAAGTTCTCTCGAATGAAAACACATTTGATTAAGTTTCCTCATAATATATATATAATTAGTGTGCATGCATGGCCTACCATGCATGCATTAATTCGTGCATATATTTTAATATATATTTGAACATATTCTTGGGGGATTTCAATCTCTCTCTCTCGATCATCTATATGTCGTTGGTGGCCAAAAAACACACACATATACGCATGCACTTTATGCGCAAAGGCGCGTGTGCCTCTAATAATGTGTGTGTGCGCACTCGATCGATGATCCCTAAACCTTAAACCCTAAATAAACCCTAATCCCTAATCCCTAAACCCTAAACACCATAAACATTAAACCCTAAACCCTAACCTCCTAACCCTAAACCCTAAACCCTAATTAAACCCTATATATATAGCCAATGACACTTAATTATGCATCAAGCAGGCCAGGGGTGCCTCGCGGTCCTCTAATTAAATTAAATGTGCCATGCATATATATGTGTTTAATTTGGGGATTTCAATCGCTCTCTCGTATGTAGCTCTCTCTACCTCTCTCTCTCTCTCTCTCTCTCTCGTTGGTGGCCAACAACACACACATGCACTTTGTGCGCAAAGGCATGCGCCTCTAATAATGTGTGCGCAGTCGATCGATCTAGTTTTGATTAATCATAGCACACAAATAAAGAAGTTGTATTTGAATCCACACAACCTATTAAAACACATAACCCCTAACATGGCCTAATTAATTAACCCTTCTCGATCTCTACCTAATTAGTGGAAATTGCACAAAATCAAAAGGGGTCCCTCACTAATTATGCATATCTGCTAGATTGTGATAAACTTTTGCCACATATATATTTGGTGGATGGGTGCATCTTGGCATGTAAACAATTAGTGTTTGCAAATGGCGTTGTCAAAATTTATGTACAAATGATTTCTTTCCATCCAAAGTGCATAAAATGGGAGTTTTAATGAAGAAAGTACAAATAAAACAGCTCAACATGCTTCCACACCCCGATTTTCACACGAAGTAGAGCATATTTAAAGGATAATTCCAGAGTTTTACTATTTTTCAAGCAACTTTGCTAATTTTCCCCCACTCACATGACTTTATGTCGATTTAACGAAAATATGGCGAATTTAAACTACATGGGCGGGATAGTTTGAATTGTGCGCGCGGCAAAGGGAACCGCCTATTCCTCAACCTTGTGCACGGCAAATTACACACGCAACTCCATTAAACGCCACCTACCAACCTTAATTATCACCCCGGCGGCCCGGCCGCATGACCCCCCACCCACCCGTACACAACTTATCCCCGTCCGTGCGAAGAGCTTCCCCTCCCCGTCCCGTCCGTGCGAAGAAGAAGCTTCCCCTCCCCGTCGTTCTTCTCGAGACGCACCGGCGGTCAAGTTGATCCACGGTAGGGCTGCTATCTCTAGCTCAATCATGTATCGGGCAAGACAGCCTAACGATTTATATTTTCTTGATGCTGCTAAAAAAATTCGTCAGTATGCTCGAACTAATTGGCACTTTATAGTTTTCCGCTCGATTTGTCATCGATCAATTTGTTCATTTGCGTGGGCATATAGAGTCAGTTCTGCACTCGATCCGTTAATTTGCTGAAATGCCATGGCAGAGTTTTGTACACGATCTGTTTGCTAAAATGTCGATGGGCATTTTTTGTTTTGTACTCGACATGATTGCTGAAATGCATAATCATGTAGTATAGTTTTGTACTCGATGGATATACATTTCCTACTTCGCCTTAAATTAATCACCAACCACTGTATCTCATAATTAAACAGATGGACAGAACTTGGAAACTGCATGGACACTTATGTTCCCCTTCATATATAAATGGTGTTCAACCCTTTATGGGGTTTATTAGAGCTCATGATGGTCACAACCTGGACGTGTATTGCCCGCGCTGCACATGTATGAATGGTGAGAAGAGGCCTCACCCTGTAGTGGCAGATCATTTACACATTTTTGGGATGGACCGCACATATGTTAGGCGGGTTTAGCATGGTGAACCATATAATGATCCTTTAGCAGGAGAAGCAGATCTTGCTCACACTGTATGTGTGCTGGCATATGTAGTTAATTATTTATATTGATGCTGCCGCTGTTTCAATCAATAGTTTGCATTGCTGTGCAAGGTTCTGTACTCAAATTTAACTTGTTGCAGATGGATGGACGGGAAGGAGAGAAAAAGCGCTTGCTTCAGGAAACGGGTTTCAGCTCTGGGACATGTGTTGTGCCAGATGAGAAGGTAAATATGTAAAACGGCATTTGTTCAGGTTGCATCCCTTAGATGTTTGTCTAATCGGTTGATGTACTAATTGCAGAAGCATAGAGTTAAAGAGGTCTCTCAGTTTGATGGGAGATTTGAAGATGAATCTCAGTTTGATGCACCTGTGGATGGTACTGATGACGAGCCTTTCATAGACGAAGGTCCTGCACCTGAGATTATCCAGTCTACAGAAGGAGGCCGTGGACCGAGTACACAGCTTTGCGTTGAAGTGGATGCACGCCCGGAGATCATCACGGGCGTCCGGGTAGTCTCAAGACCACCCAGCCCTGATGCACCTGTGGATGGTACTGATGACGAGCCTCTCATAGACGAAGGTCCTGCACCTGAGATTATCCAGCCTACAGAAGGAGGCCGTGGACCGAGTACACAGCTTTGCGTTGAAGAGGATGCACACCCGGAGATCATCAGGGGCGTCCCGGTAGTCTCAGGACCACCCAGCCCTGATGCAAAATGTTGAGCTACTTTATGATTCGTACTCTTATGTTCTGGTGCTGTAGTATGTTATGATTTGTACGCCTTTGGCGCTAGATTAAGCATTCAGTGGATGATCGCGTTGCAAAATTCGACACCCACACAATCAGTTCATCGTACAAGTAGTAGCACAATTACTTCTACAGCGATTCCTGCCAGCGCATTAGTTGGTAGCATGAAACACTTTCAGGTACTCCCCTCTGATTCATATTAATGGACTCAATTCTGTCTAGATATGGATGTATCTAGATGCATTTGTTAACTAGACTAACAAACTTGAGTCAGTTAATATGAATCCGTGTAAACCGCCCAAGTCCTCGAGCAGCTAGTTTATTGACTCTGGACTCCAAGCCTCTCGCGGCAAGCCATCGACGAAGCTTTGACCAGATCTTGGCCCGCAATTTTTTGTGTGTGGCGAATAGCAAAGCTTTGACCAGTTCCTCTCGGGATACAGCACGCCGGTGAGCTTGCACGGTTGCCATGAGCACTTTCCGGCGGAACTTCCTCTTCAGCGCCCTCAAGCCGCTGCTGCGAGACAGCACGCAGTGCCTCGAGGTGGACGGAATTCTGGATCTCAGGGCGGGTGGTCCGCATCGTCCGGGAACGATCTCCAGCGGGTTAACGAGGACATGCATGGCGGCCAGGGGATTTTTTTTTGTTTTTTTTTGGTTTGAGCTTGGGATTTGGGGTTTTTTCGGATAGGGGAGGAGGAACCGAGGAAGAGGAAGGAACAGCCGCGTGCTTGGCGCGTGGCGGTGTGCTTGAATTTCGAATTTTTGTGAAATGTTTCATTTCCCCGCTACAATTCGGGGGTTTCTTGACGCGCCAATGCGTCCCGCCGGGCAGCTTCAAGTAAATTTGGGGTGCCACACTATGGGCCCTAGTTTCAGTGAGACATGTAATGACTAGTCACATCAGTAAGTTCACTGTGTAATAAAATATGTTACCCCTCCCCTTTATGTAGCACCCCTTCTCTCCCGATCGAGTGCCGATTGCCGACGGATGCAAGCCGCTAGCTCGATCCCCTCCTTTCGCCTCCACCGTCCAGGCATCCAGCTTGGAGGGGCAAGCTGCATCTAGCCCAAGCGGATTAGGTAGGACTAGTAATGTTCTCTCCTTTCTCGAGATCGGTTCTTTTTTCCTCTCCTCGATATCTTGCGCATCTCTTTCCTATTCTGGGCAAAGGGGTGTCTTTCTGGTCACCCTCGAGCTGGGAGTGATTGATGGGGGTGGGGGCGGGGGCTACCTTTGCTTGGATTGGGGTGTTCTTCCTTTATTTGTCGACATTTGCAACCTTTGTAGTTTCTGCTGATCCTCACTGTATCTTTTGTCAGCTTGTACAGGAAAGGCAAGACCTCGGCGGTGGGGGCAATGGAGCGTAAGGCCACCACGCATGTGGGCAGTTGGCTGAGCCTGAGCTGCGTCCCCAGCCCCGCGAAGCAGGTACTCCGTTTGCTTATCCACTCTTTACCTTTTAAGTGTCTCTCTGGTCTCTGCATCCTCAATCTGTTCCTGTTCTGGAATATGCTTAAAGTAGCACATGTCTTCAGCTGTTTGTGCGTAAAGCCTCTGTGACACCATGCTCTATATTCTCTGTATCAGGTTGGTACCTTGATGCGCGTAGATGTACACGTCCGTTGGGAACCCCAAGAGGAAGGTATGATGCGCACAGTGGCAAGTTTTCCCCGATATGAAACCAAGGTTTAATCGAACCAGTAGGAGCCAAGAAGCACGTTGAAGGTTGATGGTCGCGAAATGTGATGCGGCGCAACACCAGGGATTCCGGCGCCAACTAGGAACCTGCACAACACAACCAAAGTACTTTGCCCCAACGAAACAGTGAGGTTGTCAATCTCACCGGCTTGCTGTAACAAAGGATTAAACGTATCGAGTGGAAGATGTTTGCAAAGAAAACAGTAAAACAAGTAGATTGTATGCTATGGAAAGAATAGGACCGGGGTCCACAGTTCACTAGAGGTGTCTCTCCCATAAGATAAAAGCATGTTGGGTGAACAAATTACAGTCGGGCAATTGACAAATAGAGAAAGGCATAACAATGCATATACATGACATGGTAAATATAGTGAGATTTAATTGGGCATTACGACAAAGTACATAGACCGCCATCCAACTGCATCTATGCCTAAAAAGTCCACCTTCAGGTTATCGTCCGAACCCCCTCCAGTATTAAGTTGCAAAGCAACAGACAATTGCATTAAGTATTGTGCGTAATGTAATCAATAACTACATCCTTAGACATAGCATCAATGTTTTATCCCTAGTGGCAACAGCACATCACAACCTTAGAACTTTCTGTCACTGTCCCAGGTATCAATGAAGGCATGAACCCACTATCGAGCATAATTACTCCCTCTTGGAGTTAAGAGTAAAAACTTGGCCAGAGCCTCTACTAATAACGGAGAGCATGCAAGATCATAAACAACACATGAACAATAGATTGATAATCACCATAATCATAGTACTCTCTATCCATCGGATCCCGACAAACACAACATATAGAATTACATATAGATGATCTTGATCATGTTAGGCAGCTCACAAGATCCAACAATGAAGCACAACAAGGAGAAGACGACCATCTAGCTACTGCTATGGACCCATGGTCCAGGGGTGAACTACTCACTCATCACTCCGGAGGCGATCATGGCGATGAAGAGTCCTCCGGGAGATGAATCCCCTCTCCGGCAGGGTGCCGAGATCTCCTAATCCCCCGAGATGGGATTGCGGCGGCGCGTCTGTGGGTTTTCCGTATCGTGGCTCTCGGTCTGGGGGTTTCGCGACGGGAGCTTTAAGTAGGCGGAAGGTCAACGCGAGGGGCCACACGAGGGGCCCAGGGGCTAGGTCGGCGCGGCCAGGGCCTGGGCCGCGCCGGCCACCCCCCTGCCTCCTCGTGGCCCCACTTCGTTAGGTCTTCGGTCTTCTGGAAGCTTCGTGCAAAAATAGGACCCTGGGCGAAAGTTTCGTCCAATTCCGAGAATATTTCTTTACTAGGATTTCTGAAACCAAAAACAGCAGAAAACAGCAACTGGCTCTTCGGCATCTTGTTAATAGGTTAGTTCCAGAAAATGCATAAATATGACATATAATGTGCATAAAACATGTAGGTATCATCAATAAAGTAGCATGGAACATAAGAAATTATCGATACGTTGGAGACGTATCAGCATCCCCAAGCTTAGTTCTGCTCGTCCCGAGCAGGTAAAACGATAACAAAGATAATTTCTGAAGTGACATGCCATCATAATCTTGATCATACTATTTGTAAACATATGTAATGAATGCAGCGATCAAAGCAAAGGTAATGACATGAGTAAACAACTGAATCATATAGCAAAGACTTTTCATGAATAGTACTTCAAGACAAGCATCAATAAGTCTTGCATAAGAGTTAACTCATAAAGCAATAAATCAAAGTAAAGGTGTTGAAGCAACACATAAGAAGATTAAGTTTCAGCGGTTGCTTTCAACTTGTAACATGTATATCTCATGGATATTGTCAACATAAAGTAATATAACAAGTGCAATATGCAAGTATGTAGGAATCAATGCACAGTTCACACAAGTGTTTGCTTCTTAAGGTGGAAGGAGATAGGTAAACTGACTCAACAATAAAAGTAAAAGAATGGTCCTTCGCAGAGGAAAGCATCGATTGCTGTATTTGTGCTAGAGCTTTTATTTTGAAAACATGAAACAATTTTGTCAACGGTAGTAATAAAGCATATGAGTTATGTAAATTATATCTTACAAGTTGCAAGCCTCACGCATAGTATACTAATAGTGCCCGCACCTCGTCCTACTTAACTTGGACTACCGGATCTTTGCATGCCATGTTTCAACCAAGTGTCACAAAGGGGTACCTCCATGCCGCCTGTACAAAGGTCCAAGGAGAATGCTCGCATTTCGGATTTCTCGCTTTTGATTATTCTCAACTTAGACATCCATACCGGGACAACATGGACAACAGATAATGGACTCCTCTTAAATGCATAAGCATGTAGCAAAGTTATTATTCTCATATGAGATTGAGGATATATGTCCAAAACTGAAACTTCCACCATGATTCATGGCTTTAGTTAGCGGCCCAATGTTCTTCTCTAACAATTTTGCATGCTCCAACCACTAAAATGATAGACCTTCAGACAAGACGGACATGCATAGCAACTCACATGATATTCAACAATAGTTGATGGCGTTCCCCAGAAACATGGTTATCGCACAACAAGCAACTTAATAAAATATAAAGTGCATAAGTACATATTCAATACTACGATAGTTTTTAAGGCTATTTTGTCCCATGAGCTATATATTGCATAGGTGGATGATGGAATTTTAAAGGTAGCACTCAAGCAATTTACTTTGGAATGGCGGGTAAATACCATGTAGTAGGTAGGTATGGTGGACACAAATGGCATAGTGGTTGGCTCAAGGATTTTGGATGCATGAGAAGTATTCCCTCTCGATACAAGGTTTAGGCTAGCAAGGTTATTTGAAGCAAACTCAAGGATGAACAAGTGCAGCAAGACTCACATAAAAGACATATTGTAAACATTATAAGACTCTACACTGTCTTCCTTGTTGTTCAAAACTCAATACTAGATATTATCTAGACCTTAGAGAAACCAAATATGCAAATCAAATTTTAGCAAGCTCTATGTATTTCTTCATTAATGGGTGCAAAGCATATGATGCAAGAGCTTAAACATGAGCACAACAATTGCCAAGTATCACATTATCCAAGACATTTTTAGAATTACTACATGTAGCATTTTCCAATTCCAACCATATAACAAATTAACGAAGAAGAAACTTCGCCTTGAACATTATGAGTAAAGCCTAAGGACACATGTGTCCATATGCAACAGCGGAGCGTGTCTCTCTCCCACAAAGTGAATGCTAGGATCCATCTTATTCAAACAAAAACAAAAACGAAAACAAACCGACGCTCCAAGTAAAGAACACAAGATGTGACTGAATAAAAATATAGTTTCAGGGGAGGAACCTGATGATGTTGTCGATGAAGAAGGGGATGCCTTGGGCATCCCCAAGCTTAGACGCTTGAGTCTTCTTAAAATATGCAGGGATGAACCACGGGGGCATCCCCAAGCTTAGAGCTTTCACTCCTCTTGATCTTAGTATATCATTCTCCTCTCTTGACCCTTGAAAACTTCCTTCACACCAAACTTCAAGCAAACTCATTAGAGGGTTAGTGCATCATTAATAATTCACTCATTCAGAGGTGACACAATCATTCTTTTCACTTCTGGACATTGCATAATGCTACTGGACATTAATGGATCAAAGAAATAAATCCAACATAGCAAAAGAGGCAATGCGAAATAAAAGGCAGAATCTGTCAAAAACAGAACAGTCCGTAAAGACGAATTTATAAATGGCACCAGACTTGCTCAAATGGAAAAACTCAAAACTAATGAAAGTTGCGTATATATCTGAGGATCACGCTCGTAAATTGGCAGATTTTTTCGAATTTTCTACAGGGAATTATGCCCAGATTCGTGACAGACAGCAATGCTGTTTCTGCGCAGCGATCCCAAATATAACATCAACTTTGACATAGAAACTTTACTTGGCACAAAAACATGATAAGGAGAGGTTGCTACAGTAGTAAACAACTTCCAAGACTCAATAAAACAAAAAATTGCTGTAGGTAAAAACATGGGTTGTCTCCCATAAGCGCTTTTCTTTAACGCCTTTCAGCTAGGCGCAGAAAGTGTAAATCAAGTAACATCGAGAGTAGAAGCATCAACATCATAGCTTGTTCTAATAATAGAATCAAAAGGCAACTTCATTCTCTTTCTAGGGAAGTGTTCCATACCTTTCTTGAGAGGAAATTGATATTTAATATTACCTTCCCTCATATCAATAATAGCACCAACAGTTCGAAGAAAAGGTCTTCCCAACACAATTGGACAAGATGCATTGCATTCGATATCCAAGACAACAAAATCAACGGGGACAAGGTTATTGTTAACCGTAATATGCACATTATCAATCCTCCCCAAAGGTTTCTTTTTAACATTATCGGCGAGATTAACATCCAAATAACAATTCTTTAATGGTGGCAAGTCAAGCATATCATAAATCTTTTTAGGCATAACAGAAATACTTGCACCAAGATCACATAAGGCATTACATTCAAAATCATTGAATTTCATTTTAATGATGGGCTCCCAACCATCTTCTAACTTTCTAGGAATAGAAGTTTCAAGTTTTAGTTTCTCTTCTCTAGCTTTTATGAGAGCATTTGTAATATGTTTTGTAAAGGCTAAATTTATAGCACTAGCATTAGGACTTTTAGCAAGTTTTTGTAAGAACTTTATAACTTCAGAGATGTGGCAATCATCAAAATCTAAATCATTATGAGCTACAGCAATGGGATCATTGTTCCCAAGGTTGGAAAAAATTTCAGCAGTTTTATCACAAGCAGTTTCAGCAGTTTTAGCAATTTCAGGCAGTTTTGTACGCTTTGCACTAGGAGTAGAAACATTGCCAACACCAATTATATTACCATTGATAGTAGGAGGTGTAGCAACATGTGAAGAATTAGCATTACTAGTGGTGGTAATAGTCCAAACTTTAGCTACATTATTCTCTTTAGCTAGTTTTTCATTTTCTTCTCTATCCCACCTAGCACGCAACTCAGCCATTAATCTTATATTCTCATTAATTCTAACTTGGATGGCATTTGCTGTAGTAGTAATCTTATTATCAAGATCATTATTAGGCATAACTTTCAACTTTAAAAGATTAACATCAGAGGCAAGCCTATCAACTCTAGAAGCGATAGTATCAATTTTATCAAGCTTTTCCTCAACAGATTTGTTAAAAGCAGTTTGTGTACTAATAAATTCTTTAAGCATGGCTTCAAGACCAGAGGGTACACTTCTATTATTGTTGTAAGAATTCCCATAAGAATTACCATAACCATTACCATTAGTAGAAGGATATGGCCTATAGTTATTACCAGAGTTGTTCCTATAAGCATTGTTGTTGAAATTATTATTTTTAATGAAATTCACATCAACATTTTCTTCTTGAGCAACCAATGAAGCTAAAGGAACATTATTTGGATCAACATTAGATCTACCATTCACAAGCATAGACATAATCACATCAATCTTATCACTCAAGGAAGAGGTTTCTTCAACAGAATTTACCTTCTTACCTTGTGGAGCTCTTTCCGTGTGCCATTCAGAGTAATTCACCATCATATCATCAAGAAGTTTTGTAGCCGCCCCCAATGTGATGGACATAAAGGTACCTCCAGCAGCTGAATCCAATAAATTCCGCGAAGAAAAATTTAGTCCTGCATAGAAGGTTTGGATGATCATCCAAGTAGTCAGTCCATGGGTTGGGCAATTCTTTACCAAAGTTTTCATTCTCTCCCATGCTTGAGCAACATGTTCAGTATCTAATTGTTTAAAATTCATTATGCTACTTCTCAAAGAAATAATTTTAGCGGGAGGATAATATCTACTAATAAAAGCATCCTTGCATTTAGTCCATGAATCAATACTATTCTTAGGCAAAGATAGCAACCAATCTTTAGCTCTTCCTCTTAATGAGAAAGGAAACACTTTCAATTTAATAATATCACCATCTACATCTTTATACTTTTGCATTTCACAAAGTTCAACAAAATTATTGAGATGGGCAGCAGCATCATCAGAACTAGCACCAGAAAATTGTTCTCTCATGACTAGATTTAGTAAAGCAGGTTTAATTTCAAAGAATTCTGCTGTAGTAGCAGGTGGAGCAATAGGTGTGCATAGGAAATCATTATTATTTGCATTTGTGAAGTCACACAACTTAGTATTTTCAGGGTTGGCCATTTTAGCAACAGTAAATAAAGCAAACTAGATAAAGTAAATGCGAGTAACTAATTTTTTTGTGTTTTTGATATAGCAAACAAGATAGCAAATAAAGTAAAACTAGCAACTAATTTTTTTGTATTTTGATTTAGTGCAGCAAACAAAGTAGTAAATAAAATAAAGCAAGACAAAAACAAAGTAAAGAGATTGAGAAGTGGAGACTCCCCTTGCAGCGTGTCTTGATCTCCCCGGCAACGGCGCCAGAAAAAGTGCTTGATGCGCGTAGATGTACACGTCCGTTGGGAACCCCAAGAGGAAGGTATGATGCGCACAGTGGCAAGTTTTCCCTCAGTATGAAACCAAGGTTTAATCGAACCAGTAGGAGCCAAGAAGCACGTTGAAGGTTGATGGTCGCGAAATGTGATGCGGCGCAACACCAGGGATTCCGGCGCCAACTAGGAACCTGCACAACACAACCAAAGTACTTTGCCCCAACGAAACAGTGAGGTTGTCAATCTCACCGGCTTGCTGTAACAAAGGATTAAACGTATCGAGTGGAAGATGTTTGCAAAGAAAACAGTAAAACAAGTAGATTGTATGCTATGGAAAGAATAGGACCGGGGTCCACAGTTCACTAGAGGTGTCTCTCCCATAAGATAAAAGCATGTTGGGTGAACAAATTACAGTCGGGCAATTGACAAATAGAGAAAGGCATAACAATGCATATACATGACATGGTAAATATAGTGAGATTTAATTGGGCATTACGACAAAGTACATAGACCGCCATCCAACTGCATCTATGCCTAAAAAGTCCACCTTCAGGTTATCGTCCGAACCCCCTCCAGTATTAAGTTGCAAAGCAACAGACAATTGCATTAAGTATTGTGCGTAATGTAATCAATAACTACATCCTTAGACATAGCATCAATGTTTTATCCCTAGTGGCAACAGCACATCACAACCTTAGAACTTTCTGTCACTGTCCCAGGTATCAATGAAGGCATGAACCCACTATCGAGCATAATTACTCCCTCTTGGAGTTAAGAGTAAAAACTTGGCCAGAGCCTCTACTAATAACGGAGAGCATGCAAGATCATAAACAACACATGAACAATAGATTGATAATCACCATAATCATAGTACTCTCTATCCATCGGATCCCGACAAACACAACATATAGAATTACATATAGATGATCTTGATCATGTTAGGCAGCTCACAAGATCCAACAATGAAGCACAACAAGGAGAAGACGACCATCTAGCTACTGCTATGGACCCATGGTCCAGGGGTGAACTACTCACTCATCACTCCGGAGGCGATCATGGCGATGAAGAGTCCTCCGGAGATGAATCCCCTCTCCGGCAGGGTGCCGGAGGCGATCTCGAATCCCCCGAGATGGGATTCGCGGCGGCGGCGTCTCTGTAAGGTTTTCCGTATCGTGGCTCTCGTCTGGGGGTTTCGCGACGGGAGCTTTAAGTAGGCGGAAGGTCAACGCGAGGGGCCACACGAGGCCCAGGGGGCTAGGTCGGCGCGGCCAGGGCCTGGGCCGCGCCACCCCCCTGGCCTCCTCGTGGCCCCACTTCGTTAGGTCTTCGGTCTTCGGAAGCTTCGTGCAAAAATAGGACCCTGGGCGAAAGTTTCGTCCAATTCCGAGAATATTTCTTTACTAGGATTTCTGAAACCAAAAACAGACAGCAATGGCTCTTCGGCATCTTGTTAATAGGTTAGTTCCAGAAAATGCATAAATATGACATATAATGTGCATAAAACATGTAGGTATCATCAATAAAGTAGCATGGAACATAAGAAATTATCGATACGTTGGAGACGTATCATACCTCCAGGTTCCGTGCTGAGGCTATGGGGAACGAGAATAGCGCCCCACCTGCTGCAGGAGCATGGCCCGATCTGCAGCACAAGAAGCGAAATGCCACTGCCGAGCTGGGCAGGGACCGCCCAGGGGTAATTTTTTTTAACCAACTTACCATGATGTAGTCTGAATCTGATACTCCCTCAGATCCAAATTAATTGACTCAACTATCTGTAGATACGGATGTATCTAGATGTGTTTTAGCTCTAGATACTACTGCCTCCATCCCAAAGCTTTGGGCTTATATTATTTTTAGAAAGTCAAACTATACCATGTTTGACTAAGCTTTTACCAAAAATCAGTAACATGCAAAATACAAAATTAATATCATTAAATAGATAATAAAATATATTTTCCTACGGTATCTACACAGTATTATATTTGTTGATAGAATGTTCTAAAATTTTGGTCAAACTTTGCTTGTTTTGATTTCTCAAAAATAAATAAGGCTTAAGCTTTTGGATGGTGGTAGTACATTCATATCTAGACAAAGCTGAGTTAACTAGTTTTTTGTCTGTCCATAGCTAGTGTTCACGCTGCAAAAGGCTAAGAGCATCCACTATATGCATCAGTCTATCTCATACAGTAATTCAATATCACTGCTGAGGTCTGCCTTTTGTTTTGCTATTCATATGCAGACTGAAACTTTAGGGCCTTTACTCAAAAGGAAGATCAAAACTGCGGCTGATCAGGCTGCCAGTATGTTGATGCCGCCCCCATCTTCTAAATGCCTCTACAAGCACAAGGCCACGCACCAGCTGGGTGGTGATCTTTTAATGAATATGGTATATTTTCTTAATCCACAAAACATGCCTTGATTTTTCTCTGTTTATTGTCGGTTTTTTCTATGCTTGCCAAAAGTTTACAACAACAACAACAACAACCAAGCCTTTCAGTCCCAAACAAGTTGGGGTAGGCTAGAGTTGAAACCCATAAGATCTCGAAGCCAAAAGTTTAGAAACACCAAATTCGTTTGCTTACAATCATCATACAGTAATGTTCATCTACTCCAGTTCCCCTAACCCAACATAAAATGATGTTAATTTCGATTTTTAGATTAAAAGAGCACCATTAGGCGCTGTTAATTACGACTTTGAGATTAAAATGTCATTTGCAATTGTTAATTACAATTTTGAGACAATTGGTTAGTTTAACCTCGATCTCTTCTGCTCTCCATTTTTCCCAACCGAACAAAAATGTAACCATTCCATTCCTCTGAAATGGAACCATTCCATTCCATTCCACGCTGTTTCAGAACCGAACACACCCTTGCATTGTTGTGAACTGTTGTCCATACACGGCCATACCCTTCCACTTACATCTAGCACTATATGCATCAGTCTGTCTCAGAGTCATTCAATATCACTGCTGAGATCTGTTCCCATTCTTATGCAGGCTGAAACTGCTGCGCCTTTACTCAAGTGGATGCAAAATGGGGCTAATGAGGCTGCTGTGAGGACGATGGTGCCGGCACCATCTTCCGAAAACCTCTACAAGCACGAGGCCATGGGCCAGCTGGGTGGTGACCTTTTAATGAATCTGGTATATTTTCTTAATCCACATACATGATTTCATTATTATCTGTTTAATTACTGTTGGCTTTGTCTAATGCTTACCAAAAGTTCAGAAACACTGCGTTTGCTTACAATCATCATACACTAATTTTTCACTTTTCAGTCTGTCTCATCCAGTATATAAACTGTTGATTTCCATTGGCTTCTTTTGTAATCATTTGCATTGTTGTCAACTGTTCTCTATGCACAACCCTATTCTTCCACTTACACCCCGCACTATTTGCATCAGTCTATCTCATAGATTTATTAAATATCAATGATGAGTTCTGTTGCTATTCATATGCAGGATGAAACTTCTGTTCCTCTACTCAAATGGATAAAAAATGATCCTGATGAGGCTGCTGTGAAGACGATGGTGCTGCCACCATCTTCTGAAAACCTCCTCAAGCACAAGGCCACGGGCCAGCTGGGTGGTACCCTTTTCAGTAAGCAGGTATATTTTCTTAATCCTCATACATGATTTGATTTTTGTCTGTTTATTGCCGGCTTTGTCTAATGCTTACCAATAGTTCAGAAACACACACACCTATTCTTCCACTTACATCCAGCACTATATGCATCAGTGTCTCATAGATTCATTTTATATATCACTGCTGATGTCTGTTGCTCTTCAATTTTTATATGCAGACTGAAACTGCTAAGCCTTCATTGGTCAAAAGGATTGCAACTGCTGCTGATGAGGCATCTGCAGAGGCTGCCACCAAGTTACTGTCAGCCCCACCTTCTGGATGCTTATATAAGCTCAAGTCCAAGGATCAGCCGGGCCGTAACCATCCAAGGGTTCGGGTATATTTTCTTAAGCCACATATACATGCCATGATTTATGTCTGATATTATCACTGGCTCTGTCTAATGCTTTTTGGAATTCGGAAACACCAAATTAGCATGCTTATATTCATCATACACTAATTTTTCACTGTTCAGTTTGTAACATAGTGTTATGCACTTGCTTGTCAACATTTGCATTGCTCTGAACTATGCACTTTACACAACCTAATTCTTCCACTTACGTTCAGCGCTACGCACCAGTAGTACCTCCCATGTTTCCTTCACCATCCCGATGCCGAGCTTGCGGGAATATGGCGGGCCCATGTACATACCCCGCATATAACACCTCCTATGGCTCTATCTACCTTTCTAGTAGCTCCTTCACAGAGTTACAGGTATGTATTCTCAGTGGTTTAGCATGAATTGGCATATAGTAAAGTCTTGTTTTTAGTCTTCCTGCTTCTTACATTTGTATCAATTTTCACATGCAGACTGTACCTTGTGAACTTCGTCCAATGATTAACCAGATGTGTCCGCATGAAGGATCTTTCACTATGCATGGCAATGGCAAATTGATGAACACCTACACGGTCTATGAGGTGTATGTCTACAAGACGCAGGCCATCACATATTTGTATGGACATGATTGGAGAAAGTTTGCTTTTGACTACGGTCTGAAGAAGGGCGACGAGCTGAGGATCAGAAACTCAAACGGGCAGATATACGTAACTGCTTACAGAGTTGGAGACACTTCCAAATATATAATATGTAACTTTTTTCTACTCATATCTTTTGATAACTGCATTCTGAGCAGTTGTTCTAAACCATTCCCTCTGTTCTAGCTTGCTGGGTTTAACATGATCAAAGCTGCAGATCCCCTGACGGAACAGGAGCGGATGTCACAAAGGGCAACCACACCAGCACCGGCACCGGCTTCCCACTCTCCTGCATCAGCACCGGTTCCTGTACCAGCTCCGTTTACTGCATCTACCCAGCAGTCCCCTACATCAGCATTGGTTCCTGTAGAGGCCCCATATACTACACATGCCCAGCAGGCTCCTGCATCAGCACTGGTTCCTCTAGCTGCACCGTTTACTGCACCTGCCCAACAGTCTCCTGCATCAGCACCGGTTCCTCTAGAGGCACCGTTTACTGCACCTGCCCAGCAGTCTCCTGCATCAGCACCAGCTCGTGTACCAGCCCAGGCTCATGCACCTGCCCCAGCCAGATCACCGAGGTCTCAGCTCATTGCTGTGGCCACCCGTGTGGTGACCAGGACGCATCTGAAGGCTATGTTCGTGAGTATATGACAGCATAACTGCTCTTATCTTGATGTCTTCTCTGCTCAAAGTCTCACATGGTTCAGTGCATTGGTGCCATTGACTAATTTTTGGTGGTATCTCTTGCTTTGAATCAGAAATTGCCTAAAAGTATCTCCAAGGATCTCAATGCTGGCCGAAGGGGCAAGATATCCCTCGTCATGGAGAGTGAAGGTCTCACCGTGGAGGGACGGTACTCTGTCAGTCCCACAGATGGCCGCTTGGCTGTTACTTCCAGGTGGAAAAAGTTCATTGACGGTGCCAAACTTCGCATTGGATCAAAGTTGAAGGTCAAGATCTTTCGATGCCGCTGTGACATGCTGGTCATAAAGTTCGCGGTTGTCTAGTTCTGTTGTCCCATGAGCCCTTAGCAAATGCATTTGTAGTTATACTTATATAAGGTTATCTTATCTGAACTGCTAATTAATTGTATGGGTGGTAAAACTCTGGCAAGCTTTTGCTCTTAGCAAGTATGTATGTATGATCAGCTATTATGATAACTAATGTTTGTGTTCATCTTAATTTGCATTTCCCTTTTAGAAAAAAACTTAATTTCTATTTTGGCTGACCTGTTAGAGAACTATCAGATTGAACCCACAACATGATTCATATAGATTCATTACACCGAGCCACATGTCTTGACCTTGCGATACACTACTTCCATTAATTAGTGCAAGAAGGCTTACCTGAGCTGCCTGAACCATGGCAGATTCGAATCCACCTTATCTATCTAGAAATACAACCTTTGCAGAAAGAGGATTTGCAGTATGGGGAGGCTGACATTGGGGACCCATGAGCCAGCAGCGTCGTCAACGTTTTAAAGGTGGCAGGAGATCGAAAGAAAAAATAAGCCAAAAATCAGTTGGTAAACAAATTCAAGAAAAGAAACATTTACCTTTCTGAGAGTATGACATGCGGGACCCATGAGGCAGCAGCATCCTCAACTATTTCAAGGCGGCAGGGGATCAAAATAAAAAAGGAAATAGCCAGAAATTAATTAGGGTAAAAAATAAATCCATCAAAGGAAACTTTTATTGTTCATAGAGGATGACATGTGGGACCGACTTGCCAGCTGCGTCGTCATCGTTTCAAAGGGGGCAGGGGATCAAAAGAAAAAGACAAATAGCCAGAAATTAGGGGAAAAAATAAATCCAACAAAGAAAACTTTTATTGTTCATAGAGGATGACATGCGGGACCCATGAGCCAGCAGCTTCCTCAACGTTTCAAAGTCGGCATGAGATTGAAAGAAAAAGTCAAGTGACATAATATCAGGAGCCAAAAATAATCCAAGAAAAGAAACTTTATTGTACATAGAGGATGACATGCGGGTCCCATTTTGTAGCAGCGGTCTCAACGCTTCCAAGGCGGCACAGGACCGAAAGAAAAATGAAGTAGCCAGAAATCAGGGTGTGAAAAAAATCCAAGAAAAGAAAGATTTTAATTGGGCTGTATCTGGACATCTGGGCCTTCGAACTATACTGCTGGGCCTTTTGACTCGTACAATTTCAGCCCACTCCAAAACAGGAAAGGTCGGATTTTTCTCAAAAAAAAAACAGGAAAGTCCTATGCTTCGCAAAAACAAAAAACAAGGAGATTCAACATATAAGTTTGTTTATGTAGATATAAAGATTTAATTTATCCGTTTGCAATAGCTCAGAGCGAAATACAACGTTTATTGTCTGCAAAATAAAATATCACATGTTTCTTGTACGGGGAGGCTGACATCGGGGACCCATGAGCCAGCAGCGGAGTCAACGTTTCAAAGGCGGCAGGGGATCGAAAATAAAAAAAGCCAAAAATCAGTTGGTAAAAAAATACAAGAAAACAAAACATTTATCGTTCTGAGAGGATGACATGCGGGACCCATGAGGCAGCAGCATCCTCAACGTTTCAAAGTCGGCATGAGATCGAAAGAAAAAGGCAAGTGACATAATATCAGGAGCCAAAAATAATCCAAGAAAAGAAACTTTATTGTACATAGAGGATGACATGCGGGTCCCATTTTGTAGCAGCGGTCTCAACGTTTCCAAGGCGGCACAGGACCAAAAGAAAAATGAGGCAGCAGCATTCTCAACAATTCCAAGGCGGCAGGGGATCAAAAGAAAAATAAAGGAAATAGCCAGAAATTAATTAGGGGTCAAAAATAAATCCACCAAAGGAAACTTTTATTGTTCATAGAGGATGACATGTGGGACCGACCTGCCAACAGCGTCCTCATCGTTTCAACGGGGGCAGGGGATCAAAAGAAAAAGGCAAATAGCCAGAAATTAGGGGTAAAAAATAACTCCAAGAAAGGAAACTTTTATTGTTCGTAGAGGATGACATGCGGGACCCATGAGCCAGCAGCTTACTCAACGTTTCAAAGGCGGCATGAGATCGAAAGAAAAAGGCAAGTGACCAAATATCAGGAGCCAAAAATAATCCAAGATTTATTGTACATAGAGGATGACATGTGGGTCCCATTTTGCAGCAGCGGTCTCAATGTTTGTAATGCGGCTTGAGATCAAAAGAAAAAGAAAGTAGCTAGTAATTAGGGGGTGAAAAAAAATCTAAGAAAAGAAAGTTGATGGACATAGAGGATGACATGCGGGTCCCTTGAGCCAACAGCTTACTCAACGTTTCAAAGGGGGCAGGGGATCAAAAGAAAAAGGCAAGCCAAAAATCAGAGGGTGAAAAAAATCCAACAAAGGAAACTTTTATAGCACATAGAGGATGACATGCGGGTCCCATGAGCCAGCAGGTTCCTCAACGTTTCAAACGTGGCATGAGATCGAAAGAAAAAGGCAAGTGCCCAAATATGAGGAGCCAAAAATAATTCAAGAAAAGAAAGTTTTATAGTACATAGAGGATGACATGCGGGTCCCATTTAGCAGCAGCGGTATCACGTTTGAGAGGCGGCAGGGATCGAAAGAAAAAGGCAAGTGCCCAAATATGAGGAGCCAAAAAATCCAAGAAAAGAAAGTTTTATAGTACATAGAGGATGACATGCGGGTCCCATTTAGCAGCAGCGGTATCACGTTTGAGAGGCGGCAGGGGATCGAAAGAAAAAGTCAAGTGACGAAATATGAGGTGCCAAAAAAATCCAAGAAAAGAAAGTTTTATAGTACATAGAGGATGACATGCGGGTCCCATTTAGCAGCAGCGGTATCACCGTTTGAGAGGCGGCAGGGGATCGAAAGAAAAAGGTAAGTGACCAAATATGAGGTGCCAAAAATAATTCAAGAAAAGAAAGTTTTATAGTACATAGAGGATGACATGCGGGTCCCAGAGCAGCAGCGGTATCACCGTTTGAGAGGCGGCAGGGGATCGAAAGAAAAAGGCAAGTGACCAAATTTGAGGTGCCAAAAATAATCCAGGAAAAGAAAGTTTTATAGTACATTGAGGATGACATGCGGGTCCCAGTTAGCAGCAGCGGTATCACCGTTTGAGAGGCGGCAGGGGATCGAAAGAAAAAGGCAAGTGACCAAATTTGAGGTGCCAAAAATAATCCAGGAAAAGAAAGTTTTATAGTACATAGAGGATGACATGCGGGTCCCATTTAGCAGCAGCGGTATCACCGTTTGAGAGGCGGATCGAAAGAAAAAGGCAAGTGACCAAATTTGAGGTGCCAAAAATAATCCATGAAAAGAAAGTTTTATAGTACATAGAGGATGACATGCGGGTCCCAGTTAGCAGCAGCGGTATCACCGTTTGAGAGGCGGCAGGGGATCGAAAGAAAAAGGCAAGTGACCAAATTTGAGGTGCCAAAAAAACTCCAAGAAAAGAAAGTTGATTGCACATAGAGGATGACATGCGGGTCCCATTTAGCAGCAGCGGTCTCAACGTTTCCAAGGCGGCAAGGGATCAAAAGAAAAAGGAAGTAGCCAGAAATCAGGGGGTCAAAAAAATCCAAGAATAGAAAGAATTTTGGTTCATAGAGGATGACATGCGGGACCCATGATCCTGCATCGTAAACGGCTCGATCGGAGAACGTTGAACGAGATGGCGCGATGTAGAAAAAAAACAATGCCAGAGAGGCTGCCATCTGGGCCCTACATCCCTCGGCGGTGCGGATTTGCGTTGACTCGGCCGGCGAACCCGAGATTTCGAGATGCACCACGTCCCGGGCCACCATACGCCACGTTTTGGCCGCTTTCGTCGGGCTAGGTGGCCTCAAAAACGAGAAAAAAAAAGTTTTGACATGCACCACGGAGGGACCAAAATCGTCGGCCATGGTACACCAGCAACCACGGCGCGACTTCAACTTCGTCGGCCATGGCAACTTTTCTTGTAGTGTGTCAACATAAAGTAATATAACAAGTGCAATATGCAAGTATGTAGGAATCAATGCACAGTTCACACAAGTGTTTGCTTCTTAAGGTGGAAGGAGATAGGTAAACTGACTCAACAATAAAAGTAAAAGAATGGTCCTTCAAAGAGGAAAGCATCGATTGCTGTATTTGTGCTAGAGCTTTTATTTTGGAAACATGAAACAATTTTGTCAACGGTAGTAATAAAGCATATGAGTTATGAAAATTATATCTTACAAGTTGCAAGCCTCATGCATAGTATACTAATAGTGTCCGCACCTCGTCCTACTTAGCTTGGACTACCGGATCTTCGCATGCCATGTTTCAACCAAGTGTCACAAAGGGGTACCTCCATGCCGCCTGTACAAAGGTCTAAGGAGAATGCTCGCATTTTGGATTTCTCGCTTTTGATTATTCTCAACTTAGACATCCATACCGGGACAACATGGACAACAGATAATGGACTCCTCTTAAATGCATAAGCATGTAGCAACAATTATTATTCTCATATGAGATTGAGGATATATGTCCAAAACTGAAACTTCAACCATGGTTCATGGCTTTAGTTAGCGGCCCAATGTTCTTCTCTAACAATTTTGCATGCTCCAACCACTAAAATGATAGATCCTTCAGACAAGACGGACATGCATAGCAACTCACATGATATTCAACAATAGTTGATGGCGTTCCCCAGAAGCATGGTTATCGCACAACAAGCAACTTAATAAAATATAAAGTGCATAAGTACATATTCAATACTACGATAGTTTTTAAGGCTATTTTGTCCCATGAGCTATATATTGCAAAGGTGAATGATGGAATTTTAAAGGTAGCACTCAAGCAATTTACTTTGGAATGGCGGAGAAATACCATGTAGTAGGTAGGTATGGTGGACACAAATGGCATAGTAGTTGGCTCAAGGATTTTGGATGCATGAGAAGTATTCCCTCTCGATACAAGGTTTAGGCTAGCAAGGTTATTTGAAGCAAACTCAAGGATGAACAAGTGCAGCAAAACTCACATAAAAGACATATTGTAAACATTATAAGACTCTACACCGTCTTCCTTGTTGTTCAAAACTCAATACTAGATATTATCTAGACCTTAGAGAAACCAAATATGCAAATCAAATTTTAGCAAGCTCTATGTATTTCTTCATTAATGGGTGCAAAGCATATGATGCAAGAGCTTAAACATGAGCACAACAATTGCCAAGTATCACATTATCCAAGACATTTTAGAATTACTACATGTAGCATTTTCCAATTCCAACCATATAACAATTTAACGAAGAAGAAACTTCGCCATGAACATTATGAGTAAAGCCTAAGGACACATGTGTCCATATGCAACAGCGGAGCGTGTCTCTCTCCCACAAAGTGAATGCTAGGATCCATTTTATTCAAACAAAAACAAAAATAAAAACAAACCGACGCTCCAAGTAAAGAACACAAGATGTGATTGAATAAAAATATAGTTTCAGGGGAGGAACCTGATGATGTTGTCGATGAAGAAGGGGATGCCTTGGGCATCCCCAAGCTTAGACGCTTGAGTCTTCTTAAAATATGCAGGGGTGAACCACGGGGGCATCCCCAAGCTTAGAGCTTTCACTCCTCTTGATCATAGTATATCATTCTCCTCTCTTGACCCTTGAAAACTTCCTTCACACCAAACTTCAAGCAAACTCATTAGAGGGTTAGTGCACAATTAATAATTCACTCATTCAGAGGTGACACAATCATTATTTTCACTTCTGGACATTGCATAATGCTACTGGACATTAATGGATCAAAGAAATAAATCCAACATAGCAAAAGAGGCAATGCGAAATAAAAGGCAGAATCTGTCAAAAACAGAACAGTCCGTAAAGACGAATTTAAAGCTGGCACCAGACTTGCTCAAATGGAAAAACTCAAAACTAATGAAAGTTGCGTACATATCTGAGGATCACGCTCGTAAATTGGCAGATTTTTTCGAATTTTCTACAGAAAACTGTGCCCAGATTCGTGACAGACAGCAATGCTGTTTCTGCGCAGCGATCCCAAATATAACATCAACTTTGACATAGAAACTTTACTTGGCACAAAAACATGATAAGGAGAGGTTGCTACAGTAGTAAACAACTTCCAAGACACAAATATAAAACAAAGTACTGTAGCAAAATAACACATGGGTTATCTCCCAAGAAGTTCTTTCTTTATAGCCATTAAGATGGGCTCAGCAATTTTGGTGATGCACCCGCAAGAAATAGTATTTGAAGCAAAAGAGAGCTTCAAGAGGCAATTCAAAACACATTTGAGCCTAACATGCTTCCTATGCAAAAGAATCTTATACACAAATGAATTCATGAAGAGCAAAGTGGCAAGCATAAGAGGATAAAACACGAGTAACTTAAAGATTCTCAACATAAAGAGGGGAAACTTAATATTATTAAGATGCATATAACCATATTTCCCTCTCTCATAATAACTTTCAGTAGCATCATTGATGAAATCCACAATATACCCGTCACTTAAAACATTCTTATCATGGTTCATATGCATAGAAGTATCATTAATTTTGGCATAAGAAGAGTTATTCTCATTAATAGTAATTGGAGCAAGATTATTATCAAGAATTTGAACATGGTAAACAAGTTGCATATTAAAAGAATTGTTTTTGGCAAGCCCATCATAACTATGACAAGTTTCATAAGGATAATTGTAACATGTGTCATATACATCTCTATAGCAATTATCTAAACCTGAATATGTAATATCATCATTTTCACTAAAAGTAGATGTCTCAAATACAGGATCTTCAAGCACAACATCCCCAAGCTTAGAGCTTTCAATATCATCGTTTAAGGGGACATGAATAATGCTATCATCATTAATTTCATAATCAGTACCAAAGAGATTTTCAATATCAAAGGCAGCGTGCTCATCCAAATCATGATCACTAATATGGGTAAAGGGTATAGGAAGATCATCGTACTCAGATTCATTATCATAATAATCATTAGGAGCAACATACTTACGGTTACCTAGCGTTATCTCATTCACGCGGGGATACGCCGTTACCTCTTTCTTTTTATTCTCCTTCTTCTTCTTCTTCTTCGTTCCCTTCTTCTTCTTCTTCTCCTTCTCCTCGTTCCCTTCTTTAGGAGGAAGAGGCTTGAATGGTGGCTTGTCCGCATAACCTGATTTTCTTTTAGAAACAATAGAAGAAACTTGGGAGGATCCCTCCTTTTCATTAATTAATTGAAAACACACAGCGGTCCTATCATATTTTGGCAAGGTGTCATCTTCTAAAATATTCTGTATGTAAGTATTTGTATGGCAATTATTAATGCAATAAGAAAGACAACCATGCAGGACATCATCAATATCAAGATCGTTAATATTTAACAAAGAAATTTTTCTTGATAACTCTTCACACTTCAAAAATAAGGTAAGTTCATCATGCTGATTAGGAATAATTTCATCATCACAATACAAATTTGCAGCACTCATGGGGTTTGAATTATCATTGGAGGAACATTGAAAATTAAAATGACCAACTCTATGGCAAAGTTCACAAATAAAAGGATAGAGGGCACACACTTTTTCTCCAAGATCATCTAGAGCTCTAGACCACTTTCTAGTTTTTTCATTTCTGTGATGGATACAATATTCATCTTCTATTTGATTAATTCCACAAGGTCTATGTATTCCACAAAAATTAACATGCTTATAGGAAATAGCATTCTTAGGAGTTTGAGCATGCTTATTGCAATCATTAACAACAATGTCATTCTTCATGCAAGCCTCTTTAAAAGGTTCATGATACTTATCAAAATTCTTTTTAGGCAATTCTAAATGAGAAGCAAAGGCTTTATAAAGATTTGCAGCAACTTGAGAGTCAAGACCATAAGTAGCACTCATATTTCGAAATTTATCAGTATTCATAAAAGTTTCAATGCATTCATAATCATAGTTTATACCTGACTCTTTACCTTTGTCATTCTCCCAATCTTCAGCGTTCTCCTTAATCCGATCAAGAAGGTCCCTTTTAAACTCTTCTTTATTGCTCGTGAATGATCCAGAACAAGTAGTATCCAGCAAGGTCTTATCTTGAAAAGAAAGTCTTGCATAGAAATTATCAATGATGATATTACCTGGAAGCTCATGATTGGGGCATTTGAGCATTAAAGTCTTCAATCTCTCCCATGCTTGGGCAATACTCTCTCCATCATGAGGCCAAAAATTATATATATGGTTTCGATCTTTGTGAATTTCACTTGGAGGATAGAACTTGGAATAAAATAGAGGCACAATATCCTTCCAATCAAGAGAGCGCCCGTCCTTCAATAGTTTATACCAATGCGCCGCTTCACCAGATAGCGACATAACAAATAATTTCTTTCTAACTTCATCCATTGAAATACCTGCACACTTGAATAACCCGCATAATTCATGCAAAAACAGTAAATGATTCCTAGGATTGACAGTTCCATCCCCTTCATAGCGGTTATCCATAACACGTTCAATAATTTTCATAGGTATTTTATACGGAATACTTTCAGCAGGTGGATTTAAAATATCAGAAGCATCATTAAAGTTATCGCATATGGGAGATAAAGCATTATCAGAACAAAATATTTCTTCCAAAGCGGAGGAGCTAAAAAGATTATTTTTATGTAAACCAGCTTCCCCAAGCTTAGACTTCTTCATAGCATTAGCAGTAATTGCATTCATACTAATAACATTGCTACTATCATGTAAATAAGGTTCCATAGGTTTTTTAATTTTTGTATCAAACCATCCATGTCTTAAATCAGGAAATAGAATAAGAAGCTCTTTGTTGTCCATTATGCCTAACTAGTGTAAACAAGAAACAAAAAGATGTAATTGCAGAGTCTAAAGGAAATAGCTTCGAGCACACACACAATGGCGCCGGAAAAGTACTGTTACCTGGAACCGAAGTATGAGTGCCTTTTACCTTTCCTCCCCGGCAACGGCGCCAGAAAAGTGCTTGATGTCTACGGGAGCTTCTATTCTTGTAGACAGTGTTGGGCCTCCAAGAGCAGAGGTTTGTAGAACAGCAGCAAGTTTCCCTTAAGTGGATTACCCAAGGTTTATCGAACTCAGGGAGGAAGAGGTCAAAGATATCCCTCTCAAGCAACCCTGTAATCACAAAGCAAGAAGTCTCTTGTGTCCCCAACACACCAAATACACTTGTCAGGTGTATAGGTGTACTAGTTCGGCGAAGAGATAGTGAAATACAAGTAATATGAATGTATATGAGTGGTAATAGCAATCTGAATAAAATATGGCAGCGAGTAAACATGCAGCAAAACAGTAAACAAACGGAGATTCGATGCTTGGAAGCAAGGCCTAGGGATCCTGCTTTCACTAGTGGACACTCTCAACAATGATCACATAATAGGACTACTCTACACTCTTTTGTTGGATGATGAACGCATTGCGTAGGATTACACGAACCCTCAATGCCGGAGTTAACAAGCTCCACAATGCAATGTTCATATTTAAATAACCTTAGAGTGCAAGATAGATCAACATAATTACACCAAGAACTAACATAGCATGCACACTATCACCATCATGCATATGTAGGAGGAATAATACACATCAATACCATCATAGCAATAATTAACTTCATAATCTACAAGAGATCATAATCATAGCCTACGCCAAGTACTCACACGGTGCACACACTATCACCATTACACACGTGGAGGAGGAATAGAGTACTTTAATAACATCACTAGAGTAGCACATAGACGATATTCAACTAGATCACATAAAGAGAGAGATGAACCACATAGCTACAGCGGAGCCCTCAGCCCCGGGGGTGAATTACTCCCTCCTCATCATGGAGGCAGCGATGGCGGTGAAGATGGCGGTGGAGACGGCGGTGGAGACGACTCCGGGGGCAATTCCCCGTCCGGCAGGGTGCCGGAACAGAGACTTCTGTCCCCCGAATCTTGATTTCGCGATGGCGGCGGCTCGGAAGGTTTTCTCCGTATCGTGGCTCTCTGGGGGGTTTCGCGACGGAGGCTTTAAGTAGGCGGAAGGTCAACGGGGGGCCACACGAGGGCCCGGGGGCAGGTCGGCGCGGCCAGGGCTTGGGCCGCGCCGGCCACCCCGGCTGCCTCGTGGCCCCACTTCGTTATCTCTTCGGTCTTCTGGAAGCTTCGTGCAAAAATAGGACCCTGGGCGAAAGTTTCGTCCAATTCCGAGAATATTTCCTTACTAGGATTTCTGAAACCAAAAACAGCAGAAAACAGCAACTGGCTCTTCGGCATCTTGTTAATAGGTTAGTTCCAAAATGCATAAATATGACCTATAATGTGCATAAAACATGTAGGTATCATCAATAAAGTAGCATGGAACATAAGAAATTATCGATACGTTGGAGACGTATCAAAGGGTCAGCGCGTCGAGAAGCTCGTCACCCACAGGACCGTCAACCTCATATTCTTGATGAGTCCTCCCTACATACAATCAGAGAGCCGTATAAAAATAAAGAATACAGGTGAAACGCGAGATAATCCGAGGAAAAGCAAGGATTCAAGAACTTACTAACATAACGCCGAGCTTGCGATTCCAAGCGGGAAAGAATCTCTGCCTCCCGAGCAGATTGCTGAGTTATGTTATTACTCAAGGAAGTTTCAGCCTTATGAAGCCTCTTTCGAAGATCTTCAATGGTGGCAGCATCCTTTTCAGCTTTTTGGCGAGCTCCTTTGCTCTGCTCAACTTAACAGCAAGAGCGTCCGCACGTTTGTTGCTTTCCGCAAGATCTCCTGGAAAAATTGCGGCAGATAAATACTATGATAAAATCATGGTACACATGCAACAAAGGAACAGGACAATAATACCTTCGAGCTTCTTGGTGTAGTCACGATACCCGACAAATTGGGTACCAAGGCGAATAAATTCCTTCATCAGAGGCTGAAGAAACGATCAAGGAGGAAAAAGAAGTCAATATAACCAATATAAATTCGACAACATTCAGTATGATCGAAGTATTGAAAAAATTCAAGACTTACATCATCCAATGAAGGTGTCGAAGAACCACCAGGGAATTGGATAGAATCTCTCAATGGCTCAATTCTCGCTCCTTTTGATGGAGAAGCACGGGGGCTCTCAACTAGCGGCAGTTGCACGATGTCTTGTTGGGGAGGAGAAGTTTCATCCCCATCATGTTGAGCTTCCAACACAATCAAAGTACGCGACGTACTCGTTCGTGCAGTAGCATCAACAGCTTGTTCTTCCTCGTCATCACTACAATAAAATGGCGGCAGTATAAGAAGCAAGAGACAAGAAACATCAAAACAGGAATAGTAAAGAGTAAGGAGTAACTCACGAGCTGACGAGGGCATCAGTGTATGGATTAAAAGCTGCCTTTTTATGTGAAGGCTCAGCTTCTTCGGCTTTGGAAGTGCCGGAATCTTTTACGTCATCTCTCTTCCTCTTTGAAGCATGAGGAAGAGAGTGTGTCGAGGCAGTGGCCTCTGACTCAGCAGAAGCCGCGGATTTGTGAGAACCCGCGATTTCAGTGGCAGGGCGCGTGGTGCTTTGGTTGTCATCATCGACAACGGCACGCTCCTCCACTTCTCCACCTTCAGGAAGAGGAGGAAGAGAAGCAAGAACGAGGTGGCCCTGAGAAAAGAAAAAGTGTCGAGAAAAGGCGTTAACAAAATAGTAATCGACAAAATAACAAGGAAACAATACAGCTATTAAAAGGAAATTACCTCGGGGAGGGGTTTGGCGTTACTATATGGCGCGACACGGCAAGAAGTGGGAATTAAATCCTTCTTGTTGAGCGATGAGATTTTGCGGATAAGTTTTTCAAAGTCCTTCAAGGGAAGATCCTTTGAGAGCCTGTCAGCATCTTCTTCACCAGCGTATTTCCAGAAGGGGTTTTTGCGAGCCTGGAGAGGTGATACGCGTAGATGCACACGTCCGTTGGGAACCCCAAGTGGAAGGTATGATGCGTATAGAAGCAAGTTTCCCTCAGTATGAAACCAAGGTTTAATCGAACCAGTAGGAGCCAAGAAGCACGTTGAAGGTTGATGGTGGCGAAATGTGATGCGGCGCAACAACAGGGATTCCGGCGCCAACGTGGAACCTGCACAACACAACCCAAGTACTTTGCCCCAACGAAACAGTGAGGTTGTCAATCTCACCGGCTTGCTGTAACAAAGGATTAACCGTATTGTGTGGAAGATGATTGTTTGCAAGAAAACAGTAAAACAAGTATTGCAGTAGATTGTATGCTATGTAAAGAATAGGACCGGGGTCCACAGTTCACTAGAGGTGTCTCTCCCATAAGATAAAAGCATGTTGGGTGAACAAATTACAGTCGGGCAATTGACAAATAGAGAAGGGCATAACAATGCATATACATGATATGATAAATATAGTGAGATTTAATCCGGGCATTACGACAAAGTACATAGACCGCCATCCAACTGCATCTATGCCTAAAAAGTCCACCTTCAGGTTATCATCCGAACCCCATTCAGTATTAAGTTGCAAAGCAACAGACAATTGCATTAAGTATGGTGCGTAATGTAATCGACAACTACATCCTTAGACATAGAATCAATGTTTTATCCCTAGTGGCAATAGCACATCACAACCTTAGAACTTTCTGTCACTGTCCCAGGTGTCAATGAAGGCATGAACCCACTATCGAGCATAAATACTCCCTCTTGGAGTTAAGAGCAAAAACTTGGCCAGAGCCTCTACTAATAACGGAGAGCATGCAAGATCATAAACAACACATAAACAATAGATTGATAATCATCATAACATAGTATTCTCTATCCATCGGATCCCGACAAACACAACATATAGTATTACAGATAGATGATCTTGATCATGTTAGGCAGCTCACAAGATCCAACAATGAAGCACAATTAGGAGAAGACGACCATCTAGCTACTGCTATGGACCCATAGTCCAGGGGTGAACTACTCACTCATCACTCCGGAGGCGAGCATGGCGGTGTAGAGTCCTCCGGAGATGAATCCCCTCTCCGGGGTGCCGGAGGCGTCTCCTGAATCCCCCGAGATGGGATTCGCGGCGCGCGTCTCTGGAAGGTTTTCCGTATCGTGGCTCTCGGTACTGGGGTTTCGCGACGGAGGCTTTAAGTAGGCGAAAGGGTAGGTCGGGGGTGACGAGGGCCCACACCATAGGTCGGCGCAGCCGGCCTGGGCCGCGCCGCCCTGTGGTGTCGCCACCTCGTGGCCCCACTTCGACTCCCCTCCGGTCTTCTGGAAGCTTCGTGCAAAAATAGGACCCTGGGCGGTGATTTCGTCCAATTCCGAGAATATTTCCTTACTAGGATTTCTGAAACCAAAAACAGCAGAAAACAACAACTGGCTCTTCGGCATCTTGTTAATAGGTTAGTTCCAGAAAATGCGTAAATACGACATATAATGTGCATAAAACATGTAGGTATCATCAATAAAGTAGCATGGAACATAAGAAATTATCGATACATTGGAGACGTATCAGCATCCCCAAGCTTAGTTCTGCTCGTCCCGAGCAGGTAAAACGATAACAAAGATAATTTCTGAAGTGACATGCCATCATAATCTTGATCATACTATTTGTAAACATATGTAATGAATGCAGCGATCAAAACAAAGGTAATGACATGAGTAAACAATGAATCATAAAGCAAAGACTTTTCATGAATAGTACTTCAAGACAAGCATCAATAAGTCTTGCATAAGAGTTAACTCATAAAGCAATAAATCAAAGTAAAGGTGTTGAAGCAACACAAAGGAAGATTAAGTTTCAGCGGTTGCTTTCAACTTATAACATGTATATCTTATGGATATTGTCAACATAAAGTAATATAACAAGTGCAATATGCAAGTATGTAGGAATCAATGCACAGTTCACACAAGTGTTTGCTTCTTGAGGTGGAGAGAGATAGGTGAACTGACTCAACAATAAAAGTAAAAGAAAGGTCCTTCAAAGAGGAAAGCATCGATTGCTGTATTTGTGCTAGAGCTTTTATTTTGAAAACATGAAACAATTTTGTCAACGGTAGTAATAAAGCATATGAGTTATGTAAATTATATCTTACAAGTTGCAAGCCTCATGCATAGTATACTAATAGTGCCCGCACCTCGTCCTACTTAGCTTGGACTACCGGATCTTTGCATGCTATGTTTCAACCAAGTGTCACAAAGGGGTACCTCCATGCCGCCTGTACAAAGGTCTAAGGAGAAAGCTCGCATTTTGGATTTCTCGCTTTTGATTATTCTCAACTTAGACATCCATACCGGGACAACATGGACAACAGATAATGGACTCCTCTTAAATGCATAAGCATGTAGCAACAATTATTATTCTCATATGAGATTGAGGATATATGTCCAAAACTGAAACTTCAACCATGATTCATGGCTTTAGTTAGCGGCCCAATGTTCTTCTCTAACAATTTGCATGCTCCAATCATTAAGGTGATAGATCCTTCAGACAAGACGGACATGCATAGCAACTCACATGATATTCAACAATAGTTGATGGCGTTCCCCAGAAGCATGGTTATCGCACAACAAGCAACTTAATAAAAGATAAAGTGCATAAGTACATATTCAATACTACGATAGTTTTTAAGGCTATTTTGTCCCATGAGCTATATATTGCAAAGGTGAATGATGGAATTTTAAAGGTAGCACTCAAGCAATTTACTTTGGAATGGCGGAGAAATACCATGTAGTAGGTAGGTATGGTGGACACAAATGGCATAGTAGTTGGCTCAAGGATTTTGGATGCATGAGAAGTATTCCCTCTCGATACAAGGTTTAGGCTAGCAAGGTTATTTGAAGCAAACTCAAGGATGAACCGGTGCAGCAAAACTCACATAAAAGACATATTGTAAACATTATAAGACTCTACACCGTCTTCCTTGTTGTTCAAAACTCAATACTAGATATTATCTAGACCTTAGAGAGACCAAATATGCAAATCAGATTTTAGCAAGCTCTATGTATTTCTTCATTAATGGGTGCAAAGTATATGATGCAAGAGCTTAAACATGAGAACAACAATTGCCAAGTATCACATTATCCAAGACATTTTAGAATTACTACATGTAGCATTTTCCAATTCCAACCATATAACAATTTAACGAAGAAGAAACTTCGCCTTGAACATTATGAGTAAAGCCTAAGGACATATTTGTCCATATGCAACAGCGGAGCGTGTCTCTCTCCCACAAAGTGAATGATAGGATCCATTTTATTCAAACAAAAACAAAAACAAAAACAAACCGACGCTCCAAGTAAAGAACACAAGATGTGATTGAATAAAAATATAGTTTCAGGGGAGGAACCTGATGATGTTGTCGATGAAGAAGGGGATGCCTTGGGCATCCCCAAGCTTAGACGCTTGAGTCTTCTTAAAATATGCAGGGATGAACCACGGGGGCATCCCCAAGCTTAGAGCTTTCACTCCTCTTGATCATAGTATATCATACTCCTCTCTTGACCCTTGAAAACTTCCTTCACACCAAACTTCAAGCAAACTCATTAGAGGGTTAGTGCACAATTAATAATTCACACATTCAGAGGTGACACAATCATTCTTTACACTTCTGGACATTGCATAAAGCTACTGGACATTAATGGATCAAAGAAATTCATCCAACATAGCAAAAGAGGCAATGCGAAATAAAAGGCAGAATCTGTCAAAAACAGAACAGTCCGTAAAGACGAATTTTAAAATGGCACCAGACTTGCTCAAATGGAAAAACTCAAAACTAATGAAAGTTGCGTACATATCTGAGGATCACGCTCGTAAATTGGCAGATTTTTTCGAATTTTCTACAGAGACTTGTGCCCAGATTCGTGACAGACAGCAATGCTGTTTCTGCGCAGCGATCCCAAATATAACATCAATTTTGACATAGAAACTTTACTTGGCACAAAAACATGATAAGGAGAGGTTGCTACAGTAGTAAACAACTTCCAAGACTCAAATATAAAAAAAGTACTGTAGTAAAAACATGGGTTGTCTCCCATAAGCGCTTTTCTTTAACGCCTTTCAGCTAGGCGCAGAAAGTGCAAATCAAGTATTATCAAGAGATGAGGCATCAACATTACCTTGGGTGTTACCCTTACCTTTCTTGTCCTCTTTCTTACTCTTTGGCTTAGGGAATATATGGCTACCCCCGGGTGTAGAGGTGAATTTTAAGGTGCCTTCTCTCACGTCTATGACTGCTCCCAATAGTTTCAGCAGGGATCTTCCGAGTGTGATTTGTCCTGTTCCTGCGCATTCAATGACAAGGTAATCAATGGATATTGTTATCCCAAGAATGGTTGTATGCACACCCGCAGCTATCCCTTTAGGAATTATAACAGAGTTATCAATAAGAGTTATTCCTTCTCCCCCTTCAGAGAATTCCCAAAGTTTCAATGATTTATGAATACTCTTAGGCATTAGGCAAAATTCAGTCATAATATCACAATTAGCATGAAGAGTTTGATTACCTATGACAATTTTAATAGTAGGATTCCACAATGAAGGTTCAGAGTTCACTAAAACTTGATCAAGACGGTTACGAATATATCCATAATTTTCATTTAGGCGAGATGCACTTGTTTCAAGAGTGTTTAATCTATTATAAATGCTAATAAGGGCTGAATCAAAGTTATTAGCTGAATCATGTGATGCAACCAACTTTTTTATGGCATTAAAAGCTTGATCCCCATTACAATGAAGGAAATCTCCTCCCACTAGAGCATCCAAGGCATATCTATAGCGAATCATAAGACCAAAATAAAAATTACTAAGGAGCAAACTTAGAGTCATTTGAGGTTCAGTTTTACGATAAGAAGTAAAAATCCTAGACCAAGCATCTTTAAAACTTTCCTCATCCCCTTGTTTAAAAGTAAAAACTAATTCCTCAGGTGAAGAAGTAACAAGTACAGAACTAGACATGATAACAAAAGTAAACTAAATGCAAGTAACTAATTTTTGTGTTTTTGATATAGAGAGCAAGACAGTAAATAAAGTAAAACTAGAAACTAATTTTTGTGTGTTTTGTTTAGGTGCAGCAAACAAAGTAGTAAATAAAATAAAGCAAGACAAAAACAAAGTAAAGAGATTGAGAAGTGGAGACTCCCCTTGCAGCGTGTCTTGATCTCCCCGGCAACGGCGCCAGAAATTTAGCTTGATACGCGTAGATGCACACGTCCGTTGGGAACCCCAAGTGGAAGGTATGATGCGTATAGAAGCAAGTTTCCCTCAGTATGAAACCAAGGTTTAATCGAACCAGTAGGAGCCAAGAAGCACGTTGAAGGTTGATGGTGGCGAAATGTGATGCGGCGCAACAACAGGGATTCCGGCGCCAACGTGGAACCTGCACAACACAACCAAAGTACTTTGCCCCAACGAAACAGTGAGGTTGTCAATCTCACCGGCTTGCTGTAACAAAGGATTAACCGTATTGTGTGGAAGATGATTGTTTGCAAGAAAACAGTAAAACAAGTATTGCAGTAGATTGTATGCTATGTAAAGAATAGGACCGGGGTCCACGTTCACTAGAGGTGTCTCTCCCATAAGATAAAAGCATGTTGGGTGAACAAATTACAGTCGGGCAATTGACAAATAGAGAAGGGCATAACAATGCATATACATGATATGATAAATATAGTGAGCTTTAATCCGGGCATTACGACAAAGTACATAGACCGCCATCCAACTGCATCTATGCCTAAAAAGTCCACCTTCAGGTTATCATCCGAACCCCATTCAGTATTAAGTTGCAAAGCAACAGACAATTGCATTAAGTATGGTGCGTAATGTAATCGACAACTACATCCTTAGACATAGAATCAATGTTTTATCCCTAGTGGCAACAGCACATCACAACCTTAGAACTTTCTGTCACTGTCCCAGGTGTCAATGAAGGCATGAACCCACTATCGAGCATAAATACTCCCTCTTGGAGTTAAGAGCAAAAACTTGGCCAGAGCCTCTACTAATAACGGAGAGCATGCAAGATCATAAACAACACATAAACAATAGATTGATAATCATCATAACATAGTATTCTCTATCCATCGGATCCCGACAAACACAACATATAGTATTACAGATAGATGATCTTGATCATGTTAGGCAGCTCACAAGATCCAACAATGAAGCACAATTAGGAGAAGACGACCATCTAGCTACTGCTATGGACCCATAGTCCAGGGGTGAACTACTCACTCATCACTCCGGAGGCGACCATGGCGGTGTAGAGTCCTCCGGGAGATGAATCCCCTCTCCGGCAGGGTGCCGGAGATCTCCTGAATCCCCGAGATGGGATTCGCGGCGGCGGCGTCTGGAAGGTTTTCCGTATCGTGGCTCTCGGTACTGGGGTTTTCGCGACGGAGGCTTTAAGTAGGCGAAAGGGTAGGTCAGGGGGGCTGACGAGGGGCCCACACCATAGGTCGGCGCGGCCAGGGCCTGGGCCGCGCCGCCTGTGGTGTCGCCACCTCGTGGCCCCACTTCGACTCCCCTCGGTCTTCTGGAAGCTTCGTGCAAAAATAGGACACTGGGCGGTGATTTCGTCCAATTCCGAGAATATTTCCTTACTAGGATTTCTGAAACCAAAAACAGCAGAAAACAGCAACTGGCTCTTCGGCATCTTGTTAATAGGTTAGTTCCAGAAAATGCATAAATACGACATATAATGTGCATAAAACATGTAGGTATCATCAATAAAGTAGCATGGAACATAAGAAATTATCGATACGTTGGAGACGTATCAAGCTGCACTCTAGTCCTAAGGAAATAGGCGGTAATCTCAATACCCGAAAGTTCTTTCCCGCGGGTGTTCTGTAGCTCGTGAATGCGAGTCATCAGCGCCTCTGTCGCCAATTTCTCCGCTTCGGTAGCTTCAGCATCCCAAGAACGGCGGCGAAAGATTTTAGCTTCTCCGTCAAAAGGGGCGATGTTCTCTTCCGCCGGATTGGAGCTTTCTTCATGGATGTACAGCCACTTTTTCCGCCAGCCTTGGACGGAGTCGGGAAATTTGACATCGAAATAATCGACCTCAGAACGAACACATATAACAACGCCGCCAATATTGTAGGCGACGTTGTGGTGGCTATTGCGGCGAATACAAAAGATGCGCTTCCACAGGGCCCAATTGGGTTGGACCCCGAGAAAGCACTCACAGAGTGTGATAAAAATCGAAATGTGGAGGAGAGAGTTGGGCGTCAGATGATGCAACTGAAGCCCATAGACAAAAAGGAGACCACGTAGAAATTCGTGGATTGGGGGAGAAAGTCCTCGGATGAGGTGGTCAACGAAACTGACCCGGTAGTTGATTGGAGGCTTTGGGTAGCTCTCCTCCTTGGGGAACTGGAGCGCGTTCTCCTTCTTGCTGAATCCCATCTTCTTCAGCATGTTGATGTCTTGGCCTGAGATCTTGGATCTCTCCCACTCGGCGCTTCCCAGATCTGTTGATGTCATCTTCGATTCTGGTGTGCTGTGTCTAGTCAAACGAGCGCGCGGCGATCAACGGACCTAGCAGAGAAGGGAGAAGGCTCGAGCGCTAGGACTCGGGAGCAAGGGAGCAGTTGCAGAGGAGAAGCAGAGATGCGGCGTGAGCGAAAGTGCTCAAGGAGGAAGACGATGGCTTTATATAGCGGTGTGACGGATCGTCGCAACCGTTGGATTGACAAGTTAGGATATAGATGGCAACCACGTGGACAAGGGGTAAAAGTGTATTTTTACCGAGAAGTGAACAGGCAGGAGATACAGTAATAGTGCCAGAAAAAGCGGAGGACGTGTGTCCCCCACTTGCACGACGTGTCAACTGGATAGGAAAAAGGGACCCACAAGACAGTGACAAATAGCGGTTTTCGCGTGTTTCCAACACAGAAATCGTGGCTATCATCACCAATGATGTCATTATGGAAAGATAAAAGCTCGACTAAGAAACCGAGCGAGAATATCGGCAATGCAAGATTATTTCGAGAGCCTTTGATCAAATACAAGTTTTTGCCCAAATGCTCGGGGGCTACTTTGGAAAAATAAAAACTTCGAGTATGACAAGATAGAAATGGCGAGAGCCTATGACCAAATGCAAAGCATTTGTTCATAGCCTCGAGGGCTACTCCCATCGGGAGCGCTGGTCGCGCACCCGATAGATATAAAACTATCGACAAGGACTACAAATATAGCGGCAGAGGATATAAATGTGGAGCCTACACCCAAGCACAAGTTCTTGGCTGTAGCCTCGGGGGCTACTCCCATCGGGAACGCTGTTCGCGTGCCCGATGAATTTTTATCAAAAGGAAGAAACAGAAGTGAGTATATTTCGAGTTACACAGATAACTCTACATATACTCCCATCGGGAAGACAAAATAAGTCATCAAATATGACTCGATAAAATGTGCTATTCCAACAGCCGAAAAGCACTCGACAATATATTCTCAGAGCGCTAAAAGTCGCGAATAAATCTCTGAATGCCGCAAAACTTTGCGAAGGTAAGACCCCAGATCCGTTCTGAGCGGCGTGGCACCGTCTCTGACGGCGGACTGCTACTTTTTTCCGTATCAACAGATACGAAGAAAAATCCTAACGGACGCGTTAGGTACCCGATAAAATGACTGGGACTCGACAGAATGGTAAGACCTTAAGCGGCACCTGTCGAAGTTTACACCAGTATCCCGAGATCATGTCCAGGGACGTGATTTTGAAGTAGGTTTTTGCGGATTGCCACTAGAGCAGTTAACTAGTACCTGATCCGTCAGATGAACTAGCCCCAACTACCGTTATCCCTGTACAAAATAATATTTGCATATCGAAAGATTATGTAATGAGTAAAGTTGGAGATTTTCCCTGATTCTTCGATTCAAGAAAAATCTCGGGGGCTACTGACATAGGCATCCCCAATGGGCCTGCCAAAGATGGTACCCGGGTTTATTAAAGGCCCAGGACTCGAAGAATAAGAAGACTTGGAAGCCCATTTAGTGTTAAGGAAAGATAGTTTGTATTAGGAAAGATAGAGATTTGTAATCTTACGGGTTGGGTACGAAACCCTCCCGAACTCTGTAACTTGTGTATTACGAAACCCTCGGCTCCACCCTCTATATAAGGGGGAGTCGAGGGACAAAGAAAGGATCGAATCTACTGTCAACATAACCCTAGTTTTCATAATCGTCGAGTACTTTTCGCCTGAACCTTCGAGATCTACTTGCCCTCTACTTCTAGCAAAACCCTAGTCTACAATCTGTAGGCATTGACAAGTTAATCCTTTGTCAGACACCCATGCCCGTAAAGGGGCAACTTGGCTCATGTGACGGTGAGAAGGATGTGGATATAAAGGTATACCGTTCCATGATAGGATCCTTGCTCTACCTTTGTGCCTCTAGGCTGGATATCATGCTAAGTGTAGGGATGTGTGCTCGTTTTCAATCCGCTCCTAAGGAGAGCCATTTGATGGCGGTCAAACGGATTCTAAGATATCTTGTTCTCACTCCTACTCTCGGGCTATGGTATCCAAAGGGGTCAACCTTTGAACTCATTGGCTACTCGGATTCCGATTGGGCCGGTGATAAGGTTGACCGGAAGTCTACCTCCGGGGCTTGCCAATTTATTGGCCGGTCATTGGTGAGTTGGTCATCCAAGAAACAAAACTCCACCGCTTTATCCACCGCCGAAGCCGAATACATATCATCTTGTTGCACTCAATTGTTATGGATGAAGCAAACCTTGAAAGACTATGGTGTGTCTCTTGGTACGGTGCCTCTTCTATGTGACAATGAAAGTGCAATAAAGATCGCCAATAACCCGGTTCAACATTGTCGCACCAAACATATTGACATTCGCCATCACTTCCTACGTGACCATGTTGCCAATAAGGATATTGATCTCACTCATGTGGGGACAACCTACCAATTGGCGGATATTTTCACTAAGCCTTTGGATGAAGCCCGGTTTGTAAACTTGAGAGGAGAACTTGGTATTCTTGATCCTAAAAACTTGGATTGAATAACTTCTTGCACTATATTCTTGCATTTATCTAACTATCTAGCTTAGAGGCACATCACATATGGGGATAGTCATCTTACCATGTCTTGGTATGATGCATACCTATGTGTGCAACATAAATAGACCCAATGTCATTATATGGACCCAAGCATGTCTCTTCGAGGTCTCATGACATTTGCGCTTTCACATAGGGGGAGTAATCCCCCGCCCCTCATTGAGCCTCAATTACAACTTGATTTGACTATATAAGGCTAAATGATTTTATTGCAAAAACTATTTCAAAAATGTTTTATGGTTCTTGATATCCTTCGAATCATGCCCATTGTTGCTATTTACATCTTGTTTGAATTTTCTCTCCAATGGGTATGCCTAGAGAATTTTGTGTTTCCAACCCCATGTCTATGCTCATCTCATCATCATCTATCTATCTATATGTACATGTCATCATCTGAGCATTCACACACATTTACACAAAAAATAGGGGCAAAACGAGGCAAAACGAGACAAAACTGGGCAGTTTGGCCGGTCTCTGGCCCGGTTGGACCGGCCTCTGGCCGGACCAGCCGGCGCCAGGTCCGGTCGACCGGGCGCCCGACCGGCCGTGCGGCCTGATATGTGTTGGGAGAGGATACCCCTTGGGGTCTTCTTCCTCATTACCCCCCAACTCCCAAACCTCCATGGCCGCCGCCTCCATCACCTCCACCACGTTCTAGGACCTTCCCACCACAAGAATTCTCCCAAACTCCACCAAACCATAGATCGGGCCCCTTGGAACAACTCCACCAAAGGATTTGGTCCCTCTCAAGCTATTTTGGGAAATTTTGGAGTTCTTGGGTTTCAAGCCCTACCTAGTGTTCTTCTTGCTCTCTTGATCAAGAAGGACCATGTCTTCGGGTAATATGCTCTCCCTTTCTCCCTATTTTCTAGTCCTCATCACACATTGCAATTTCTTGACAAGATTTGAGGAAATTTTAGGGTTAGGGTTAGGGTTTGTAAGTCCTCATGCCTTTAGAGTGTCTCACAACACAATGCACATACTCCACTCTATTGCTATAGTCTATATTCAAGTTTATGAGTTTTTGCATGATTTTGTGGTAGAAAATCTGGGCAACACCTCACAAGTCGACAGATCCGGTCACCAGCCCGGTCAACCGGCCCCTCAACCGGCCGGCCCGGCGTGCCGCCCGGTCAACCGGATTGGCAACCGGCTCGTCCGGTCTGCCGCCCGGTTGGACCGGCCTGTGCGCCGGATTACCCAGTTTTTGCACAATCTCATCAATACACTTGGATATATGCTATGCTTTTTGGCTTCCCTCTTATTGATGACATGTACACTTACCCCACTGCTATCCTTGCTCTACTTGCTTATTCACAGGTGGTTCGAGTGATGATGACCGTGGTGGCCTTGCCAAGCGAGGTAGGCTTGCGCCAAGGCCTCCTGGCTGCCGTACTAGCACCCGCAAGCCTTCTAAAGCACCTCAGCCTACTGACACTGGCAGCTCAGCTAGGGGAAGAAGCAAGTCAGCTGCAAATAAGAGGAAAGACAAACACGCAGCCCAAGAAGATGATGAAATAGTGCCAGATTTCAATATTGCGGATGCAAACCGTCTTGATTGGCAGGACCTGAGGACGGTGAATCCGTATCGCTATGAGCAACGGACTTACACTGGTGGGGACAAGTTCTTCTGGACCAAGACACAAGCAGCCCTATGGGATGGTTTCTATAATACTCAGAGTGTATGAAGAATGGTGCTGTTGTGAAGCCCAAGGCCATCAATCCTGAAGAGCTTGCCTTGCATGAAGCCACAAAGTACCGCTTTGTGGTTGAAACCTTGAAGGGTATGGGACTATATGACCTTGTGTGCCTAAAGCCCGATGATGAACAAGAAGATCCCATCTATTGTCCCCTTCTAGTCCGTCAGTTCCATTGCACCGTCTTCTTCCATGATGATGCGGATCGCACCATGACTTGGATGACTGGCAGGGAGAAGTACTCCTGCACCTACACTCAGTTCTGTGCGGCCATGGGTTTTGGTGGTGGCCGTGCTACAGGGTACAGAATTCATACTCGGCCTAAGCTCGCTAGAGGTGACATCTCCTTTTGCTATCCCTCTAAACCCACAGCTGGGCCTCCCACTATCTCTGGGATGTACTACTCATATCTTGTCCTTGCCAAGTTGTTCTGTGAGAATCTCATCAGCAAGTCTGGCGATACTAGTGAAGTCAGGAACTACCACCTGAATCTGATGTACTATTGCCACCCTGCCAGGATAAGGAAAATTGATGGTTGTGATCTTATTTACTGTGAACTGAAGCGTGCAGTTATGGATCGCATGACTCCCAACTATGCTCAGTATGTTCAGCGGCTCATCAACTACATTGTTCCTGCTCCTCTCAACACTCTTGATGAAAGAGTCATCATGGAACCATTCAAGTTCCCTACTCAGGAGGGTCGCCCGGAAGTCCCTTCCATGATGCCTTCCAATGAGCGCCGTTCCAAGGAACGCCATGATCCTGCAGCTAGCTCCAGCTACTCTCGGCGCCCCAAGCACGGTGCCGCTCGCTTCTTCTCCAGCATGTGGCAAATGTGCAAGAACACCAATGATGTTGCACATCAGAGTCTTGCTTTGAACCAGGAGACAAGGAGGCGACAGAATGAGTTCATGGCTACTAGGAATGCCCCTGTTCCTCCTTCTGGACCTGAGATGGAGCCTGTGGTTGCACCTCAGTGGGAGATGCCTCACCTTACCGATGAGATGATCCAGAACTTTGACTTCTCCATGTATGCTCATGGTGGCCTTCCTCCTAGGACTGCTCGTGCTCCTACTCCTACTGATGATGATGGTGATGAGGATGAAGGTGATGCGGCTGCGCGAGATGATGGCGAGAGCTCCTACTCCGCCGGGCATGAGTTCTATTGATGGGTGCGATAGCATCTCTCCTCTTTTCTTCGCCTTTTTGGTGTTCCGATGCCAAAGGGGGAGAAGAGAGTAGAGTCTAGGACCACGGGGTTCTTTGGTTGTCACAAGCCATGGGTGTTGCTTTATTTGATTCTTATATGGCTTGTGCTTATTTGCTTTGATTTCTCAAGAACCATTTGCTACTTCGAATAATTCGTGTATGGACGACTATTTGTATGCTTAATCACTCTATTAGGATGATCATGCTTTATGCTTATATATCTTGATATACTTGTCCATACCATGCTTGTTTCCTAAAGATATTGGGGGAGCTTCTCATATTCCACAAATGGTGCACTTTGCATTCAAACGCAAATTCTCCAAGTGCACACATTATGGGGGAGCTGTCGTAATATCTTATATGGAATCAAGGTTTAGAGCTTATCATAATATCTATATGTGACTCTAGCTCGGTTTGTCATCGTATACCAAAAAGGGGGAGATTGTAAGGGTATTTTACCCTTATCCATTATTTTGGTAACAATGACACCGTGCTAGAGTATTTGGCCTAATATGTTTATAAGGATAATCTCAGGTATTAGGCAAAGAGGCATAAATGGTGTATCAAAGGAACAAGAAGGCTAAAGGAGACCCCCACTTCAACAACAATCGAAAAGGGGTCTACAGCAGAGATCCGGTCTGCCGCCCGGTTGGACCGGCCTACAGACCGGCGGGCCCGGCGTGCTGTCCGGTCGACCGGTCGCCAACCGGGCGCCAACCGGAGGAGCTCCTGGACGACGCAAAGTGACTCCGGTCTGCCGCCCGGTCAGCCGGCCTACAGACCGGCGGGTCCGGCGTGCTGTCCGGTCGACCGGTCGCCAACCGGGCGCCAACCGGAGGAGCTCCTGGACGACGCAAAGCGACTCCGGTCCCTGGTCCGGTCCGACCGGCCTCTGCACCGGGCAATCCGGTCCTTGGTCCGGTTGACCGGGTTTGTCGAAGAAAAGCTGAGGTGGCAAGTGACCAACGGTCATATTTCGAAGAACACTATAAATAGCTGATACGTCTCAAATGTATCTATAATTTCTTATGTTCCATGCTACTTTTATTACAATACTTGAATGTTTTATACATACTTTACAGCATTATTATACATTTTCCGGCACTAACCTATTAACAAGATGCCGAAGCGCCGATTCTTGTTTTTGCTGTTTTTGATTTCAGAAATCCTAGTAAGGAAATATTCTCGGAATTGGACGAAATCAACGCCGAGGGGCCTATTTTTACTTGAAGCTTCCAGAAGACCGAAAGGGAGACGAAGTGGGGCCACGAGGTGGCGACACAGGGCGGCGCGGCCCAAGCCCTGGCCGCGCGGCCTGTTGTGTGGGCCCCTCGTGACGCCCGACCTACCCTTCCGCCACATATAGCCGTCGCGAAACCCCCTGTACCGAGAGCCACGATACGGAAGCCTTCCGAGACGCCGCCGTCGCGAATCCCATCTCGGGGGATTCAGGAGATCGCCTCCGGCACCCTGCCGGAGAGGGGAATCATCACCGGAGGGCTCTACATCATCATGCCCGCCTCTGGATTGATGCGTGAGTAGTTCATCCTTGGACTATGGGTCCATAGCAGTAGCTAGATGGTTGTCTTCTCCGCTTGTGCTATCATTGTTTAGATCTTGTGAGTTGCCTAACATGATCAAGATCATCTATTTGTAATGCTACATGTTGTGTTTGGCGGGATCCGATGAATATAGAATATTATGTTAAGTTGATTATCAATCTATCATATATGTGTTGTTTATGTTCTTGCATGCTCTCCGTTGCTAGTAGAGGCTCTGGCCAAGTTGATACTTGTAACTCCAAGAGGGAGTAATTATGCTCGATAGTGGGTTCATGCCTCCATTGAATCTGGGATCGTGACAGTAGGTTCTAAGGTTGTGGATGTGCTGTTGCTACTAGGGATAAAACATCGATGCTTTGTCTAAGGATATTTGTGTTGATTACATTACGCGCCATACTTAATGCAATTATCTGTTGTTTACAACTTAATACTGGAAGGGGTTCGGATGATAACCTGAAGGTGGATTATTTAGGCATAGATGCATGCTGGATAGCGGTCTATGTACTTTGTCGTAATGCCCTGATTAAATCACATAGTAATCATCATTGATATGTATTGAATCTTTATTTGTCAATTGCCCCTGTAATTTGTTCACCCAGCATGTTAGTTATCTTATTGGAGAGACACCTCTAGTGACTGTGGACCCCGGTCCATTCTTTTACATCTCAATACATTCAACTGTTCTTTCTTGTTCTTTGCAAACAAACACCATCTTCCACTCGATACGCTTAATCCTTTGTTTTCAGCAAGCCGGTGAGATTGACAACCTCACCGTTACGTTGGGGCAAAGTACTTTGATTGTGTTGTGCAGGTTCCACGTTGGCGCCGGTTTCACTGGTGTTGCGCCGCACTACATTCCTCCACCAACAACCTTCACGTGCTTCTTGGCTCCTACTGGTTCGATAACCTTGGTTTCATACGAGGGAACTTGCTTCTATACGCATCATACCTTCCACTTGGGGTTCCCAACGGACGTGTGCATCTACGCGTATCAATAGCCCTTCTCCTACCTCTGAACAGTTAGGCACTACACTACAAGCTGTTCTTGAGCTCCTTCTCTCATACTCCATTGTTAGAAACACCAAAAGCCTCAGATCTCCCTCCTCCTCCACCCAAACTCAAATCCCTCCGGGGAAACGATAGAGGAGGACCCGATCTACCGTTCTACCAAGCCAAATCTCATTCCCCCTTGTATTCATCAAGAAGCTTGCTCTCTAGGGTTCCTTGGAAACCCTAGGTGGGCAAGAGTGGTCCGGAAGCATCCGGGCTGTGGATTTGCTCCTGACAAGATTGTGAAGGTTTGGAGGCTACCTCAAAGTCTACCACAAGTGAGAGAGCTATTCCTTCGTGGGATAGGCTCCGGAGAATAGGGTGAGCCTTCGTGGCGCGGGGAATCCTTCGTGGGACCTCCACTCCTCCAAACGTGACATACCTTCTTGCAAAGGAAGGGAACACGGGAATACATCCTCGTCTCCGCGTGCTATCGGTTATCTCTAACCGAACTCCTTACTTGTGATTTAACTGCCTGTGAGAGCCTTCGTGCTCGAGTTAGTTGTATCCTCATATAGGTTGTTTCACCTAGTTTGCATTAGGCTCACCTTTATATTCCGCAAAGCCTAATATTGCAAAGAAAGAATTAAAATCTGTAGAAACCTATTCACCCCCCCTCTAGGTTTACCATCTCTGATCTTTCAGTAGGGGGGGGGGCGATAATGACCGTGTGTCATGTCCTAAACCGAGTTCCCACAAATAACAAAACCATTACTCCATTTGAGGAATGGGAAAGGAAAAGGTTGAAACTCTCTTACCTACGAACTTGGGGTTGTATGGCGAAAGTAAATGTGCCAATACCCAAGAAGCGCAAGCTTGGACCAAAAACCGTGGATTGTGTTCTTCTGGGATATGCATTTCATAGCATTGGCTATAGATTTTTGATAGTAAAATCTGAGGTATCCGACATGCATGTTGGTACAATTATGGAGTCGAATGATGCGACTTTCTTTGAGGACATCTTTCCCATGAAAGACAAGTCTAGCTCATCAAATCAGGAGATGCCTAGTTCATCAAGTCAGGAGTTAGTTACAATTCTGAAACCTACCATGGCTATAGAACACTTTGATAATCCTGTGGAGGATGACAATGAAGCTCCCAAAAGGAGCAAGAGACAGAGGACTGCAAAGTCCTTTGGACATGATTTCATTGTGTACCTCGTGGATGATACTCCCACTTCTATTTCAGAAGCCTATGCATCTCAGGATGCTGACTACTGGAAGGAAGCTGTCCGTAGCGAGATGGATTCCATCTTAGCTAATGGAACTTGGGAGGTTACTGATCGTCCTTATGGGTGCAAACCTGTAGGATGCAAGTGGGTGTTCAAGAAAAAGCTTAGGCCTGATGGTACTCCAAGAGGGAGTAATTATGCTCGATAGTGGGTTCATGCCTCCATTGAATCTGGGATCGTGACAGTAGGTTCTAAGGTTGTGGATGTGTGTTGCTACTAGGGATAAAACATCGATGCTTTGTCTAAGGATATTTGTGTTGATTACATTACGCGCCATACTTAATGCAATTATCTGTTGTTTACAACTTAATACTGGAAGGGGTTCGGATGATAACCTGAAGGTGGATTATTTAGGCATAGATGCATGCTGGATAGCGGTCTATGTACTTTGTCGTAATGCCCTGATTAAATCACATAGTAATCATCATTGATATGTATTGAATCTTTATTTGTCAATTGCCCGCCTGTAATTTATTCACCCAGCATGTTAGTTATCTTATTGGAGAGACACCTCTAGTGAACTTTGGACCCCGGTCCATTCTTTTACATCTCAATACATTCAACTGTTCTTTGCAAACAAACACCATCTTCCACTCGATACGCTTAATCCTTTGTTTTCAGCAAGCCGGTGAGATTGACAACCTCACTGTTACGTTGGGGCAAAGTACTTTGATTGTGTTGTGCAGGTTCCACGTTGGCGGTTTCACTGGTGTTGCGCCGCACTACATTCCTCCACCAACAACCTTCACGTGCTTCTTGGCTTCTACTGGTTTGATAACCTTGGTTTCATACTGAGGAAACTTGCTTCTATACGCATCATACCTTCCACTTGGGGTTCCCAACGGACGTGTGAATCTACGCGTATCAAGCCAAATTTCTGGCGCCGTTGCCGGAGATCAAGACACGCTGCAAGGGGAGTCTCCACTTCCAATCTCTTTACTTTGTTTTTGTCTTGCTTTACTTTACTTTATTTACTGTCTTGTTTGCTTCATATCTAAAAACACAAAAAATTAGTTACTTTACTTATTGTCTTATTTACTTGTTCTATATCAAAAACACAAAAAAATTAGTTACTTGTCTTTACTTTACTTGTTTAGTTTACTTTACTACTGTTATAATGGGTACTCTTGAAAATACTAAGTTGTGTGATTTCACTAGCACAAATAATAATGATTTTATATGTACTCCTATTGCTCCACCTGCTACTACAGCAGAATTCTATGAAATTAAACCTGCTTTACTGAATCTTGTTATGAGAGAGCAATTTTCTGGTGTTAGTACTGATGATGCTGCTGCCCATCTTAATAATTTTGTTGAACTTTGTGAAATGCAAAAGTATAAGGATATAGATGGTGATATTATAAAACTGAAATTGTTTCCTTTCTCCTTAAGAGGAAGAGCTAAAGATTGGTTGCTTTCTTTGCCTAAGAATAGTATTGATTCATGGACTAAATGTAAAGATGCTTTTATTAGTAAATATTATCCTCCTGCTAAGATTATATCTTTGAGAAGTAGCATAATGAACTTTAAACAATTTGATAATGAACATGTTGCTCAAGCATGGGAGAGAATGAAATCTTTGGTAAAGAATTGCCCAACCCATGGACTGACTACTTGGATGATCATCCAAACCTTTTATGCAGGATTGAATTTTTCCTCAAGGAACCTATTGGATTCAGCTGCTGGAGGTACTTTTATGTCCATTACCTTGGGCGCCGCAACAAATTACTTGATGATATGATGATCAATTACTCTGAATGGCACACTGAAAGAACTCCTCAAGGTAAGAAGGTAAATTCTGTTGAAGAAACCTCTTCTTTGGGTGATAAGATTGATGCTATTATGTCTATGCTTGCAAATGGTAGATCTCATATTGATCCTAATAATGTTCCTTTAGCTTCATTGGTTGCTCAAGAAGAAAATGTTGATGTGAATTTCATTAAGAATAATAATTTCAACAACAATGCTTATAGGAATAATTATGGTAACAACAACTATAGGCCATATCCTTCTAATAATGGTAATGGTATGGTAATTCTTACAACAATAATAAGAGTGTACCCTATGGTCTTGAAGTCATGCTTAAAGAATTTATTAGCACACAAACTGCTTTCAATAAAACTGTTGAAGAAAAGCTTGGTAAAATTGATATTCTTGCTTCCAAGGTTGATAGTCTTGCTCTTGATGTTGATCTTTTAAAATTGAAAGTTATGCCTGAGGAAGTTAAAGATGCTAGGTTTGCTAAAACAAATGCCATCCAAGTTCGAATTAATGATAATATTAGAATGTTGGCTGAATTGCATGCTAGGTGGGATAGAGAAGAAAAAGAAAAACTTGCTAAAGAAAATAATGTAGCTAAAGTATGGACTATTACCACCACTAGTAATGTTGATTCTTCACATGTTGCTGCACCTCCTACTATTAATGGTAAAATAATTGGTGTTGGCAATGTTTCTACTCCTAGTACAAAGCGCGCAAAATTGCCTGAAACTGCTGAAACTGCTTGTGATAAAACTGCTGAAATTTTTCAAAATATTGGTGACAATGATTCCATTGCTGTAGAACTGTTACCTGCCAAAACCCACCGGCGGGCAATGGTTAAGCAACACGAAGAGCCGGGAGGCTCCCAAGGCCGCTTAGTGGACCCTGGCACCTCGCGTCGTCCCGCAAGTCTTCCAGCCACGTCCTGGCGGTTGCTAGGGCGTGCCACCTGACCTAGACCCGATCAGGAAGGTGTTAGAGTGCTTCGATTGTTCCTGCATGGTAGACACGTAAACATTAAATACGAGCCCTATCGGCTCTCAGGTTGCCCTGTGGATCGGCTCAAAGAGCCGATCGCCCCATGGTTCACGTTGGATTTGCAATGACATGGGGATCCTGCTTGATCAAAACAAAGCTAAACGATCTACGACAGTTTAGGGTTTTCACCGCATAACCGGAACATCCTACGCGTAGTCGGGCCTAGCAGATACGGAAGATGATGCAAACTACCCCTACAAGAGGCCTAAAAACCAACATTACGTTAATTCCCGGAACATCCCTTGTAGGAACGGTAAACAACACCTAACGCACTACCGGATCGTCCGACCCCAGCATAAGGCCTAACTATGCAGATATTAAACTAATCCTTGCGGAACAAGGAGCAACTATAACAGATCGGATCTACTAAGTAACGAACAAGCAAGATGCTGCCCTTACACCCAGGATAGGTGTAAGGGCAGCTAGGTGTCGAGGGACGGCATTGCCACGCAGATATGCACGAGAAAGCATCAATGCAAGCCCCTAAACACCTAATGATAAGTAGTGCTGCTCGCCATCAACAACGCTTCAGCACGAGCAGCACAAGGTAGACGAATAAACGTATACTGCTGATACGTCTCCAACGTATCGATAATTTCTTATGTTCCATGCTACTTTATTGATGATACCTACATGTTTTATGCACATTATATGTCATATTTATGCATTTTCTGGAACTAACCTATTAACAAGATGCCGAAGAGCCAGTTGCTGTGTTTTCTGCTGTTTTTGGTTTCAGAAATCCTAGTAAGGAAATATTCTCGGAATTGGACGAAATCTTCGCCCAGGGTCCTATTTTTGCACGAAGCTTCCAGAAGACCGAAGAGGGAAGGAAGTGGGGCCACGAGGCGGCCACACCATAGGGCGGCGCGGCCCAGGCCCTGGCCGCGCCGGCCTGTGGTGTGGGCCCCTCGCGCCGCCACTTGACCTGCCCTTTCGCCTACTTAAAGCCTCCGTCGCGAAACCCCAGTACCGAGAGCCACGATACGGAAAACCTTCCAGGGCGCCGCCGCCGCTCCCATCTCGGGGGATTCAGGAGATCGCCTCCGGCACCCTGCCGGGAGGGGATTCATCTCCCGGAGGACTCTTCATCGCCATGATCGCCTCCGGAGTGATGAGTGAGTAGTTCACCCCTGGACCATGGGTCCATAGCAGTAGCTAGATGGTCGTCTTCTCCTTGTTGTGCTTCATTGTTGGATCTTGTGAGCTGCCTAACATGATCAAGATCATCTATCTGTAATTCTATATGTTGTGTTTGTCGGGATCCGATGGATAGAGAATACTATGTTATGGTGATTATCAATCTATTGTTTATGTGTTGTTTATGATCTTGCATGCTCTCCGTTATTAGTAGAGGCTCTGGCCAAGTTTGTACTCTTAACTCCAAGAGGGAGTATTTATGCTCGATAGTGGGTTCATGCCTTCATTGACACCTGGGACAGTGACAGAAAGTTCTAAGGTTGTGATGTGCTGTTGCCACTAGGGATAAAACATTGATTCTATGTCTAAGGATGTAGTTGTCGATTACATTACGCACCATACTTAATGCAATTGTCTGTTGCTTTGCAACTTAATACTGAATGGGGTTCGGATGATAACCTGAAGGTGGACTTTTTAGGCATAGATGCGGTTGGATGGCGGTCTATGTACTTTGTCGTAATGCCCAATTAAATCTCACTATATTTATCATATCATGTATATGCATTATTATGCCATCTCTATTTGTCAATTGCCCGACTGTAATTTGTTCACCCAACATGCTTTTATCTTATGGGAGAGACACCTCTAGTGAACTGTGGACCCCGGTCCTATTCTTTACATAGCATACAATCTACTGCAATTGTGTTTTATTGTTTTCTTGCAAACAATCATCTTCCACTCGATACGCTTAATCCTTTGTTACACAAGCCGGTGAGATTGACAACCTCCTGTTTCGTTGGGGCAAAGTACTTTGGTTGTTGTGTAGATTCCACGTTGGCGCCGGAATCCCTTGTTGCGCCGCATCACATTTCGCCACCATCAACCTTCAACGTGCTTCTTGGCTCCTACTGGTTCGATTAAACCTTGGTTTCTTTCTGAGGGAAAACTTGCTACTGTGCGCATCATACCTTCCTCTTGGGGTTCCCAACGAACGTGTGAGTTACACGCCATCAAGCTCTTTTCTGGCGCCGTTGCCGGGGAACTGAAGAAAAGCTACACCACGAGATTTCTAACTCCACGTCAACTACACGCCAGCTCTTTTTCGGCGCCGTTGCGGGAGATCAAGACACGCTGCAAGGGGAGTCTCCACTTCTCAATCTCTTTACTTTGTTTTTGTCTTGCTTTATTTTATTTACTACTTTGTTTGCTGCACCTAAACAAAACACAAAAAAATTAGTTGCTAGTTTTACTTTATTTATTGTCTTGCTCTCTATATCAAAAACACAAAAAAATTAGTTACTTGCATTTACTTTATCTAGTTTGCTTTATTTACTGTTGCTAAAATGAATACCCCTGAAAATACTAAGTTGTGTGACTTCACAAATGCAAATAATAATGATTTCCTATGCACACCTATTGCTCCACCTGCTACTACAGCAGAATTCTTTGAAATTAAACCTGCTTTACTGAACCTGGTTATGAGAGATCAATTTTCTGGTGTTAGTTCTGATGATGCTGCTGCCCATCTCAATAATTTTGTTGAACTATGTGAAATGCAAAAGTATAAGGATGTAGATGGTGATATTATTAAATTGAAAGTGTTTCCTTTCTCATTAAGAGGAAGAGCTAAAGATTGGTTGCTATCTTTGCCTAAGAATAGTATTGATTCATGGACTAAATGCAAGGATGCTTTTATTGGTAGATATTATCCTCCCGCTAAAATTATATCTTTGAGAAGTAGTATAATGAATTTTAAGCAATTAGATACTGAACATGTTGCTCAAGCATGGGAGAGAATGAAAACTTTGGTAAAGAATTGCCCAACCCATGGACTGACTACTTGGATGATCATCCAAACCTTCTATGCAGGACTAAATTTTTCTTCGCGGAATTTATTGGATTCAGCTGCTGGAGGTACCTTTATGTCCATCACTTGGGGGCGGCTACAAAACTTCTTGATGATATGATGATAAATTACTCTGAATGGCACACAGAAAGAGCTCCACAAGGTAAGAAGGTAAATTCTGTTGAAGAAACCTCTTCCTTGAGTGATAAGATTGATGTGATTATGTCTATGCTTGTGAATGGTAGATCTAATGTTGATCCTAATAATGTTCCTTTAGCTTCATTGGTTGCTCAAGAAGAAAATGTTGATGTGAATTTCATTAAAAATAATAATTTCAACAACAATGCTTATAGGAACAACTCTGGTAATAACTATAGGCCATATCCTTCTGCTAATGGTAATGGTTATGGTAATTCTTATGGGAATTCTTACAATAATAATAGGAGTGTACCCTCTGGTCTTGAAGCCATGCTTAGAATTTATTAGTACACAAACTGCTTTTAACAAATCTGTTGAGGAAAAGCTTGATAAAATTGATACTATTGCTTCTAGAGTTGATAGACTTGCCTCCGATGTTAATCTTTTAAAATTGAAAGTTATGCCTAATAATGATATTGATAATAAGATTACTACTACAGCAAATGCCATCCAAGTTAGAATTAATGAGAATATAAGATTAATGGCTGAACTGCGTGCTAGGTGGGATAGAGAAGAAAATGAAAAACTAGCTAAAGAGAATAATGTAGCTAAAGTTTGGACTATTACCACCACTAGTAATGCTAATTCTTCACATGTTGCTGCACCTCCTACTATCAATGGTAAAATAATTGGTGTTGGCAATGTTTCTACTCCTAGTGCAAAGCGAACAAAACTGCCTGAAATTGCTAAAACTGCTGAAACTGCTTGTGATAAAACTGCTGAAATTTTTTCCAACCTTGGGAACAATGATCCCATTGCTGTAGCTCATAATGATTTAGATTTTGATGATTGCCACATCTCTGAAGTTATAAAGTTCTTACAAAAACTTGCTAAAAGTCCTAATGCTAGTGCTATAAATTTAGCCTTTACAAAACATATTACAAATGCTCTCATAAAAGCTAGAGAAGAGAAATTAAAACTTGAAACTTCTATTCCTAGAAAGTTAGAAGATGGTTGGGAGCCCATCATTAAAATGAAATTCAATGACTTTGAATGTAATGCTTTATGTGATCTTGGTGCAAGTATTTCTGTTATGCCTAAAAAGATTTATGATATGCTTGACTTGCCACCATTGAAGAATTGTTATTTGGATGTTAATCTTACCGATAATGTTAAAAAGAAACCTTTGGGGAGGATTGATAATGTGCACATTACGATTAACAATAACCTTGTCCCCGTTGATTTTGTTGTCTTGATATCGAATGCAATGCATCTTGTCCTATTGTGTTGGGAAGACCTTTTCTTCGAACTGTTGGTGCTTGTTATTGATATGAGGGAAGTTATTAAATACCAATTTCCTCTCAAGAAAGGTATGGAACACTTCCCTAGAAAGAGAATGAAGTTGTCTTTTGATTCTATTATTAGAACAAGTTATGATGTTGATGCTTCTACTCTCGATGTTACTTGATTTGCACTTTCTGCGCCTAGCTGAAAGGCGTTAAAGAAAACGCTTATGGGAGACAACCCATGTTTTTACTACAGCAATTTTTTGTTTTGTTGAGTCTTGGAAGTTGTTTACTACTGTAGCAACCTCTCCTTATCATGTTTTTGTGCCAAGTAAAGTTTCTATGTCAAAGTTGATGTTATATTTGGGATCGCTGCGCAGAAACAGCATTGCTGTCTGTCACGAATCTGGGCACAGTCTCTGTAGAAAATTCGAAAAAATCTGCCAATTTACGAGCGTGATCCTAAGATATGTACGCAACTTTCATTAGTTTTGAGTTTTCCATTTGAGCAAGTCTGGTGCCAGCTTTAAATTCGTCTTTACGGACTGTTCTGTTTTTTGACAGATTCTGCCTTTTATTTCGCATTGCCTCTTTTGCTATGTTGGATTCATTTCTTTGATACATTAATGTCCAGTAGCTTTATGCAATGTCCAGAAGTGTAAAGAATGTTTGTGTCACCTCTGAATGTGTGAATTATTAATTGTGCACTAACCCTCTAATGAGTATGCTTGAAGTTTGGTGTGAAGGAAGTTTTCAAGGGTCAAGAGAGGAGAATGATATACTATGATCAAGAGGAGTGAAAGCTCTAAGCTTGGGGATGCCCAAGGCATCCCCTTCTTCATCGACAAAATCATCAGGTTCCTCCCCTGAAACTATATTTTTATTCAATCACATCTTGTGTTCTTTACTTGGAGCGTCGGTTTGTTTTGTTTTTGTTTTGTTTGAATAAAATGGATCCTAGCATTCACTTTGTGGGAGAGAGACACGCTCCGCTGTTGCATATGGACAAATATGTCCTTAGGCTTTACTCATAATGTTCAAAGCGAAGTTTCTTCTTCGTTAAATTGTTATATGGTTGGAATTGGAAAAATGCTACATGTAGTAATTCTAAAATGTCTTGGATAATGTGATACTTGGCAATTGTTGTGCTCATGTTTAAGCTCTTGCATCATATGCTTTGCACCCATTAATGAAGAAATACATAGAGCTTGCTAAAATTTGATTTGCATATTTGGTCTCTCTAAGGTCTAGATAATATCTAGTATTGAGTTTTGAACAACAAGGAAGACGGTGTAGAGTCTTATAATGTTTACAATATGTCTTTTATGTGAGTTTTGCTGCACCGGTTCATCCTTGAGTTTGCTTCAAATAACCTTGCTAGCCTAAACCTTGTATCGAGAGGGAATACTTCTCATGCATCCAAAATCCTTGAGCCAACTACTATGCCATTTGTGTCCACCATACCTACCTACTACATGGTATTTCTCCGCCATTCCAAAGTAAATTGCTTGAGTGCTACCTTTAAATTCCATCATTTACCTTTGCAATATATAGCTCATGGGACAAAATAGCCTTAAAAACTATCGTAGTATTGAATATGTACTTATGCACTTTATCTTTTATTAAGTTGCTTGTTGTGCGATAACCATGCTTCTGGGGAACGCCATCAACTATTGTTGAATATCATGTGAGTTGCTATGCATGTCCGTCTTGTCTGAAGGATCTATCATTTTAGTGGTTGGAGCATGCAAAATTGTTAGAGAAGAACATTGGGCCGCTAACTAAAGCCATGAATCATGGTTGAAGTTTCAGTTTTGGACATATATCCTCAATCTCATATGAGAATAATAATTGTTGCTACATGCTTATGCATTTAAGAGGAGTCCATTATCTGTTGTCCATGTTGTCCCGGTATGGATGTCTAAGTTGAGAATAATCAAAAGCGAGAAATCCAAAATGCGAGCATTCTCCTTAGACCTTTGTACAGGCGGCAGGGAGGTACCCCTTTGTGACACTTGGTTGAAACATGGCATGCAAAGATCCGGTAGTCCAAGCTAAGTAGGACGAGGTGCGGACACTATTAGTATACTATGCATGAGACTTGCAACTTGTAAGATATAATTTACATAACTCATATGCTTTATTACTACCGTTGACAAAATTGTTTCATGTTTTCAAAATAAAAGCTCTAGCACAAATACAGCAATCGATGCTTTCCTCTTTGAAGGACCATTCTTTTACTTTTATTGTTGAGTCAGTTTACCTATCTCCTTCCACCTTAAGAAGCAAACACTTGTGTGAACTGTGCATTGATTCCTACATACTTGCATATTGCACTTGTTATATTACTCTATATTGACAATATCCATGAGATATACATGTTATAAGTTGAAAGCAACCGCTGAAACTTAATCTTCCTTTGTGTTGCTTCAACACCTTTACTTTGATTTATTGCTTTATGAGTTAACTCTTATGCAAGACTTATTGATGCTTGTCTTGAAGTACTATTCATGAAAAGTCTTTGCTATATGATTCACTTGTTTACTCATGTCATTACCTTTGTTTTGATCGCTGCATTCATTACATATGTTTACAAATAGTATGATCAAGATTATGATGGCATGTCACTTCAGAAATTATCTTTGTTATCGTTTTACCTTCTCGGGACGAGCAGAACTAAGCTTGGGGATGCTGATACGTCTCCAACGTATCGATAATTTCTTATGTTCCATGCTACTTTATTGATGATACCTACATGTTTTATGCACATTATATGTCATATTTATGCATTTTCTGGAACTAACCTATTAACAAGATGCCGAAGAGCCAGTTGCTTTTGCTGTTTTTGGTTTCAGAAATCCTAGTAAGGAAATATTCTCGGAATTGGACGAAATCTTCGCCCAGGGTCCTATTTTTGCACGAAGCTTCCAGAAGACCGAAGAGGGAAGGAAGTGGGGCCACGAGGTGGCCACACCATAGGGCGGCGCGGCCCAGGCCCTGGCCGCGCCGGCGTGGTGTGGGCCCCTCGCGCCGCCTCTTGACCTGCCCTTTGCCTACTTAAAGCCTCCGTCGCGAGCCCCAGTGGAGAGCCACGATACGGAAAACCTTCCAGAACGCCGCCGCCGAATCCCATCTCGGGGATTCAGGAGATCGCCTCCGGCACCCTGCCGGAGAGGGGATTCATCTCCCGGAGGACTCTTCATCGCCATGATCGCCTCCGGAGTGATGAGTGAGTAGTTCACCCCTGGACCATGGGTCCATAGCAGTAGCTAGATGGTCGTCTTCTCCTTGTTGTGCTTCATTGTTGGATCTTGTGAGCTGCCTAACATGATCAAGATCATCTATCTGTAATTCTATATGTTGTGTTTGTCGGGATCCGATGGATAGAGAATACTATGTTATGGTGATTATCAATCTATTGTTTATGTGTTGTTTATGATCTTGCATGCTCTCCGTTATTAGTAGAGGCTCTGGCCAAGTTTGTACTCTTAACTCCAAGAGGGAGTATTTATGCTCGATAGTGGGTTCATGCCTTCATTGACACCTGGGACAGTGACAGAAAGTTCTAAGGTTGTGATGTGCTGTTGCCACTAGGGATAAAACATTGATTCTATGTCTAAGGATGTAGTTGTCGATTACATTACGCACCATACTTAATGCAATTGTCTGTTGCTTTGCAACTTAATACTGAATGGGGTTCGGATGATAACCTGAAGGTGGACTTTTTAGGCATAGATGCAGGATGGATATATGTACTTTGTCGTAATGCCCAATTAAATCTCACTATATTTATCATATCATGTATATGCATTATTATGCCCATCTCTATTTGTCAATTGCCCGACTGTAATTTGTTCACCCAACATGCTTTTATCTTATGGGAGAGACACCTCTAGTGAACTGTGGACCCCGGTCCTATTCTTTACATAGCATACAATCTACTGCAATTGTGTTTTACTGTTTTCTTGCAAACAATCATCTTCCACTCGATACGCTTAATCCTTTGTTACAGCAAGCCGGTGAGATTGACAACCCTCACTGTTTCGTTGGGCAAAGTACTTTATTTTTTGTTGTGCAGATTCCACGTTGGCGGAATCCTTGTTGTTGCGCCGCATCACATTTCGCCACCATCAACCTTCAATGTGCTTCTTGGCTCCTACTGGTTCGATTAAACCTTGGTTTCTTTCTGAGGGAAAACTTGCTACTGTGCGCATCATACCTTCCTCTTGGGGTTCCCAACGAACGTGTGAGTTACACGCCATCAACTGCGTAGATCGCGAGATGCGATCTAGGCAGCATGATGCTTACCCGGAAGAAACCCTCGAAGGAAGGGGTGGCGATGCGCCTGATTTGTGTTTGTTGTGAACGTGATTGTCCTCCTTTCTCGATAACCCTAGATACATATTTATAGTCCAAGGGACTTTCTAATTGAGGCGTGCACCTAACCGTGCACGGCCAGACTCTATCTGTTAATTCTAAACACGATACGATCTACTATATTACAGATACACGGGCAATCTAGCCCAAACTCTTAGTGCAAGGCGCTTCAAAGATGCTCCACGTGTAATCTTCAAAGCCCATCTTCACTTACGGCCCATCTCCTGATTTGGCCAAAATCGGGTGATAACACATGCCCCCTGGTTTTGGTAATGATAATTTCAAAACCACTCTGTTTTTCCTTCGAGGGGTCGTGTCGTGGCAGTATGTTTCATCAACCGCAGCATTGCTGACAACTTCTGCCTTCTCCTCACGATTTGACAGTTTTGGCACCACGACCTTAAAAACTGCTCTTCACTCCTCCATTCTTTACTTACAGCCTCGCATCATCTCCACCCAGTTCAGGAGCACCTCCAAAAAGTACCCTCCGAAAAATTTCCACCAGCTTCCTCGGGTTTCTTTCCCCAGTCATCATACCTTCCTCTTCGCGAGCCGATCGCCGGAGTGCAACCCGGCGACGATCATGTGAACATCCGCCGGCCAGAGGCCGGAGAGTTAGATGCCGGGGGAGGCCGGACCACGTCTTCTCCACCTACGGCGAGGCCCGACACATGTTCGGAAGGGTCAGAGGAGGTCGAGAGCGACACTTCCGGGCGGGGCTCCCTCCTCTCGGAGGGGCCATGGGGTCAGGCGAGAGGCCGAGGTCCATGCGGCCAGCGCCAGGACGAGCAAACGGCGAGGACGAGCCCCGACCGACGGCGAGGCTGCGAGCGACGACCACGGCGACCTCTTGAAGCACGCGACAGCCGCGCGACGGACTTCGACGACGACGAGGAGGACGAACAACGAGGGTCCCCGGGCCGCTATAGCAGCGAGACGAGCGGCTAGACGACTGCGAGACGACGACGAGGGCAGCAACGGCCCCTAGATAGGATCTTAGCCAGCAGTAGTGGACGAGGCAATGTATCCCCTAGGACTTCCTTTTGAGAGCAATCAGCTCTTCATGTAAGAAATCTCGTTCATCAATGAAGAATTTTCCCAATTTGATTTTGCCGATTTCCTTTATGATAATTTAGCCGATTGTCCTTCGACTGAGTCCGCGATTGTCAATTCGGTCAATGCTCAATGAGCCGATGGCAACGCATCGGTCTCTCACGATAAACTTGAGATAGATCCACCCGACCTCCAAACTCCCGGTCAAACAGGGCCAAGCCACAATCGTGCCAACCCCAGATCTTGTAAATGCAGATCCAACTGAATGGAATGTTAGACTTAGCGGCAAAACTCCTGAAATAATGTCCAGTCTCCCCATTAACTTTAAATTTTAGACATTCTTCTGCCGCATCCTTCTCTTCCAGATCCCCTTTGCCTTCAGGAGAACTCTAGGACCATTGCTGAAAATCTTGATCGCCTATAACTTTCCTTGTGATGCCCTGTCTCTTTGCAGCAACAAACTGGCCCAAAGCCTATCAATTATGATGGCTCCCTCTTCAAATTGGTGGCTCTAGCTCCCCAGAACAAAGAACCTTGAGGGCGAGCTGCCCCCCGAGCCTCAGTCAAGGCGAGGATAAAAGTGTACCAACCGAATGGGCCATCATCGGCTTCCCAACTGTAGTGCAGCGTCAGCCGATTCCAACAAAGTCGGCTCTCCAGATCATCGATGTTTCAGGGCGAGCTGCCCCCCGAGCCACTCCAGCTCTTCATCAAAACAGGGCAGGAAAGCTTACGCCCAAGGAGCCAATGCACTAGGACGGCTTTGGAAGGATCAGCAGCTCCCTTGAACTAAGAAGCCTCAAACGTAGTGGCCCTTGAACTCCTCCTAGCTCCATTCTTGCGTCTTGCTGCTCAGATTGGCTCATCACCTCGGGCAGACTGATGCAGCTTCTTGAAGATGTTTGATGAAGTTGTCACCTTGGTCAAGCCCCAGGAGAAACTCGCTACGTAACTCGATGACTGCTCCATTAGGCTTCTGCTTGTAACAGTCGTATCCCTTGAGTCGATGGCCGTGCATCGGCTTTTAATTCTTAAGTCGATGTCTACGCATCGGCTGTGCCCAATTTTTTTGGAGTTTTCCATTTTTTACGGCCGATTTGTTTACGCATCGGCCCCCATACTTGAGCTGCTCTGCTGGGCATTTGACATCCACTCCAAGCTTCGTATCCTCGTGTCTCATCCATCTATGTGCCCCCGAGCCGATTCTGTCAAGTATTTGATGGTATCGGCTCTTCAGGCATCTGTTGGATCAATGCTGAACACAGACAAAGCGCACGTCGAGGATAATTTTGGCCGATTGCGGGAATCGGCCTCCCTTTTCATTGCAATGCTTCGTGAAGGTTTAGCACTTCTTGGTTTTCCACTGTAGCTACGTGACATGCTGGAGATAAGATCCTTTGCTTTTCATTTTTTGAGGGCCGATCGCAGGGATTGCCACGTACGTCCAATGTCTTGGACCTGCTACTCTGTCGGGATCACGGACACCATGTTTGTATCAGCCGATGCCTCTGCATCGGCATCAGCCGATGCCTGTGCATCGGCTTTCGTCTGTTTAGGGCGCCATACTTTCTTTGGCGGGCGCGCCTTCGTCTCCAATGTTTGTTGAATTTTCACGGCCAGATCGGGCCGCGCCTTCCTCAACGTGTACAGGTACTGTGCCTCGGCTTCCTCCAGGTTTCGCAGCCGCTGCACTGATACGTCTCCAACGTATCGATAATTTCTTATGTTCCATGCTACTTTATTGATGATACCTACATGTTTTATCCACATTATATGTCATATTTATGCATTTTCTGAACTAACCTATTAACAAGATGCCGAAGAGCCAGTTGCTGTTTTCTGCTGTTTTTGTTTCAGAAATCCTAGTAAGGAAATATTCTCGGAATTGGACGAAATCTTCGCCCAGGGTCCTATTTTTGCACGAAGCTTCCGAAGACCGAAGAGGGAAGGAAGTGGGGCCACGAGGCGCCGACACCATAGGCGGCGCGGCCAGGCCCTGGCCGCGCCGACCTAGGGTGTGGGGCCCTCGTGTGGCCCCCTGACCTACCCTTCCGCCTACAAATAGCCACGATACGGAAAACCTTCCAGAGACGCCGCCGCCGCGAATCCCATCTCGGGGGATTCGGAGATCACCTCCGGCACCCTGCCGAGGGGATTCATCTCCCGAGGACTCTTCATCGCCATGATCGCCTCCGGAGTGATGAGTGAGTAGTTCACCCCTGGACCATGGGTCCATAGCAGTAGCTAGATGGTCGTCTTCTCCTTGTTGTGCTTCATTGTTGGATCTTGTGAGCTGCCTAACATGATCAAGATCATCTATCTGTAATACTATATGTTGTGTTTGTCGGGATCCGATGGATAGAGAATACTATGATTATGGTGATTATCAATCTATTGTTTATGTGTTGTTTATGATCTTGCATGCTCTCCGTTATTAGTAGAGGCTCTGGCCAAGTTTTTACTCTTAACTCCAAGAGGGAGTATTTATGCTCGATAGTGGGTTCATGCCTTCATTGACACCTGGGACAGTGACAGAAAGTTCTAAGGTTGTGATGTGCTGTTGCCACTAGGGATAAAACATTGATTCTATGTCTAAGGATGTAGTTGTCGATTACATTACGCACCATACTTAATGCAATTGTCTGTTGCTTAGCAACTTAATACCGAATGGGGTTCGGATGATAACCTGAAGGTGGACTTTTTAGGCATAGATGCAGTTGGATGGCGGTCTATGTACTTTGTCGTAATGCCCAATTAAATCTCACTATATTTATCATATCATGTATATGCATTGTTATGCCCTTCTCTATTTGTCAATTGCCCGACTGTAATTTGTTCACCCAACATGCTTTTATCTTATGGGAGAGACACCTCTAGTGAACTGTGGACCCCGGTCCTATTCTTTACATAGCATACAATCTACTGCAATTGTGTTTTACTATTTTCTTTGCAAACATCCTCCACTCGATACGCTTAATCCTTTGTTACAGCAAGCCGGTGAGATTGACAACCTCACCTGTTTCGTTGGGACAAAGTACTTGGTTGTGTTGTGCAGGTTCCACGTTGGCGCCGGAATCCCTGTTGTTGCGCCGCATCACATTTCGCCACCATCAACCTTCAACGTGCTTCTTGGCTCCTACTGGTTCGATTAAACCTTGGTTTCTTTCTGAGGGAAAACTTGCTACTGTGCGCATCATACCTTCCTCTTGGGGTTCCCAACGAACGTGTGAGTTACACGCCATCAAGCTCTTTTCTGGCGTCGTTGCCGGGGAATCTGAAGAAAAGCTACACCACAAATATTTCTATCTCCCACGTCAACTGCCCGCCAGCAGCTCTTTTTCTGGCGCCGTTGCCGGGGAGATCAAGACACGCTGCAAGGGGAGTCTCCACTTCTCAATCTCTTTACTTTGTTTTTGTCTTGCTTTATTCTATTTACTACTTTGTTTGCTGCACCTAAACAAAATACAAAAAAATTAGTTGCTAGTTTTACTTTATTTACTGTCTTGCTCTCTATATCAAAAACACAAAAAATTAGTTACTTGCATTTACTTTATCTAGTTTGTTTTATTTACCGTTGCTAAAATGAATACCCCTGAAAATACTAAGTTGTGTGACTTCACAAATGCAAATAATAATGATTTCCTATGCACACCTATTGCTCCACCTGCTACTACAGCAGAATTCTTTGAAATTAAACCTGCTTTACTGAACCTGGTTATGAGAGATCAATTTTCTGGTGCTAGTTCTGATGATGCTGCTGCCCATCTTAATAATTTTGTTGAACTTTGTGAAATGCAAAAGTATAAGGATGTAGATGGTGATATTATTAAATTGAAAGTGTTTCCTTTCTCATTAAGAGGAAGAGCTAAAGATTGGTTGCTATCTTTGCCTAAGAATAGTATTGATTCATGGACTAAATGCAAGGATGCTTTTATTGGTAGATATTATCCTCCCGCTAAAATTATATCTTTGAGAAGTAGCATAATGAATTTTAAGCAATTAGATACTGAACATGTTGCTCAAGCATGGGAGAGAATGAAAACTTTGGTAAAGAATTGCCCAACCCATGGACTGACTACTTGGATGATCATCCAAACCTTCTATACAGGACTAAATTTTTCTTCGCGGAATTTATTGGATTCAGCTGCTGGAGGTACCTTTATGTCCATCACTTTGGGGGCGGCTACAAAACTTCTTGATGATATGATGATAAATTACTCTGAATGGCACACGGAAAGAGCTCCACAAGGTAAGAAGGTAAATTCTGTTGAAGAAACCTCTTCCTTGAGTGATAAGATTGATGTGATTATGTCTATGCTTGTGAATGGTAGATCTAATGTTGATCCAAATAATGTTCCTTTAGCTTCATTGGTTGCTCAATAAGAAAATGTTGATGTGAATTTCATTAAAAACAATAATTTCAACAACAATGCTTATAGGAACAACTCTGGTAATAACTATAGGCCATATCCTTCTGCTAATGGTAATGGTTATGGTAATTCTTATGGGAATTCTTACAACAATAATAGGAGTACCCTCTGGTCTTGAAGCCATGCTTAAAGAATTTATTAGTACACAAACTGCTTTTAACAAATCTGTTGAGGAAAAGCTTGATAAAATTGATACTATTGCTTCTAGAGTTGATAGACTTGCCTCTGATGTTAATCTTTTAAAATTGAAAGTTATGCCTAATAATGATATTGATAATAAGATTACTACTACAGCAAATTCCATCCAAGTTAGAATTAATGAGAATATAAGATTAATGGCTGAACTGCGTGCTAGGTGGGATAGAGAAGAAAATGAAAAACTAGCTAAAGAGAATAATGTAGCTAAAGTTTGGACTATTACCACCACTAGTAATGCTAATTCTTCACATGTTGCTGCACCTCCTACTATCAATGGTAAAATAATTGGTGTTGGCAATGTTTCTACTCCTAGTGCAAAGCGAACAAAACTGCCTGAAATTGCTAAAACTGCTGAAACTGCTTGTGATAAAACTGCTGAAATTTTTTCCAACCTTGGGAACAATGATCCCATTGCTGTAGCTCATAATGATTTAGATTTTGATGATTGCCACATCTCTGAAGTTATAAAGTTCTTACAAAAACTTGCTAAAAGTCCTAATGCTAGTGCTATAAATTTAGCATTTACAAAACATATTACAAATGCTCTCATAAAAGCTAGAGAAGAGAAACTAAAACTTGAAACTTCTATTCCTAGAAAGTTAGAAGATGGTTGGGAGCCCATCATTAAAATGAAATTCAATGACTTTGAATGTAATGCTTTATGTGATCTTGGTGCAAGTATTTCTGTTATGCCTAAAAAGATTTATGATATGCTTGACTTGCCACCATTGAAGAATTGTTATTTGGATGTTAATCTTGCCGATAATGTTAAAAAGAAACCTTTGGGGAGGATTGATAATGTGCATTAACGTTAACAATAACCTTGTCCCCGTTGATTTTGTTGTTTTGGATATTGAATGCAATGCATCTTGTCCTATTGTGTTGGGAAGACCTTTTCTTCGAACCGTTGGTGCTGTTATTGATATGAGGGAAGGTAATATTAAATATCAATTTCCTCTCAAGAAAGGTATGGAACACTTCCTAGAAAGAGAATGAAGTTGCCTTTTGATTCTATTATTAGAACAAGTTATGATGTTGATGCTTCGTCTCTCGATGTTACTTGATTTGCACTTTCTGCGCCTAGCTGAAAGGCGTTAAAGAAAAGCGCTTATGGGAGACAACCCATGTTTTTACTACAGCAATTTTTTGTTTTGTTGAGTCTTGGAAGTTGTTTACTACTGTAGCAACCTCTCCTTATCATGTTTTTGTGCCAAGTAAAGTTTCTATGTTAAAGTTGATGTTATATTTGGGATCGCTGCGCAGAAACAGCATTGCTGTCTGTCACGAATCTGGGCACAGTTCTCTGTAGAAAATTCGAAAAAATCTGCCAATTTACGAGCGTGATCCTCAGATATGTACGCAACTTTCATTAGTTTTGAGTTTTTCCATTTGAGCAAGTCTGGTGCCAGCTTTAAATTCGTCTTTACGGACTGTTCTGTTTTTGACAGATTCTGCCTTTTATTTCGCATTGCCTCTTTTGCTATGTTGGATTTATTTCTTTGATCCATTAATGTCCAGTAGCTTTATGCAATGTCCAGAAGTGAAAATAATGATTGTGTCACCTCTGAATGTATGAATTATTAATTGTGCACTAACCCTCTAATGGGTTTGCTTGAAGTTTGGTGTGAAGGAAGTTTTTAAGGGTCAAGAGAGGAGTATGATATACTATGATCAAGAGGAGTGAAAGCTCTAAGCTTGGGGATGCCCCCATGGTTCACCCCTGCATATTCTAAGAAGACTCAAGCGTCTAAGCTTGGGGATGCCCAAGGCATCCCCTTCTTCATCGACAACATCATCAGGTTCCTCCCCTGAAACTATATTTTTATTCAATCACATCTTGTGTTCTTTACTTGGAGCGTCGGTTTGTTTTTGTTTTTGTTTTTGTTTGAATAAAATGGATCCTAGCATTCACTTTGTGGGAGAGAGACACGCTCCGCTGTTGCATATGGACACATATGTCCTTAGGCTTTACTCATAATGTTCAAGGCGAAGTTTCTTCTTCGTTAAATTGTTATATGGTTGGAATTGGAAAATGCTACATGTAGTAATTCTAAAATGTCTTGGATAATGTGATACTTGGCAATTGTTGTGCTCATGTTTAAGCTCTTGCATCATATGCTTTGCACCCATTAATGAAGAAATACATAGAGCTTGCTAAAATTTGATTTGCATATTTGGTCTCTCTAAGGTCTAGATAATATCTAGTATTGGGTTTTGAACAACAAGGAAGACGGTGTAGAGTCTTATAATGTTTACAATATGTCTTTTATGTGAGTTTTGCTGCACCTGTTCATCCTTGAGTTTGCTTCAAATAACCTTGCTAGCCTAAACCTTGTATCGAGAGGAATACTTCTCATGCATCCAAAATCCTTGAGCCAACTACTATGCCATTTGTGTCCACCATACCTACCTACTACATGGTATTTCTCCGCCATTCCAAAGTAAATTGCTTGAGTGCTACCTTTAAAATTCCATCATTCACCTTTGCAATATATAGCTCATGGGACAAAATAGCCTTAAAAACTATCGTAGTATTGAATATGTACTTATGCACTTTATCTTTTATTAAGTTGCTTGTTGTGCGATAACCATGCTTCTGGGGAACGCCATCAACTATTGTTGAATATCATGTGAGTTGCTATGCATGTCCGTCTTGTCTGAAGGATCTATCATTTTAGTGGTTGGAGCATGCAAAATTGTTAGAGAAGAACATTGGGCCGCTAACTAAAGCCATGAATCATGGTTGAAGTTTCAGTTTTGGACATATATCCTCAATCTCATATGAGAATAATAATCATTGCTACATGCTTACGCATTTAAGAGGAGTCCATTATCTGTTGTCCATGTTGTCCCGGTATGGATGTCTAAGTTGAGAATAATCAAAAGTGAGAAATCCAAAATGCGAGCTTTCTCCTTAGACCTTTGTACAGGCGGCATGGAGGTACCCCTTTGTGACACTTGGTTGAAACATGGCATGCAAAGATCCGGTAGTCCAAGCTAAGTAGGACGAGGTGCGGGCACTATTAGTATACTATGCATGAGGCTTGCAACTTGTAAGATATAATTTACATAACTCATATGCTTTATTACTACCGTTGACAAAATTGTTTCATGTTTTCAAAATAAAAGCTCTAGCACAAATACAGCAATCGATGCTTTCCTCTTTGAAGGACCATTCTTTTACTTTTATTGTTGAGTCAGTTTACCTATCTCCTTCCACCTTAAGAAGCAAACACTTGTGTGAACTGTGCATTGATTCCTACATACTTGCATATTGCACTTGTTATACTACTTTATGTTGACAATATCCATGAGATATACATGTTATAAGTTGAAAGCAACCGCTGAAACTTAATCTTCCTTTGTGTTGCTTCAACACCTTTACTTTGATTTATTGCTTTATGAGTTAACTCTTATGCAAGACTTATTGATGCTTGTCTTGAAGTACTATTCATGAAAAGTCTTTGTCATATGATTCACTTGTTTACTCATGTCATTACCTTTGTTTTGATCGCTGCATTCATTACATATGTTTACAAATAGTATGATCAAGATTATGATGGCATGCCACTTCAGAAATTATCTTTGTTATCGTTTTACCTGCTCGGGACGAGCAGAACTAAGCTTGGGGATGCTGATACGTCTCCAACGTATCGATAATTTCTTATGTTCCATGCTACTTTATTGATGATACCTACATGTTTTATGCACATTATATGTCATATTTATGCATTTTCTGAACTAACCTATTAACAAGATGCCGAAGAGCCAGTTTCTGTTTTCTGCTGTTTTTGGTTTCAGAAATCCTAGTAAGGAAATATTCTCGGAATTGGACGAAATCTTCGCCGGGTCCTATTTTTGCACGAAGCTTCCAGAAGACCGAAGAGGGAAGGAAGTGGGGCCACGAGGCGCCGACACCATAGGCGGCGCGGCCCGGCCCTGGCCGCGCCGACCTAGGGTGTGGGGCCCTCGTGTGGCCCCTGACCTACCCTTCCGCCTACAAATAGCCTCCGTCGCGAAACCCCAGTACCGAGAGCCAAGATACGGAAAACCTTCCAGAGACGCCGCCGCCGCGAATCCCATCTCGGGGATTCAGGAGATCGCGGCACCCTGCCGGAGAGGGGATTCATCTCCGGAGGACTCTTCATCGCCATGATCGCCTCCGGAGTGATGAGTGAGTAGTTCACCCCTGGACCATGGGTCCATAGCAGTAGCTAGATGGTCGTCTTCTCCTTGTTGTGCTTCATTGTTGGATCTTGTGAGCTGCCTAACATGATCAAGATCATCTATCTGTAATACTATATGTTGTGTTTGTCGGGATCCGATGGATAGAGAATACTATGATTATGGTGATTATCAATCTATTGTTTATGTGTTGTTTATGATCTTGCATGCTCTCCGTTATTAGTAGAGGCTCTGGCCAAGTTTTTACTCTTAACTCCAAGAGGGAGTATTTATGCTCGATAGTGGGTTCATGCCTTCATTGACACCTGGGACAGTGACAGAAAGTTCTAAGGTTGTGATGTGCTGTTGCCACTAGGGATAAAACATTGATTCTATGTCTAAGGATGTAGTTGTCGATTACATTACGCACCATACTTAACTAGCAACGTGACCCGCGCATTTGCGCGCTAGATTGTGGTATACTTTGTTCCATATTTAATTATTATATAAATTTATGTTGTTCCATCCTTAGGTAAGCACGGTAAAGTTCATAAAATATTTTCGTCAAAACGCAATGTAGACACAATTTTCATTTTTCGTCCGTCAGTTATTTGCAACCATAAAACGTGTATATTTATTTGATTATCACTGCAGTATCAATCAGAATACAGAAAATGAACATAAACAATATTTTGATCTTGAAGAAATATTATTTTGCATTCCTGAATACATATATATTGAGTCTATAAGTTGATGCAGGCAAGTATTTTTGTATGTGACAACAGAAATTAAAAGGCATTATCGCATATGCCTTCTTGTACAGATTTGCTGCAACTATTTAGGTTTATTTCTTCGACTTCACCTCATCCGTAGATGCCAAACATTCTATGAACAAATTATAAAATTCTCTTATTAAGAACTAAAATTAAACGTTCATTGATTGCTTTATAGCTTGTGTTGTTGTTTCCTGCTACTTCATTTGCACCAGTGTTGTTTTTTTTCAATTTGTGCCATGTCATTCCTCGCCATGCTTTGTACACATGCTCATTTTCTTAGTTATCTTTTTCATAATAATATTTGGAAACTTTTTTTTATTTTTTGACAGTGTGTGTATAGTTCTCTTGCATGGTCAGTTTATTTGCTCAACTATTTCTATTGTATAATTCAGTAATAAGGGGAACATACTGATTCGTAAAAATTATGTAAACATTGCTCGAGGACTTATCGATGTCAACAAAGGATTTTATAAGCAGCAGGTTATCACGTGTTAACTCTTCAACCAAATGCCTGCTACATATTGGCCATCCCTATCTATGTGCTACATCTATCCCTAACTCCGAAGTGTGTTATGTAATATTGAAGAGCAGTTCAAAGACACATATATATATATATCATCATCATCGGTAATCCATAACTCCAAGTATGTCATCTATTGTTTAACCGCTCAGACTAACCATGCTTCTTCTATCTGTAGGAAATGGCCGATATGTTGCGACAGAAACAGCTGATTCATCATTTAGGTATTGATACTTGCATTGGTAGACTTACAAAGTAATTATACGCTTCTTGCTAGCACAGGCACCTGCCGCCGTAGATGCTTCGATCAACCGCACTTGCCATAAGCTCATGAGATAATGTGGCCTCCCAACACCTTGCTACTGCAGATTGGTCATCTTGTCATAGTGTCCCATTTTCTTGAGCTCATTGGTGGATCTGCCGGTGTGGATGGTGCATGATCTTTCCTCGAGCCGTCGAGGCGACGCGACGTGAATGGTAGCATGTGTGCAGCAATAGCCATGACAAAACCTGCATTGTACTCAGACTATTTCAATTTATTCGCGGAGCTGCACAACCTGATCTTGCCCTTGCAAGGCGATGAATTATTGCCGTGGGTATAGTTAGTCTAGAGTCAGATGAAGTTATACTAATGAGGATAGGATCTTTGTTTCTCGAACATTAAATTCATGATACAACCAACTGTTTGTGCTACTCCACATGAATATTACTTGAGGATCTCCCCTTTTTCAATCCGACCAGAACTCCTATACGACATCAAATACACATGTAGTTGGTGATGATATTACCTTAAGTTTGACGGTGCTGATGCTATGCCTCTTTTGATCCATTGGGCGTGTATTGGCTGTGATGATATGGAGCCTTTGGTTAGCTCGGCGTTCAAGCGACTTGGACTGGTACCGTACGCACCGCCACCGTGGCGTTCTGCCTCCACTGGGCGTGTACGGGATCCATTGCTTGTTGTCAGCCGTGTGGAGCTGTGTATCGGAGAAAAAGAATGCGCTCCGCTATAGTCTGTAGGTGCATATCCGTGTGCTGATCTTCTTGGCTGCTACAGATACAAATCAACCAAGCAAATGATCATATCCAGCATATACACGTCCTCTTTATGCATTGCAAGAGATCAATCTCACGTGGGTGCTCATGAATCAAAAAAATCGATATATTTTAACTGTAGAGCACGTCCAGCCTGTATACTTCTTCAGGATACCAGATTTGGATGACAATGAAGTCTAATCCCCAAGAATATATGCCGCGTCTCGCCAGATCGATGTCAAGCTTCACCTAGACCTTCTTCGGCGTCAGATCAACAAAAGGTCCGCCCTTTTCGTCTCAGGCTCGCTGTAGACATTATGCATGACCTTCGTAGGGATGCTTTAATATTCAAATCGATCCTCAAGACGGCTGATCTAGCTTTCATAGGTGCTTCTCGTGTTGTTTCGAAAGCCACGACAATAAACCGTCAAGACTCAACATGTAGATGTAGGTGGCTGTTACCGCTACAAAGATTCGGTCTATCTGAAGCACATCAGTCCAGCACTTGAGGAGATTTCGCGTTGCATAAAAAAAATATCCATCAGAGTTGGGGCCATGACGACGCTGCAGTTGAACCTCTCCACAGCCGGCGACCGGAGGCGCACGGAAAGAGATGGTCAACTTCAATCCATCGATGTACCTGCGTATATATGCATGGACGCGCCAGGTGACGACGCTGCCGTTGAACGCTCGCCACAGCCGGCGGCCGGAGGCGCACGGAAAGAGATGGTCAGCTTCAATCGATCGATGTAGATCCGTATATATGCATCGCCGCCAGTTTGAACTTAAGTGGATCTCTGGATTTTTTTTCCCGTGGTAGATTTGTCAATAGACGTGGGGATAAGTACAGTTTAAATGGGCAGATTGAGTTCCACACCGGCCGGACGTGAGAAAATATTTGCCATTGTTTTGCCGTGGTAGATTTGTCAATAGACGTGGGGATAAGTACAGTTTAAATGGGCAGATTGAGTTCCACACCGGCCGGACGTGAGAAAATATTTGCCATTGTTTTGCCGACCGGACGTGAGAAAATCTCTGCCGTTGTTTTGGCTTTGATTATTCCTAGCTTATCTAGACCATTGGTTGTTTGTTGTTTTAATAATATAATAGATGCAATTGTCTGTTGCTTAGCAACTTAATACTGAATGGGGTTCGGATGATAACCTGAAGGTGGACTTTTTAGGCATAGATGCAGTTGGATGGCGGTCTATGTACTTTGTCGTAATGCCCAATTAAATCTCACTATATTTATCATATCATGTATATGTATTGTTATGCCCTTCTCTATTTGTCAATTGCCCGACTGTAATTTGTTCACCCAACATGCTTTTATCTTATGGGAGAGACACCTCTAGTGAACTGTGGACCCCGGTCCTATTCTTTACATAGCATACAATCTACTGCAATTGTGTTTTACTATTTTCTTTGCAAACATCCTCCACTCGATACGCTTAATCCTTTGTTACAGCAAGCCGGTGAGATTGACAACCTCACTGTTTCGTTGGGACAAAGTACTTGGGTTGTGTTGTGCAGGTTCCACGTTGGCGCCGGAATCCCTGTTGTTGCGCCGCATCACATTTCGCCACCATCAACCTTCAACGTGCTTCTTGGCTCCTACTGGTTCGATTAAACCTTGGTTTCTTTCTGAGGGAAAACTTGCTACTGTGCGCATCATACCTTCCTCTTGGGGTTCCCAACGAACGTGTGAGTTACACGCCATCAAGCTCTTTTTCTGGCGCCGTTGCCGGGGAACTGAAGAAAAGCTACACCACAAAGATTTCTATCTCCCACGTCAACTGCACGCCAGCAGCTTCTGAGAATGGCTGAGTCCATCAGGGCACCACCTTGGCCGGTGATACCTATCTTCTTCTCCATCTGACTCCTCAAAGTCTTCTTCTTGAGATGACTCAGCTCGTTTATTATGAGGTGGGAGAGGCCCTAGACGCTCGAACACTGAAACTTCATTTGTCCTCCTCCTTTGCTGTTTGCATTCTGGGCAATTCTCGATTGTTGGCAATCGGCTCATTCCGGAGTCCCAGCAATGTTTGAAGAAAGGACAGTCCCAGTGCTTATCCATGTTGTCTTGCTCCCTTGACCTCCCTCTAGCGTGACGTTCGTACCCGTCGTTGTTTCTATCATGCTGACGATACCTCCTGTCCGCTGCATCTGACCGACGATATCTTTCATCGTCTTCGTCGTAGCGCCGACGTCGGTCATACTGCTGCTCATATTTGTTGAGGAGATGCACGGATAGTGGGCGTTGATACCGCATGCTTCTCACCTCCTCCTCGGTTAGGTACCGTCTATCATCATCTTGGGGCCGGTCGCGTGGAACGGCCTCCTCTTTATCTTTGCCACGAGAGTGGCTGCTCTCTGCTTTATCTTTGCCACGGGAGTGGCTGCTCTCTGCTTTATCTTTGCCATGGCGGCTCACAAGCCCTGCCATATTGACATCAAAAGAGAACCCTGGCTCCCTTATGGAGTGGCTTAGATCCACCATATTGACGCCAGGAGACGAACGTGTGCCTCCTTTGACCTTGATGCCGTGCGAACGGGTTTTCTCAAAGGAGCCGATGAGCTCGGCTTCACAGATGGCCTTCAGCTCATCGTATTTCTTCTTGTGCTCCGCAGGGAGATCCTCGTATGTGATCTGTTCCTCTGCCATCTCGGAGGTCGGTGTTGACGTGGATGTTGCAGAAGATTGTCCCACCGGGCGTGCCAGAATGTGTTACCTGCCAAAACCCACCGGCGGGCAATGGTTAAGCAACACGAAGAGCCGGGAGGCTCCCAAGGCCGCTTAGTGGACCCTGGCACCTCGCGTCGTCCCGCAAGTCTTCCAGCCACGTCCTGGCGGTTGCTAGGGCGTGCCACCTGACCTAGACCCGATCAGGAAGGTGTTAGATTGCTTCGATTGTTCCTGCATGGTAGACACATAAACATTAAATACGAGCCCTATCGGCTCTCAGGTTGCCCTGTGGATCGGCTCAAAGAGCCGATCGCCCCATGGTTCACGTTGGATTTGCAATGACATGGGGATCCTGCTTGATCAAAACAAAGCTAAAACGATCTACGACAGTTTAGGGTTTTCACCGCATAACCGGAACATCCTACGCGTAGTCGGGCCTAGCAGATACGGAAGATGATGCAAACTACCCCTACAAGAGGCCTAAAAACCAACATTACGTTAATTCCCGGAACATCCCTTGTAGGAACGGTAAACAACACCTAACGCACTACCGGATCGTCCGACCCCAGCATAAGGCCTAACTATGCAGATATTAAACTAATCCTTGCGGAACAAGGAGCAACTATAACAGATCGGATCTACTAAGTAACGAACAAGCAAGATGCTGCCCTTACACCCAGATAGGTGTAAGGGCAGCTAGGTGTCGAGGGACGGCATTGCCACGCAGATATGCACGAGAAAGCATCAATGCAAGCCCCTAAACACCTAATGATAAGTAGTGCTGCTCGCCATCAACAACGCTTCAGCACGAGCAGCACAAGGTAGACGAATAAACGTATACTGCCTAGATCGCGAGATGCGATCTAGGCAGCATGATGCTTACCCGGAAGAAACCCTCGAAGGAAGGGGTGGCGATGCGCCTGATTTGTGTTTGTTGTGAACGTGATTGTCCTCCTTTCTCGATAACCCTAGATACATATTTATAGTCCAAGGGACTTTCTAATTGAGGCGTGCACCTAACCGTGCACGGGCCAGACTCTATCTGTTAATTCTAAACACGATGCGATCTACTATATTACAGATACACGGGCAATCTAGCCCAAACTCTTAGCGCAAGGCCGCTTCAAAGATGCTCCACGTGTAATCTTCAAAGCCCATCTTCACCTACGGCCCATCTCCTGATTTGGCCACTAGTGGAAAACGGGGCTATAGGCCCGGTTCATTTGGGCCTTTAGTCCCGGTTTCCAAACCGGGACCAATTAGGCGGGACTAAAGGTCCTCCCTTTTAGTCCGGTTGTAAAACAAACCGGGACTAAAGGTCCCGCCACGTGGGCTGCTGGCGCGCGTCGAGGAAAAAACCCTTTAGTCCCGGTTTGTAACACGAACCGGGACTAAAGGTTATTTCGTTATTTTTTTTATCTATTTGGTTCCCAATTATTTTTCGCTCCTCTTTTTTTTCCTATTTTTTCAGAATTTCTAGTATTTCAGTTATTTAACTAGTTTAGTTTCTAACTCCACTTAATCTCTAACTATCCTTAATCTCTAGTCAAATTACTTACTCGTGGTCCAACTTCCCGCTCGGTCACCCATCCTCCCACTACTCCAGCACTAGCACGCTTAACTTCCAAGTTCCTTTCCCATCCCGCTTCCAAGTGCTTCGCGCGCATGTTGTGATACTAGTATCATATCAATCCTATTAACATGTTGGTCGATGTCACACTTATTTATTATTCGAATTCCAAATAATTATTTTAATAAACAAAACTAATAACGTACATGTTGTGGTAATGGTATTATAATTATAATTTTTTAAATCTGTATTATAATTGTTTTTTTAATTTATTATTTTTTAATATTTTTTTGCCAAACTTGAAAATTTGAAAATCTAAAAAATTGGCTAACTTTATGGTTAAGTAATAGTAATCTTTATGCATGATGTAATTATTATTTTAAAAAAATTTAAAAAATAAAATTCCGAATTTCTGGCAAAAACTAAAATCTTCCTGCTTTCATATTTTCATTTGGAATTTTGAGAATCTAAAAATTGGCTAACCGGGTAAACCCGGGTGAATTCGGATGTAACTTTTTCCCAGGATTTTTTTGATATATTATACGTTTTTTTTCGACGTCGTACGCAAAAGTTATTGCGGTTTTACCATTTTTCAAAACATTTTTGCAAAATAAGTGAAAATTCAAATTTGTTAATTTTCCCTAATAGTAGGTTGCATAACATACAAGAATCTGAAAACATTTTATTTTTTGAATTTTGTATCATTTTCTTTTATATTTTACAAAAAGGCGATCCACGGGGCGGGGGGTGGAGGTGCATGGGGAGGCAAAAAACCCTTTAGTCCCCCTTCGTATTACGAACCGGGACTAAAGGGTAGACCTTTAGTCCCGGTTGGTAATACGAAGGGGGACTAAAGGGTTTTGCCCCATAGACCACCCTTTAGTCCCGGTTCGTAATACGAAGGGGGACTAAAGGGTCCAAACGAACCGGGACTAAAGGGTTTTCATGATGAACCGGGACCAATGCCCCTCATTGGTCCCGGTTTGGTTCAAAACGGGGACTAAAGGGTGGGACGAAAGGCCTCTTTTCCACTAGTGAGCATAAAGGTTTAGATTTTGATGATTGTCATATTACTGAAGTTATAAAGTTCTTACAAAAACTTGCTAGAAGTCCCAATGCTAGTGCTATAAATTTAGCCTTTACAAAACATATTACAAATGCTCTCATTAAAGCTAGGGAAGAGAAATTAAAACTTGAAGCTTCTATTCCTAGAAAGTTAGAAGATGGTTGGGAGCCCATCATTAAAATGAAATTCAATGACTTTGAGTGTAATGCTTTATGTGATCTTGGTGCAAGTATTTCTGTTATGCCTAAGAAGATTTATGATATGCTTGACTTGCCACCATTGAAGAATTGTTATTTGGATGTTAATCTTACCGATAATGTTAAAAAGAAACCTTTGGGGAGGATTGATAATGTTCGTATTACGGTTAACAATAACCTTGTCCCCGTTGATTTTGTTGTCTTGGATATCGAATGCAATGCATCTTGTCCTATTGTGTTGGGAAGACCTTTTCTTCGAACCGTTGGTGCTGTTATTGATATGAGGGAAGGTAATATTAAATATCAATTTCCTCTCAAGAAAGGTATGGAACACTTTCCTAGAAAGAGAATGAAGTTGCCTTTTGATTCTATTATTAGAACAAGCTATGATGTTGATGCTTCTTCTCTTGATGTTACTTGATTTGCACTTTCTGCGCCTAGAAAGGCGTTAAAGAAAAGCACTTCTTGGGAGATAACCCATGTTTTACTTTATTTACTGTATTGTTGAGTCTTGGAAGTTGTTTACTACTGTAGCAACCTCTCCTTATCATGTTTTTGTGCCAAGTAAAGTTTCCATGTTAAAGTTGATGATAGATTTGGATCGCTGCGCAGAAATAGCATTGCTGTCTGTCACGAATTCTCGCAGAAGTCTCTGTAAAAAAATCGAAAAAATCTGCAAATTTACGAGCGTGATCCTCATATATGTACGAAACTTTCATTAATTTTGAGTTTTTCCATTTGAGCAAGCTAAGTACCCCTGCCAGATTCGTCTTTACGGACTGTTCTGTCTTTGACAGATTCTGTCTTTTATTTTGCATTGCCGTTTTTGCTATGTTGAATGAGTTTCTTTGTTCCATTAACTTTCAGGCTTTGTGCAATGTCCAGAAGTGTTAAAAATGATTGTGTCACCTCTGAATATGTGAATTTTTGGTTATACACTAACCCTCTAATGAGTTTGCTTGAAGTTTGTGTGAAGGAAGTTTTCAAGGGTCAAGAGAAGAGGATGATATACTATGATCAAGAAGAGTGAAAGGTCTAAGCTTGGGGATGCCCCGGTGGTTCATCCCTGCATATTTTAAGAAGACTCAAGCATCTAAGCTTGGGGATGCCCAAGGCATCCCCTTCTTCATCGACAACATTATCAGGTTCTTCTAGTGAAACTATATTTTTATTCCATCACATCTTATGTTCTTTACTTGGAGCGTCGGTTTGCTTTTATTTTCATTTTGTTTTGAATAAAGTTGGATCCCACCATTCTTATATTGGAGATATTACGCTCCGCTTTTTCATATGGAACACTTGTGTTCTTAATTGTGCTTTAATGTTCATGGCGAAGGCTGAAATTGCTTCGTTAAATTGCTATTTGGTTGGAATCGGAAAATGCTGCATATGGTTTGGAAATTTGGCAATTGTTTGAGCTCTCATAGATCATGTTTAAGCTCTTGCATCATGTAATTTAATCTATTAATGAAGAACTACCGTAGAGCTTGTTTAATTTGGTTTGCATGATTGGTCTCTCTAAGTCTAGATATTTTCGGGTAAAGTGTTTGAACAACAAGGAAGACAGTGTAGAGTCTTATAATGCTTGCAATATGTTTTTGTGTGAGTTTCGCTATACTTGTTCATACTTGTGTTTGCTTCAAACAACCTTCCTAGCCCAAACCTTGTACTGAGAGGAAATGCTTCTCGTGCATCCAAACACCTTTAGCCAAAACCCATGCCATTTGTGTCCACCATATCTACCTACTATGTGGTATTTTTCTGCCATTCCAAAGTAAATTACTTGAGTGCTACCTTTAAATTTCATTCCTTTACCTTTACAATATATAGCTCATGGGACAAATAGCTTAAAAAATATTGTGGTGATGAATATGTAGTTATGTGTCTTAATTCTTATAAGTTGCTTGTTGAGCGGTAACCATGTTTCTGGGGACGCCATCAACTTTACCTTTGTTGGATATCATGTGAGATGCTATGCATGTTCGTCTTGTCTGAAGTAAGTGCGATTTCATGATCAAATGGTTTGAGTATGCATATGTTAGAGAAGAACATTGGGCCGCTAACTAAAGCCATGTATCATGGTGGAAGTTTCAGTTTGGACATACAACCTCAATCTCTTATGAGAATATTACTTGTTGTTGAATGCTTAAGCATTAAAAGAGGAGTCCATTATCTGTTGTCTATGTTGTCCCGGTATGGATGTCTAAGTTGAGAATAATCAAAAGCGAGAAATCCAATGCGTGCTTTCTCCTTAGACACTTGTACATGCGGCATAGAGGTACCCCTTTGTGACACTTGGTTGAAACATATGTTATGCGATGATAATCCGTGTCTTCCGAGCTAAGTAGGACAAGGTGCGAGCACTATTAGTACTCTATGCATGAGACTTGCAACTTGTAGGAAGTATTATGCATAGCACATATGAATTCTTACTACCGTTGACAAAATTGTTTCTATGCACAAAAAAAATGCTCTTCCTCTGCGAAGGGCCATTCTTTTACTTTATTGTTGAGTCAGTTTACCCATTCTTTCTATTTTAGAAGCAAACACTTGTGTTAACTGTGCATTGATTCTTACATGTTTACTTATTGCACCTGTTATATTACTCTATATTGACAAATATCCATGAGATATACATGTTACAAGTTGAAAGCAATTGCTGAAACTTAATCATCCTTTGTGTTGCTTCAATTCATTCTACTTAGAATTTATTGCTTATGAGTTAGCTCTTATGCAAGTCTTGTTGATACTTGTTTGAAAGTACTATTCATGAAAAGTTTTGCTATATGATTCATTTGCTTAGTCATTATCTTTGTTAGCAATCTTTTGTTCAGATTACTCCATTCATCTCATATGCTTTACAATAATGTTGATCAAGATTATGTTGGTAGCATGTCACTTCAGAAATTATTTGTGTTATCGTTTACCTACTCGAGGGCGAGTAGGAACTAAGCTTGGGATGCTTGATACGTCTCAAACGTATCTATAATTTCTTATGTTCCATGCTACTTTTATTACAATACTTGAATGTTTTATTATACATTTTCCGGACTAACCTATTAACAAGATGCCGAAGCGTCAGTTTTTTGTGTTTTGGTTTCAGAAATCCTAGTAAGGAAACATTCTCGGAATTGGACGAAATCAACGCCCAGGGGCCTATTTTTACACGAAGCTTCCGGAAGACCGAAAGGAGACAGGGCCACGAGGTGGCGACACACCAGGCGGCGCGGCCCAAGCCCCGGCCGCGCCATGTTGTGTGGGCCCTCGTGACGCCCTGACCTACCCTTCCGCCTACATATAGCCTTCGTCGTGAAACCCCCGTACCGAGCCACGATACGGAAAACCTTCTAGAGACGCGCCGTCGCGAATCCCATCTCGGGGATTCAGAGATCGCCTCCGGACCCTGCCGGAGAGGGGAATCATCACCGGAGGGGCTCTACATCATCATGCCCGCCTCCGGATTGATGCGTGAGTAGTTCATCCTTGGACTATGGGTCCATAGCAGTAGCTAGATGGTTGTCTTCTCCGCTTGTGCTATCATTGTTTAGATCTTGTGAGTTGCCTAACATGATCAAGATCATCTATTTGTAATGCTACATGTTGTGTTTGGCGGGATCCGATGAATATAGAATATTATGTTAAGTTGATTATCAATCTATCATATATGTGTTGTTTATGTTCTTGCATGCTCTCCGTTGCTAGTAGAGGCTCTGGCAGATGTACACGTCCGTTGGGAACCCCAAGAGGAAGGTATGATGCGCATGAGTGGTTTTCCCTCAGAAAGAAACCAAGGTTTAATCGAACCAGGAGGAGCCAAGAAGCACGTTGAAGGTTGATGGTGGCGAAATGTGATGCGGCGCAACACCAGGGATTCCGGCGCCAACGTGGAACCCGCACAACACAACCAAAGTACTTTGCCCCAACGAAACAGTGAGGTTGTCAATCTCACCGGCTTGCTGTAACAAAGGATTAACCGTATTGTGTGGAAGATGATTGTTTGCGAAGAAAACAGTAAAGAACAATTGCAGTAGATTGTATGCGATGTAAAGAATAGGACCGGGGTCCACAGTTCACTAGAGGTGTCTCTCCCATAAGATAAAAGCATGTTGGGTGAACAAATTACAGTCGGGCAATTGACAAATAGAAAAGGGCATAACAATGCATATACATGATATGATAAATATAGTGAGATTTAATTGGGCATTACGACAAAGTACATAGACCGCCATCCAACTGCATCTATGCCTAAAAAGTCCACCTTCAGGTTATCATCCGAACCCCTTCCAGTATTAAGTTGCAAGCAACAGACAATTGCATTAAGTATGGTGTGTAATGTAATCAACAACTACATCCTTAGACATAGCATCAATGTTTTATCCCTAGTGGCAACAGCACATCCACAACCTTAGAACTTTCCGTCACTGTCCCAGATTCAATGGAGGCATGAACCCACTATCGAGCATAAATACTCCCTCTTGGAGTTAAGAGCAAAAACTTGGCCAGAGCCTCTACTAATAACGGAGAGCATGCAAGATCATAAACAACACATAAATAATAGATTGATAATCACCATAACATAGTATTCTCTATCCATCGGATCCCGACAAACACAACATATAGTATTACAGATAGATGATCTTGATCATGTTAGGCAGCTCACAAGATCCAACAATGAAGCACAATTAGGAGAAGACGACCATCTAGCTACTGCTATGGACCCATAGTCCAGGGGTGAACTACTCACTCATCACTCCGAGGCGATCATGGCGATGAAGAGTCCTCCGGGAGATGATTCCCCTCTCCGGCAGGGTGCCGGAGGCGATCTCCTGAATCCCCGAGATGGGGGATTCGCGGCGGCGGCGTCGCCGGAAGGTTTTCCGTATCGTGGCTCTCGGTACTGGGGGTTTCGCGACGGAGGCTTTAAGAGGCGAAGGGCAACGCGGGGGCCACACGAGGGCCCCACACACCAGGTCGGCGCGCGCCGGGCCTGGGCCGCGCCGCCCTAGTGTGGCGGCGCCTCGTGGCCCCACTTCCTTCCCTCTTCGGTCTTCTGGAAGCTTCGTGCAAAAATAGGACCCCGGGCGTTGATTTCGTCCAATTCCGAGAATATTTCCTTACTAGGATTTCTGAAACCAAAAACAGCAGAAAACAACCTCTTCGGCATCTTGTTAATAGGTTAGTTCCAGAAAATGCGTAAATATGACATATAATGTGTATAAAACATGTAGCATCAATAATGTAGCATGGAACATAAGAAATTATCGATACGTCGGAGACGTATCAACATCCCCAAGCTTAGTTCTGCTCGTCCCGAGCAGGCAAATGATAACAAGGATAATTTCTGGAGTGACATGCCATCATAATATTGATCATACTATTGTAAACATATGTAATGAATGCAGCGATCAAAACAATGGTAATGACATGAGTAAACAAATGAATCATAAAGCAAAGACTTTTCATGAATAGTACTTCAAGACAAGCATCAATAAGTCTTGCATAAGAGTTAACTCATAAAGCAATAAATCAAAGTAAAGGTATTGAAGCAACACAAAGGAAGATTAAGTTTCAGCGGTTGCTTTCAACTTATAACATGTATATCTCATGGATATTGTCAATGTAAAGTAATATAACAAGTGCAATATGCAAGTATGTAGGAATCAATGCACAGTTCACACAAGTGTTTGCTTCTTAAGGTGGAGAGAGATAGGTGAACTGACTCAACAATAAAAGTAAAAGAAAGGTCCTTCAAAGAGGAAAGCATCGATTGCTATATTTGTGCTAGAGCTTTTATTTTGAAAACATGAAACAATTTTGTCAACGGTAGTAATAAAGCATATGAGTTATGTAAATTATATCTTACAAGTTGCAAGCCTCATGCATAGTATACTAATAGTGCCCGCACCTTGTCCTACTTAGCTTGGACTACCGGATCATCGCAATACACATGTTTCAACCAAGTGTCACAAAGGTACCTCCATGCCGCCTGTACAAAGGTCTAAGGAGAAAGCTCGCATTTTGGATTTCTCGCTTTTGATTATTCTCAACTTAGACATCCATACCGGGACAACATGGACAACAGATAATGGACTCCTCTTTAATGCATAAGCATGTAGCAACAATTATTATTCTCATATGAGATTGAGGATATATGTCCAAACTGAAACTTCCACCATGATTCATGGCTTTAGTTAGCGGCCCAATGTTCTTCTCTAACAATATGCATGCTCCAACCATTAAGGTGGTAGATCTCTCTTACTTCAGACAAGACGGACATGCATAGCAACTCACATGATATTCAACAAAGAATAGTTGATGGCGTCCCCAGAAGCATGGTTATCGCACAACAAGCAACTTAATAAGAGATAAAGTGCATAAGTACATATTCAATAACACAATAGTTTTTAAGGCTATTTTGTCCCATGAGCTATATATTGCAAAGGCGAATGATGGAATTTTAAAGGTAGCACTCAAGCAATTTACTTTGGAATGGCGGAGAAATACCATGTAGTAGGTAGGTATGGTGGACACAAATGGCATAGTGGTTGGCTCAAGGATTTTGGATGCATGAGAAGTATTCCCTCTCGATACAAGGTTTAGGCTAGCAAGGTTATTTGAAGCAAACTCAAGGATGAACCGGTGCAGCAAAACTCACATAAAAGACATATTGTAAACATTATAAGACTCTACACCGTCTTCCTTGTTGTTCAAAACTCAATACTAGAATTATCTAGACCTTAGAGAGACCAAATATGCAAACCAAATTTTAGCAAGCTCTATGTATTTCTTCATTAATGGGTGCAAAGTATATGATGCAAGAGCTTAAACATGAGCACAACAATTGTAAAGTATCACATTATCCAAGACATTTTAGAATTACTACATGTAGCATTTCCCGATTCCAACCATATAACAATTTAACGAAGAAGTTTCAACCTTCGCCTTGAACATTATGAGTAAAGCCTAAGGACATATTTGTCCATATGCAACAGCGGAGCGTGTCTCTCTCCCATAAAGTGAATGGTAGGATCCATTTTATTCAAACAAAAACAAAAACAAAACAAACCGACGCTCCAAGTAAAGAACACAAGATGTGACTGAATAAAAATATAGTTTCAGGGGAGGAACCTGATGATGTTGTTGATGAAGAAGGGGATGCCTTGGGCATCCCCAAGCTTAGACGCTGAGTCTTCTTAAAATATGAAGGGATGAACCACGGGGGCATCCCCTCTTTCACTCCTCTTGATCATAGTATATCATACTCCTCTCTTGACCCATGAAAACTTCCTTCACACCAAACTTCAAGCAAACTCATTAGAGGGTTAGTGCACAATTAAAAATTCACATATTCAGAGGTGACACAATCATTCTTAACACTTCTGGACATTGCACAAAGCTACTGGACATTAATGGATCAAAGGAATTCATCCAACATAGCAAATACGGCAATGCGAAATAAAAGGCAGAATCTGTCAAAAACAGAACAGTCCGTAAAGACGAACCTGAAAGGTGCACTAGACTTGCTCAAATGGAAAAACTCAAAACTAATAAAAGTTGCGTACATATCTGAGGATCACGCTCGTAATTTTGCAGATTTTTTTGAATTTTTTGCAGAGACTTATGCCAGAATTCGTGACAGACAGCAATGCTGTTTCTGCGCAGCGATCCCAAATATAACATCAACTTTAACATAGAAACTTTACTTGGCACAAAAACATGATTGCTACAGTAGTAAACAACTTCCAAGACTCAAATATAAAACAAAGTACTGTAGTAAAAACATGGGTTGTCTCCCATAAGCGCTTTTCTTTAACGCCTTTCAGCTAGGCGCAGAAAGTGCAAATCAAGTAACATCAAGAGTAGAAGCATCAACATCATAACTTGTTCTAATAATAGAATCAAAAGGCAACTTCATTCCCTTTCTAGGGAAGTGTTCCATACCTTTCTTGAGAGGAAATTGATATTTAATATTACCTTCCCTCATATCAATAACAGCACCAACGGTTCGAAGAAAAGGTCTTCCCAACACAATAGGACAAGATGCATTGCATTCGATATCCAAGACAACAAAATCAACGGGGACAAGGTTATTGTTAACCGTAATGCGCACATTATCAATCCTCCCCAAAGGTTTCTTTTTAACATTATCGGCAAGATTAACATCCAAATAACAATTCTTCAATGGTGGCAAGTCAAGCATATCATAAATCTTTTTAGGCATAACAGAAATACTTGCACCAAGATCACATAAAGCATTACATTCAAAGTCATTGAATTTCATTTTAATGATGGGCTCCCAACCATCTTCTAACTTTCTAGGAATAGAAGTTTCAAGTTTTAGTTTCTCTTCTCTAGCTTTTATGAGAGCATTTGTAATATGTTTTGTAAAGGCTAAATTTATAGCACTAGCATTGGGACTTCTAGCAAGTTTTTGTAAGAACTTTATAACTTCAGAGATGTGGCAATCATCAAAATCTAAATCATTATGAGCTACAACAATGGGATCATTGTCCCCAAGGTTGGAAAAAATTTCAGCAGTTTTATCACAAGCAGTTTCAGCAGTTTTAGCAATTTCAGGCAGTTTTGTACGCTTTGCACTAGGAGTAGAAACATTGCCAACACCAATTATTTTACCATTGATAGTAGGAGGTGCAGCAACATGTGAATCATTATCATTACTAATGGTGGTAATAGTCCAAACTTTAGCTACATTATTCTCTTTAGCTAGTTTTTCATTTTCTTCTCTATCCCACCTAGCACGCAATTCAGCCATTAATCTTATATTCTCATTAATTCTAACTTGGATGGCATTTGCTGTAGTAGTAATCTTATTATCAATATCCTCATTAGGCATAACTTTCAATTTTAATAGATCAACATTAGAGGCAAGTCTATCAACTCTAGAAGCAATAATATCAATTTTATCAAGCTTTTCCTCAACAGATTTGTTAAAAGAAGTTTGTGTACTAATAAATTCTTTAAGCATAGCTTCAAGACCAGAGGGTACACTCCTATTATTGTTGTAAGAATTCCCATAAAAATTACCATAACCATTACCATTAGTAGAAGGATATGGCCTATAGTTATTACCAGAATTGTTCCTATAAGCATTGTTGTTGAAATTATTATTTTTAATGAAATTCACATCAACATTTTCTTCTTGAGCAACCAATGAAGGTAAAGGAACATTATTTGGATCAACATTAGATCTACCATTCACAAGCATAGACATAATCACATCAATCTTATCACTCAAGGAAGAGGTTTCTTCAACAGAATTTACCTTCTTACCTTGTGGAGCTCTTTCCGTGTGCCATTCAGAGTAATTTATCATCATATCATCAAGAAGCTTTGTAGCCGCCCCCAAAGTGATGGACATAAAGGTACCTCCAGCAGCTGAATCCAATAAATTCCGCGAAGAAAAATTTAGTCCTGCATAGAAGGTTTGGATGATCATCCAAGTAGTCAGTCCATGGGTTGGGCAATTCTTTACCAAAGTTTTCATTCTCTCCCATGCTTGAGCAACATGTTCAGTATCTAATTGCTTAAAATTCATTATGCTACTTCTCAAAGATATAATTTTAGCGGGAGGATAATATCTACCAATAAAAGCATCCTTACATTTAGTCCATGAATCAATACTATTCTTAGGCAAAGATAGCAACCAATCTTTAGCTCTTCCTCTTAATGAGAAAGGAAACAATTTCAATTTAATAATATCACCATCTACATCCTTATACTTTTGCATTTCACAAAGTTCAAAAAAATTATTAAGATGTGCAGCAGCATGATCAGAACTAACACCAGAAAATTGATCTCTCATAACAAGGTTCAGTAAAGCAGGTTTAATTTCAAAGAATTTTGCTGTAGTAGCAGGTGGAGCAATAGGTGTGCATAGGAAATCATTATTATTTGTGTTTGTGAAGTCACACAACTTAGTATTTTCAGGGGTATTCATTTTAGCAACGGTAAATAAAACAAACTAGATAAAGTAAATGCAAGTAACTAATTTTTTTGTGTTTTTGATATAGAGAGCAAGACGGTAAATAAAGTAAAACTAGCAACTAATTTTTGTGTTTTGTTTAGGTGCAGCAAAAAAAGTAGTAAATAAAATAAAGCAAGACAAAAACAAAGTAAAGAGATTGGGAAGTGGAGACTCCCTTGCAGCGTGTCTTGATCTCCCCGAACGGCGCCAGAAAACAGCTGATGCGCGTAGATGTACGCGTCCGTTGGGAACCCCAAGAGGAAGGTATGATGCGCACAGTGGCAAGTTTTCCCTCAGAAAGAAACCAAGGTTTAATCAAACCAGGAGGAGCCAAGAAGCACGTTGAAGGTTGATGGTGGCGAAATGTGATGCGGCGCAACACTGGGATTCCGGCGCCAACGTGGAACCTGCACAACACAACCAAAGTACTTTGCCCCAACGAAACAGTGAGGTTGTCAATCTCACCGCTTGCTGTAACAAAGGATTAACCGTATTGTGTGGAAGATGATTGTTTGCGAAGAAAACAGTAAAGAATATTGCAGTAGATTGTATGCGATGTAAAGAATAGGACCGGGGTCCACAGTTCACTAGAGGTGTCTCTCCCATAAGATAAAAGCATGTTGGGTGAACAAATTACAGTCGGGCAATTGACAAATAGAAAAGGGCATAACAATGCATATACATGATATGATAAATACAGTGAGATTTAATTGGGCATTACGACAAAGTACATAGACCGCCATCCAGCATGCATCTATGCCTAAAAAGTCCACCTTCAGGTTATCATCCGAACCCCTTCCAGTATTAAGTTGCAAGCAACAGACAATTGCATTAAGTATGGTGCGTAATGTAATCAACAACTACATCCTTAGACATAGCATCAATGTTTTATCCCTAGTGGCAACAGCACATCCACAACCTTAGAACTTTCTGTCACTGTCCCAGGTATCAATGGAGGCATGAACCCACTATCGAGCATAAATACTCCCTCTTGGAGTTAAGAGCAAAAACTTGGCCAGAGCCTCTACTAATAACGGAGAGCATGCAAGATCATAAACAACACATAAATAATAGATTGATAATCACCATAACATAGTATTCTCTATCCATCGGATCCCGACAAACACAACATATAGTATTACAGATAGATGATCTTGGTCATGTTAGGCAGCTCACAAGATCCAACAATGAAGCACAATTAGGAGAAGACGACCATCTAGCTACTGCTATGGACCCATAGTCCAGGGGTGAACTACTCACTCATCACTCCGGAGGCGATCATGGCGATGAAGAGTCCTCCGGGAGATGATTCCCCTCTCGGCAGGGTGCCGGAGGCGATCTCCCGAATCCCCCGAGATGGGATTGCGGCGGCGTCTCTGGAAGGTTTTCCGTATCGTGGCTCTCGGTACTGGGGTTTCGCGACGGAGGCTTTAAGTAGGCGGAAGGGCAACGTGGGGGCCACACGAGGGCCCCACACACCAGGTCGGCGCGGCCAGGGCCTGGGCCGCGACGCCCTAGTGTGGCGGCGCCTCGTGGCCCCACTTCCTTCCCTCTTCACGCTTCTGGAAGCTTCGTGCAAAAATAGGACCCTGGGCGTTGATTTCGTCCAATTCCGAGAATATTTCCTTACTAGGATTTCTGAAACCAAAAACAGCAGAAAAAGAACGGCTCTTCGGCATCTTGTTAATAGGTTAGTTCCAAAATGCGTAAATATGACATATAATGTGTATAAAACATGTAGATATCATCAATAATGTAGCATGGAACATAAGAAATTATCGATACGTCGGAGACGTATCAGAGCTCTGGCCAAGTTGATACTTGTAACTCCAAGAGGGAGTAATTATGCTCGATAGTGGGTTCATGCCTCCATTGAATCTGGGATCGTGACAGTAGGTTCTAAGGTTGTGGATGTGCTGTTGCTACTAGGGATAAAACATCGATGCTTTGTCTAAGGATATTTGTGTTGATTACATTACGCGCCATACTTAATGCAATTATCTGTTGTTTACAACTTAATACCGGAAGGGGTTCGGATGATAACCCGAAGGTGGATTATTTAGGCATAGATGCATGTTGGATAGCGGTCTATGTACTTTGTCGTAATGCCCTGATTAAATCACATAGTAATCATCATTGATATGTATTGAATCTTTATTTGTCAATTGCCCGCCTGTAATTTGTTCACCCAGCATGTTAGTTATCTTATTGGAGAGACACCTCTAGTGAACTATGGACCCCGGTCCATTCTTTTACATCTGAATACATTCAACTGTTCTTTACTGTTCTTTGCAAACAAACACCATCTTCCACTCGATACGCTTAATCCTTTGTTTTCAGCAAGCCGGTGAGATTGACAACCTCACTGCGTTGGGGCAAAGTACTTTGATTGTGTTGTGCAGGTTCCACGTTGGCGCCGATTTCACGGGTGTTGCGCCGCACTACATTCCTCCACCAACAACCTTCACGTGCTTCTTGGCTCCTACTGGTTCGATAACCTTGGTTTCATACTGAGGGAAACTTGCTTCTATACGCATCATACCTTCCACTTGGGGTTCCCAACGGACGTGTGCATCTACGCGTATCAATAGCCCTTCTCCTACCTCTGAACAGTTAGGCACTACACTACAAACTGTTCTTGAGCTCCTTCTCTCATACTTCATTGTTAGAAACACCAAAAGCCTCAGATCTACCTCCTCCTCCACCCAAACTCAAATCCCTCCGGGGAAACGATAGAGGAGGACCCGATCTACCGTTCTACCAAGCCAAATCTCATTCCCCTTGTATTCATCAAGAAGCTTGCTCTCTAGGGTTCCTTGGAAACCCTAGGTGGGCAAGAGTGGTCCGGAAGCATCCGGGCTGTGGATTTGCTCCTGACAAGATTGTGAAGGTTTGGAGGCTACCTCAAAGTCTACCACAAGTGAGAGAGCTATTCCTTCGTGGGATAGGCTCCGGAGAATAGGGTGAGCCTTCGTGGCGCGGGGAATCCTTCGTGGGACCTCCACTCCTCCAAACGTGACATACCTTCTTGCAAAGGAAGGGAACACGGGAATACATCCTCGTCTCCGCGTGCTATCGGTTATCTCTAACCGAACTCCTTACTTGTGATTTAACTGCCTGTGAGAGCCTTCGTGCTCGAGTTAGTTGTATCCTCATATAGGTTGTTTCACCTAGTTTGCATTAGGCTCACCTTTATATTCCGCAAAGCCTAATATTGCAAAGAAAGAATTAAAATCTGTAGAAACCTATTCACCCCCCTCTAGGTTTACCATCTCTGATCTTTCAGTAGGGGGGGGGGGGCGATAATGACCGTGTGTCATGTCCTAAACCGTGTTCCCACAAATAACAAAACCATTACTCCATTTGAGGAATGGGAAAGGAAAAGGCTGAAACTCTCTTACTTACGGATTTGGGGTTGTTGGCGAAAGTGAATGTGCCAATACCCAAGAAGCGCAAGCTTGGACCAAAAACCGTGGATTGTGTTCTTCTGGGATATGCATTTCATAGCATTGGCTATAGATTTTTGATAGTAAAATCTGAGGTATCCGACATGCATGTTGGTACAATTATGGAGTCGAATGATGCGACTTTCTTTGAGGACATCTTTCCCATGAAAGACAAGTCTAGCTCATCAAATCAGGAGATGCCTAGTTCATCAAGTCAGGAGTTAGTTACAATTCCTGAACCTACCATTGCGATAGAACACTATGATAATCCTGTGGAGGATGACAATGAAGCTCCCAAAAGGAGCAAGAGACAGAGGACTGCAAAGTCCTTTGGTCATGATTTCATTGTGTACCTCGTGGATGATACTCCCACTTCTATTTCAGAAGCCTATGCATCTCAGGATGCTGACTACTGGAAGGAAGCTGTCCGTAGCGAGATGGATTCCATCTTAGCTAATGGAACTTGGGAGGTTACTGATCGTCCTTATGGGTGCAAACCTGTAGGATGCAAGTGGGTGTTCAAGAAAAAGCTTAGGCCTGATGGTACTATTGAAAAGTACAAGGCACGACTTGTGGCCAAGGGTTATACTCAGAAAGAAGGCGAAGACTTCTTTGATACATACTCACCTGTAGCTCGACTGACCACTATTCGAGTACTACTTTCCTTGGCTGCCTCACATGGTCTTCTCGTTCATCAAATGGATGTTAAGACAGCTTTCCTAAATGGAGAGCTCGATGAGGAAATTTATATGGAGCAGCCTGATGGATTTGTAGTAGATGGTCAAGAAGGAAAGGTGTGTAAGTTGTTGAAGTCTTTGTATGGTCTTAAGCAAGCACCTAAGCAGTGGCATGAGAAGTTCGAAAGAACTTTAACCGCTGAAGGCTTTGTTGTAAACGAAGCTGACAAGTGTGTATACTATCGCTATGGTGGGGGCGAGGGAGTTATCCTTTGTCTCTATGTTGATGACATATTGATATTTGGGACCAGCCTTACTGTGATTAAGGAGGTCAAGGAGTTCCTATCTCGTTGTTTTGAGATGAAGGACTTAGGAGTAGCTGATGTAATCTTAAACATCAAGCTTCTCAAGGATGACGATGGTGGGATTACATTGCTTCAATCCCACTATGTGGAAAAGATCTTGAGTCGCTTCGGGTATAGCGACTGCAAATCTTCTCCAACGCCTTATGATCCTAGTGTGATAATTCGAAAGAATAAAAGAATTGCTAGAGATCAATTGAGATATTCTCAGATCATTGGCTCGCTTATGTATTTAGCCAGCGCCACGAGGCCTGACATCTCCTTTGCTGTAAGTAAACTCAGCCGTTTTGTGTCTAGACCTGATACGTCTCAAACGTATCTATAATTTCTTATGTTCCATGCTACTTTTATGACAATACTTGAATGTTTTATACATACTTTACATCATTATTATACATTTTCCGGCACTAACCTATTAACAAGATACCGAAGCGCCGTTGCTATTTTCTGCTGTTTTTGGTTTCTAAATCCTACAAAGGAAATATTCTCGGAATTGGACGAAATCAACGCCCAGGGTCTTATTTTTCCACGAAGCTTCCAGAAGACCGAGAGAAAAAGGGGGCCACGAGGCGCCGACACAAGAGGGCGGCGCGGCTCGGCCGCGCGGCCCTGGCGTGTGGGGCCCTCACGTCGCCCCCTGACCTACCCTTCCGCCTACTCAAAGCCTTCATCGCGAAACCCCCTGTACCGAGAGCCACGATACGGAAAACCTTCCAGAGACGCCGCCGCCGCCAATCCCATCTCGGGGATTCAGGAGATCGCCTCCGGCACCCTGCCGGAGAGGGGGAATCATCACCGGAGGGCTCTACATCATCATGCCCGCCTCCGAATTGATGCGTGAGTAGTTCATCCTTGGACTATGGGTCCATAGCAGTAGCTAGATGGTTGTCTTCTCCGCTTGTGCTATCATTGTTTAGATCTTGTGAGCTGCCTAACATGATCAAGATCATCTATTTGTAATGCTACATGTTGTGTTTGGTGGGATCCGATGAATCTAGAATATTATGTCAAGTTGATTATCAATCTATCATATATGTGTTTTTTATGTTCTTGCATGCTCTCCGTTGCTAGTAGAGGCTCTGGCCAAGTTGATACTTGTAACTCCAAGAGGGAGTATTTATGCTCGATAGTGGGTTCATGCCTCCATTTAATCTGGGACAGTGACAGAAAGTTCTAATGTTGTGGATGTGCTGTTGCTACTAGGGATAAAACATCGATGCTTTGTCTAAGGATATTTGTGTTGATTACATTACGCACCATACTTAATGCAATTATCTGTTGTTTACAACTTAATACTGGAGGGGTGCGGATGCTAACCCGAAGGTGGATTATTTAGGCATAGATGCATGCTGGATAGCGGTCTATGTACTTTGTCGTAATGCCCTGATTAAATCTCATAGTAATCATCATTGATATGTATTGAATCTTTATTTGTCAATTGCCCACCTGTAATTTGTTCACCCAGCATGTTAGGTGATGACCCACAAGTATAGGGGGTGTATCGTAGTACTTTCGATAAATAAGAGTGTCGAACCCAACGAGGAGCAGAAGGTGTTGACAAGCAGTTTCGATGAAGGATTCACTGTAAATGCTCACAGACAAGTATTCAGGGGTTTTGATATTGCAGATAAATAAAGTACAAGTAAATAAAATGCGAGAGAAATAATTGCAGCGAGTGGCCCAATCCTTTTTAGCACAAAGGACAAGCCGGTTTGATTACTTATAATGACCAAACGTTCATGAGGACACACGGGGATTTTAGTCTAGTGCTTTCGCTTCATGTAGCTAAATAATCTTCATTGTTTTGATAAGTGTTGTGTGGGTGAACCTATGCTAATGCACCGCCCTTCCTAGGACTAATACATACTTGTGATTATACCCCTTGCAAGCATCCGCAACTACAAGAAAGTAATTAAGATAAATCTAACCACAGCCTTAAACTCTGAGATCCTGCGATCCCTCCTGCATCGATATACTAACGGGGGCTTAGGTTTCTGTCACTCCGGCAACCCCGCAATTAGCAACCGAATACAAGATGCACTCCCCTAGGCCCATAAATGGTGAAGTGTCGTGTAGTCGACGTTCACACGACACCACTAGAAGAATGACACCACAACTTAAATATCATAACATTGAATATTACTCAACCATAATTCACTACTAGCATTTAGACTTCACCCATGTCCTCAAGAACTAAACGAACTACTCACGAGACATCATATGGAATACAATCAGAGGTGATATGATGATGAATAACAATCTGAACATAAACCTTGGTTCAATGGTTTCACTCAATAGCATCTACAACAAGTATAGAATAACACCGGGAGAGTTTCCCCTATCAAACAATCAAGATTTAACCCGAATTGTTACAGCGGTGACGAGGTGCAGCGGTGGTGATGGCGGTGTAGATGGTGGAGATGATGATGATGATGATGGAGATGATGTCCCGCTCGATGACGATGGCGATGGCGTCGATTTCCCCCTCCGGGAGGGAATTTCCCGGATTCCTGCCCGCCGGAGAGCTCTTTTCTCTCTGGTGTTCTCCGCCCGCAGAGGCGGCTGTAACCCTTCGTGAGGTCCTCTCTCGTGGCTTAGGTTTTCGGGACGAAGGAGTACGCGAAGAAAAGGAGGCGAAAGAGGCTGTGGGGCCCCCAGAGCATAGGGTGGCGCGGCCAGGCCATGGGCCGCGCCGCCCTATGGTCTGGGCCCACAGTGGCTCTCTTCTTCCCCTTCTGGCTCCCTCCGTCATCTGGAAAAATAGGAATTTACGTGAAATTCCCTTCCACAGTTGATCTTCCGAAATATTGCGTTCTGACGGTGCTTTTTCCAGCAGAATCCTGGCTCCGGTGCTTGATCCTCCAATGATGATGAAACATGCAAAATAGATGAAATAACATAAGTATTGTGCCCCAATATGAAATATATCAATGAATAACAGCAAATTATGATACAAAATAGTGATGCAAATTGGACGTATCAACTCCCCCCAAGCTTAGACCTCGCTTGTCCCCAAGCGAAACTGAGCTCGATAAACAAGACCACATGTTTATGGAGTGAAGAGTCGATAAATAAAATACGGACAAGAAGCATCATATTCATTCACACAAGACATTCTAGTAAACAACTTCCTCATATAACTCATCTTGAAATAGGTAAAGAGAAATCACAAGTAAAGGTGCATAAGAAATCATAGTTGGTGATGGCAAACTTCGTTCTTGGTCAGAGAACTACTAACGGATTGTACTTCTAAGCAAAGCTTTCATATTAGAATTTATAGCTGAGCCTTCATATTTAAGCATAACAATCTCCTCATAATCATTGATAACTTCAAAGTCATATTCATTCAGATAAAATTGGTACTAAACAAGAAAGTATAAAAGACATGATTAACTGAATCATAGCATAAATGATTGGTTCACAACAACTCAATTGCTTGCTTGAGATAGAGAGATATAGGATTACTGACTCAACATAAAAGTAAAAGACAGGCCCTTCGCAGAGGGAAGCAGGGATTAAATCATGTGCTAGAGCTTTTCAAGTTTTGAAATCATATAAAGAGCATAAAAGTAAGATTTTGAGAGGTGTTTGTTGTTGTCAACGAATGGTAGCGGGCACTCTAACCCCCTTGCCAAACGAACCTTCAAAGAGCGGCTCCCATGAGGGACGGCATCTCTACCAGCAAGGTAGATCATCCCCCTTCTCTTTTGTTTACACATGTATTTTAGTTTTATTAAGGATGACACTCCCCCCAACCTTGGCTTTCTCAATCCATGGCTAACCGAATCCTCGGGTGCCTTCCAACATTCACATACCATGGAGGAGTGTCTATTGCAAAATTAAGTTGCTTACTGATAACTCAGAGCAAAACATGTGAAGATAATTATTAATGAAAGTTATTAATTGGGGCTGGGAACCCCGTTGCCAGCTCTTATTGCAAAATTATTGGATAAGCGGATGTGCCGCTAGTCCATTGGTGAAAGTCCCAACAAGATTGAAAGATAAAACACCACATACTTCCTCATGAGCTATAAAACATTGACACAAATAAGGAGTAGTAATTTGAATAATTTAAAGGTAGCACATGAAGTATTTACTTGGAATGGCAGAAAATACCATGTAGTAGGTAGGTATGGTGGACACAAATGGCATAGGTTTGGTCTAAGGTTATGGATGTATGAGAAGCATCTCCTCTCGATACAGGTCTTTGGCTAGCAAGGTTTGATAGCAAGCATAAAGGTTGAAGGAAACAAACAAATATACATATGATAGAAACAATCATGCATCTTTCTCATAAGCACAAGCAATTTTAACTTCAGAATACTAAGCATAGAGATAATAGAGTAATGTATCTAAGTGTATTTCTCTCTTTTATTAAACATCAGGGTGTTGTTGCTATTGACCAATGCTAAGTTTGCCAAAACCAAATAGATTTACTTGATGCTCCCAAAGTGATATCAATACTTATGTCAAGAGTAATCATATAATGGAGATTGCAAACTAAAATAAGGTGTGCAAAAAGTAAATGATAAGACTTCTCATTAATATTCCATAACGATAACTCACACCAACGGATACATAGATAACTAACTAAGAGAGATACTTCCACATTGCATACTATTCCATATGATAACTTCCCTACTCATGATATGACACTACTTGATAGTAAAAGATAAAGGTAATGATGATGTGATACCGTGGCACTCCCCCAAGCTTGGAACAAACCAAGGGGATGCCAATACCGATGATGAATTACTCCTTCGGTGATGATGGTGATGGATTCTTCTCGACAAGCTTCCTGACAAGCTCCTGTAAACCTTCAATCTCATAGGTGAGGTTGCGAATCATTTCCGAGTTGTGCTCAACGCGGCTCATAATCATGTCCGGTGGTGAATCCCAACTCTTAGAATTGTTTCCCCATCCTTCAGCTTCAGATTTCATCTCTCCTGCATTGTCAGAACGATTTATATCCCAATTACTTGGCAACACTACCTTGGGGGTCCTTTCAGTTTGACGATCGTAGATTAGATTGCGGTAAGGGTTGTAATTGCTCGGAGAAGATGTCCTTGGAGCCAAGTAATGACGTGGAACCGCTCCTCCGGTAGCGATTCGTGCACTCCTCTTGATGTTGGATGGATTTGATATCACGCCAATACTTGCGACGGTGGCTTGTTGGTGTTCCTGCGGAGCTTCCTCCACTTCTTCCTCATCCTCTCTTGCATCTTCTTTCTTCAGCTCCGGGTCTTGAATATTTTCCTTCAAAGGTTCCTTGTCCTTGTTGTTGGAGACCATGGTGCTTCTAGATCAAAACAAATCTGGCAGAAAACAGCTCGAAACAAAACACGACGAGAAAACGATATTACGGACCTCCAGGGGTCCGGGGGATTATATAGCAAATATTTTTACGACAAAAGGAAGGTTCCAGGCCGAAAACGAGTGGAAACGGGACGCCGAGGTGCCGTCACCATAGGTCGGCGCGGCCAGGGTGGGGCCCGCGCCGGCCTGTGGTGACGGGCCCTCGCGCGTCTTTTCCACTCCGTTTCGATTCCGTAATTTTTCATATTTTCCAAAAACAGCAGAAATAATGTTCGGAAAGGTAAACGCGGACTTTTTATTACCTGTACTGTTACCTATTCAAAGTCGAGTTCTGGCGGACTGTCAATTTGTCCTTTGATAAAGGCCTCCGGTGTTTCCACTTGAATAATATCAACATCAACATTATAAGAATCACCCGAGATATAATGCTTGAGTCTTTGTCCATTCACCACTTGTGTGGCATTGCCTTGGAGAGAGCTAATTTTAATTGCTCCTGAACGATACACCTCCTCAACAACATATGGTCCTTCCCACTTCGAGAGTAATTTCCCTGCAAAGAATCTGAGACGAGACCGATACAATAGAACTTTATCTCCAACATTAAATTCTCTTTTAATGATCCTTCTATCATGCCACTTCTTAACTTTTTCTTTAAAGAGTTTAGCATTTTCATAAGCTTCACTTCTCCATTCATCTAGAGAACTTAATTGCAACAACCTCTTATTACCGGCTAATTTAGGATCTTTATTTAGTTCTCTAACAGCCCAATAAGCTTTGTGCTCTAGTTCTAAAGGTAAATGACAAGCTTTTCCATAAACCATTTTATAAGGTGACATTCCCATAGGATTTTTATAAGCAGTTCTATAAGCCCATAGTGCTTCTTTCAATTTGCTAGCCCAATTCTTTCTAGATTTATTAACAGTCTTACCCAAGATAGCTTTAATCTCTCTATTTGATAATTCTACTTGACCACTAGTTTGAGGGTGATAAGCGGAAGCAATTCTATGATTAATACCATACTTAGCAAGAGTTTTTCTAAAACCTCCATGAATAAAATGAGAACCTCCATCAGTCATAATATATCTAGGTACTCCAAATCTAGGAAATATAACATCTACAAGCATTTTTATAGAGGTCTCACCATCAGCACTCTTTGTAGGTATAGCTTCTACCCATTTAGTAACATAATCAACAGCGACAAGTATATGAGTGTTACCGTCTGAAGAAGGGAAAGGACTGATGCGCGTAGATGTACACGTCCGTTGGGAACCCCAAGAGGAAGGTATGATGCGCACAGTGGCAAGTTTTCCCTCAGTATGAAACCAAGGTTTAATCGAACCAGTAGGAGCCAGAAGCACGTTGAAGGTTGATGGTCGCGAAATGTGATGCGGCGCAACACCAGGGATTCCGCCAACGTGGAACCTGCACAACACAACCCAAGTACTTTGTCCCAACGAAACAGTGAGGTTGTCAATCTCACCGGCTTGCTGTAACAAAGGATTAAACGTATCGAGTGGAAGATGTTTGCAAAGAAAACAGTAAACACAATTGCAGTAGATTGTATGCTATGTAAAGAATAGGACCGGGGTCCACAGCTCACTAGAGGTGTCTCTCCCATAAGATAAAGCATGTTGGGTGAACAAATTACAGTCGGCAATTGACAAATAGAGAAAGGCATAACAATGCATATACATGATATGATAAATATAGTGAGATTTAATCCGGGCATTACGACAAAGTACATAGACCGCCATCCAACTGCATCTATGCCTAAAAAGTCCACCTTCAGGTTATCATCCGAACCCCTCCAGTATTAAGTTGCAAAGCAACAGACAATTGCATTAAGTATGGTGCGTAATGTAATCAACAACTACATCCTTAGACATAGCATCATTGTTTTATCCCTAGTGGCAACAGCACATCACAACCTTAGAACCTACTGTCACGATCCCAGATTCAATGAAGGCATGAACCCACTATCGAGCATAAATACCCCCTCTTGGAGTTAAGAGCAAAAACTTGGCCAGAGCCTCTACTAATAACGGAGAGCATGCAAGATCATAAACAACACATAAACAATAGATTGATAATCACCATAATCATAGTACTCTCTATCCATCGGATCCCGACAAACACAACATATAGAATTACAGATAGATGATCTTGATCATGTTAGGCAGCTCACAAGATCCAACAATGAAGCACAACAAGGAGAAGACGACCATCTAGCTACTGCTATGGACCCATGGTCCAGGGGTGAACTACTCACTCATCACTCCGAGGCGACCATGGCGGTGTAGAGTCCTCCGGGAGATGAATCCCCTCCGGCAGGGTGCCGGAGGCGATCTCCGAATCCCCGAGATGGGATTGCGGCGGCGTCTCCGGAAGGTTTTCCGTATCGTGGCTCTCGGACCGAGGGGCTTTAAGTAGGCGGAGGGTCAACGCGGGGGCCACACGAGGGCCCAGGGGGTAGGTCGGCGGCCGGGCCGCGCCGCCTCCTCCTGCCGCCTCGTGGCCCCACTTCGTTATCTCTTCGGTCTTCCGGAAGCGTGCAAAAATAGGACCCCGGGCGAAAGTTTCGTCCAATTCCGAGAATATTTCTTTACTAGGATTTCTGAAACCAAAAACAGCAGAAAACAACTGGCTCTTCGGCATATTGTTAATAGGTTAGTTCCAGAAAATGCATAAATATGACATATAATGTGCATAAAACATGTAGGTATCATCAATAAAGTAGCATGGAACATAAGAAATTATCGATACGTTGGAGACGTATCAAGGACCCATGAAGTCGAATCCCCAACAATCGAATGGTTCAATAACAAGAGTATAATTCATAGGCATTTCATTGCGTCTAGAGATATTACCAACTCTTTGACATTCATCACAAGATAGAATAAATTTCCTTGCATCTTTGAAGAGTGTTGGCCAATAAAAACCTGATTGTAGAACCTTTTGCGCGGTTCTATCTCCAGCGTGATGTCCTCCATAAACACTTCCATGACATTTATTCAATATCTCCTGTTGTTCATGTTCAGGAACACATCTTCGCATAATACCATCCACTCCTTCTTTATATAAGTGTGGGTCATCCCAAAAATAATGCCTCGATCAAGTCATAAAAGAATTTCCTCCTTTGCTGAGCTGAAAAGGTTGGAGGCAAATACTTCGAAACAATAAAGTTAGCATAATCTGCATACCAAGGGCTCTCTCGCGAGCTCACCTTTATTACAGCCAATTGTTCATTTGGAAAACTATCATTAACAGGAACAGGATCATAAGCAATATTTTCCAATCTAGACAAATTATCAGCAACAGGATTATCAGCACCTTTCCTATCTATAATATGTAAATCAAATTCTTGCAACAGAAGTACCCATCTAATAATCCTTGGCTTAGCATCTTTCTTTGTCATAAGGTATCTAATTGCAGCATGATCAGTATGAATTGTAACTTTGAATCAACAATATAGGGTCTAAACTTATCACAAGCAAAGACTACAGCTAACAATTCCTTTTCAGTTGTAGCATAATTTCTTTGAGCAGCATCAAGAGTCTTACTAGCATAATGAATAACATTTAATTTTTTATCTACCCGCTGTCCAAGAACAGCGCCTACAGCAAAATCACTAGCATCACACATAATTTCAAAAGGCAAATTCCAATCAGGAGGTTCAACTACAGGAGCAGTTGTTAAGGCTTTCTTTAGAGTTTCAAAAGCTTCCTTACAATCATCATCAAAAACAAAAGGTACATCTTTTTGAAGAAGATTAGTAAGAGGCTTTGAAATTTTAGAGAAATCTTTAATAAATCTCCTATAAAACCCAGCATGACCAAGAACACTACGAATACCTTTAACATCCCTCGGATAGGGCATCTTCTCAATTGCTTCAACTTTAGCTCTATCAACTTCAATACCTCTCTCGGAAATTTTATGTCCCAATACAATTCCTTCATTAACCATAAAGTGACATTTCTCCCAATTAAGAACAAGGTTAGTTTCTTCACATCTCTGCAAAACTTTATCGAGGTTTCGCAAGCAATTATCAAAAGAATTCCCATAGACAGAAAAATCATCCATGAACACCTCTACAATACTTTCGCAAAAACCATGAAAAATAGCAGACATGCATCTTTGAAAAGTAGCAGGAGCATTACATAAACCAAAAGGCATACGCCTATAAGCATAAGTTCCATAAGGACAAGTAAACGTGGTTTTCTCTTGATCTTTAGCTTTAACAGCAATTTGTGAAAACCCAGAATAACCATCAAGAAAGCAAAAATGAGTATTTTTAGATAACCTTTCTAGCATTTGATCAATAAAGGGTAAAGGGTAATGATCTTTCTTAGTAACTTTATTAACTTTTTGAAAATCAATGCACATTCTATAACCTACAACTATTCTTTGAGGAATAAGCTCATCATTATCATTAGGCACAACAGTCATTCCTCCTTTCTTAGGAACACAATGCACAGGACTAACCCATCTACTATCAGCAATAGGATATATAATACCAGCTTCAAGGAGTTTTAATACCTCGTTCCTTACCACCTCTTTCATCTTCGGAATTAGACGACGTTGATGTTCAACAACAGGCTTTGCATCTTCTTCCATATTAATAGCATGTTGGCAAATAGAAGGAGAAATCCCTTTCAAATCATCAAGAGTATAGCCAATAGCTCCTCGGTGTTTCTTCAATATTTCCAATAACCTTTCTTCCTCAATCTCTGAAAGCTTAGAACTAATAATAACAGGATATATTTTCTTATCATCAATATGAGCATATTTAAGATTATCAGGTAAAGGCTTTAAATCAAAAACAGGATCTTCCTTTGGTGGCGGTGTTGTACCCAAATCTTCCACCGGTAAATCATGCTTGAGAATAGGTTGGCGAAGAAAAATTTCCTCAAGCTCATCTCTTTCTTTCCTAAAAGCTTCACTTTCACTATTCTCCAAATGTTGCTGCAAAGGATTATTAGGAACAAGAACAATAGATGCACACTGCTCCATTTTAAAATCATTACTAGGCAAGTCAGCTTTATAAGGAGTTTTGGTAAATTTAGAAAAGTTAAATTCATAAGGTTCACCAGCAAATCTAGTCAAAATTTTCTCTTTCTTACAATCTATAATAGCTCCACAAGTATTTAGAAAAGGTCTACCAAAAATGATAGGACAATGATCACTAGCAGCAGAACCAAGTACCAAAAAGTCAGCAGGATATTTAATCTTACCACATAGAACTTCCACATCTCGAACAATACCAATTGGAGAAATAGTTTCTCTATTAGCCAGATGAATAACCACATCAATATCTTCAAGTTCACAAGAACCAATTTCGTGCATAATCTCCGTGTAAAGCTCATAAGGAATAGCACTAACACTTGCACCAATATCACATAAACCATAATAGCAATGATCACCAATTCTAACAGATAGCATAGGAACACTAACTTGTTTGGATTTATTAGGATGTGAAACAATATTAGAAGCATCTTCACAGAAAATAATATGACCATCCTCCACATTTTCAGTCACAAGATCTTTAACTATTGCAACAGCAGGTTCAATTTTAATTTGTTCTTCAGGTTCTTTAGGTTTCTTTTCACTTTTATTAACCGCACTAGATACGACAGAGTACTCCTTCATTTTAGCAGGGAAAGGAGTTTTTTCAATATAAGCTTCAGGAATAACATTATCAACAGTTTCAATCACTACACATTTGTTTACAGATGAATCAACTTTATCCTTATATGGTTCATGATACTTATCAAAATTCTTCTTAGGCAGTTCATAATGAGAGGCAAAAGCTTTATAAAGATTTGCAACAACTTGGGAATCAAGACCATATGTAGCACTCATATTACGAAATTTATCAGTATCCATAAAAGCTTCAATGCATTTATAATCATAAATTATACCTGATTCTCTATCTTTGTCGTTCTCCCATCCTTCAGTATTTTCTTGGATCCGATCAAGAAGGTCCCTTTTAAACTCTTCATTCTTGCGTGTAAATGATCCAGAACAAGAAGTATCCAGCAAGGTCTTGTCTTGAAAAGAAAGTCTTGCATAGAAATTATCAATAATAACATTACCAGGAAGCTCATGAATGGGGCATTTGAGAATTAAAGACTTCAATCTCCCCAAGCTTGGGCAATACTTTCTCCATCATGAGGCCAGAAATTATATATGCGGTTCCGATCTTTGTGAATTTCACTTGGAGGATAAAATTTGGAATAAAATAAAGGCACAATGTCCTCCCAATCAATAGAATCACCATTCTTCAGCAATTTATACCAATGCGCCGCTTTACCAGACAGCGATATAGTGAATAGTTTCTTCCTAACTTCATTCATAGAAATACCTGCACATTTGAATAACCCGCATAATTCATGCAAAAACAATAAATGATCACCAGGATGGACAGTTCCATCCCCTTCATAGCGGTTATCCATAACACGTTCAATAATTTTCATAGGTATTTTATATGGTACTACTTCCTCACATGGCGCTTCATCCACTACCGTTGCAGTAGTAGTAGATTTCCCAAATAGAAATTGAAGAGAAGATCTCTCCATAATGATTTATAGCAGCAGGCAGAAATAAAATCAGCACAAACAGTAAAGGTTTTCCTTACCAATTCCACTTACCAATAGCGCTTCACTCCCCGGCAACGGCGCCAGAAAATAGTCTTGATGACCCACAAGTATAGGGGGTATCGTAGTACTTTCGATAAATAAGAGTGTCGAACCCAACGAGGAGCAGAAGGTGTTGACAAGCAGTTTCGATGAAGGATTCACTGTAAATGCTCACAGACAAGTATTCAGGGGGTTTTGATATTGCAGATAAATAAAGTACAAGTAAATAAAATGCGAGAGAAATAATTGCAGCGAGTGGCCCAATCCTTTTTAGCACAAAGGACAAGCCGGTTTGATTACTTATAATGACCAAACGTTCTTGAGGACACACGGGGATTTTAGTCTAGTGCTTTCGCTTCATGTAGCTAAATAATCTTCATTGTTTTGATAAGTGTTGTGTGGGTGAACCTATGCTAATGCACCACCCTTCCTAGGACTAATACATACTTGTGATTATACCCCTTGCAAGCATCCGCAACTACAAGAAAGTAATTAAGATAAATCTAACCACAGCCTTAAACTCTGAGATCCTGCGATCCCTCCTGCATCGATATACTAACGGGGGCTTAGGTTTCTGTCACTCCGGCAACCCCGCAATTAGCAACCGAATACAAGATGCACTCCCCTAGGCCCATAAATGGTGAAGTGTCGTGTAGTCGACGTTCACACGACACCACTAGAAGAATGACACCACAACTTAAATATCATAACATTGAATATTACTCAACCATAATTCACTACTAGCATTTAGACTTCACCCATGTCCTCAAGAACTAAACGAACTACTCACGAGACATCATATGGAATACAATCAGAGGTGATATGATGATGAATAACAATCTGAACATAAACCTTGGTTCAATGGTTTCACTCAATAGCATCTACAACAAGTATAGAATAACACCGGGAGAGTTTCCCCTATCAAACAATCAAGATTTAACCCGAATTGTTACAGCGGTGACGAGGTGCAGCGGTGGTGATGGCGGTGTAGATGGTGGAGATGATGATGATGATGATGGAGATGATGTCCCGCTCGATGACGATGGCGATGGCGTCGATTTCCCCCTCCGGGAGGGAATTTCCGGCGGATTCCTGCCCGCCGGAGAGCTCTTTCTCTCTGGTGTTCTCCGCCCCGCAGGCGGCTGTAACCCTTCGTGAGGTCCTCTCTGTGGCTTAGGTTTTCGGGACGAAGGAGTACGCGAAGAAAAGGAGGCGAAAGAGGCTGTGGGGCCCCCAGAGCATAGGGTGGCGCGGCCAGGCCATGGGCCGTGCCGCCCTATGGTCTGGGCCCACAGTGGCTCCTCTCTTCTTCCCCTTCTGGCTCCCTCCGTCATCTGGAAAATAGGAATTTACGTGAAATTCCCTTCCACAGTTGATCTTCCGAAATATTGCGTTCTGACGGTGCTTTTTCCAGCAGAATCCTGGCTCCGGTGCTTGATCCTCCAATGATGATGAAACATGCAAAATAGATGAAATAACATAAGTATTGTGCCCCAATATGAAATATATCAATGAATAACAGCAAATTATGATACAAAATAGTGATGCAAATTGGACGTATCATTAGGTATCTTATTGGAGAGACACCACTAGTGAACTGTGGACCCCGGTCCATTCTTTACATCTGAATACAATCTACTGCAATCATTGTTCTTTACTGTTCTTTGCAAACAAACACCATCTTCCGCTCGATACGTTTAATCCTTTGTTTTCAGCAAGCTGGTGAGATTGACAACCTCACTGTTACGTTGGGGCAAAGTATCTTGATTGTGTTGTGCGGGTTCCACGTTGGCGCCGGTTTCACTGGTGTTGTGCCGCACTACACTCCTCCACCAACAACCTTCACGTGCTTCTTGGCTCCTACTGGTTCGATAACCTTGGTTTCATACTGAGGGAAATTTGCTTCTATACGCATCATACCTTCCACTTGGGGTTCCCAACGGACGTGTGCTTCGCGCGTATCAAGCTAAATTTCTGGCGCCGTTGCCGGGGAGATCAAGACACGCTGCAAGGGGAGTTTTCCACATCCAATCTCTTTACTTTGTTTTTGTCTTGCTTTACTTTATTTTATTTTCTGTCTTGTTTGCTTTATATCTAAAAACACAAAAAAATTAGTTGCTTTACTTTCTGTATTGTTTACTTGTTCTATATCAAAACACAAAAAAATTAGTTACTTGTCTTTACTTTATTCTACTTGCTTAGTTTACTTTTATTGCTACTAAAATGAGTAATCCTGAAGTTGAAGTTCGTTCTTTTAAGCAACAAGGTGGAGAAAGTTTTAAAGATGCTTGGTACAGAATTAGTAATGCTCATCATAGGTGCATTAAGAAACACTCCACTATTATCCTTCTTAGGAACTTTTATGTTGGCCTATCTAGCTGGAATAGGTATGTTCTTGATACTCTTTCGGGAGGTAATTTCCTAGGTACTCCCGCTTTAGAAGCTAGCTGCATCATTGAGAGTCTAGTTGGAATACCACCTGTTAATGAAGTTAAAATTGAAATCTCTCTTGAGGATGTCATGAAAAAGTTGGAAGCCATAGAGAAAAATTTTCCAAGTGTTGAAACTAAATTGGGAATGCTACTTGATAATACTGATAAACTTGATAAATCCCTAGGAAGAATTGATGAAAGAATTGGTGTCCTAGAAACTTGTGTTGTCCATGATAATCAAACCAATAGGATTAGTGAACTTGAAAAAGCTATGGGAACCTTGGGTTCAACTTTTTCTTCTCTTAAGTTTAAGGAGAAAGCTTATGTGGGTAAAGAGCAAAAATTCATGTATGTCTCTAAGGTGCCTAAACCAAAGAATTATTATAGGCCTAAAATTGATAAAACCCCTAGCACCACCATGGGAAATTTGGATAATGGAGCATCTAAGGTACCCTCTGCAACAAGTTGTGTTTGTAAGAAAAATTGTGATGTTGATGCTTCATCTCTTGATGTTACTTGATTTGCACTTTCTGCGCCTAGCTGAAAGGCGTTAAAGAAAAGCACTTCTTGGGAGATAACCCATGTTTTTATTTTACTACTGTATTGTTGAGTCTTGGAAGTTGTTACTACTGTAGCAACCTCTCCTTATCATGTTTTTGTGCCAAGTAAAGTCTCTATGGTAAAGTTGATGCTAGATTTGGATTGCTGCGCAGAAACATTGTGTCTGTCACGAATTTGCGTAGAACTCTCTATAAAAAAATCAAAAAAATCTGCCAATTTACGTGCGTGATCCTCAGATATGTACGCAACTTTCATTAGTTTTGAGTTTTTCTGTTTGAATGCCTCTGTAAAATTTGTCTTTACGGACTGTTCTGTTTTGACAGATTATGCCTTTTATTTCGCATTGCCACTTTTGCTATGTTGAATGGGTTTCTTTGTTCCATTAACTTTCAGAAGTTTTGTGCAATGTCCAGAGGTGTTAAGAATGATTATGTCACCTCTGAATATATGAATTTTTGATTATGCACTAACCCTCTAATGAGTTTGCTTGAAGTTTGGTGTGGAGGAATTTTTTAAGGTCAAGAGAAGAGGATGATACATTATGATCAAGAAGAGTGAAAGGTCTAAGCTTGGGGATGCCCCGGTGGTTCATCCCTGCATATTTTAAGAAGACTCAAGCATCTAAGCTTGGGGATGCCCAAGGCATCCCCTTCTTCATCGACAACTTATCAGGTCACTTCTAGTGAAACTATATTTTTATTCCATCACATCTTATGTTCTTTACTTGGAGCGTCTTTTGCTTTTATTTTTGTTTTGGTTTGAATAAAGTTGGATCCCACCTTGGAGATATTACGCTCCACTTTTTCATTTTGAACACTTGTGTTCTTAGTCGTGCTTTAATGTTCATGGCGAAGGCTGAAATTGCTTCGTTGATTGCTATTTGGTTGGAATCAGAAAATGCTTCATATGGTTTCGAATAACTGGGCAATTGTTTTGAGCTCTCATAGATCATGTTTAAGCTCTTGCATCATGTAGTTTAATCTATTAATGCAGAACTACCGTAGAGCTTGTTAAAATTTGGTTTGCATGATTGGTATCTCTAAGTCTAGATATTTTTTGGTAAAGTGTTTGAACAACAAGGAAGACAGTGTAGAGTCTTATAATGCTTGCAATATGTTCTTGTGTAAGTTTTGTTGTACCTGTTCATACTTGTGTTTGCTTCAAACAACCTTGCTAGCCCAAACCTTGTACTGAGAGGAAATGCTTCTCGTGCATCCAAACACCTTGAGCCAAAACCCATGCCATTTGTGTCCACCATATCTACCTACTATGTGATATTTTTCTGCCATTCCAAAGTAAATTACTTGAGTGCTACCTTTAAAATTCCATTCCTTTATCTTTGCAATATATAGCTCATGGGACAAATAGCTTAAAAACTATTGTGGTGATGAATATGTAGTTATGTGTCTTAGTTCTTATAAGTTGCTTGTTGAGCGGTAACCATGTTTATGGGGACACCATCAACTTTTTACCTTTGCTGGATATCATGTGAGATGCTATGCATGTTCGTCTTGTCTGAAGTAAGGGTGATTTTCATGATTAAATGGTTTGAGTATGCATATTGTTAGAGAAGAACATTGGGCCGCTAACCAAAGCCATGTATCATGGTGGAAGTTTTTAGTTTGGACATACAACCTCACTCTCTTATGAGAATACTATCTGTTCTTGAATGCTTATGCATTAAAAGAGGAGTCCATTATCTGTTGTCTATGTTGTCCCGGTATGGATGTCCTAAGTTTAGATCTGTTAAAAATGAGAAATCAAATGGAATTGATCTCCTAGGACCTTTGTACAGGCGGCATAGAGGCACCCCTTTGTGACACTTGGTTGAAACATATGTCATGCAATGATAATCCGTGTTAATCCAAGCTAATTAGGACAAGGTGCGAGCACTATTAGTACTCTATGCATGAGGCTTGCAACTTGTAGGAAGTATTATGCATAGCACATATGAATTATTACTACCGTTGACAAAATTGTTTCTATGTTTTCAAAACAAAAGCTATAGCACAAAAATAGTAATCCATGCTTCCCTCTGCGAAGGGCCATTCTTTTACTTTATGTTGAGTCAGTTTACCCACTTCTTTCTATCTTAGAAGCAAACACTTGTGTTAACTGTGTGCATTGATTCTTACATGTTTACTTATTGCACTTGTTATATTACTCTATGTTGACAAATATCCATGAGATATACATGTTACAAGTTGAAAGCAATTGCTGAAACTTAATCATCCTTTGTGTTGCTTCAATGCATTCTACTTTGAATTTATTGCTTATGAATTAGCTCTTATGCAAGTCTTGTTGATGCTTGTCTTGAAAGTACTATTCATGAAATTTTTTGCTATATGATTCATTTGTTTAGTCATCATCTTTTGTTAGCAATCTTTTGCTTCAGATCACTCCATCCATCTCATATGCTTTACAATAATGTTGATCAAGGTTATGTTGGTAGCATGTCACTTCGGAAATTATTTGTGTTATCGTTTACCTACTCGAGGGCGAGTAGGAACTAAGCTTGGGGATGCTTGATACGTCTCAAACGTATCTATAATTTCTTATGTTCCATGCTACTTTTATGACAATACTTGAATGTTTTATACATACTTTACATCATTATGATACATTTTCCGGCACTAACCTATTAACAAGATGCCGAAGCGCCAGTTGCTGTTTTCTGCTGTTTTTGGTTTCAGAAATCCTACAAAGGAAATATTCTCGTAATTGGACGAAATCAACGCCCAGGGTCTTATTTTTCCACGAAGCTTCCAGAAGACCGAGGGAGAAACGAAGTGGGGCCATGAGGCGCCGACACAACAGGGCGGCGCGGCCTGGCCTCTGGCCGCGCGGCCCTGGCGTGTGGGGCCCTCGTCGCCCCCGACCTACCCTTCCGCCTACTTAAAGCCTCGTCGCGAAACCCCATGTACCGAGAGCCACGATACGTAAAACCTTCCAGAGACGCCGCCGCCGCCAATCCCATCTCGGGGATTCAGGGATCGCCTCCGCACCCTGCCGGAGAGGGGAATCATCACCGGAGGGCTCTACATCATCATGCCCGCCTCCGGATTGATGCGTGAGTAGTTCATCTTTGGACTATGGGTCCATAGCAGTAGCTAGATGGTTGTCTTCTCCGCTTGTGCTATCATTGTTTAGATCTTGTGAGCTGCCTAACATGATCAAGATCATCTATTTGTAATGCTACATGTTGTGTTTGGTGGGATCCGATGAATCTAGAATATTATGTCAAGTTGATTATCAATCTATCATATATGTGTTGTTTATGTTCTTGCATGCTCTCCGTTGCTAGTAGAGGCTCTGGCCAAGTTGATACTTGTAACTCCAAGAGGGAGTATTTATGCTCGATAGTGGGTTCATGCCTCCATTTAATCTGGGACAGTGACAGAAAGTTCTAAGGTTGTGGATGTGTTGTTGCTACTAGGGATAAAACATCGATGCTTTTTCTAAGGATATTTGTGTTGATTACATTACGCACCATACTTAATGCAATTATCTGTTGTTTACAACTTAATACTGGAGGGGGTGCGGATGCTAACCCGAAGGTTGATTATTTAGGCATAGATGCATGCTGGATAGCGGTCTATGTACTTTGTCGTAATGCCCTGATTAAATCTCATAGTAATCATCATTGATATGTATTGAATCTTTATTTGTCAATTGCCCACCTGTAATTTGTTCACCCAGCATGTTAGTTATCTTATTGGAGAGACACCACTAGTGAACTGTGGACCCCGGTCCATTCTTTTACATCTGAATACATTCTACTGTTTTTACTGTTCTTTGCAAACAAACACCATCTTCCACTAGATACGTTTAATCCTTTGTTTTCAGCAAGCCGGTGAGATTGACAACCTCACTGTTACGTTGGGGCAAAGTATCTTGATTGTGTTGTGCAGGTTCCACGTTGGCGCTGGTTTCACTGGTGTTGCGCCGCACTACACTCCTCCACCAACAACCTTCACGTGCTTCTTGGCTCCTACTGGTTCGATAACCTTGGTTTCATACTGAGGGAAACTTGCTTCTATACGCATCATACCTTTCACTTGTGGTTCCCAACGGACGTGTGCTTCGCGCGTATCATAGACCTGTATGGGTGAGGGACAATCAGGTTTTTGGGGAGCGCTTACGCGCGACTACTGGCAACACGACGTCGTCGGACGACGACTTCCCGAACGATGACTTCTTCCCGGATATCGACAACCTTCTTCGGCAACCTCAACATGGGCGACAACCAGGATGCTGCTGCCGCCAACGCTGGACGGTACACGTTTCTGTCATCCTCGTTTCATATCTTACTAGAGTTTCTAGTGTTGCTGTTTGGAGTACATGCGATAGATTTATCTTGTCTAGATGTTATATGTGCATCTACTATGTTGATCTGCATGATTAGTTCATCTGCTGTTTATGTAGTCATGATTCATCAACTGTTAGTTTGGATTAATTCATATGATAATTTGCTTATATTTTCAACACAACCAACCGATACATGGCCATTTTGTTTTTATAGCAAACATTGTTTCTAATACATATAAGATTACATCATAATTATCTTATCTCCCTTGTATCTTTGTAAGGGTAAAGCTCTTCACTGAATTTTCAATATCAACTCTCATATGCAGGGGCGTAGGCAGCATGGTGTTTGCGTGGTCCGTGGCCCACCCTATATTTTCAAAAATGTTTTTAGTTAGTCATTTATGTAATTTTTTATCACATATAAGCAGTGCAAAAAAAATTAGTAAGGTGTGCCAAGGCTATGGTAATTTTATGCGACCGCCAGTCCTCATACGGTCCATTTCTACACTCCGCCGCGCAAAGAAGGCAGGGGGGTTGGGGGCTGGGAGTGTGGTACTTCCGTTCTCCAGGATGAAAACACACAGGAGCCTTACATGGATGCAAAGCAAAATTTCATCTAGTGAACAAGAGTCTGTTTGGTAACCTGGGCAAATTTTTACATCACTCCTTGGATAGGAAGAAACGTGCTGTGTGTTATATATGGTCATGGGCCAGAAAAGCCACGTTATCTGGTAGCCCGCGAAGCTATTTTCTGCACCGGCAAGAGAAGACAGCCCGAATTGTTTGATTTCTTGCATGCTTTTCCTAGCCTCATCCGTCACAAGCATTGGCACATCGTCAACCATGAAGCTTCACGCCGGTCATAAACATCACCACGTCTTCGACCACGAAGACGAACACCACCATGACACCGTTATTCACACCCGTAACAAGCATCACCATATGCTGACCACGAAGCTGAATACCACCTTGACACCGCCAGTCACAAGCATCACCACGTCGCCGACCACGAAGACAAACATCACCATAACACCGCCGTTCATGCCCGCCACGAGCATCACCATGTCGCCGACCACGAAGCTGAATACCACCATGACACCGCCGGTCACAAGCATCACCACATCGCCGACCACGAATACGAACACCACCATGACACCGCCGGTCAGAAGCATCACCACGTAGCCGACCACAAAGACGAATACCACCATGACACCGCCGGTCACAAGCATCACCACGTCGCCGACCACAAAGACGAATACCACCATGACACAGCCGGTCACGCCGGTCACAAGCATCACCACGTCGCTGACCACGAAAACGAACATCACCATGTTGCCACCACCATGGTTGATCACCTCTCACTTGTCACCTATCATCACCACGTCGCCGTCCATGAAGATGTCAAGTGAAAAGTTGAGCAAAACTATTCCAAAATATACTCAAACATACGTATGAATTACAGTATGCTAGCGAGTCATTTATCTATCCGTCTATATCCACCGAAACAAAAACCTTTCAACACGAAAGTCATGCGAAATGGTGAGGTGAACCTACTCCTCAAGGGCAATTTTAAACGGTTGAGCATGTGCGACGAATTTGGCATAATTCGCTCAGAACTTTATACACGAAATTCACAATTTACGACTGACGAAACTTGAAAACGATTGTCGGAATTTATTCATATCATCGACATGCATCTTTTTCATGTACAACTTATTTTGATTCGAAGTATGGTTGTGTTGATTTAAAGAGAGGGTATGTAGAATAGTGTAAGGACAGTGAGCTTAATCGAGTCCACATGAAGAGGTTGCATCCATCTAGCGGAGGAGTGAAGACAACAGAACAGACCCACTGAAACGCTTATTTTGGGCATTGCTCCGGGCTTGGCCCAAGGGTACTTTAAAACCCGATTCATGCAAAACCGTGAAGAAACCCGACCAACTAAATGGTCCATTTCGCTTCGCAACCCATGCAAAAAAGAGACGGCTACCAAACGGGCCCCCAAGTGTCCAAGGTACACTGAGTCTGCTAACTCCCATGTCTTTCCTTCCTTCCACATATTCAGTGACTGAAACAATAAAGAGCACCATATATTTATTTTCCGTTTTGGTTATCCAGCTAAAAAATGTATGAATTATTTGTCTGCTAATATAAATATTAAACTTGTGAGAAATATTGTGTGTCCTCACGATGAACTGCGATGCTGGGAAAACTCATGGTCTGAGTATTGGAGTACAATCTCTAGTATTTTAGAGCCCTTACCATCTGGCGCCACAAAAGGATTTCTTCGTCCATCGATTTTTTTTTCTAATTTTTGAAATAATTTTTAAATCTAAATAACTCTTAAATATGAATCATTTAAATGTAAATATTTTCAAAGTTGAATTTTTAAACATTTTTGAACATTTAAAAAAATTGAGCATTTTTTAAATTTAAACATTTATTAATTTGAACATTTTTGGATATTATTTTTAAAACATAAATAAAATGAGAAAATATAAAAATAAAAAAATAAAAAAGAAACAGAAAAGGGAAGGAAAAAAGAAAGAAACAGAAAAAATCACCAACGCCTAACCGGCCCGGCCCATATTGCGCGCGTGGCAAGAGCCAAACCAAAATCTATAAAAAAATGCCGACTTTGTGAAGGTAAGGAAACTCTCTCAGCCCATATTGCTGCCAAAGAATTAATGGGAGTGGTATCCCTGCTCGCCATGTGTCGCAAGGGAAAACAACAACGGCAGGATGAGAGGGGAGTGAGAATGACAGGCGAGGCCCGTGAGGGTGGGTTGTCTCGGTTTTTCCCTTTATTTTTTTTCCATTATAAAATAAAATATATTGAGACCCACAAGTTCAAATTTTCACACCTAGAGATTTCCACAACTAGAACCATGTTGATGTGTTTCGAGAAACTTTTTTTCGTACTTGTAATACTAGTATGGTTGTACTCGGGGTGTGTAAGTAACTTGATATAGGGCGACCTTCGATCTTCACTGCATCATGTGTGTCATCGACAACAAGTCATGCAAAGGTGGTTTTCTCCTTTATGTGTTCCTACAAAAGTCTATACAGAATGGTATGCTACTTCCTCCTCAGTCATTTGTCTATGATAGGGATGCGTCGACAAGTACGGAGAACGGGAGGATGCCATGGAGGCCTAAAGACTCAAGGCTGAGGTCGACACATCAATAAGTGAAGAGAATGAGTGAGGGAGCGCTAAATCCAGCCCAATTCCAAGACCAATAGACGCACCACCTCTAGGTGGTACTACCACTCCAAACGACTGGTACTACTGCTAGGTGGTACTTGAAAAGACACGGATGCTGCCTAGAGGGGGTGAATAGGCGGTTTAAAACTTTTATGAATATGCCTTAACATATGTGGAATAAAACTAGCGTGTAATTTGTTAAGCACAAAACCTGTGTAACTAGGGTTCACCTATATGCACCAACAACTTATGCTAAGAAATACAAGAAACTATGTGATAGCAAGATATATAACTTCAAGCACGAATGCTATCACCAAGTAAAGTGTATAAGTGAAGAGCTCGGATATAGGAATAGCCGAGGTGACGTGGAGACAACGGTGTATCCCGAAGTTCACACTCTTGCAAGTGCTACTTTCCGTTGGAGCGGTGTGGAGAACAAGTCACTCCAAACGCCACGAAGGCCTCACCGTATTATCCTCGAGAATTCCCACCAAAAGGGATGTCCTCGATCCACTATGGAGCCTTAGGTGGTCACCGAACTCGCACAAAGCTTGGGTTATCTCCACAACTTAATTGGAGGTTCCCAATAAATCTCCACAAGGCCTTGCCCTTTAAAAATCTTCACAACTTAATTGGAGTCCCTAAAAACACCACAAAGACCACTAAGCCGTCTAGGGTCCAAAGACCCAAGAGGAACAAACTCCGGGAACAAGCTCCCGAAGTAATCTACTCACAAACTTTCACCTCCACGTACAACGCGGAGAAGTCAAACCGATGCACCAAATACAATGGCAAGAACAACACAAAGATGCTCAAATCCTTTAGTCTCAAATTCCAACAAAACTGCTAAAACTATTGTGGGAATAAGAGAGGAAGAACAAAAGAAGAAGAGGACCACTAAATTTCTCTCCAAGATCTAGATCTAGGGATTCCCTCACAAAGAGGGGGATTTGATTGATGCAAATATAGATCTAGATCTCCTCTCAGTTTTCCTCAAATATAAGCAAGAATCATGGTGGGATTGAGGGAGAGGAAGAGCTCTCAAACTGCAACAATGGTGGAGAGCAAGAGGTTGAAGAAGAAGTGCCCCAAATGAGAGGAAAAAAAGGCTTAAATAGGAGAGGGATCATTTTTCTACCCGTTGGGCTGCTAAAATAGCTTGGGCCAGTAGTGCCGGCCTGGGGGCCGGTACTACCACCCAGCACCATCGCACGGACAACCCAGAAGAACCAGATCGAGCAAGGGGCAGGGAGCCAGCGCTAGGCAAAATGGACGAGGCGCACGGGCGAGGGCTCGCGAGCGTTTGTTGACCGGGTGGGCCAGCGAGCGGCTGGGATCTAGCGAGCAAGGGAGTGGCCTGGGCGGGGCACGGGAGTGGGTTGCGTGGGTGGGCCAGCGAGCTAGGCGCGCGTGGCTGGGTGGCTGATACCATCAGCATGGGTCGGCCGTTACCACTAGCTCCGGTATCGGCATTGGTACCGGTTACGGGAGCAGGGCTACTGGCGAGTTGTGCCATTTATCCGGTACCAGGTGCGGTACCGGGTCCTGTACTACCGCCCAATTTTTTATTTTAAACCAAAAAGGTAAAACTACAAATGCAAATAATTTGAGATGGGAAAATCCAAATGAGACGAAACCAATTTCGTTGGAAAGAGGACGACAAGAGCTACCCCCACAAAAACAAGCGGGGGAGGAATTTCTATGATTTGTAAAGAGAAACCTCTAAACACGAAGAACCGAGAAAAACCCCAATATCGAAAACACAACAAGTGATCTACGTGAAATCCGTTTTCGGTCAACTAGAGCTTGTTATGAGAAGCACAAGCTCTAAAACACCACATAGATAAGATCAAAATAGCAACCAAGACAGATGATGCAAGGATGTAAAGGTATGAATGCGCTACGAACGATACGATCGAGTTACTCACTCAAGAGCCCCTTGATAGTACGACATCAAGCCTGTAAACCGGTCTCCCAACTAAACCACGAGACCGGTAAGAAAGAAATTCTATCAAGAGCAAACCTTAACTTTGCGCATTTCACTTGAGCTTGATGATGACGATATTGACCGCAACAAGATGGAACCCCTTTCTTGATTGTACTTGCTTGATAAAGTCTTGCGGATTGCTCCCCCCATATTCCACTATGGGAGAGTTTCTTCTTTGGTGCAACTTCACATATCCATGAACACATATGAGTGGCAAGCTTCAAGCATGTGACCCCTTCGAGTTGACTCATCTTGAACTTGCACCTCATTTCTTCGTATTGCAACCTTGAATCCAACGTATGGTTCAAGCATTGCCTATTGACAACTTCTACACATATGACTCAATGCAGACATTAGTCCATAGGGATTATCATTAGTTACCAAAACCACACATGGGGGCTCCATGCCCTTTCAGTACTACCACTTTATATGGCCGGTAGTACCGGCCATATGATCGGAACTTCCGGTCCCGCATGCCTATGTTTTGTAACTTACCCCTTCGTAGCCTCCTTTGCCCTTAGACTATAAATAGACACCTACCTCCCCCTTCATGAAGTAGAGATAAATTGAGATGAAACTAGGCTTATGCCTATTATCCCTTTGTGGATTAGGGAAACCGCCTCCTTAGATTACTATCTATTGTACCAATCATTCTTCTAATTGAAGGATATTCTCTTTTTGGTGAATTCTATCATTGTTGGTTTTCTCCTTGCACTTGTACCTCTGGATCTTTTTCTTGCACTTATGCCAACATTTATATGTTCACCCTTATAGAGTTCTATTCTTTGATTTGTCGATCTATTTGCAGAACTTCTACCGAAAGCCTTTTTCCCGCAACCTCTCTCGAGTTGGTGGTTCGGGCCAACGAGGACAGACTGATTTGTGGGTGAGTTTGTATCGTGGTCTTCGCGTTTATCCACTTCCCCACGAACCCCCCTCCGCAATCTCCTCCCTTGGGCCAATTCGTGAAATCGAGCTAACCCCAAGAGGTACACCCCTCATTGTATGTTATCAGAGTTTACACGGATTTGACCCCAACAAGTTTAAATTTCTTCAAAAAAAACTAAAAAATGCATCGAAAATAGCTCGATTTTTGATCTTTGGATTTGTTGTGTTATTTATGGTTTGGTCCACTGGACTTGTGTTTTGTTGGTGTAGATCTTCTGCTTCCAAACTTTTCGCATCCCAATTCCTTCCATTCACTCAAAATCCACAATTTTGTGGATTGTTTTCGGTGCGTGTTTATCGCCGAGCAAGAACAGATCTCAGATCTAATATATAGAAAGTGTCAAAATCGGTACTACAGATGACTTACGGAGATACTGCCGCCCGACCCATCTCATCTCGGGTCAACGCAGGCGCGCACCCATGTCAGACCCACATCGCCGCAGATCTTCCACATCCCACGCTCGCCCACCACCGTTGGAACTCACACATCGTCCAAGCCACACCTGCACGCATCGCCCTCCACTCGCATCACTGGCCGTCGCTCCATTTCGCTCACGCTCGATCCCAACCAAGTGCCACTAGGCCCACCCCCCGTGTAACCAACTTCGCTCGCTCGCAAGCTCGATAGCAAGCATCGCACGCGCCCAACCGGCCACTTCCACCGGAACTTCCACGCGCGCAAGTTAACGACATCCCTTGGCCCACCTAGTCGCATCTTGCCGCCGACCATCACCGCACGACCCACTCCTCCGCCTCGATTCCTCTTGATCCAGGCCAAGCCAGGTCCGCCAGCGCACGAACCTCACTTCACTGCCGGACCCACGAGCCGCCCCCTTCGCTAGCCAAGCTCACGACCGACCACCAGCTTCCGCCTACGCCCCGCTCGGCCCAACCCATCTGCCCCTCTCGCAGCGCCCCACCCGAGTCCGCTCCGGTCCGCGTAAGAAATTCCATGATCGGTACTTCCGGTACCAACCGGCGGTACTTCCGGCCTTGTTCCGGCATATATCCGGAAAAACATTTCCCCCCAATATAGTTTCTCGAAATATCCGGAAATACTCGTTTTAATCTATGTAATTGATAAGTGCATTTCCGAAACTTCACCTAGTACTATCGGCCCACACTAAAATGATAGCAAATTTTAACTGTTTTCTTTTCTTTTACGTTAATTAGTAGAAGCTCTGTTTTTGCATTAAAGAAGAAGGAAAAAAACAAGTCCATTACATGGAAACAAAACTATCCCTATTACCAAAAGGTTGAAAATAGCACAGAGTTACACTACAGCCTGCCGCCTGGTTGCTCCTCTCCAAAGGTGCAGCATCTCCACGTCTGTTTTATTTAGACCATCATGACTCTTTCGACAACTCGTTTTGATCCTAACTTTTAGGTATTTATTTTTGTGTTTGGAATTCGGTTTGAGTTTCTTTGTTTGTGCAATATGCTTCCACGCTGATAAACCCCAAGTGCATGGGATCATCGCAGTACAATTCGATAAATATTTGAGTGTCGAACCCACGAGGACCTGAAGATAATCTATCTATTCTCTAAAACCCTATAACCCACTTATATGACCTTCTATGCAAAGTTAGGACATACGTTATGTGTGTAGAGGTTTTTACTATAAACTATATGTGTTGAAATTAAAATGCAAAAATAAGTAGAGTGCAATAAAGTAAAATGAGATAAAGTGGAGTGAAATGGAGTAACTCAAGGGAGTAAGTGTTTTAGCAAATTGCTATTCCATTTGTGTGGTTGTCATAATTAGTAAAGCACAAAGATAATCTTTTATTGTTTCTTCTATAGAGGAGCCATAGATAGGTGTAGCCATGGATATGAGCAAATACACCCCTAGTGATTGATCCTAGCTAATGACAGTTAAGAGCAAACAATAAAATTATTATGACATCAAGCCAACACCATTGTAAATTAAAGTTCCCCATAATAAACCCCCCGTTTGATTAATCATGATTAATACTACATGCATATTTAAGAATTAGGACAAGGTTTCTGTCAGCTCCCTCCCTATCAACATGCAACGGTAAAAACCTTATACATCCCCCAACGTATGTGTGCACTCATATATCAGTATATAAGATCATCATAGAAGATAACAAATACTGATATGTCCTAACCAACACTCGTCAGCTCTTAAGACACGTGCTATTTGATTTATCCTCTCTGATCAATTGGCTGTCAACTGGCCATCCTCCTCAAAATGATTCTATCATACTATGTGCTAACCACCTACAATCACGGAAGATTTGTCCGTCATCATAATCTCAGTCATAATCCTAAGACCATGTTTGGAACATTAGTGTATCTTTGTCAAATAATGGTTGTTGAAATTTTACTAAAGTACAAAAAGAAAACTACAGATTTGAAATCTCAAAACGTGCATTGATGCTATTTACCAAAAAAAACAGTCATGTAGCATGTTTGTTTGACCATTGCTATTACGAGTAAATCTGATAGAGGAAAAAGGGGGAAAATTAAAATTCAACATAAAAAAAATTATTACCCCTTCGATCCAAATTAATTGACTCAATTTTTTCTATATAAATGTATCTAAACGTGTTTTTTAACTAGATACATTTATATTTAGATAAAGTATTTATATTTAGATAAAGTTGAGTTAATTAATATGAACCAGAGGGAGTAGCTTTGTTCATGGAATACAGTAATGAGTTACTTGAGCTAGTTTTTTTCAATAAAAAAATACTCTCTTCAATGGTGGAAGATATTCCGAGATATTTTCTATGAAAAATGTTATGTAAAAAATTGTATTATACTAACTCCATCCCAAAGCTTAAGGTTTATATTATTTTTAGAAAGTCAAACTATCTTAAGTTTGACTAATTTTTTTACCAAAAATTATTAACATGAAAAATACAAAATCAATATCATTATATACATAATGAAATATATTTTCGTATGGTATCTACAAAATATTATATTTGTTGATAGATTCTTTTAAAAGTTTGGTCAAACTTCAATTGGTTTGACTTTTATTTTAAAAAAAAGCTTTGGAGGTAGTATATTTTAGTAAGCTTAGTTTACAAACTTTTTTTCTTATACTTATTTGAGTTTTCTGAGGAACTTTAAAGTTTTTCAGATAATGTTATAAATTTTTTTAGGAAACTTAAAAGCTTTCGTGCCTGAGTATTTTCTTCCGTGAGGAGGTCCACCTTCTGTGGGCTGGGCCGCTAACCCCATAGGATGGCGAGCGTCCAAAAGTTCATAAAGCGGAAAACCAGAAAAGCCTTTCCAGTCTCCACCTCTTCTGCTCCTCGGTGCCGGCGAGTCGCAACTCCACCGCTCTCGCCGGAACTCCGCCGCACGCTCGCTTCCAGCCTCACGTAGGTCGCAACTCCTCCGCTCTGGCCGCAAGTCCGGAAGTGCCTCCTCCTCCATGTCCTCGCCGCTGGAATCTACACATCGGACGTCCTCCGGTCGTTCGGCGAAATGCCGACCCGAATGTCGTTTCTTGGACCACGGGCGCAGCTGTAGAGAAGCTGGGTCAAGCTCGTAAATCAGCCTTTGGACGCGTTTTCATGAGTACTTGTATACGGCGGAGGATGATCTTGAATGCAAGGCCCCTGGTTTCCTGGCCGCGTGAATGCCTCGACATGGTACGTAGGTGCTTCTGAATTCTGATCACCATTCCTGTCGTTCTACATTTTAAACATGGTAGTCGATTAGTCGTATTGCATTCAGAATTTCTCATGCCATTCCATTGAACGCTTTGGACCAACCAAACATTTGTTGTATCACCTCCGAGGCTCCAACTCTGGTGGTTTCAACATAAAAGAAAAAGCTCTGGTGGTTTCTCAAATTAACCGATCAGAAGCCAACAAGTGGAAGCACATAGTACACTGGGAAAATAACACGATCGTTTCTTATGTTGATACTTTTTTCCCATGCTTGTGGAACTTTTTTCCCATTGAAAGCAAGACAATTTTTCATGATAACTTACGGCTCAAAATGGCAACCTGTTAGGCTTACAAAACAAACTCAAAGATTATCAGAAGTGCTAGTTCTAGAGAAACTGAAAATGTCACAAATACACCGGGCACAAAAATACAAGATTATCTATCGTATGTAGTTCATCGTATCTTCAATGATCTTTACATCTGCTGTTCAGCGTCTACACTGGCGAGACAGGAGACTATTTCCATGATAGCAGGCCTCCTGAATTGATCATGATGAACACACTTGCAAGCGGTTTGGAGCACCTTCAGCATTTGTTCTTCATACCCTGTTCCTCGAAGTGTTGGGTCCAGGACCTCAATCTGTATACCCTCAGAGCTCATCTGTAGGACCCATGGGACAAGTTCTTCTGATGTAGACAGTACTGGAACAGGCCGTCTCCCTGTGAGCAGCTCAAGCAGGACTACTCCAAAACTGTATATATCACCTCTCAATGTAGCAACCCATGCTTGCCCATACTCTGGGGGAATGTAACCCATAGTGCCGACCAGCTCAGTTGTGACATGAGTTTGGTTGGGAAGGAGCAATCTGGCTAGCCCAAAATCTGCAATATAAGCTTTAAATTCTTTGTCCAGTAGGATGTTACTGGATTTGATGTCACGGTGGACAATATGAGGCTTGCAGTCATCATGGATATATGAGAGGCCCAGGCTTGCTCCTTGTGCGATCTTAAGCCGCATTGGCCAGTCAAGAAATGAGCTTGGATCATCATCCCTGTTATGGAGCTGATCATCCAGGCTACCATTCTCCATGTAGGAATATAGGAGGAGCCTTGAGTTTCCCTGGATGCAGTAACCCCAGAGTGGTAGAATATTTTCATGCTGTGTCATAGAGAGTGCATCAACCTCTGCACTGAACTCCCTTTCCATCAGACACATTTCACCATTGAGCTTTTTGATTGCCAGCTTGGAGCCATTATTTAGCTCTGCCTTGTAGACTAATCCATAACCTCCACATCCAATGATGTTCGCCTTGTCAAAGTTGTTCGTAGCTTTCAAGATGTCAGCAAATTTGAGCTCGTTTTCTTCTCCGTTGGTTTGTGGCACCCGCATCACCAGTAATATTTCCTCTGAACTAGAGTAGAATGAAAGTGATTCAGCATCTTGGTTATTATCCATTCTATCTTTTGTTGTAGTGCCCTTTGTCCTGATTGAAACAATGAGACGCCCCAGCAACAAAAGAGCAGCAATGCCTTCAACGAATACGCCAAATGCGATTGCAAAAAGATCCTTCTTATCTCGCTGTTTTGTGTATGATGGAGGTACTGAAGCTGAACCACATTTGTGAGTGATCATAGAGCCACACAGCTTTGGATTCCCATCGAAACTAGAATTCTGAAATGTATTAAACTGCCCCCCTGATGGAATTGGCCCTTCTAGGTCATTGTTCGAAACATTGAATGCTGAAAGGAAGTTCAGGATGTTCAATGCAGCTGGGATATCACCTGTGAGATTGTTGCTGGACAAGTCTAGCACCTGCAAGTTTGTGAGATTGCATATTGATTCTGGTATATGCCCTGTCAAGTCGTTGGAGCTGAAATTAACTGAAAAGAGAGCTTTCAACTGACCAATCTCCAGGGGTATCTCACCGGTGAATTTATTGTTGCTTAGATCCAGCACTTTAGGGAATGCAGTGGGTACACGGTATTGACGTGATTGACCTGTATAAACATCTAGCTCAAAGACCATTCGGTCCAAATGTGCTTCAGTCTTTTCTGACTTAAGCATTTGCATATCCGTAAGTGCCGTTGGAATTCCCCCGGTGAGGCTGTTGTTTCTTATGTCTAGATAGAAGAGGAGGTTTAGTCTGCTGATCCAGTGAGGTATCGGTCCAGTAAATTGATTTCCAGATAAAAATAACACTTCCAAGTTTGTCATCTTTGATAACCAATGAGGTATTTTTCCCAATAATGAGCACTCATTTATTGCGAGAACCTGAAGATTCTCAAAACCATCAAGTATGTCATCCTCTGGCATCAGCTCTCCCCTGAAATTCTCCCCAAGAAACAGGGTGGTAAGGTTCTTGCAGCCCTTAAGGATCCAAAGTGCATTTGCTATGTTTCTAAAAGAATTATCAGCAATTGACAAGAAGGTGAGGCACTTCAGATCAACTATCCTTGGTGAAAGCTGTCCCTTTAATTTGTTGCCAGATAGCCGCAGGGCAATGAGATTGCTGCAAGAGTATATACTTTCTGGAATTTTGCCAGAGAAGTTGTTGTATAGAAGGTCTAATGTTTTCAGATTGGGCAGATTGGAGAAATTGACCTTGGCAAGGATTCCACTGAAATGGTTGCTCTTAAGGTCATTTGTTATAAGATCTGTGCAGTTGCTCAGAGCTGATGGAAGCTCTCCTGACATGTTGTTGTGGTCCAAGTGGAGCTCCTGCAATTTCTTGAGCTCACCTACAGAATATGGAATATTGCCACTGAAGCCATTCTCTCCAAGATCAAGGGTAGCCAGATTTCGGAGGTTGATTATGCGTGCACCATCAAGTACCCCATGTAAATTATTGTTAGGAAAAGAGAGGTATTTAAGTGAGGTAGCATTGAATATATCCTGTGGGAGTCTCCCACTGAGGTTGTTATGGCCAACCTTGAGCACTTTCAGTCGGTGCGTTGGATAAGGCCGAGTGGAGGGCAAGAACTTTGACAAAAAAATGTGGAGGCAAGAAGAAGTGCAGTTTTAGCTTAATGGACGGGTGATATGTGCTCTCTTCCATCCTCTTGACTCCAGGCGTTTACTTGCCCTTATCAGTGCGCGAGCTTGCCTGATGTTTACGTCTGCTGCTGTTTTCCATTCTCCGTGGCTCCACTGGCGCACTATTATGGACCTTTGCCTTATGGCAATCATCTGAATTATGTGGCTGTTGAAGTGAACCAGAAACACCGTGTTGGCACACTAGGAAATAGCAGCGCAACAGGGGAGTGCTCGTGCCAATCGAGTACCTAGTATGTCCAGCGATGTAGCATCAGACTGGATATGCTGAACCAGATGATCCGAGGACCTGGATACTACGTTGACACATTTACAAGCCTCGTTCGGATCAACGTTCCGATACATCCCATTCGTAGTCCAGTGACGGTACCTGACAACGCTATCGACCCACAGTCCTCTCATCCTCAATTCCTCGTATGCACTCTCCCACTGATAAATCACAAATGTGAGTGTGCTAGCCTCCACCATTCCAGTCGGTGTTGGTTTTTATATGGAGATTGGTTATTTATGATTGGACCAACCAAAACAATGACTCCCGATATCATAGTACTGTATTATCACAATCGAAGCACCAGCCCGATGTATATATCTATTGCAACAAGCACACAGTTTTATACAACTTGTAGACAATGCAGGAACATGGTGCACGTTACTGTAACCACGAGCATATACACGTGGTAGTTTTTAAAGGTAGTGCCAGTATTATTTTCGTCGCGTTTATTCTAGATGGACATTTGTAGGAATTTAAAAGGTAAGAAAAAAAGCAACGAATATACTTATAAAACATCGCTATGAACTGTACTCATTGTCCTCGTTGTCCGTAGTAAAAATAAATTATGAATCAAACTCCTTGGCTCCGGAGTATATTCTTCAATCGGATAATCGCATACGTATGTAGATTTTCCAAATAACTTCTTTCTGCAGTTTTATGTGTAAATTTGAGTTGTCTTATTGCATTATAAGTTCACATATGCGAAAGTGCGTGTTTGTTCTCACGCTCATGTACTCGTGTTCGCAGAATCTATTCCCGGGTTTACAAGTTTCTTCTGCCTACAACTGAAATTCGTGTTTTTTTTTGTGAAATTATGAATTTTCGTTGAAAGTTTTAACCAAATAAAGATTTTAGCATCTGAAAATGTTGGTGATATTTAGATTAGAAGTCAGGAAGTTGTGTTTGTTATCCAAACTTCGGAGTTGAAACCTCCGAGAAACAAATTCAGCGTGCCTCCGCCACTGCCTTAGGCTGGGAAATCCTATGTGATCTCAGGAAAAAAAGTTTAGCTAGAATATAAATCCTGAACTGGCGTTTTATCTCCTACCACTTAGATTTGCTAAATTCCACACATTTGGATTTTCAATTTATTCGCGATTTCTTTTCCTGCTTTGGCCGTACCCTTGTGTGTTGCTACCTGCAGAGTTTTTCATAAAACTTTTTAAATTCTCCCTGAGAAGCTTGTAACGCATATAGATGTGATTTTTTTGATTTTTTTTCCCTACAGGGTTTATGATAGCTCTCCACGTGGTTATAAAAAAGGTGGAAACGTTTTTGTTGTGAGTTGAACGGATTCGATGCGTCGGTTTCAATGGACTCCCCAAAGAGCACTGCCATTTGTTTCAAGAACATAGGGATAACGATGGAGCGGAAACGGACGAAACAGTGTGAGACCATTTTTTTTAGGAAACATAAAGGAATATATATATAGAAACTCTAGAAACAGAAACAAATGCAGATATTCTCGGAAACAGTTATGGACCGAATACGATACAGATATTCCTTGGAACCAAGAGAATCCTTGGTTCATGCAAAAAAATCTCGAGGATTCAAGCAAACTTACAAACTTCTTTACTAATTCTAGCGAGGTGCTCGAATTACTGGGGAAAGGGGAAAGGTTGAACCGTGAAAGGCTCCTTGAATGGATGAGGGGACAACATGGTGGCCATTTTTTGAGATGGTCCTCTTCGAAAGTTTAGCTTGAGAAGATCATGTAATGGGTCTCTTGGATTGGGCAATGAACATCAACCTTAAAACAGAAATTTCAAATTAGCAGAAAACGAAAATTTGGTTTCCACGGCTGCTCCGCTAAAAAAACTCTGTTCCGTTTTCGTTTCCATTTCCTAAAAATCCCGTTTTCCGTTTTTGTTTTACAAAAATCCGTTTCCATTTCTATATTTTCATTCCTCTCGTGTTTCCGCAAAAAAAAAAAATCAGAAATGTTCCGCTCCACTTTCATCCCTAACATAGGGAGAAAATCGTGGCAATGTATACCTTCCAAACTGAGTGGGGCACTTGTATTGTGTGGTTCATTATTTCCTTGAGCCCGTTTGACATAGTCGAAGGCGGCATCACACCGTGGTATAGACCTTTCCTCACCATCCAACCTCGCCATTCAAGCAACTCATGTTGACGATGACTTCTCAATTGTTGATACTGGTACCAGCTGTTGACGTGTATAAGTAGATTGTCTTTCCATTTCCATCAGTTCGAACTTTTGATTCAAGTGGCTAGTGCATGAACCTTAACATGGTATCAGAGCCCCAGGTCTCGAGTTCAAATCCTGACTTTCACAATTTATTCTAAAATCCCTAATTTATTCTAAATTCTCCGCAACCTCTTGTCGTGTGGTTCCGGCGCTGCCTCTTTGCCTCTCTACACGTGTTGACTTGTCTTCTCGTCTTCCCGTCACACGTGAGAGGGGGTGTTGACGTGTATAAGTAGATTGTCTTTCCCTTTCCATCAGTTCGGACTTTTGGTTCAAGTGGCTAGTGCATAAACTTTAACACCAGCCGCACTCCCGTCATTCTCCTCCTTTTGTTGTGGTTGCAGATCTTCCATCGTGTAGTCATGGATAGCCACAAATCTTTGGCTACGATTTATGAAGTGTCATTGTTTTATCCTCTCCCATCAATTGATTGCATGATGGCATCTTCCTCGCCAATAGTCAATCATATTCTAGAACCCTAACCACCAGGCGCCACAAAAGGTTTTCTTCGTCCATCGTCAACCCACTCCTTGCCCAACCGAAACTCCAAGGCCCGTGTTGAAAAATGAATATATCTTGAAAAATGTTACTTAGTTCAAGTTTGAATAAAATACAAATAAATACTAAAAATTACTACATCTATTTCATGTATCAATTCACAAAATATGTCTGCATACATCTAAATTTGCAGCAAGAGTTATAAACGGAGAGTACTATCTTTGATGCACATTTTTTTACGGAAAATTATCGTGTAACATATTCGTTTTCATTCATATATAGGTTGACGATCATTGCGAAAATAAAAATTGAATTCAACACAAATAAATTTACCATGCTTGTTTGTGGCATATTGTAATGAGTTACATGAGTACTTTTATCAAGTACAAAAACATTTCTTCAGATGGTGAACCATATAAGAACCAACAAGTGGTTGGATGATTAGGAGGGAAGTGATACCCTCAACCCACGAATGATCTTTGATGTCTCATAAAGATGAAATATTTTTCAGTAAAAGGCGATGCTATCGGTAGTGACTTTCTCAGTCTTAAAACTCAGCCATATAAGTTTCTTGGACTCAGTCGTCCTCGCATTTTACACCCAAAAAAAAAGTCGTCCTCGCAGGGATACGGTATGGCGTGAGTGCCGTTCGCAAACTTTTTTTTCATCATTCATTTATTAAATTTACCGGAGGCGCAGTGTTGTGGGCTGGGTCGCTTGCACCTCAAACATATGAAAGCATCATGCAGCGAAAACTCTAGAAAAAGGCCGACCTCTGGGAAGGGAATTGACTTTCTCCACGCTCGACACGTGGGTGAACGTGGGGCGCGCAATTTGCCGGTGGACTGCCTCCGCGCGCGACACGTGTTGCTTTCTGGTGAGTTTGCGAACCGTCCACTTCTGTAACGGGCCCGCTTCGCACTTAACGGGTTTACGGGGACCCGATTCGCGTGTGCCTTTATCTCCGTTTTTCCCTTTAGTCTTCTTCTTTCGTCGCCTATCTTCGTGGCTCGCTGTTTCGGCTGGTCGTCTCATCGGCGGCGCTGCTATTTTCCTTTCCACTCCGTTGCTGCTGAGAACTTCTCGCAACTCATAGTCGGCGGACGTTTTTCCTTCTCCAGTGGTAAGCGCCGTCGTGTTTTTCTGCCTGCTTAGGGTTTCTAAGATCTTGGTTTTTCCCTTTGATTCGATTAGATCGAATCAGTTTTTTCCCTTTGTATTTCCGGGCTGTGAGTTTTCTGGGGAATTAATGGGAGGGAGGTAGCACTTTCAAATGGAAAATATGCGGAAGTCGGATGCAGATGCGTTTTCTCTGAGTAAAGTCGTGCTTTTTTCATCGATTTCTTCCGCCGCTTCTTGGTTACACACCTTCTGAGGAACATTAGTTAGGGTTTGCCTTTGTGAGTAGCCGTATAATTCCACATTTCGTGATGACATGCATCTTATTATTTAGGGTTTCTTTGTCTTTTTTCTTGTCGATTTACCCGCTCTGGAGGAGCCGCTGAGTTTCCCGTGTCGTGTTGACATGCAGTTTCCTTCCCGTGTTGTGTCTGGTACTTGATCGTGTTTGTCCTTGGTACTCGTGTGACAATTTGTTCTGTACTTGCGTAGCTTAGTCTATTGTACTTGTGCACCTATGTCTCTTGTACTTGTGCATCTATTTTTTTCTTACTTGTGCACCTATATCTCTTGTACTTGTGCACCTACATCTCTTGTACTTGTGCACCTATATCTCTTGTACTTGTGCACCTACATCTCTTGTACTTGTGCACCTACATCTCTTGTACTTGTGCACCTACATCTCTTGTACTTGTGCACCTACATCTCTTGTACTTGTGCACCTATATCTCTTGTACTTGTGCACCTACATCTCTTGTACTTGTGCACCTATATCTCTTGTACTTGTGCACCTGTATCTCTTGTACTTGTTCACCTATATCGTCTTGAAAGTGATGCAACATTGTTTGTACTGTTCTCCAGTGCTTGTTCAGGTTGGAAAAGATGGCAGATCCAGGTTTTCACTCTCGTGTTGATGTTCCTGACCATCTTCGTGAAGCAGTCGATCGTCACATCTCAGATATGTTTCCTGGTGAAATGCATAATGATGTAAGGTTTTTTATTATGTCTTTTGATTTTTAATTATTGTGTTATTGTAAATTGCATTCTTAATTGTGTTTTTTATTTACAGTTACGTTCTAAGCTGAAAGAAATGTGGAAGACTATCTTCATTTCGTCGATGATAAGAACGGGACGTGGTCTTGCTGATCAGATGCGTGATATGGTTTCTCTTTTGTCAATTGAGTTGAAGAAGCAGCCATGTGCTTGCAAGAGAAAGGAGCCTGAAACTGAAAATGTTGTTGGAGGTAGTTCTATGGCCCATGAAGTGATGATGCCTATGCAGACACCGATTCTGATGATTGTCTTGAGCTTAAGGAGCTAAGTGGGGAAGAGGATGTCCCTGTAACTGCTTTGCATAGAATGTTGTTTGCTGATGTACTTGAGGCTCCTAGGAATTACATTGAAGGGTAACCGTTGGAATTCAATTTTCCATCTATTTTTCATCTATTTTTGTATATACGGATGTTTATTCTTGTTGTTTTTAACAATTGCAGTTCCGAGAAAATACTTGAAGTTGGTGGTAAGTCTGTCAGCTGGCATAGTTTCTACCTTGCTATGAAGGGTGGTGGTTTCATGGATCCTTCTGTTATGGATGTTTTTCTTAAGTGCGTTGATGATGGTCTTGATTTCTTATTTATTCCGAGCTCTTTGGCGGTACGTCATGTGTATATGTTTTAGATTTATTTATTTTTTAACTAAATGTTTTTAGCGTTTAGTTTTTTAAACATCTTGTTGTTGTTTTTTCCAGCATATTCTTGATGTGGATGAGGCGGACCCTATTCATCTTGCTGCAAGCTTTGCTGAACATGATCTGAAGTACTATAGTTTGGATAGGGAAGAGGCATGTTTGTCATGTTTTGTTTGGCACTTATATTTTTTCTACTACAAGTATCGTGGATTCTTTCTTATTTCTCGTGTGATTGTTTATTTTCAAACAGGTCTACATTACTTGTTGCGATTGCAGCCATTGGTGGGTTATCTTTGTCGACTTCCATTTCAGGAAATTTAGAGTGTCTAGCTCGCTGGAGTTGACTGAAGCTCAGATGGCTTCTACTCAAAGAATTGTATGGTTTTCGTTGTAATCTAGCTAATTAAATAATTATTTACACATGACAATAATAACTTTTATTTTTTATTCTTTCAGTGCAAATCATTTAAGAAACTTTACAGTCATCTTCATGGTGTCGAGAGATTAAATATCTCATCGTTCAAGATAAAAGTTTGCGGCACCCCTTGTTGTTCAGAGTAATCATCTTTTGTTAATGTGAACTATCATTTTATTTTGTTTGCTGTTTTTGGATTTAATTGTTTCTTTCTTTTTGACCATTAGGACAAGCGCGAGGCGTGACTGTGGTATCTATGCAATGAGGTTTATTTGGATATTCAAGGCTAATTTTTACCCAGATGTATTCAAGGTAGGTAATGTGTTGTGTACATAGTTTTATTCAATAGTATTTAATGCAGGTTTTTAGTACTTGTTCACTGTATAAATAGTACATTTCAATGGTTGTTTTTAGTACTTGTGCATCTTTTTGTTTAGTCGTTGTGTACTTTTTCGTTTGGAGCTTGTGCATTCTTGTTGAAGATCATTAACCATTGTGTTGTTTCGTGTTTTTCAGGCTGACATCGAAAGTTTTCGACAGTTCTTCACCGGAATGATGCTCACTTATGATTCTCCTGATTATTTGGCAAGTTTCGTTCGCGAACAGATTGAAGAATTCGAAAGTAAGAACTGTTTTACAATGGTTATCCTTTTTTCGTCCAGTGAAGTCAATGAAGTGAACTTGATTGTACAAAATAAGGAAATGAAGTACATAAGAACATTACATATTCATTCTATTGTCTGTATCATATATTCTAAATATTCATGTGGCCTCCTCCTTGTATGATTCCTACTTTTATTGCTCTCCTTTGATATCCTTTGTTCATCTCCGACCTCTGCAAAATAAATAGTTTTCAAATTTATGTTTAGTTTGTCGGAAAAAGCAGATTATTTGCAACAAGTAGGTTTTCATCACTGACAAAAGTAATTTCATGGGCACACTTACCTTGTTAATATGTTTTGTGTTCCAAATACCAGATATTCCAAGTTGCATCTTATTCTTCCGTTATGATAGTACATACCGTACGTGTTTCCTGGTTGTGATGTTCTTTCTGTTGTGTTACTATCTTCGTTTGTGTGTCTGTCTCTTGATTGATCCTGTGCTGTATTGCTTGTATACCTTTGCTGTGATGCTGCTGCCTGTGCTGCTGCCTCTGCTGCCTGTGCTGCTATTTCTGCTTTCAGTGTTTCACATCCTGTTTTGTTGTGTCCTGATCTTTTGCAGTGGCTACAATTTATTTGTCTAGTTTTCTGTCTTTTTTCTGAACCTGGCATCATTCGGTCTCCTCTTTTTCTTCCTCTTCTGTCAGGCATTGGTGGGTCACGAAATGTTTCGTTGCTAGCTGTTTCTTCATCGTGTAGTTTTTTGGCTCCTTCATCTTCTCTTATTGCTGCCAACACTTTTGTTTCCATATCACGCATACACTGAATCATGACATTATATGCTTTGTCATTTGGGCACGCTCTGTTGCAAAGTTCTGCCATATGGCTCATCACACCGGCAAATTTTAGTGTTTCGTCTCCGCAAGAAGCATCTGCGACATTTCCTAATGTTGCGAGTTCCATGTCTATGTCTTTTCTCCATCTTTGAATCACAAAACTCTCTGGCAAATCATTGATCTCCATGTGAACCATTGCTTTTATTACATGGCAGCAATGTATACCATCCCTCTGCATCTTCTTGCAGGAACACATGAAGTTTTTTTTTCATCGTCAAACGTGACGTCAAAACACTCCCTTTTGAATTCCATGTGGTCGTAGGATTTCACTATTCTTTTCAGCCGCAGGTGGCGACCAGGTTCAAGTGATCCTTCTACCTTGAATGCCGTGTTGTTTGTGATCTCGGTCTGGAACTTCTCGAATATGTCATGTGTGAATTGTTGAAGAGCTTGCTTCTCAAACGGGTGTCTTGTTACTGCTTTTGCTGTTTTCAGTGTTGATATGAGCTTCTTCTTGTCCAGGGCAGATAAGCACTTGTCTTGTATAACCTCGTATTGTTCAAGGAACATTGTTATTGTGTCTGTGTGCTGGCTATAGCATTTCCACATGTTATTTGTGCTCTCGCTCCTTCCTGTGCTTGATGAGAATGGGTAAAATTTATCCATGAAGTACGCTGGTACCCACCTGTGTCTTATCCTGTATAACTTGCTTAGGTGTTCTTCTCCCCCAGCATTGTAATCGTTTATCACTTTATTCCATCCCATTTCGAACTCAGCTGGTGTGAATGCGTTCTTTGCAACGTACATTAGCATTTCTGACATTCCTGTATTTTTTGCAAAGAAGGTGCTCTCTTTCTGACTCATCTTGGTCACGATGTGGAAGTAGCAGTTCCTGTGGGTTGTAGACTTTAGAACTGTTTGTATTGCTTTCTTCATTGCTTTATCCTGGTCTGTTATTATTGTCTTTGGTTCTTTTCCACCCATGGCCTGAACAAATGTTTCCAGCAGCCATATGAATGTATCTATTTTTTGATCCTTGAGCAGACCAACGGCAAACAGTACTGTGGCTCCGTGATTGTTCACCCCAACTATAGGAACAAACGGTAGGCCATACTTATTTGTGCTGAAAGTTGTGTCGAAAGATATGTAGTCACCGAACAGCTTGTAGTTCATTACGCACATTGCGTCCATCCAAAACAGGCTGCGAACTCTTTTTTCACTGTCTATCTCCATGTCATGATAGAAGCCAGGTACTGTTTTCTGCAGTGTCTTGAAGCGTTCCAGGCACTTCTGAATGTCATGGTCCTTTTCAATTTGTTGTTGTTGACTCTTTATGTTGCTTAGATCGACAGCATCGAAGGGTATTCCACGGAATTTCCCTCTGATCGACCGGAAGATTAACATCATCTTCCTTGGTGGCAGACGTCCCATCTGTAGTAGATGAATTAATCTCCTGTCGAGATCAGTCATCCTTTTGTGACAGTGTGCAAACCTAATGAGATAGTCTGTTGGTTCCAGCGGATGGTTGTGTTCTAAGTGAACCTTCTTGATGTACCAGTATCCATCAAATTCTCTTACAATTATGTGTGCTTTACAGCCAGTCTTCAGTAGTATGTTTGTTCTCCTCTGCGACGATGTTTTGGCATCTGTGTTTGTGCATCCTTCCTTGTTACATGTGAATGTTTGCATGTAAATTTCTCCGTTTTTTCCTGATCTCTTGCTGCTGAACTTCTTCACTGCAAATCCTTCCTTTCTTGCATACAGAGCGTATCTGTAGAATGCATCGTCTCTTGTTTTGAAGCGGGCACCTTCCTTTGGTATAGCTGCACTGATAATCTCTTCAACTGCTGGGTAGTCATCTGTGTTGAACATCTTGTCCATTTCTTCTTCCATCTTTGTTGGAGGATCTGGATTTATTTCTGGATCATCATCCTTCAGTTCTTCTTTTGTTTCTTGTTTAGTAGCTTGTTCCTCTGTGGACGAGTTTGATTGTCCTGTGCTGTGTTTCTGCGATGATGAATAAGCTTCCTTTTGACTTGTTTCCTTTGAGGCACTTGTTTCTTCATCGGTACTTCCCATTCCTCTGGTTTCCTGAATTCATAACATTTACATTGTGCATCAGTTTTGTAAGATGGTGTTTCAGAGGTCTATATATTTTAGTGTTTATTTTCCACATATAACACAGCGTGGACTGTTTCAAAAATCAAAATTACGTACCTGGTGATCGATGTTTTTATTTCCCGATGTTTCTGTACATGTGTATGCTTCATATGTTTCCTGTAAATTAAAGGTATACAGTTAATTTTTTTAATGCATTGTTTTAAATGAACTTGATAATTTTAGTGCATACATGTAGTTACTACCTTTGTATTGCTTGTTGTGCTATCACTGGAGTTGGTGTTGGCTGTAGCAAACTTCATTTCCTGAAAATAAGTAAATCAAGTAAACTTTATGTTAGATTCCTGGTTTACTGATGTTTCTCCAGAGTGCATAATCATTGTACCTTGCTAATTTTTGCTGGTATTGGTTGCTTTTGTGTTTTCCAGTTATTCTGTTTGTCTGGTATACCATATTTGCTGCTTGGACCTGCATGTTGTTTCATTCCTGCCTGGTTGCTGTAAACCTCCTGCAAATTAGATATAAATTTAATTTTGTCAGGCTATTTTTTAATCACAGTTTCTGTTCTCGTCATTGCGAGAAGTGTTGATCAACTGTAATCTACATGCCTTTTTGATGTCTTCTTTGTTTTGTTGAGATTGTTGTCGGGAGGTCTCGTGCTTGTCTACTAGCTTGATCTGTGTGTTGTTGTTGTCGTTGTTGTCGTCAGACATATCATCGTCCTCGATTTCTTTGAATAAACCCTGAGAAATGGATAAATAATTATCAGGATTTATCCTAAAAATGTTTTGACTTTGTACTTTACTTCTATAACCTTTGTTACTTACCTCGTAACTTGATGAGCTTCTTTGCATGTATTTTCCCGCTGGTGTAGCTGAGCTGTTCTGGCTGCTTGTTGCTGACACATAATTATGCTTTCCTGTTTGTTCGTGATGTTTTTGTCTCACATTGTTGCCATCAGCATCCTGTAAGAAGATTGACAGTCAGTAATATTACTATCACAGAAAATAATTAATTTTAATTATATTTGTTAAATTGATTCAATAAAATGTAGTAATGAATTTTCAGTGCCATATGTATTAATTAATTTTACCAACCTTCATTGTGAAGTTTTGCGATTGATATGATTTGACGTTGCTTGCATGCAGGGAAGGATACTCTCTTGAACAAGCGTAGGAGGGAGCATACTGATTGATATTCTCAGAGGTTAGCAATTTTTTTCCTTCATCCCTCTATCCAATTCCATTGTTGAGCTGTTGCTGGAAGCTTCTTCCTTCTTTACTTCAATTAGAGATCGTTTAAGGTGAGCACACTGCACTCTGTACTGTGACTCAGCTTGTTTAAGTTTATTTTGTTGCATTTTCTCCTTTTTATTCTTCCATGCGTGTATTCTTGCCTGAAAAAAAATGATTATAAATTTTTGTGTACATGCATGTCAAAAAAAAGGAATAATAGTTTATTTTGTGTACATTTTAAATGCAGATATATGATCACATTACAAATAAATCACAATAAGGTCATATTATAGGCACAGTACTAGAAGTTGTGTACCTGTTGACATGTGTAAGCTGTTATTGCCTGGAATTGTTTCTAGTGCTTCTTACTACTATGGGCTAGTACTTCTTGAACAACATAGGCACGATAATACTGTTGCTTTTGTTTGACAGCATGGAAATTGTTTTTCCAAGCAATTGTTACTAGTACTTGTTAATATGAATAGTTACTAGTAATAGTTAATATGAAATCATTATATGCACAAGTTTGTCTGTTTTCTCCATGCAGTTTTACTAGTACTTGTTAACATGGTGAATTGGTACTTCCCTGTACGACAAAGTTTAGCACTATAGCATAACGGGGAGGTGCTTGTAAGTAGATTGGATTTTGATAAGTTTTACCATTTTTGCAACTTTTGCCATCTGTTCAGCAGTTAGTGGTATCTTTACTCCAGGTGGCAGCTTGTTCAACCACATTATTTGTTGTTCTTCATCCTTGTTTTGTGGTGCCCATGTTTCATCCATCTTCTCTGATGATTCTTTTTTTTTCCTCTCCAGCCCTGCAGGAGTATGAAATGTTGAAGTTCAAGACTATGAAGAGCAAGCGTGTAAGGTTGAGAAGTTTGAGTGCTACTTTTGACAAGTATTCAGAAGCAAATGTGCAAGTTTGAATTTACGACTAGTTTTGATGAGTATCCAGTGTTTGAACTTGTTTAGTGCGTGTTTGAGTGGTTAGTCTGTGCCTGTTTGTATTCCAGAATCAACGAGAAAGAAACCTGGTGAATTTACCTATGAGGTTGTTCCGATCAGATGTATTTTGCACTTTGCCTAATCCTGCAGATCTGCGAGATCAGCTTCTCTCATCCCTTGTTTGTTCCCTTGTGTTGATATTTTCTGTCCTGCACGTCCGAATTTTGAATCGTTGGAAAAAAAATATTGATGAAAAATTGCGATTCACTGAAGTACATGTTAGTTGTGGATGGGGTTCCAGCTGTCGAGCGAGAAAAATCGGGGCACGGAATAGTACGTTTCAAATCTACGAACGTGGAATTTAGATGTTTACCTTGAGTTCGTGATCGTTCGTCTTCCTTCGTCTTCGTTGGTGGCTTCGTCGTTCCCCTCGTCTGGATCTGGATTTGAATTTTGAATCTGTTGGAGAGAGAGGAGGAGATGGAAAGCGTGATCCTGTTGTCCACCAAAAGTGGAGGATTAGTTAAGATATCTACCTTCGAGATATTTCTTCTCCTGCATTTGTGGGCCAGCATATTTCATTAAATGGGAGTTGGTGTTTCAGTATGACATGTGGGTCCTCCTTTTTCTGATCATTCCTTTTCTTCGTGGATGACATGTGGGACTGTGGATGGGAGGATTTATTCTACTTCACTTTCCCATTTTTCTTCTGTGACGTCCCCGTAATTTTTGCCGTCATTCATTGATCCCGTGAGCCATCTTCTTCCTCCCTCTTGCCCTCTTCGTACGCTTGCGCCCCCCATCTCAGATCTGTTTTTGAAACCTCTCGTCTGGAATGCTTCCTAACCCTATTTATCGTTTGATTTCTTTCTTCGATTGTTGAATGTAGGCGGCGGGTTCTCAATAAAGAGCCCCGTGGATTTTTCGGCTGGTTTTGTGAGTTCTCGTTGTTTTCTCGTAGCCTGCGTTGTTCAATGGATGATGAAGCTGCTGTACCTCGTGATGGTGAAGATGAGGTCACCCCTCAATTATCTGATACGCAGTCTTTTTCCGTTGATGGTACTGAGTTGGTGACTCAGGAATTCATGGTGCGTGACCAGCTTGAGCAGGATAGGATGAGAATGGAGAAGAAAGTATCTGCTACTAATGAAAAAATTGAACAGCACAGATTGAGAAAATCTTGGTTAGTTTATATTGTTTGTTATTCCTATATATGTTTGTTCATGCTTCTGGTTTATTTTCATGTCTTGATCATGTGTTTATGTGTTTTCTGTTTTCCAGTTCTGGATCTATCCCTAATGGTTCATCAGAATTTAGTACAAAACTTAGCCTTCCAAAGTTCATTTCTGTTTGCAAGTCCCTTAGCCCCAAACAAAGGGGTTATGTTGCTGATATAGGTCAAGGATCTCTCCTTGATATTCGTCTTGAAGAGATACCAAGGGCTTTTGTTGCTTGGATTGTCAGCAACTATGTTGCTTCAAAGAGGATGTTTGTCTTCAAAAGTGGCTTTGACTTCGCTTTCAATGCACTGTGTGTCCATAAGGTTTTAGGCACACCAATTGGAGGACGGCGCATTCCTATCAAGTGCAGTGAGCAATTCAGGGATGTCGTTAGGAATCGGTCATGTTGTGAAGGCAGTACCCCAACTATAAATGAGCTAATGAATATGCTGTCTTCTGACTTGGAAGAGGAAGATTTCAAGATATATTGGATGATGTTCTGTATTACTGCATTTCTATGTCCAACGACGTATGAGTGCGTCAGTCCTGACTACCTTTCAGCACTTGAGGGTCCTTCTGAGGAAATCCGCACGTATGATTGGTCTTCAGCAGTGTTTCAGAAACTTTCAGCTTCCATGAAAACGTTCGTTGATTGTGGTCTACAGGGTGCTCTCTGTGGTTGCTTGGTAGTTCCTCTGGTTAGTAACTCCTTTAGTTTCTCATCAGCTGCTGTTGTCATGTTATTGATTAATTCTATCTGAGTGCCTGATTTTTTTTTTGCTTTGTTGTTCTTTGTAGATGACTTACTTAGAATATCTTGATATAAAAGTCAAAGAGCTTGCTAGTGTTGTTCCAAGAATTAGCGTATGGGATTCAGTGACAGTTAGTGAATTTGAAAAACTTGACTTGGTTTCTGCGGAGGATGGAACCTATGGCGAAATACCGGTTAGTGTATTTCATTGTCTGATGATGAGCAATACATGTTTTAAAATTTTATGTTTATGTGTTGTCCCTAAACTGTGTTTTTTATTTTTCATTGTGTGTGTTATAATTAGCTGAAGGATGTGAGACGTACTCCGTTTCATCAGAGTGGGTCTTCCACTTTCTGTATTGGAGATCTGCATCCCGGTCTCGAGACGTTTCTTTGCTCCTTTGTGAAGCCTGCGATGCGTCCATTGGTACGTTTATTGTGATGTTCTGTTTTAATTGACATCTGTAGTGTAATGTTTTATAGTTCGAAGCAGTTGTCTGCAATTACTAATTTTTTGTTTTGTTTTTTTTTTTGATTTTGCAACAGGCTGTTGATGACCTGAAAGAAATTCAGCAGGGCTTGTACTTTGAGATATTTTCTGCAATTCAGCCAATCATCAACAATAAGATTGCCAATGTTTTGCAGCTTGCGAGCCACTATAATGAACGAAGATTTTGCGCATCTGAAGATAAACAGGGTGGTTCTTGTTCAAGGCCATGGTTCAGTAATATGGCGAATTGTCTGGGTATACTCAATGATTTTGATCATATATACCGCTCGAATGGAACGGGAGATAGCCCATGTGTCGTTAGAACTCAATCAAATCAAGAAGTCTCCGTATTGAATGACCAAACATACAGCTTGCCAGAAAGCCAGAACAGGAATAAGGGTATTGCTACTAATGCTGAGATGTGCGATGACATGTGGCGTGAGCAAATCATGCCGATTAGTCAGAATGTTTATAAACAGATTAGGTTGCTTCAACAGCTCATTCCTATTAATTGCAAATACACTCCAAATGCATTGTATAAGGAGTATCTCTTGAATCTCGAAGCGTATCTTGATCGCGTCGTGGAGGATCTTCCATCAATACTCCCATCCGAAGGAGCGTTGGATTTGCTTGTGCAGAAGGGAGTTGTTTGCAACTGTTGTGGACTTTTGAATAGTCCTCTTGCTTCTGAAACTTGCAACTGCTCGGTTGCCTTAGATACTGGTAAGAGCGCAGTTGGTGAGAGGTTAAACATGCCCTCTGTTACCCCCCTGAAGGTGCATGACAATGTTAGACAAGTTGATGCATCTGTAGGAAATGAAGCTGTCCTTGGTAAGATCGAGGTTGGTTTTCCTGAGTCCACTAGCAAAGGGAGCGGCTCAGCTGCGTGTTCTTCGGGTGCTACTACGAAAACCTGCAAGGCCGACTCTCTGGCTTGTGTTAACGCTGATAGAGTAGATTGCAAAGATGGCTCATCCGGTAATTCTAACGATCCAACAGTTGAAGTTAAACAAATTGGCAAGAAACTGGAAGTCGAAACTCAATCTTATTGCACTACAGCTGCAGAACCTCCAATTAATCCCACTGCTTTTGCTGATGAGCATGCTAAGGTTTCCACTTCTAATAATCCAGCTACTGGTCTTGAAGATTCTCTTCTACTCCCGTCTTCGAAGAGAAATTCATCTGAGTCTCTCGGTTTCCAGCATGACTCATCTGCGAAGAAACAAAAGATGTCTGTACTGGAGGAGGGTAGCTCAAAGATGGCAAGTGGAGCAGACCAAACTAGTTATATTGTTCCATGTGACCCGTTGGATGAACCTTCTGCTTGGGAAGAAATAGAAAGGATTGAGAGGACGAAAACGCTTGCAATGAAGAAATTTTCATATTCATCACCCTCAGATGTCTTGTTGGCTGAACATTTGGTGCCTGTTGGAAGTGTTTGTATGCCATCTAGTACTCAACACCAGTATCTAGACGGAGTCCCTGGTATGTCGCAGCCATCCCAACCAGGATTGTCATCTGGTTATCAGGGCATTCTCCGTGATCGAAATGGAAGAACATTCCATGGAGGGCGAAGGACTGTTAATTTCGCAGACCCTCCTGCCTCCCAAGCTATTATTTCTAACATTGATGGTTTGCACCTGTCAAATCATTCATCTTTGCAAGCAGTAAACACACCTGGAAGGACAATATCTGTGCCTGGTTTTAACACTGGGTTTGCTGGTTATAGACATGAGAGATCTATTGCTTATGAAGGGTCTTCTCTTCAGAGCTCTTACAACACTGGTCATAACAGCTCTTACAACACGCTTGGGCAGCAAAATTTTCAGAGCTCTCAAAGTGCAGGGAGGTATAATAGTAGCCAACATGACGATGAAGATGTGGGTGGGAACGCTGGTTATGTGGTTACTCCCTTTCCGGAATTCATGATTCGATCCCCACGTGTTTGTGCTACGCCGCAGTATCACCAGAGGAATTATGGTGAACAGCAGGTACGATTTAACACGAGTCTGTCACAAGGCACATATAATAGAGGATCAACAGCAGGGCTTTCACAAAGTCAACCTTTGCATCATGGAAATCATCGCCCCTTCCTCTCAATTAGAGATTCGACGCAGGCTGAGATTGATATGATGGAGTGGGTGCGAAAGTATTTACCAGCGCAATTTGGTAGAAGGTATCCTACTATTTCATGCCACTGGTTTTCCATTTTATTTAATCATTTTAAATAATCTTTTTGCTGTGTTGTGATTTTGTTTCGTTGTGCAGCCCAAGAATTGTTGAGACAAGGGGAAGATGGGCCACTCACAGAAATTTTGGGTTGTCAATGCAACCTGGTGGTTATGTTCATGACTACGTTATGAATGTATTTGCTGCCACTGTAATGGAAGAGCAGTATGACAACAGTGTCTTCCTTAATCAACAGCGTCCCCAGTGCCTAAAGTACATAATGTACAGTGAGAGTGTAGTAAGTTTTTACTATTTCTTTTTTGTTTATTAAATATGGATATTTTTCTACTTTTTTTATGGATAATTGTTTGGCAGAATGGTAAAATCAGTTTTTTTTTTCTCTACTTTGCTAGAGGGCATTCAGGGAATTGGGTGCTGATCCGAACGCACTGAAGAATTACATTATGGAGCCTAATTTACCCTGTAGGATATATCACTTTGATGTTGTGAGTATTTTGTTTTGTATGATATTTGTATCTTGAATATATATATTGTCTAGTATGCCAAAAGTTTTCCTTTTATGTTTTATAATTGAATTTGGTTTCAACTGCTATTTCAACTCTTGTGCAACTATTTGATTTTTTGTATTTTAAAAATTACATTTGTCCTTTTAATTTTATTTTTTTAGCTATTTTTAAAAATTTGGTTGTTTTTCAGGTAATTCTTCCTGTTAGAGATAATCACTTTTGGATTGTGGTTGTCGCTAATTTCGCCCGACTGCGGTTTGAGACATATTGTCCTTATTATGATGCTACTGTAGCAGAAAATATTGCAATGACTGTTATTGATAACTTCAAGAAGGCTTATACAGCAGCATATTACTCTGAGCGTTATGATATTTATAACTTTCAGGTGATGCCTGCCCAAATCGTTTCTGACAACATCAATGAGTAAGTAAAATTTTAAGAGATTGTATTTATCAGTGTGTTTCTATGTGTCTTTGTTTTGTTCTGTGGTAATTCATATAGTTTTATTTTCTTGTTCTTACTCAAACTGTTTTTAGGAACGACTCTGGACCTCAAGCTATGAAAGTAATTCTTCAACATTGCGGTGGTTTCCAGCATAAGATAAGAGAAGTAAGTCTTTGTCTATGTTTTTCTTGGCATATGTAATTGTTGGTCTGCATATAATTTTCATTTGTTAATTGCAGAATGATGTTATCAAGCTGCGTGAGCAGCTGGTGTTCTATATGCTAACTTTCCAAGGTAATGCAAAGAAAATGCCTGCAGTCGTTGATATAATGAGAAAGCATGCAAGACGGTGAATGTTGCTCGATAAGGATATACAAACCCGTTCGGAAAGAAACATGTTTCTCTGTTTGTATTCCGACAGTATCGTTGATTCTCCGTTATGGTTCTATTTATATTTTAGTTTGTGCTTTAACTATTTGTAACTGAACCCAAGAATCTCCTGTTTTGTACTGTCACCTTGTGTTGAACATCTGTGGTTTCGCTTTTCTGGCATATATTTGTCTGTACTTGTACTCTTATGTCTTACGTACTTGATATTTGCTTCCTGATGTACTTACGCCTTTATTGTGACTGTGAGACACTTACTATTCCTTGCTATGTTTCCCTCAAGTTATGTAAATGTTATTGTGTCTGTTGCTGTAGTTAATACTTGTGTTTGTAGTTTATATTTTAGCTTATATTTTAGCTGTATTTGTACTCTTGTATATTATGTACCTAGGACTTTCGTGTTGTTGTACTTAGACCTGTACCTTCATGCACCCATCACCGCTGTACTGTAGACACCTCACACACCTGTACCTTCCATCAGAACCCACAATTTGCAGACAAATATAAAGAAACAGTTATGTTTTGCTCTTGCTGCCTAAACTGTACTCGTGCACCCTTCACCGCTGTACTCCACCCTGCTGGCACATGTCCATTCCCAGAGAATCATAAAACATGCGGAAAACATAGGGAAACACTCCTGTGCTCCTCTTGCTAATGAAGCTGTACTTGTGGACCCTTCACCTCTGTACTTGACACACCTTACACCTGTACTTTCTTGAATAACCCAAAATTTGCAGACAAAATTAGTGAAACAGTCATGTATTCCTCTTGCTGGCTAACCTGTACTCGTGCGCCTTCAACCGCTGTACTCGACCTTGCTGGCACATGTCCATTCGCAAAATAACAAAAAACATGCAGAAAACATAGGGAAACAATACTGTACCCCTCTTCCTAGCGAAGCTGTACTCGTGCACCGATCACCCTGTACTCGATACACCTTACACCTGTACTTTCTTGAATAACCCAAAATTTGCAGACAAAATTAGTGAAACAGTCATGTATTCCTCTTGCTGGCTAACCTGTACTCGTGCGCCTTCAACCGCTGTACTCGACCTTGCTGGCACATGTCCATTCGCAAAATAACAAAAAACATGCAGAAAACATAGGGAAACAATACTGTACCCCTCTTCCTAGCGAAGCTGTACTCGTGCACCGATCACTGTACTGTACTTACACCTGTACTTTCTTGAATAACCCAAAATTTGCAGACAAAATTAGTGAAACAGTCATGTATTCCTCTTGCTGGCTAACCTGTACTCGTGCGCCTTCAACCGCTGTACTCGACCTTGCTGGCACATGTCCATTCGCAAAATCACAAAAAACATGCGAAAACATAGGGAAACAATACTGTACTCTCTTCCTAGCGAAGCTGTACTCGTGCACCGATCACTCTGTACTCGATACACCTTACACCTGTACTTTCTTGAATAACCCAAAATTTGCAGACAAAATTAGTGAAACAGTCATGTATTCCTCTTGCTGGCTAACCTGTACTCGTGCGCCTTCAACCGCTGTACTCGACCCTGCTGGCGCATGTCCTTCCCAAAGAACAAACAACATGCGAAAACACAGGGAAACACTCCTGTACTTCTTCCTAGCGAAGCTGTACTCGTGCATCCATCACTGCTGTACTCGACACACCTTGCACCTGTACCTTCGTGCAGAACCCAAAATTTGCAGACAAAATTAGTGAAACAGTTATGTATTCCTCTTGCTGCCTAAGCTGTACTCGTGCGCCTTCTACCGCTATACTCGACTGATATTTTACATGGGGAACTATTGAGTACTATTGGTTAATAGTTTTTTCAAGTCTTGTTTTGTGTACTTGTTCCGCCATTGAAATGTACTTTATTCTTGATAGGTGCTGTGCTTATGCCTTTTGTCGTTGTACTTACGCCTTGAAATGTGGCATACTTGGGACTCTTCTGTCGTTGTACTTACGGCTTGTTTATGTACGACGGGGAACATTTACAGTTCTTTGGTACCGCTTTGTTGCCTGTGGCGGTGATTGAATTTATTAATAAAATAATGAGCGAGTAATGCGCATGTTTCATGGGGAACTGGAAACGATTAGTCAATAACCTACTTACTTCTCCTTGAATTTGCACTGGTGGCTGGTGCCGTGGAGCGTCGGAGAGTCCTGCGAGTGAGATTCTTTCCTTTCGAATTCCCGACTTTTCATTTACTTTCACTCACTGATGAGTGGGCCAACATAAAGTGGGTGCTGATGACCCACAAGTATAGGGGGTGTATCGTAGTACTTTCGATAAATAAGAGTGTCGAACCCAACGAGGAGCAGAAGGTGTTGACAAGCAGTTTCGATGAAGGTTTCACTGTAAATGCTCACAGACAAGTATTCAGGGGGTTTTGATATTGCAGATAAATAAAGTACAAGTAAATAAAATGCGAGAGAAATAATTGCAGCGAGTGGCCCAATCCTTTTTAGCACAAAGGACAAGCCGGTTTGTTTACTTATAATGACCAAACGTTCTCGAGGACACACGGGGATTTTAGTCTAGTGCTTTCGCTACATACAGCCGATTAATCTTCATTGTTTTGATAAGTGTTGTGTGGGTGAACCTATGCTAATGCACCGCCCTTCCTAGGACTAATACATACTTGTGATTATACCCCTTGCAAGCATCCGCAACTACAAGAAAGTAATTAAGATAAAACTAACCACAACCTTAAACTCTGAGATCCTGCGATCCCTCCTGCATCGATATACTAACGGGGGCTTAGGTTTCTGTCACTCCGGCAACCCCGCAATTAGCAACCGAATACAAGATGCACTCCCTAGGCCCATAAATGGTGAAGTGTCGTGTAGTCGACGTTCACACGACACCACTAGAAGAATGACACCACAACTTAAATATCATAACATTGAATATTACTCAACCATAATTCACTACTAGCATTTAGACTTCACCCATGTCCTCAAGAACTAAACGAACTACTCACGAGACATCATATGGAATACAATCAGAGGTGATATGATGATGAATAACAATCTGAACATGAACCTTGGTTCAATGGTTTCACTCAATAGCATCTACAACAAGTATAGAATAACACCGGGAGAGTTTCCCTATCAAACAATCAAGATCAAACCCAAATCGCTACAGCGATGACGAGGTGCAGCGGTGGTGATGGCGGTGTAGATGGTGGAGACGATGGTGATGATGATGGAGATGATGTCCAGCTCGATGACGATGGCGATGGCGTCGATTTCCCCCTCCGGGAGGGAATTTCCCCGGCGGATTCCTGCCCGCCGGAGAGCTCTTTTCTCTCGGTGCTCTCCGCCCCGCAGAGGCGGCTGTAACCCTTCGTGAGGATCCCTCTGTGGCTTAGGTTTTCGGGACGAAGGAGTACGCGAAGAAAAGGAGGCGAAAGGGGTGTGGGCCCCCAGCATAGGGTGGCGGCCAGGGGGCCGCGCCGCCCTATGGTCTGGGCCCACAGTGGCCCCTCTCTTCTCCCCCTTCTGGCTACCTCCGTCATCTGGAAAAATAGGAATTTACGTGAAATTCCCTTCCACAGTTGATCTTCCGAAATATTGTGTTCTGACGGTGCTTTTTCCAGCAGAATCCTGCTCCGGTGCTTGATCCTCCAATGATGATGAAACATGCAAAATAGATGAAATAACATAAGTATTGTGTCCCAATATGAAATATATCAATGAATAACAGCAAATTATGATACAAAATAGTGATGCAAATTGGACGTATCAACTCCCCCCAAGCTTAGACCTCGCTTGTCCCCAAGCGAAACTGAGCTCGATAAACAAGACCACATGTTTATGGAGTGAAGAGTCGATAAATAAAATACGGACAAGAAGCATCATATTCATTCACACAAGACATTCTAGTAAACAACTTCCTCATATAACTCATCTCGAAATAAGTAAAGAGAAATCACAAGTAAAGGTGCATAAGAAATCATAGTTGGTGATGGCAAACTTTGTTCTTGGTCAGAGAACTGCTAACGGATTGTACTTCTAAGCAAAGCTTTCATATTAGAATTTATAGCTGAGCCTTCATATTTAAGCATAACAATCTCTTCATAATCATTGATAACTTCAAAGTCATATTCATTCAGATAAAATTGGTACTAAACAAGAAAGTATAAAAGACATGATCAACTGAATCATAGCATAAATGATTGGTTCACAACAACTCAATTGCTTGCTTAGGATAGAGGGAAATAGGTATACTGACTCAACATAAAAGTAAAAGACAGGCCCTTCGCAGAGGGAAGCAGGGATTAAATCATGTGCTAGAGCTTTTCAAGTTTTGAAATCATATAAAGAGAATAAAAGTAAAATTTTGAGAAGTGTTTGTTGTTGTCAACGAATGGTAGCGGGCACTCTAACCCCCTTGCCAAACGAACCTTCCAAGAGCGGCTCCCATGAGGGACGGCATCTCTACCAGCAAGGTAGATCATCCCCTTCTCTTTTGTTTACACATGTATTTTAGTTTTATTTAGGATGACACTCCCCCAACCTTGGCTTTCTCAATCCATGGCTAACCGAATCCTCGGGTGCCTTCCAACATTCACATACCATGGAGGAGTGTCTATTGCAAAATTAAGTTGCTTACTGATGAATCAGAGCAAAACATGTGAAGAGAATTATTAATGAAAGTTATTAATTGAGGCTGGGAACCTCATTGCCAGCTCTTATTACAAAGTTATTGGATAAGCGGATGTGCCGCTAGTCCATTAGGAAAAGTTCGCCCAACAAGATTGAAAGATAAAACACCACATACTTCCTCATGAGCTATAAAACATTGACACAAATAAGGAGTAGTATAGTTTGAATAATTTAAAGGTAGCACATGAAGTATTTACTTGGAATGGCAGAAAATACCATGTAGTAGGTAGGTATGGTGGACACAAATGGCATAGGTTTGGTCTAAGGTTATGGATGTATGAGAAGCATTCCTCTCGATACAGGTCTTTGGCTAGCAAGGTTTGATAGCAAGCATAAAGGTTGAGGGAAACAAACAAATATACATATGATAGAAACAATCATGCATCTTTCTCATAAGCACAAGCAATTTTAACTTAAGAATACTAAGCATAGAGATAATGGAGTAATGTATCTAAGTGTATTTCTCTCTTTTATTAAACATCAGATGTTGTTGCTATTGACCAATGCTAAGTTTGCCAAAACCAAATAGATTTACTTAATGTTCCCAAAGTGATATCAATACTCATGTCAAGAATAATCATATAATGGAGATTGCAAACTAAAATAAGGTGTGCAAAAAGTAAATGATAAGACTTCTCATTAATATTCCATAACGATAACTCACACCAACGGATACATCGATAACTAACTAAGAGAGATACTTCCACATTGCATACTATTCTATATGATAACTTCCCTACTCATGATATGACACTACTTAATAGTAAAAGATAAAGGTGGTGGTGATGTGATACCGCGGCACTCCCCAAGCTTGGAACAAACCAAGGGGATGCCAATACCGATGATGAATTACTCCTTCGGTGATGGTGGTGATGAATTCCTCTCGCGCTTCATAAGGATCTCCTTCAGCTTCAGCTTCTCAATTTTGTAATTCTGCACCAAAACCTGAAGAGACTCATTGTTACCCGAGTGTGGCGGTGACGGCCTTGTGCTGGGATTTGAGTAATATTCCAGCATTCTGCGAAGTCGCTGGTTCTCCTCCTGAAGTATCTCCACTTCCCTCCTTAGAGCACGATATTGATCACAAAACTCATCAGCAACCCGTATTGCTTCCTCCACACAAGGGAAAGAGTCGAGGTCCAGAGCAGGCGGAAGAGCTCCCTGCAAGTTATGAGAAAAAGAACGCCCAGTATTAACCGATCCCACCAAAATTGGCTTACTCCTCGTAGTTTCCCACTCTCCCTTTGCTGATGCTATCTTCTCCTTCTCCTTATTGATCCTTTCATCTATCTCTTCCCTCCAAGGCCCCTTGTCTTTGTTGTTGGAGACCATGGTGCTTCTAGATCAAAACAAATCTGGCAGAAAACAGCTCGAAACAAAACACGACGAGAAAACGATATTACGGACCTCCAGGGGTCCGGGGGATTATATAGCAAATATTTTTACGACAAAAGGAAGATTCCAGGTCGAAAACGAGTCGGAAAGGGGCAACGAGGCGGCCAGACCATAGGTCGGCGCGGCCTGGGTCAGGCCGCGCCGGCCTATGGTGGCACCCCTCGTGCGTCTTTTCCACTCCGTTTCGATTCCGTAATTTTTCATATTTTCCAAAAACAGCAAAAATAATGTTCGGAAAGGTAAACGCGGACTTTTCATTACCTGTTACCTATTCAAAGTCCAGTTCTGGCGGACTGTCAATTTGTCCTTTGATGAAAGCCTCCGGTGTTTCCACTTGAATAATATCAACATCAACATTATAAGAATCGCCCGAGATATAATGCTTGAGTCTTTGTCCATTCACCACTTGTGTGGCATTGCCTTGGAGAGAGCTAATTTTAATTGCTCCTGAACGATACACCTCCTCAACAACATATGGTCCTTCCCACTTCGAGAGTAATTTCCCTGCAAAGAATCTGAGACGAGACCGATACAATAGAACTTGATCTCCAACATTAAATTCTCTTTTAATGATCCTTCTATCATGCCACTTCTTAACTTTTTCTTTAAAGAGTTTAGCATTTTCATAAGCTTCACTTCTCCATTCATCTAGAGAACTTAATTGCAACAACCTCTTATTACCGGCTAATTTAGGATCTTTATTTAGTTCTCTAACAGCCCAATAAGCTTTGTGCTCTAGTTCTAAAGGTAAATGACAAGCTTTTCCATAAACCATTTTATAAGGCGACATTCCCATAGGATTTTTATAAGCAGTTCTATAAGCCCATAACGCTTCTTTCAATTTGCTAGGCCAATTCTTTCTAGATTTATTAACAGTCTTACCCAAGATAGCTTTAATCTCTCTATTTGATAATTCTACTTGACCACTAGTTTGAGGGTGATAAGCAGAAGCAATTCTATGATTAATACCATACTTGGCAAGAGTTTTTCTAAAACCTCCATGAATGAAATGAGAACCTCCATCAGTCATAATATATCTAGGTACTCCAAATCTAGGAAATATAATATCTACAAGCATTTTTATAGAGGTCTCACCATCAGCACTTTTTGTAGGTATAGCTTCTACCCATTTAGTAACATAATCAACAGCGACAAGTATATGAGTGTTACCGTCTGAAGAAGGGAAAGGTCCCATGAAGTCGAATCCCCAACAATCGAATGGTTCAATAACAAGAGTATAATTCATAGGCATTTCATTGCGTCTGGAGATATTACCAACTCTTTGACATTCATCACAAGATAAAATAAATTTCCTTGCATCTTTGAAGAGTGTTGGCCAATAAAAACCTGATTGTAGAACCTTTTGCGCGGTTCTATCTCCAGCGTGATGTCCTCCATAAACACTTCCATGACATTTATTCAATATCTCCTGTTGTTCATATTCAGGAACACATCTTCGCATAATACCATCCACTCCTTCTTTATATAAGTGTGGGTCATCCCAAAAATAATGCCTCAAGTCATAAAAGAATTTCCTCCTTTGCTGAGCTGAAAAGGTTGGAGGCAAATACTTCGAAACAATAAAGTTAGCATAATCTGCATACCAAGGGCTCTCTCGTGAGCTCACCTTTATTACAGCCAATTGTTCATTTGGAAAACTATCATTAACAGGAACAGGATCATAAGCAATATTTTCCAATCTAGACAAATTATCAGCAACAGGATTATCAGCACCTTTCCTATCTATAATATGCAAATCAAATTCTTGCAACAGAAGTACCCATCTAATAAGCCTTGGCTTAGCATCTTTCTTTGTCATGAGGTATCTAATTGCAGCATGATCAGTATGAATTGTAACTTTTGAATCAACAATATAAGGTCTAAACTTATCACAAGCAAAGACTACAGCTAACAATTCAGTTGTAGCATAATTTCTTTGAGCAGCATCAAGAGTCTTACTAGCATAATGAATAACATTTAATTTTTTATCTACTCGCTGTCCAAGAACAGCGCCTACAGCAAAATCACTAGCATCACACATAATTTCAAAAGGCAAATTCCAATCAGGAGGTTCAACTACAGGAGCAGTTGTTAAGGCTTTCTTTAAAGTTTCAAAAGCTTCCTTACAATCATCATCAAAAACAAAAGGTACATCTTTTTGAAGAAGATTAGTAAGAGGCTTTGAAATTTTAGAGAAATCTTTAATAAATCTCCTATAAAACCCAGCATGACCAAGAACACTACGAATACCTTTAACATCCCTCGGATAGGGCATCTTCTCAATTGCTTCAACTTTAGCTCTATCAACTTCAATACCTCTCTCGGAAATTTTATGTCCCAATACAATTCCTTCATTAACCATAAAGTGGCATTTCTCCCAATTAAGAACAAGGTTAGTTTCTTCACATCTCTGCAAAACTTTATCGAGGTTTCGCAGGCAATTATCAAAAGAATTCCCATAGACAGAAAAATCATCCATGAACACCTCTACAATACTTTCGCAAAAACCATGAAAAATAGCAGACATGCATCTTTGAAAAGTAGCAGGAGCATTACATAAACCAAAAGGCATACGCCTATAAGCATAAGTTCCATAAGGACAAGTAAAAGTGGTTTTCTCTTGATCTTTAGCTTTAACAGCAATTTGTGAAAACCAGAATAACCATCAAGAAAGCAAAAATGAGTATTTTTAGACAACCTCTCTAACATTTGATCAATAAAGGGTAAAGGGTAATGATCTTTCTTAGTAACTTTATTAACTTTTCGAAAATCAATGCACATTCTATACCCTACAACTATTCTTTGAGGAATAAGCTCATCATTATCATTAGGCACAACAGTCATTCCTCCTTTCTTAGGAACACAATGCACAGGACTAACCCATCTACTATCAGCAATAGGATATATAATACCAGCTTCAAGGAGTTTTAATACCTCGTTCCTTACCACTTCCTTCATCTTCGGAATTAGACGACGTTGATGTTCAACAACAGGCTTTGCATCTTCTTCCATATTAATAGCATGTTGGCAAATAGAAGGAGAAATCCCTTTCAAATCATCAAGAGTATAGCCAATAGCTCCTCGGTGTTTCTTCAATATTTCCAATAACCTTTCTTCCTCAATCTCTGAAAGCTTAGAACTAATAATAACAGGATATATTTTCTTATCATCAATATGAGCATATTTAAGATTATCAGGTAAAGGCTTTAGATCAAAAACAGGATCTTCCTTTGGTGGTGGTGTTGTACCCAGATCTTCCACCGGTAAATCATGCTTGAGAATAGGTTGGCGACGAAAAATTTCCTCAAGCTCATCTCTTTCTTTCCTAAAAGCTTCACTTTCACTATTCTCCAAATGTTGCTGCAAAGGGTTATTAGGAACAAGAACAATAGATGCACACTGCTCCATTTTAAAATCATTACTAGGCAAGTCAACTTTATAAGGAGTTTTGGTAAATTTAGAAAAGTTAAATTCATAAGGTTCACCAGCAAATTTAGTCAAAATTTTCTCTTTCTTACAATCTATAATAGCTCCACAAGTATTTAGAAAAGGTCTACCAAAAATGATAGGACAATAATCACTAGCAGCAGAACCAAGTACCAAAAAGTCAGCAGGATATTTAATTTTACCACATAGAACTTCCACATCTCGAACAATACCAATTGGAGAAATAGTTTCTCTATTAGCTAGATGAATAACCACATCAATATCTTCAAGTTCACAAGAACCAATTTCGTGCATAATCTCCGTGTAAAGTTCATAAGGTATAGCACTAACACTTGCACCAATATCACATAAACCATAATAGCAATGATCACCAATTCTAACAGATAGCATAGGAACACTAACTTGTTTGGGTTTATTAGGATGTGAAACAATATTAGAAGCATCTTCACAGAAAATAATATGACCATCCTCCACATTTTCAGTCACAAGATCTTTAACTATAGCAACAGCAGGTTCAATTTTAATTTGTTCTTCAGGTTCTTTAGGTTTCTTTTCACTTTTATTAACGCACTAGATATGACAGAGTACTCCTTCATTTTAGCAGAGAAAGGAGTTTTTTCAATATAAGCTTCTGGAATAACATATCAACAGTTTTAATCACTACACATTTGTTTACGGATGAATCAATTTTATCTTTACGGTTCATTATACTTATCAAAATTCTTCTTAGGTAGTTCATAATGAGAGGCAAAAGCTCTATAAAGATTTGCAACAATTTGGGAATCAAGACCATATGTAGCACTCATATTACGAAATTTATCAGTATCCATAAAAGCTTCAATGCATTTATAATCATAAATTATACCCGATTCTCTATCTTTGTCATTCTCCCATCCTTCAATAGTATTTTCTTGGATCCGATCAAGAAGGTCCCTTTTAAACTCTTCTTTGTTGCGTGTAAATGATCCAGAACAAGAAGTATGCAGCAAGGTCTTGTCTTGAAAAGAAAGTCTTGCATAGAAATTATCAATAATAACATTACCAGGAAGCTCATGAATGGGGCATTTGAGCATTAAAGACTTCAATCTCCCCCAGCTTGGGCAATACTTTCTCCATCATGAGGCCAGAAATTATATATGCGGTTCCGATCTTTGTGAATTTACTTGGAGGATAAAATTTGGAATAAAATAAAGGCACAATGTCCTCCCAATCAATAGAATCACCATTCTTCAACAATTTATACCAATGCGCCGCTTTACCAGACAGCGATATAGTGAATAGTTTCTTCCTAACTTCATTCATAGAAATACCCGCACATTTGAATAACCCGCATAATTCATGCAAAAACAGTAAATGATCACCAGGATGGACAGTTCCATCCCCTTCATAGCTGTTATCCATAACACGTTCAATAATTTTCATAGGTATTTTATATGGTACTACTTCCTCACCTGGCGCTTCATCCACTACCGTTGCAGGAGTAGTAGATTTCCCAAATAGAAATTGAAGAGAAGATCTCTCCATAATGATTATAGCAGCAGGCAGAAATAAAATCAGCACAAACAGTAAATGTTTTCCTTACCAATTCCACTTACCAATAGCGCTTCACTCCCCGGCAACGGCGCCTTAAAATAGTCTCAATGACCCACAAGTATAGGGTGTATCGTAGTACTTTCGATAAATAAGAGTGTCGAACCCAACGAGAAGCAGAAGGTGTTGACAAGCAGTTTCGATGAAGGATTCACTGTAAATGCTCACAGACAAGTATTCAGGGGGTTTTGAT